>CM028380.1:58987696-59169289 GCA_013146195.2 Codonopsis lanceolata | reverse complement strand
TGAACATGTTTAATAAAAGATTAGAACAAAGATAGTTATGATTCTTGGTGGAAACTATTATTTGGTAGCGAATCATAATTTTCTTATCTTGATCTTATAAAGGAATGCTAAAGACTAATCAGGAGCCAATTCAAGCGTATATCTGGAAAGGTGTTGCGAGTATTAGACACATTAGTTACATGCTTTTGTTGTAGGAGGTATTTCTTAGTGCTTAAGATTCCTAGTTATACATATTGTATATTTCATAGAGCAAGGGACTTTACGTAGTCAGATCTTGAAATACGTTCATCAGTGTGACTAAAGAGGGAATTCCAATCCTTCAAGTTCAAATGGTACTTTCATAATCATTAAGTAAAAGACCTCTTGGGTCAAACATAATTACCTTATGTATTTCCTCCTCCAACATATAACTTCATAAAATGTTGAAAAAAGTAATTTACCCGATCATTATCAAGCTTAATGTTCGAACTTGAGACTAGTTATATAAAATATAAATGCTCAGAAAGGTTAAAGACAAAGTTTCAATGCGAGAGACAAATGAACGGTTTATAAAAGATTAGAACAAAGATTGTTTTGATTACTAAACTAATTGAGTAGCACGAATCATAACTTTCTTATCTTGATCTTAGAAAGAAATGCTAACGACTAATCCGGAGCCAATTCAAACGTATATCTTGAAAGGTGTTAAATTATTAGACCTTTTAGGCACATGCTTTTGTTGTAAGAGGTATTTCTTAGTGCTTAAGATTCTTAGTTATAAATATTGTATATTTCATAGAGCAAGGGACTTTCCGTAGTCCAGATCTTGAAATACGTTCATCCAGAGTGTCACCCTGAAGAGAGAATTCCAATCCTTCAAGTTCAAATGGCTGCTCGTAATCATTCGTAAGACCTTACTAGGTCAAACGTAATTACCTTATGTATTTCCTCCCCTCCAACATATAACTTCATAAAATGTTGAAAAAAGTAATTTACCCAGATCATTATCAAGCTTAATGTTGAGAACTTGAGACTAGATTATAGAAAATACAAATGCTCAGAAAGGTTAAAGACAAAGTTTCAATGCAGAAGACAAATGAACATGTTTAATAAAAGATTAGAACAAAGATAGTTATGATTCTTGTGGAAACTATTATTGGTAGCACGAATCATAATTTTCTTATCTTGAACTTATAAAGGAATGCTAAAGACTAATCGGGAGCCAATTCAAGCGTATATCTACGGAAAGGTGTTGCGGTATTAGACACATTAGTTACATGCTTTTGTTGTAGGAGGTATTTCTTAGTGCTTAAGATTCCTAGTTATACATATTGTATATTTCATAGAGCAAGGGACTTTTTGTAGTCCAGGATCTTGAAATACGTTCATCACGAGAATTCAATCCTTCAAGTGTGGTTGCTCGCACTTTGTAAGACCTCCTTGAAAACGTAATTACCTTATGTGAATTCCAATGTTGAAAAAGTAATTTACCTTCAAGTTCAAGAAATGGAAAATTGCTTAGAAAGGTTAAAAACGCAATCATTTTTAATAAAAGTAAGATAGTTATGATTACTGGTGGAAACTATTGGTAGCCGAATCATAATTTTCTTATCTTGAACTTATAAAGGTAAAACGTAATTACCTTATGTGTTTCTGCTTTTGTTGTAGGAGGTATTTCCAACATATACATATTGATATTTCTAGAGCAAGGGACTTTTTGTAGTCATAAAATGTTGAAAAAAATTCCAATCCTTCAAGTAATTTACCAGATCATTATCCTTATGTGTTTCTGCCGTCCAACATATGCTTAATGTTGAAAAAAGTAATTTACCAGATCATTATCGAGCTTAATGTTCAAAACTTGAGACTAGATTATAGAAAATATAAATGCTCGAGAAGGTTAAAGACAAAGTTTCAATGCAGAAGACAAATGAACATGTTTAATAAAAGATTAGAACAAAGATAGTTTTGATTCTTGGTGGAAACTATTATTGGTAGCACGAATCATAATTTTCTTATCTTGATCTTATAAAGGAATGCTAAAGACTAATCGGGGAGCCAATTCAAACGTATATCGGAAAGGTGTTGCGGTATTAGACACATTAGTTACATGCTTTTGTTGTAGGAGGTATTTCTTAGTGCTTAAGATTCCTAGTTATACATATTGTATATTTCATAGAGCAAGGGACTTTCGTAGTCGGAGATCTTGAAATACGTTCATCGAGTGTGACTCTAAAAGGGAATTCAATCCTTCAAGTTGAAATGGTTGCTCGCAATCATTTGTAAGACCTCCACAGGTAAAACGTAATTACCTTATGTGTTTCCTGCCGTCCAACATATGACTTCATAAAATGTTGAAAAAAGTAATTTACCGATCATTATCGAGCTTAATGTTCAAAACTTGAGACTAGATTATAGAAAATATAAATGCTCGAAAGGTTAAAGACAAAGTTTCAATGCGAGAAGACAAATGAACATGTTTAATAAAAGATTAGAACAAAGATTGTTTTGATTCTTGGTGGAAACTATTGACTAGTAGCACGAATCATAATTTTCTTATCTTGATCTTATAAAGGAATGCTAAAGACTAATCGGGAGCCAATTCAAGCGTATATCTGGAAAGGTGTTGCATATTAGACACATAGTTACATGCTTTTGTTGTAGGAGGTATTTCTTAGTGCTTAAGATTCCTAGTTATACATATTGTATATTTCATAGAGCAAGGGACTTTCGTAGTCTAGATCTTGAAATACGTTCATCGAGTGTGACTAAAAAGGGAATTCAATCCTTCAAGTTGAAATGGTTGCTCGCAATCATTTGTAAGACCTCCACTGGGTAAACGTAATTACCTTATGTGTTTCATGCCGTCAACATATGACTTCATAAAATGTTGAAAAAAGTAATTTACCAGATCATTATCGAGCTTAATGTTCAAAACTTGAGACTAGATTATAGAAAATATAAATGCTCAGAAAGGTTAAAGACAAAGTTTCAATGCAGAAGACAAATGAACATGTTTAATAAAAGATTAGAACAAAGATAGTTATGATTATTGGTGGAAACTATTATTTGGTATAGTACGAATCATAATTTTCTTATCTTGATCTTATAAAGGAATGCTAAAGACTAATCGGGAGCCAATTCAAGCGTATATCGGAAAGGTGTTGCGATATTAGACACATTAGTTACATGCTTTTGTTGTAGGAGGTATTTCTTAGTGCTTAAGATTCCTAGTTATACATATTGTATATTTCATAGAGCAAGGGACTTTCTGTAGTCTAGATCTTGAAATACGTTCATCCAGAGTGTGACTCTTAAAAGGGAATTCCAATCCTTCAAGTTGAAATGGTTGCTCGCAATCATTTGTAAGACCTCCCTAGGTAAAACGTAATTACCTTATGTGTTTCCTGCCGTTCAACATATGACTTCATAAAATGTTGAAAAAAGTAATTTACCCAGATCATTATCGAGCTTAATATTCAAAACTTGAGACTAGATTATAGAAAATATAAATGCTCAGAAAGGTTAAAGACAAAGTTTCAATGCGAGAAGACAAATGAACATGTTTAATAAAAGATTAGAACAAAGATTGTTTTGATTATTGGTGGAAACTATTGACTGGTAGCACGAATCATAATTTTCTTATCTTGATCTTATAAAGGAATGCTAAAGACTAATCAGGAGCCAATTCAAACGTATATCTGGAAAGGTGTTGCAGTATTAGACCTGTTAGTTACATGCTTTTGTTGTAGGAGGTATTTCTTAGTGCTTAAGATTCCTAGTTATACATATTGTATATTTCATAGAGCAAGGGACTTTCTGTAGTCCAGATCTTGAAATACGTTCATCGAGTGTGACTCTAAAAGAATTCCAATCCTTCAAGTTGTAATGGTTGCTCGCAATCATTTACCTTATGTGTTTCCTGCCGTCCAACATATGACTTCATAAAATGTTGAAAAAAGTAATTTACCCAGATCATTATCGAGCTTAATATTCAGAACTTGAGACTAGATTATAGAAAATATAAATGCTCAGAAAGGTTAAAGACAAAGTTTCAATGCAGAAGACAAATGAACATGTTTAATAAAAGATTAGAACAAAGATAGTTATGATTACTGGTGGAAACTATTCATTGGTAGCACGAATCATAATTTTCTTATCTTGATCTTATAAAGGAATGCTAAAGACTAATCGGGGAGCCAATTCAAGCGTATATCGGAAAGGTGTTGCGATATTAGACACATTAGTTACATGCTTTTGTTGTAGGAGGTATTTCTTAGTGCTTAAGATTCCTAGTTATACATATTGTATATTTCATAGAGCAAGGGACTTTCTGTAGTCTAGATCTTGAAATACGTTCATCCAGAGTGTGACTCTAAAAAGGAAATTCAATCCTTCAAGTTGAAATGGTTGCTCGCAATCATTTGTAAGACCTCCACAGGTAAAACGTAATTACCTTATGTGTTTCACCGTCCCCTCCAACATATGACTTCATAAAATGTTGAAAAAGTAATTTACCAGATCATTATCGAGCTTAATGTTCAGAACTTGAGACTAGATTATAGAAAATATAAATGCTCAGAAAGGTTAAAGACAAAGTTTCAATGTAGAAGACAAATGAACATGTTTAATAAAAGATTAGAACAAAGATAGTTATTGATTCTTGGTGGAAACTATTGATGTAGTAGCGAATCATAATTTTCTTATCTTGAACTTATAAAGGAATGCTAAAGACTAATCAGGGAGCCAATTCAAACGTATATCGGAAAGGTGTTGCGAGTATTAGACACATTAGTTACATGCTTTTGTTGTAGGAGGTATTTCTTAGTGCTTAAGATTCCTAGTTATACATATTGTATATTTCATAGAGCAAGGGACTTTCTGTAGTCTAGATCTTGAAATACGTTCATCCAGAGTGTGACTCTGAAAAGGGAATTCCAATCCTTCAAGTTGAAATGGTTGCTCGCAATCATTTGTAAGACCTCCTGGGTAAAACGTAATTACCTTATGTGTTTCCTGCCGTCCAACATATGACTTCATAAAATGTTGAAAAAAGTAATTTACCCGGATCATTATCGAGCTTAATATTCAAAACTTGAGACTAGATTATAGAAAATATAAATGCTCGAGAAGGTTAAAGACAAAGTTTCAATGGAGAAGACAAATGAACATGTTTAATAAAAGATTAGAACAAAGATAGTTATGATTCTTGGTGGAAACTATTGGTAGTAGCGAATCATAATTTTCTTATCTTGATCTTATAAAGGAATGCTAAAGACTAATCGAGGAGCCAATTCAAACGTATATCTGAAAGGTGTTGCGTATTAGACACATTAGTTACATGCTTTTGTTGTAGGAGGTATTTCTTAGTGCTTAAGATTCCTAGTTATACATATTGTATATTTCATAGAGCAAGGGACTTTTGTAGTCAGATCTTGAAATACGTTCATCAGTGTGACCCTAAAGAGAATTCAATCCTTCAAGTTGAAATGGTTGCTCGCAATCATTTGTAAGACCTCTTGGGTAAAACGTAATTACCTTATGTGTTTCTGCCGTCAACATATGACTTCATAAAATGTTGAAAAAAGTAATTTACCCGATCATTATCGAGCTTAATGTTCAAAACTTGAGACTAGATTATAGAAAATATAAATGCTCGAGAAAGGTTAAAGACAAAGTTTCAATGCGAGAAGACAAATGAACATGTTTAATAAAAGATTAGAACAAAGATTGTTTTGATTCTTGGTGGAAACTATTGATGGTAGCACGAATCATAATTTTCTTATCTTGAACTTATAAAGAATGCTAAAGACTAATCGAGCCAATTCAAGCGTATATCTTGAAAGGTGTTGCGTATTAGACACATTAGTTACATGCTTTTGTTGTAGGACGTATTTCTTAGTGTTTAAGATTCCTAGTTATACATATTGTATATTTCATAGAGCAAGGGACTTTTGTAGTCTAGATCTTGAAATACGTTCATCAGTGTGACTCGAAATTCAATCCTTCAAGTTCAAATGGTTGCTCGCAATCATTTGCGCCTTATGTGAGACCCGAGAACCCAAAACCCATTACTTGCATTACTTGTTCTATGCCTTATAACATGCTTGTCTCATGCTTTAACATGATTAGATATCTCTTTTAGTCCATGCGACTCGTATTAGCATTATTGCATTCCTTGTCGCTTGATTCCCTCTATGCTTAGCATACCTTCCCGTGATGCCTCGCGTGTTGCCTTAGCTTGATTTGCACTCAACCGAGACTTCGTTAGGGTTCTATTGTCTTTCCTAGATGACTTAGAACGCTCGCGCCTTGATCATAGTAAGCTTGTTGGGAAGTTTAGAAACCTTCTTGCCTTGTTTTGGCCTTAGCGATTTCACTGTCTCCGTTTTGCCGTATTTCGGCGTCTGGAATGTTCCTTGAGTTCCCGGACTTGTATTCAAGTCATAACCATGATTAAACAAGCCTATTCCATGCCCAAGTTACCCTAGTTTTATTGACCTTTGATCAGGGTTTGATTCGTCAACCAATCATTAAATGACTCGAGCCTTGTCCTACCTTGTTCGGGTGATGTTCGGGTGTGTTTCGGACATGTTTTGAGTTGTGTTAGACCTAGAATGGTTGCCCATGAGCTTGGGACCATTTAGGACTTGTTTAGGTCTAGTTTTGAGTGCTCAGTTCGAGGCGGCCGCATGGCTCGAGCAGCGCGCATCAAGTTCGAGAGCAAATGAAAAAAAGGCAAACCTCCCGTTGTTGGCGGCGCGCATGGGTGAGCGCCCGCCTCACTTCTGTCTCACTCTACGGGATTTTCAGCCTTCAATCTTTTGTGATGTCATTAGCCACTTAAACCCCCTTCCTAATTAGCCCTAATCCAACCTATTAAACCCTAATCAAGTTAGGTTAGTCCTAATCTCAAGCCCTCTCCTCTTGACATGTGTAATTCCACCCAATCCATGCAACATATATAAGCCTCCCTTTGTTGACTTTGCTTAATCCTCCATTATCAGATTTTCCTCTCTCTCTCTTGCCATGGTTATGTGTGAAGAGAAAAGGTGAGATTGGTGTGTGTGATTCCCTTAGATTGAGCTCCCGACTTCCGTTTGCCGAGCCGAGACCACCGGTGTGAAGCTACCAACGAGGAGATCGTTTCTACCCGATTACTTTGTGCTTCAACTTTCTTTTTTCCTTGGTGTAGGTAAGCTATTAATTTCCCCTTAGGATTGTATGATTAGACTTGCCATGATTTCCCCTTGTCTATTGATCCCCATGCTTTTCCATGTCCATGCCATGATCTAGGTTGAATTGGTCTCTTGAGATTTTGGTTAGTATGTCCATCTTGTTGCTTGAGGCCTACACCTAGAATGAATTATGTTCTATGCTTCTTTAGGAGCAATTAATGTTCTTGAACTAATATGTTTTGATGACTCTTGGGAATTTTGAATTCTAGGGTTCCCATGCCTTGTATTGATGATCTTAATGAATTGGATCCTATACCTAGAACAAATTGTGTTCCATGTTCCCTTATGAATAAATAACGTTCTTGGACCCCTTGCATTTTGAATACCTTGAAAGTATGATTCTAAGATCCCTTGAGTTCGAATTATCGACAATTAGTAGCTACGGTCGTTAATCGGATTAATGACCTAGCAGATTATATGCGAGAACTTAGAAGAGGGTTTGTGATGCATTTAGCGTCCTAACTCTATTGGATGAACTATTATAGACGACTCAACGGAGTCAAGATTAGCGAGCTATTGAACAATACCGGCTCCCAGTTAACCCCTACGACGTTCTAATCGCGTTTCCCTAAGAATAATAATTCTAGACTTTGAACTTGAATTGATTGCCACTTGATCTTATTTGTCATATTATGGAATGACTATTGACATGTGAGTTCGCTCTTGTCGAACTCAACCCTACTGGTTATTGATAAGAATAATTTACTTGTCTTGGCGAGATCGCTCTTGTCGATCTCGTTCTCTACTTGAAATTTTGTTAAGTATACATTACTTGGCATATGCATGAGTCAGTGGCATCTGTCTTTGTGCACACACGCCTCCACTTGTGGCCACGGTGGAGAAGTAACTCCATCTTTGTAATCATTTAAGAGCATCACTGGTGACTATCAGGGCATCTCCTCGGAAGATCGATGTACTACACACATTCGATACCCGCACTTTCGGAATAACGCTTGTATGCGGGAACTACGTAGCGGCCGGCTCTCACATATCCTTATCTATGTGATTTATTATGCGCACTTATGTGAAACAATGTGCATCCACGGATATATGCTCTATGCTTGTATGATTGTATCTTGCCTTGAATGTTGCATCTTGCCATGACATGCATGATTAATAGCTTACGAGTCTTTATGACTTACCCTTTCCCCTTCTTGCTTTAGATCCTAGCAAGGCGAGGTCACGCTTTCGTTGACTAGGCGTGTTCGTGCTTGTGCCCTTTTGATTCGCCGTTGATTCTTGGAGAGGTGGTTTTGATGGCCTCTTATTCTTGTTTACCTTTTTGTAAGGGCGACGGGTTAAGCCGATCAACTAGGCGTGCACTGGTATTTGTGTATAACTTGATTGTAAATCTTTAGCGCTAGTAGTTTATACTTGTAGTACTTGTAACCCTTTTGTCTTAGGCATTGTGTAAGCCGAGCCTCGGTTAACTTGTTATTATTCCTCCACGTTTTAGTCTTCCGGCGAGCATGCTATTAGCTCTTCTTTAATTCTTGTCTTTGAGCTGTTAGCTTGGGTTCAGGCATGTAGTGTCGCCGAAGACTTGGTTATATTTGTTTAGCTTGTTTATCGGGTTTAAAAGTTTTAAAAATATCCGGCCGTTTGGTGCAGGGCGTCTTTGCGACTCCAATGTTGCGTCACGTCGTTTTTGTGAATTAAGTCCTTGCATGTTTAATTGCCTACTTGTTTCCTTCCTTATTTGGGCGGTCCGACCCTCGGTCCCATCTCGGGCAGGCGGGTCAGATTGGTATCGAGCTTGTTTTAGGTTAGCTATCGGCGGGATAGGTTCCATGGCCTAGGTGGGTTGTTTCTTGGTGTGATGTTCTAACGTCGAGTGAATTCTTATAGGTGCTTGATGGTGAACCCTAGAGCGGACCGTGTAGGCCGAGGTAGAGCCGACCAGGGAGAGTTCTGAGGAACTTTGAAGTGGAGTTGCCACCTCCACCTCCCACCCAGAATCCAGGTGGGCATGAATGCTCGGATGGCGGATTTGTACGTCGTATGGCGAGTTTATGGCCGAGATGGCCCGGCTTGGCGAGGTCGGAATGTACCTCCTCCACCACCACCCCGGATCGGGAGGCGAGAGTGTCGCCACCGCGTGCGAGATATACCACAGGTGCTAGGGCACGGAATAATCTTGTGTTAGAGATTCTTGAAAATGAAGCCTCCATCTTTTGAGGGAGGCGGATGCTAGTATGGCCGAGCTATGGCTTGAGGATGTGAAGAAATATATTCGCAACCTTTGGATTGCACGGAGGAAGAAAGTGGTCTTAGGCGCTTATAAGCTTAGAGGAGCCGCCAATCATTGGTGGGAAGTTTTACTTGCTAGTTGGGAGTTGAATCGGGTGGCAGGGTGTGGCCTACATTTGAGGCGAGTTCGAGGGGCTACTTATGTGCCTACGGTGATTAGGCAGCGAAGGGAGAAAGAATTCCGGGGAATTGGAGCGGGGTTCCATGTCTATAGCTCGAGTATTCTTCTAAATTCAGCGAGTTGTCCCGTTATTGTGCACATCGGTGCAAGATGAGAGACAGGACCCGAGGAGGTTCGTGAAGGGGTTGAAGGCCGAATACGAGGAAGCTTGAGTTGTTATCCCTACGGTTAGCAGATTAGGAGTGCGGTAGATCGTGCGTATGAGATCGGCGAGACATTGAGGAGCACGAGGCGAGAAGCATCTGTGCGGTCTTCTCGGCCAGCGATCTTCGCGGCCGGTAGAGTCGATCTTAAAATCGATCGCTACCGGGGCAGTGCGTGGTGGTAGGCATCGAGAGGTGGCATCGGGATAGGCGCCCGTCGAGAGTCGCGGTAGTAGTGCTCTGCTCCTCGGGGGGCAACGGACTTCGAGGCGGAGGACCATTGGTTTGTTCTTATTGTAATAAGATTGGGCACTCTAGCGAGAAGTGTCGGACCGAGACTTGGCACGTGTCTTAGTTGTGGAGATCCAAATCATCGGCTCAGCGTCCTAAGTCTAGAAGCGGCTCGATCCTCGAGGTCGATTCGGCGATGCAGGTCCAAGAGGATAGCGATGGGCGTCTAAAGCGCGAGCTCGTGTCTTCGCTTGATCGGCGAGTGTTCGAGTCTACTTACGTGATCGGAGGTACTCTCTCAGTCTTCGGTCATCATGCTCGAGTCCTTATAGATCCTGGTTCTACACATTCATATGTTGCATCGCATTTCCTAGAACATTTATATGTCTTGCCTTGATTACCTTATGTGCTTGAGGTGTCTACAGTTGGGTGATTGCTTGTTGGCGTCGAGGTCTATAGAGGCTGTGATGTGCTTGTTCATGATCGAGTCTTGCATCTTGATTTGGTAGTATTACCTATTAGAGACTTTGGCGTGATTCTTGGTATGGATTGGCTATGTACACACCATGCTTTAGTTGATTGCCGTCGTAAGAAAGTAACTTTTGCCATGCCGGTATTAGAATTTGTGTTTCGGGTGATCATGCTATGAGTGGGGTTCATATTATTTACGCTGCGGGCTAGACAACTCTTATCGCGGGTGTGCGGGTATTTAGCTTGTGTTCTTGATACTAGCATGTCTTACGCTAAGCTAGAGGATATCCGTAGTTAATGAGTTCCACGATGTCTTTTCTTAGAGTATGCCTTGCCTCCCGGCCAGAGAACTAGAGTTACGTATTGAGCTATTGCCGGGGACTTCGCCTATTTCTAGGGCACCTTGCAGGTATGGCTCGGCGTAGTTGCGTGAGTTGAAGGATCAGGCTGCGGGAACTTCTAGATAGGGAGTTCATTAAGCAGAGTGTATCTCCTTGGGGTGCAGGTGTTGTTTGTAAGGAAGAAGGATGGTAGTCTGCGGCTTTGTATAGACTATCGGCAGTTGAACCGAGTTACTATCAAAAATAGGTATCCCTTGCCTCACATTGGCGATCTTTTGATCAACCGAGGTTCGATTGTCTATTCCAAGTTTGACTTGAGGCGGCTATCACCGGTTGAGGGTTAGAGCGGAGGATGTCGAAAACGACCTTAAAATGCAGCGTTATGGTCACTATGAGTTTGTTGTGATGCCATTTGGGTTGACCAGCGCTGCGGTTTTCATGGACTGATGAATAGGGTTTTCCACGAGTATCTCGATTGCTTTGTAGTGGTTTTATTGATGACATCTTGTGTACTCCAAGTCACGAGAGGAACATGCGAATCACTTGAGAGAAGTTCTTTCTATCTTGCGGAGAGAAGCGACTTCTGCGAAATTTAGCAAGTGTGCTTTACGGCTTGAGCAGCAAGTTTCTTTCCTAGGAGCACGTGGTGTCTAGTGATGGTATCGCGGTGGATCCATCCAAGGTTGAGGCGATTACTAAGTGGAAGGCGCCTAATCGTCGGTGGCCAGAGGTTTCTTGGGCTTGGGCGGGGTTACTACGTAGGTTCATTGAGGGTTTTCGAAGATCGCTACTCAGATGACTAATTTGACTCGAGAGAAGTCTATTTTTATATGGAGTGATAAGTGCGAGGCTAGTTTTCAGGAGTTGAAAAGGAGGTTGACTACGGCTCCTATTTTGGCATTGCCCAGTGGTTGTGAGAACTTTGTGATTTCTGGCGCCTCGTTAGAAGGCTTGGGTTGCGTGCTTATGCGGGGACGGGAGAGTTATCGCTTATGCTTCGAGGAAGCTATCACCTTCTGGCGAGAACTACCCGGCATGACACAGGCTGGCGGCTATCATCTTTGCGCTCCACAAGTGGAAGCACTTATCTTTCTGAGGCTAAGTTCGAGATATTCACCGATCATAAGAGTTTGAAGTATCTCTTTTCTCAAAAAGAGTTGAATATGCGTCGAGCGATGGATGGAAGCGAAGGATCATGGCGCATTATTTCTTATCATCAGGGAAAGCTAATGTCGTTGCGGATGCCTTGAGTAGGAAAGGCGTTTATGTCTTGTTTGATGATGAAGGAGTGGAAGATGCTTGAGGGCGTCCAGAGAATGGAGTCGAGTTGCGGATGAGCATAGGGTTATCTTTGCTAGCGTGCGTGCTACGCCTGCGTTGTTTGAGTTGATTAAGAAGGCTCAGGTTTCTGATTCTGAGTTAGGGAAGATTATTGATGGCCTGGGTGATGGTAAGAGACCGGAGTTTGCTTTGAACAGATGGGATTTTGACTTTTCGTGGTAGGGTTTGTGTGCCTTCTGATGGGGTTAAGCGCATGGTTCTTGATGAGGCTCACAAGGCCAAGTATACTATACATCCAGGGAGTACCAAAATGTATAGGGACTTGAAGAGACAATTCTGGTGGAATGGGATGAAGAGAGAAATAGCAGACTATGTGTCTAGATGCTTGACGTGTCAGCAAGTTAAGGGCGAACACCAGAGACCTGCCGGGTTTGCTTCGGCCACCCACTTGAGATCTGGAGTGGAAGTGGGAGCATATCACCATGGATTTCGTGGCGGGATTGCCACGTACTCGCCGAGGTTTCGATGCGGTTTGGGTTGTTGTGGACGGTTGACCAAATCTTCACATTTTATCCCATTGCGATGACTTATAGTTTGAGTCGGTTAGCGTTGTATGTCGAGGACATCGTGAGATTGCACGGCATTCCGATTAGCATTGTTTCGGATAGAGACCCCGAGGTTCACTTCAGTTACGGCATTCTTTGCGAGGAAGCTTTGGAGTGCAGTTAAACTTTAGTACGGCTTTCCACCCGCAGTCTGATGGTCAGTCGGAGAGATTGATTCAGGTACTGGAGGATCTGTTGCGTGCTTGTGCCATGGACTTCAAGGGTAGTTGGGACTCCCATTTACCGTTAGCCGAATTCGCATACAATAATAGTTACCAGTCCAGTATTGAGATGGCGCCATATGAGGCTTTATATGGGCGCAAGTGTCGTTCACCGATTTGCTGGGATGAGGTTGGTGAAGCTAAACTTTGGGGTTCGGAAATGGTGCAACAGTCGGCTGAGAGCGTGAAACTTATTAGAGATCGATTGCTTACAGCCCAGAGTAGACAGAAGAGCTACGCGGACAACCGGAGGCGCGACCTAGAATTTCAGGTTGGTGACTATGTGTTCTTGAAAGTATCGCCCCGACGCGGTACTAAGCGATTTGGAAAGAAGGGTAAACTTTCGCCTCGATTCATTGGGCCATTTGAGATCCTAGAAAGGATTGGAGCTTTGGCGTATCGGTTAGCATTGCCGCCTTCTATATCGGACGTTCATGACGTCTTTCATGTCTCGATGCTACGCAAATACTTGAAGGACGAGTCGCATGTCCTTACCTATGAAGAGATTTCTTTTGAGCCTGACCTGTCTTATGATGAGAAGCCGGTGAGGATTCTGGACACGAAAGAGCAAGTGTTGAGGACAAAGAAAATTCCCTTGGTGAAGGTCTTGTGGAAGAATCACGATATTGAGGAAGCCACGTGGGAGACCGAGCTTGATATGAGAGAGAAGCACCCTTTCCTATTCGATGACTCAGGTAAGAATTTAGGGACTAAATTCCTTTAAGTGGGGGAGGATGTGAGAACCCAAAACCCATTACTTGTATTACTTGTTCTATGCCTTAATAACATGCTTGTCTCATGCTTTAACATGATTAGATATCTCTTTTAGTCCATGCCTGACTCGTATTAGCATTATTGCATTCCTTGTCACTTGATTCCCTCCTATGCTTAGCATACCTTCCCGTGATGCCTCGCGTGTTGCCTTAACTGATTTGCACTCAACCGAGACTCGTTAGGGTTCTATTGTCTTTCCTAGATGACTTAGAACGCTCGCCTTGATCATAGTAAGCTTGTTGGGAAGTTTAGAAACCTTCTTGCCTTGTTTTGGCCTTAGCGATTTCACCTGTCTCCCGTTTTGCGCGTATTTCGGCGTTTGTTCCTTGAGTTCCCGGACTTGTATTCAAGTCATAACCATGATTTAAACAAGCCTATTCCATGCCCATGTTACCCTAGTTTTATTGACGTTTGATCCGGGTTTGATTCGTCAACCAATCGTTGCTTGACTCGAGCCTTGTTCCTACCTTGTTCGGGTGATGTTCGGTGTGTTTCGGACATGTTTTGAGTTGTGTTAGACCTAGAATGGTTGCCCATGAGCTTGGGACCATTTAGGACTTGTTTAGGTCTAGTTTTGGTGCTCCAGTTCGGGCGGCATCGAGCGCCGCGCATCAAGTTCGAGAGCAAATGAAAAAAGGGAACTCCTCCCGAGTTGTTGAGCGGCGCATGCTGAGCGCCCGCCTCACCTCTGTTCAGCTCTCTACGGGATTTTTCAGCCTTCAATCTTTTGTGATGTCATTAGCCACTTAAACCCCTTCCTAATTAGCCCTAATCCAACCTATTAAACCCTAATCAAGCTAGGTTAGTCCTAATCTCAAGCCCTCTCCTCTTGACATGTGTAATTCCACCCAATCCATGCAACATATATAAGCCTCCCTTTGTTGACTTTGCCTTAATCCTTCCATTATCAGATTTTCCTCTATCTCTCTTGCCATGGTTAATGTGTGAGGAGAAAAGGTGAGATTGGTGTGTGTGATTCCCTTAGATTGAGCTCCCGACTTCCGTTTGCCGAGCCGAGACCACCGGTGTGAAGCTACCGACGAGGAGATCGTTTCTACCCGATTACTTTGTGCTTCAACTTTCTTTTCCTTTGGTGAAAGGTAAGCTATTAATTTCCCCTTAGGATTGTATGATTAGACTTGCCATGATTCCCCTTGTCTATTGATCCCCATGCTTTTCCATGTCCATGCCATGATCTAGGTTGAATTGGTCTCTTGAGATTTTGGTTAGTATGTCCATCTTGTTGCTTGAGGCCTACACTTAGAATTAATTATGTTCTATGCTTCTTTAGGAGCAATTAATGTTCTTGAACTAATATGTTTTGATGACTCTTGGGAATTTTGAATTCTAGGGTTTCCATATGCCTTGTATTGATGATCCTTATTGAATTGAGCCTAGACCTAGAACAAATTGTGTTCCATGTTCCCATTACGAATAAATAACGTTCTTGGACCCTTGCATTTTGAATACCTTGAAAGTATGATTCTAAGATCCCTTGAATTCGAATTATCGACAATTAGTAGCTACGGTCGTTAAACGGATTAATGACCTAGCCGATTATATGCGAGAACTTAGAAGAGGGTTTGTGATGCAATTAGCGTCCTAACTCTATTGGATGAACTATTATAGACGACTCAACGGAGTCAAGATTAGCGAGCTATTGAACAATACCGGCTCACAGATTAATCCCTACGACGTTCTAATCGCGTTTCCCTAAGAATAATAATTCCAGACTTTGAACTTGAATTGATTGCCTGCTTGATCTTGGTTGTCATATTATGGAATGACTATTGACATGTGAGTTCGCTCTTGTCGAACTCAACCTACAGTTATTGATAAGAATAATTTACTTGTCTTGGCGAGATCGCTCTTGTCGATCTCGTTCTCTACTTGAGAATTTTGTTAAGTATACATTACTTGGCATATGCGTGAGTCAGTGGCATCTGTCTTTGTGCACACACGCCTCCATGTGGCGGTGGAGAAGTAACTCCATCTTTGTAATCATTTAAGAGCATCACGGTGACTATCAGGGCATCTCCTCGGAAGATCGATGTACTACACACATTCGATACCATTTCCGAGATAACGCTTGTATGCGAGGAACTACGTAGCGGCCGGCTCTCCATATATCCTTATCTATGTGATTTATTTATGCACGCTTATGTGAAACAATGTGCATCCGGATATATATAACTACATGCAATATGCATCTTGCCTTGAATGTTGCATCTTGCCATGACATGCATGATTAATAGCTTACGAGTCTTTATGACTTACCCTTTCCCTTTCTTTGCTTTAGATCCTAGCAAGGCGAGGTCCCTCGTTGACTAGGCGTGTTCGTGCTTGTGCCCTTTTGATTCGCCGTTGATTCTTGGAGAGGTGGTTTTGATGGCCTCTTATTCTTGTTTACCTTTTTGTAAGGACGACGGGTTAAGCCGATCAACTAGGCGTACTGGGTATTTGTGTATAACTTGATTGTAAATCTTTAAGCGCTAGTAGTTTATGCTTGTAGTACTTGTAACCCTTTTGTCTTAGGCATTGTGTAAGCCAGAGCCTCGGTTAATTTGTTATTATTCCTCCACGTTTTAGTCTTCCGCCGAGCATGCTTTTAGCTCTTTAGAAATTCTTGTCTTTGAAGCTGTTAGATTGGGTTCAGGCATGTAGTGTCGCCGAAGACTTGGTTATATTTGTTTAGCTTGTTTATCGGGTTTAAAAGTTTTAAAAATATCCCGTAGTTTGCCGAGGCGTCGTCCGCGACTCAATGTTGCGTCACGTCGTTTTTGTGAACTAAGTCCTTACATGTTTTATTGCCTACTTGTTTCCCTCCTTATTTGGGCGGTCAGGCCCTCGGTCCCATCTCGGGCCGGGCAGGGTCGCCACATCTCTCACGTCCACTTTGTCATATAAATCTTGGACCTCCCTTGTTTATGTTAGTTGGAGAACTTCCTGAAATGCTATCCAACGAGCTAAGTGCATCACATGTTATTTCTCTTTCTAAGACTTCTAAGAGCCTTTTATCTAATCCTCGCACCACACAAGTGTGTGATCTTATCACCACTCTGTGACCCATCAGCCAGTGCGTAGGAAAAACCCTTACTTATCTTGGTGAGAAGGTAGTTATTAGTAATGTCCCTCAATTTTCCTTCTTCTACGTTAATTTTTTTCTTATTTGCTCTTGATGCGCAAGTGAGGCCGATGGCCGCGATACTGTTTAGTGATAGAAAATATCCTCGCTCCTTGTCTTATTTAGTCAATATAAACCTTGTTATGACATGCGTGATGAAATTTCTCATTAGTCATGTGAACCTCGGAATCTTGGTCGTTTACATTTGTTTACGTTTATTGGTACAATGAAAATAGAAAAAAAAGCAGTAGGCCCGCAAAAGAAACTATTACTTGCTAGATGCGAACATCTTTGCCCGGCGACTCGGGATCATCCATTGTGCCATTTTCTAGGCGTTATCGAGGGAACAATTCTTTGATATTGTTCGCTCTCTAACTGAGCAAGTTTGTAGATACTTCTATAGCTCTATTAGCTCTTCTTCACACATGGCATATAAAATGTCCCATAAATTATACCTTGTGGAAAAGTCAAGCTTTGACTCAAGGGATTTACCCTTTCTTACCTTCTTGTAGACCCAAGGAATGAGGGCCTTGGTGCCATATAGAGGTACACTTTCGACTTTGAGGAGAATTGCTCATGAAGAAGGGATTCGAGGCTTATACAAAGTTGTTATGACTTGTCATTCACAATAGTTGAAGTTATGATAGTGGGTACATGTGTTGTTATGCAATTAATACTAATGATTTCTTGTGTTTTACTTTGTGGATGGCGGTTTTATACTGCGTTTGGCGGTATTAGTCACGTCCACTATTCAATTCCGGCATATGAAAAGATCAAATGCTATTTGGCCCACCGAGGTATATTGGTTAACATAATTTATCTCATCACGAGCTCTTCGAGGTTGGGAAACTAAATACCGTTATTTCTCTAATTATTTCGTATAACATTGCAATGGATAAATTTGGTGCACGTGAAGTTGCTATCGCCTCGCCGGTTTCAAAAATATTTGCATCTACGTTGACATATCCTCATGAGGTATGGTGTCAAGGATATTACCCGATTTAAGAATTGCTCTTGCTAGTAGTGGTCGGTAAGTAAAATATCTAACAAGTAGTCACCTGTTTATTTATAAATATGTACTTAGAGAGGGAGAGAGAGAGAGAGATCTTTATGGAAATGAATACATTGAATTAAAGCTGAAGAGAAATCATTGTATAATTATAACTTCGATAACTCGCCATCCCCTTTTTATATATCAACATTCATTTATAAATCTCAGTAGAGAGGGAGGGAGAAGTTTGTTATAATTTTGTTTCTCGATCACTATAGGTGTGTTATATCGCATCACCCCGACATTTACCATTCTTGAATTGTCCCCATTGATGTTTAGCTCAATTGCAAATTGTGCATGTGTTTTGATACATTAGGAATGAGGGATTTTCTTTGCACTTCTTCTTGTGCTAACAATGTGTTGTGTTGTTTTGAACAGAGTGTGGCTTACGACAGGTCAAGTGTTCCCAAGGAATGCAGAGTCTATGGATGGTTGGGGGTGCTTGATGCTGTTGATGCAACGGGCCCGATAGTGAGAAGATGGTTTTGACAGAGTTTACCTATGACCCGAGAAAACCAATGCACAAACTTTTCAGTGTTGGAGTCCGCTCGTGTTGTTGACATGATAATGCTAGATTTCGCCTCCACCAACGCCTCTGTAGTTTGACAGCTTAGACAATGTCTTTGTTAATCACTTGGAGGATCTCAACATTCTATACACTTTCATGTAATCCGACACTTCGACAATGACTTTAAAATGAAATGCTTAAATTTGAGTTGTTTTAAATGTTTGATTTTAGATTTAATTTTTTTTGTAAAATGTGAAATATGAAATGTTCAATCAGGTACGATTGTGTGTGTGTGTGTGTGTGTGTGTATATATATATATATATATATGCAACGATTTCTTCTGTTGCAATAATAATTTTAAAAAAATTTCAATTACGAACTAGCAACAAAAATATATAAACATTGTAACGGAAAAGTACATTTGCAAAATGCAACGAAAAGTTGCAAGGTAAGAATGTAACAAAAAATGCAACGAAAAGTTCATTACAAAAAAATGCAACGAAAAAAATATGTTGCACGAATGCAACAAAAAAAATCTGTTGCAAAAATGCAACGGAAAAAGTTTGTTGCAAGAATGCAACAGAAAAAATTAGTTGCTATTTGCAAAAGACGTCAAATGTCCTTGGAAACACATTTACAACCGAAAATTTTGAAATTGCAACGCTCGGTTTTCGTTGCAATATCATGCAACGGAATACATACGGTTGCATAAAATTTGCAACGAGCGTTTTCCAAACCGAATTTGCAACAAACTTTTTCCGTTTTAATCATCTAATTGTAACGGATTTTCATTTTTTGCAACGAAATTTTCCGTTTCAATTGCT
Organism: Codonopsis lanceolata; assembly: GCA_013146195.2. Classification (NCBI taxonomy): domain Eukaryota; kingdom Viridiplantae; phylum Streptophyta; class Magnoliopsida; order Asterales; family Campanulaceae; genus Codonopsis; species Codonopsis lanceolata. The sequence goes on along the minus strand of CM028380.1, from coordinate 59,150,066 downwards.
CTGTTTTCTTGTAGTGTTATAAACTAGTATCAACCTTCTCAATGAACCACACATACTATCGTAGACTCGGCGGGTTCCTTCGAATCACTAGCTCGGCTCGAATCTAAGGAAAACAAGGTAAACATAGTAAGTCATAAAGACTTAGTAAGCTACTAAAGATGCAATGTCATGGCATGACATTATGCTCAAATAAAACATATACATCTCATATCATGCTCATGATATAACATTTCATGGAATAACCCACAACACAAACCGAAACCTAACCATCGTCTCATAGAACATCATTTGCATAATTCATCATAAGTAATTCATCTCAATAGAATATGATTCTTAATTCCAATATGTTTAACATGTCATCTTCATATTGCAATATTCATCAAAACATCATCCACATAACTCAATTATACCATGAGTCTCACACTTCATCATTTAACATAATTCATATAAGAACTTATATATGAAAGACAATGGTTTCCATTCTAATCAAGATTAGCATGTTATATCTCTAGTATAACATTATATCAAAAGTCATCATTTCATTAACTTGTTATATTTCTTATCATAACATTTCATCAAGTAATCATCATCTCATGTAAATCATATTATTAACCACGTAGCACAACAATTCATATAAGTGCTCGTAAATAAACATGTGTAACAAGAATCAATCATACAACCAAGATCCGGTCCAATGCCCAACCAAACTTACCATGGGATTCATCCTCAAACCAAAATCCGGGTTCAACACCCAACCGATCATACCTTGGGTTTCATCCTCAAATGATCACAACTCACCGGCTTCCTTAATGAGTACTCGTTACATTCATCCAATCCGGATGAGAAATGGGAGCTCGAAATTAGGCTAGATGGCTCTATCTCGAGACCACATCCCACTATTGGCCAAATAGTGAGGAGAAAGGGAACCAATGCAACGATTCATAGCGAATGTTCCCAAAGGCTATGAATCGTCCCATTGCCGACACTACGACCAAACCGCCAGCTGGACTCAAATTCAAGCACATGTAATATATACTCACATGCTCAAACAAAGGAAAAATACAACACACCGTACTAATCCAATGAAGTAGATATTTACTTTTTAAATCACATAGTTATGCATTTCTATGCTAACTATCACACAAACACATTAGAGCATTAATATCAAGTCTCTAATACCCAAGTGTTCTTCATACACTTGTAAACGCTCGGAGGTTTAACCTCCATCAAAACTACCCCAAATTCCGTAGGATCTCAATATGTGATTCACTATAATCATATTAGTCCACTAATCGACTCCGTTGAGTCATTTCTACTATTTTCAAATTTGAAGGCATAGAAGCTACTTGCATCATAGCCCTCCTATTATTCATTAGCTATTATTCATGGCTAAGTTCTTAAGGTTAGCAACATTGTGCAACCCAACATTTCATACCTTCCCAACAACAATCCCCAAATCATCATTCATAAGTCAACACTTAATATTTAAAGTCAACCATCACATTTCAAGCATGTATCTCATGTTAACATTTAATCAAGCATGCTTTCATTCAAAATAACCATTTATCCAAACAAGATGTAAATTCATCTAGCATACTCATAATCACGATATAAATCCATCTAGCATGCTCCTAACCTTCAATTCATGAATTATTGTTGACCAACATGCTCTTATATGCATAAAAGTCAACTCAACCCAATAAAGTCAAACATAACATTTTATTCATGAAATCCATAATGACAATTTATTATACATGTTCATAATCCAAAATTCATGAATTAGATAGCATCATACTCTCATATGCATGATAGTCAACTCTTATTCTTAAAAGTCAAACGAAACATTCAAACATGTAATTCATTGTAAAAGTTCTTCTTCATGCTTACAATAAAAAATTCATCAATTGGATGACAACATACTCTCATATGCATAATAGTCAACTCTTATTCTTAAAAGTCAAACGAAACATTCAAACATGTAATTCATTGTAAAAGTTCTTCTTCATGCTTACAATCAAAAGTTCATCAATTAGATGGCAACATACTCTCATATGCATAATAGTCAACTCTTATTCTTAAAAGTCAAACGAAACATTCAAACATGTAATTCATTGTAAAAATTCTTCTTCATGCTTATAATAAAAAATTCATCAATTAGATGGCAACATACTCTCATATGCATAATAGTCAACTCTTATTCTTAAAAGTCAAACGAAACATTCAAACATGTAATTCATTGTAAAAGTTTTTCTTCATGCTTACAATACAAAATTGAGATTCAACAAGTATACTTCCAAACTCCCAAACATATATCCATTTATAATTCTAACAATTCATAACATCCAATAAACTCCAAAAATCATGTACATCATCAATAACTCATTTACTTCATCAACTTATAATCAATAACCCATTTACTTCATCAACTTATAATAACTTATAATCATATACTCATTATATCAAAGTCCAAGCTTACACAATGAACCTCCCTAACATACTTCACAAATCATAGAAATCATCCTACACATGATTCTTAGCAAGTTCACTCTTAACTTCAAAATAAAATCGCACAAAGCATGCATGTGTACTCATTGACCTCAAATAGCACCCTTGTTTTCCTTAGGGTCAATGAGCACCAAAAATCATATAAGAAGAGTATAGTAGCTTACCTACAATCACCACTACAAGTAAACAAATCGAACATGCAAAGGGTGGAATGGGTTCTCCTCATCTTCCTCTTCACTTCTATGGCTTGGATTTGTAAATGGACTCCTCTAGCTTTGGCCACCATTGATGAACACTCAAGAACCTCTCAAGAACTCTCTCAAACCTTCAAGGAGTATTCAGCCACGTTTTTGGAGGAGATGGCAGAAAATGGGAGGCTTAGTGGGTGTGTTTGGTCACCCTATGGCTGAAAATGTGAGTGGGAGGAGTGGCCAATGCATGTTGATGCATGTTGATGTCTCTCCTTGCCAAGTGCCTTCCATGCACTCAAAACTCCCACAAGATGTAAGGCATGCAATGGTTGATAGTTAGGATGGTTTAAGAACTGAATATGGGGAGTTTATCATTAAGGGTAGGTGTGTGATTGGCCAAAAAGAAAGTCTAACACACAATGAGTGGTCAACTATAGTAGACCAGAATTTGGGTCATTTTACAAAATGTTCCTGTACCGAAATACACGTCCTAAAATTACACAAAAGGTATGGTTAGAAATCTCTATGATGAGTCTAGTTTCTAACGCATCAAACGGATCCAAATTCGAGTTTCCTACACAAAGTTATGGCCAAAATACTACAGACCTATCGTGGCCTTCGAAAATACGCGAATTTCCGAAAATCAAACTCGGCGTGTGTAACGTTTACACGACCACTCAAAAATAATTCTAAGTTAATTCCCCAAGGTCCCCTAGTCATCTAGGGTCAAAATAATACCAACCGAAAAAATTGTACAAAGAAGAAGAACGACAAGAAGTAAAGTAGCAATCAAACCGTCGATTCGACAAGCATTCAAACAAGATTTAAATCATGTTAAGGATGTTATGAATGATCTCTAATACTTACATATATGCATCCATCTAGAAGTCTAACATATCTAAACATGTTATTTAATCATCATGTAAAGATCTAGTACCAAATCGAGGTCAGGAACACAAAACCCGAGTAAACTCTCAATCGCGTCGCATTTCGACTATCGTCGAGTTACGGCTTGTGACTTTAGCAAGTTAACAACTAAATGACATCTCTTAAAAGTGTTTTGGTCTTAATGTGATCTCTCATACACATCTAGACTCTCTCACAAACCAAACAAGCGATCAACAAGAGAAGAAGTGCGAGCATTGCACGCAATTCAAGTTAACCGGGAATCGGGGTCTTACAGTATGGGTTTGGGACTGGTTGGGTAGCAGTCCAAATAGGTGGGTTTTGTACTTTTTTTTTCTTAATTTAAACCTAATTCAAATCAAATTAATTGTTAAATTTTAAATTAGCTAATTTAAATTTATTAAAAAACAAGAAAATTATATTTTAGCTAATTTAAATTTAATAAAAAAACAAAAAAATTAAATTAGGTAAAGGGTATTTTGGTAAAACATTTTTCAAAAGTGTTGTATTAAGGATTTTATAGGTGTTGTATTAAGTGTGCCCCTATCCCTAATTCTTTAAAATTACTAAACTTATTGTTAGAAAAATTGTGTGCTTAAAAAATGAAATTGTGTAATGTTGTGGCACAGATTTTTTTACGAGTCATTTGTGTAATGACAAAGATAACTGTGGAATCGTGTTCTACTCCGTGAGAAATATCGAAATCATATATTTATTTGTCCAATTTGATATTGTGATGAATATGTTATGATCGATTAAAGTGTGGTTGGTTGTTGGTGTGTTTATCTCATATTGAGAAATTAACAAAAGTTTGAGTGGTTTATATAAAGTGTCTTATGTGGTAAGGGTAAGCTTCTATAGAATAGAGGCTCTCTCTCGCGCACACCTGCGTAAGGGGGTGCAAATCATGATTCAATTTAGCCTTCCAGTAGTACTCATGCGGGCGTCCATGATTTCTGAATGTCGAGACCAAATTTGTCTATTTAGACCAACCCACGTTTTGTTAATTATTCTTTAGTTTTTGTAACTCCAACATTTATAACAGACTTTATGGCTGTTATTACCAGCTTTAATGAGAAATATTATTTGCCTATTGATGATGGAATTATTTTATCATCAATGTGGTTATTTAATCAATCTCGTGTCTTCTCCTTTAAAAGGAGATAACATCCATAATTGAAAGACACAATTTAGAACAATCACCACATATTCTCTTGCATCAAATTTTGCTTGCGTATTTCTTTGGCCTCCTATTTCATATTGGTGATAGAATCGGACATAATATCAGTTCGCCGGATACCTTAGTGCTAAAGGTTTCTCTGGTGTCTCCGTTGTATCCTAGGAGACAGACGTCCAGTAAAGCTTCCAAGCACGTACGGGAAGGGACGAATCTGTTTTAAAGAAACTGTGTTTGACACAGGCCTTAGACAACACATATTAAAAAATTGGGGATAGTATGACGAACTTCAATTTGGTTATAACTTTTTTAAAAAAAAAATACCATTCAAATAGCACATGTATTTTTTATTTGGTCTGTAACATTATAGTTTTTGTAGTTTCTGTTTCGTTTAATTGTTGAAGTTACTACATTTGTTTATATTTGCTTTGGTTACACTTTTGTTTTGTAATTGTGTAAGTTAAACTAGTAAGTATGTGTGTTTTGAACTTTTGATGTGTTATATAATTTTTATTAGCTAATTTGTGAGTTTTTTTAATAAAAAATATTTATTTTTTGGCCCATAGGCAGGCCCGCGCATGGGCCGGACTTGAGTTATATGAGGCCCGCGACTATTTCGGATCGGGTCGGCCGGCCCGAGCCGGGTGGGCTGGGCCGGCGGCTCTGGGCCGACTTGAAGTCTACCTACACAAACAGACTTGAAGTCTACCTACAGGCTGAAAGACTATTAGCAGACTTGAAGTCTACTTGCAGGCTTGAAGATCGCCTACAGACTCAAACTCTTCTTGCAAACCTAAAGTCTACCAGCAGACTTGGAAATCACCAAAAGACTTACATCAAAGCCGTAACAAATTTTTATTTGTTTCTTCAATTCAGTAATCTATTTTGTATTGATCTCCCTGTATTATTTATAACAATCTTAGAACATATATATCTGTTATCTTGGATAACATTAGACCCTTCTAAAGGGAAATCATACAATTTACAAAATACAGAATTGTGTATTCTGACTTTGTTCATATTTCAGATATGACAACTGAATTGAATACCCAAGCTACTGGAAAGGAACCTAACGTGACCTTAAACCCAACGATCTCTAACGCTACTGTGACTCGGATTGTGACCAATCCTACTGTGCCAGTGCATCACAGCGAGAAACCAGAGAAGTTCAGTGGCTTGAATTTCAAGCAATGGTAGCAGAAGATGTTGTTCTACTTGACCACCTTGAACCTATCAAGGTGTCGAAAGAAGATCCTCCAACGATGGGTGAGAATCAGAATAATGTCCAGGCTGTTGTGGACGCATGGAATCATTTTGATTTCCTTTGCAGAAACTATGTATTGAATGGGTTGACAGACTCATTGTACAATGTTTACCATTATAAGAAAACGGCAAAGGAGTTGTGGACATCGTTGGACCACAGTATACATCCGAGAATCTTTGGAGCCAAGAAGTTTATTGTTGGCCAATTCTGGATTATAAAATGGTGGATTCAAGGCGTCTGATCAAGTGCAAGTTGCAAGTGATTTTCACGAAATTCAAGTTGAAGGGATAGTTGTGAGTGAAATCTTTCAAGTGGCTGCAATTATTGAGAAATTGCCTCCAACTTGGAAAAATTTCAAGAGTTATCTAAAACACAAGTGAAAAGAGATGAATGTGGAACAACTGGTTGTCAGACTTCGTATTGAAGATTAAAACATGGGTTCTGATAAGAAGATATTCATTCATGTGGTTGCTAAGGCCAATATGGTAGAGCATGGTCAAAGCTCAAAAGGCAAAGGGAAAGCTGCTACTGGAAAAGGGTTCAGTTTAGGACCCAAGGGAGAAATCTCTAAGAAGAGATTTTCTGGAAAGTGCTACAACTGTGGTGGCACGGGTCACAAGGGCACGACTTGTAAGAAGCCAAGTAGAGACCGTTAAACAAATATGGTGGATGACATCTCTAAAGATGTATCAGACTTGAGCCTTGCTGCAGTTGTCACTGAAGTGAACTTGGTGGGCTCAAACCCCAATCAATGGTGGATCGACACTGGTGCCAGCTGGCATGTGTGCTCCAACAGAGAGATGTTTAGTACCTTTGAAGCTGTTGCGAATGACGAGAAGATCTTCATGAGAAATTCTGCCACTTCTGAAGTCAAAGGTCAAGGAAAAGTAGTGCTGAAGATGACGTCCAATGAGGAACTGACTTTCAACAATGTACTCTATGTACTTTCGTAACAGTGATGTTTCGTATTGTTTTGAGTCTGTTGTAACTAAGAGTGGAATGTTTGTTGGAAAAGGTTATATAACTAATGGGTTGTTTAAGCTCAGTGTAATGTTTGTAAAACCAGCAAGCAATAATAATAAGAATAAGTCTTCTGCTTATTTGCTCGAGTCTTCCTATGTATGACATTGTACACTAGGACATGTTAATTATGGAATCCTGCGCAGGTTAATTAACATGAATTACATACCTAAATTCCAAATCGATTCCAAACATAAGTGTGAAACTTGTGTGAAGAAAAAATTAACAAGGACATCATTTCATACTATTGAAACAAATAGTGAACCACTTGGATTAATTCACACTGATGTGTGTGATTTTAAATCAGCACAGTCACGTGGTGGAAATAAGTACTTCATTACTTTTGTTGATGATAGCACTAGATTTTGCTATGTGTATCTTCTCAAAAGTAAAGATGAAACTATAGAGAAGTTTATTGTCTATAAAACTGAGGTTGAGAACCAACTTAACAGAAAGGTTAAAATGCTAAGAAGTGATCGTGGAGGTGAATATGAGTCACCATTTGCTGCATACTGTGCTGAGCATGGTATCATCCACGAAACAACATCACCTCATACACCTCAACAAAATGACATTGCAGAACGAAAAAATCGAACTCTTAAAGAGATGATGAATGCCATGCTGTTAAATTCTGGATTACCACAGAACATGTGGGGAGAAGCTCTGATGTCATCTAATTGCCTTTTAAATAACCCGCAAGAAGCTTGACAAAAGCCCTTACGAGATGTGTCATGGAATAGTTTCATCTTACAAATACTTTCGAGTGTGAGAGTGTCTTACAAAGGTTGTTGTTCCTTTACCTAAAAAGGTGAAAGTGACATGACCCGACCCCAAATCTCTATACGAAATCTAGGTCAAGCGTGTAACAACAAAACAAAACACACTAATTCAAAATAAAACACATGCAAAGCCCCTGCTAAAAGTAAGCTAAACAAAAACCTGATTAAAACACAATAATCCTTGCTATGATAATAGAAACACCACGGCTCTAAAAGGCCGAGAAAACAAAATAACAAAGTCAACGAGCCAATGCCCGGACTACACCAGGCTCTAAAGCCAACCAATACTACAGTATCATATACAAGCACGACATTACACGTCGGAAACAAATGAATAATACCATACGAAACACAAACCCAAGGAAAAGTTTATGTAACTCTCCTATAAACCCATGTCCTAACAAAACACAATACAGCCTCCTGAAGTGCTACATGCCAAAGATTGTCGACGTCTAATAAATCTCGCCGACCTCACCGCGTACTTATGGCCTGGCTGGGATCTAAGGAAAACAAAAGGAATAGGGTGAGTGATAAACTCAGTAAGTTACTACGTGATCTTTATGGCATGCTGTTATGCACATATAACCAATACATAATACACAATACACGATACACCAAGTATAGCAATTCATATACTTGCACACAATTCACGTTGATCATGTTATAATGCACATTGACTTAACGTAATATAAACACATAGTTAGGATATAAGTCAGTATCTCAATCTGATTTCTATCTGAGTTGAATATGTAAGAAAGCTTTTGACTTATCTTGCTATAAACACTGTAGTTGTGTTGCTGAAGCAATACACATACATAGCTGCACCAGAAATCCAGAAGAACACTATAGATGTGTTGCTGTCGCAATACACATAATAAAATGTCTAAATCTGATAGTATCCAAAACTGAAAACCAAAGCCATGTCTGAACCCAATAGTATCCAGAAACCACCGACCTTGGGACTTAACCAGGAGTCTCATTACTTCGAGTTTTACCCAAGAGTCGTAGTTGCATTGTTGTTGCAGTACACATGGTGAAATCATGTCTGAACCCAATAGTATTCAGAACCAATGACCTTGGGACTTAACCAGGAATCTCATTACCCCGAGTTTTACCCAAGAGTCTAGCCTTCTGTTTGTCATGCGAATTTCTCTAACAAAAGCTACATCCTAGTTACGGCCAATAACAAGGGAGAGACCCATGCAACGACCCGTAGCGATCACGAGATTTAACTCTCATAAAGACTAATGTCGTCCCATTGTCGACACAAACCACATATGTCAGCTGGACTCAATGCGATGCACAAGTAGTTGTTTACTTGTAATAAAACACAACTATCGAGTCTCAAGTACGGGGGCTTGACGCACATACAAGCATGCTTATTTGCTTGAATTAAAACACGTAAGCATCTATTTGCTTAAAATACACACGGAAGCATTTATTTGCTTAAACACAATTAACACATATATGATATTTCATATAAAATGTTAAACCCAAAATATTCTCCAACGTCGTAGGAACTCAATACAACACTCTTTATATTTTATTATGTCTAAATCGATTCCGTTGAGTCATTTATTTGTTATTTATAAATTCTTGGCATCACTGCGATTTGCAAGATTTAACCCAACACAATCTCACCGATAATTAATTCGGTCCAAATAATAATCTCAAACATTTAAATACACATATCAGTTCAAATATTTAATAATTAATAACGAGCATATTTTTACTCTAAATTCAAAACAAATCACGTGAGGGTAGCCCACAGTATATGTATGTCAATTCTACATACAAAGGGAAGGGGGTAGTAACTTACCTCCTCCGAAAAATATCGGTAAAACCATATAATATTCGGGTAGAAATGTAGCCCTCAACACATTGAACATCCATACGGAGTCAGAATTAAAAACGAGTTATATTTTGTTAATAAACCAAGCTTGGAATCCAAACCCTCGGTTAAACACGGTGGAGGCGTCGACTGAAAAGAAAAGTGAGATATGAACTCTTTCATTCTCAATTCATGTTGAGAAGGCAAAGTGGTGGATGGTCCACCACCGACCACCAATTAAAACAAGGAAACTAAAACTTGTTGTTAGACTTAAAAGATGAAATCCTGCTAAATCCAAAATCTAAGTTAATAGTCACTTAGAAACAATAAAATAACCAAATAAATGGCTAGTCATTTTGAGATGTAAATCTTATTGGTGGGTCAAAAGTCAAACCAATTAAACAATTAACTAATCATTATTAATTAGTCAATTTTAAAATAAAAATATATTTTAACAATATAAAAGAAACACGTAATATACGATACACTTCGGGTCAATCTAGCTGAAAATAGATATTTTCTAACTTTAACGTGTCATTTCTATTCAAATATTATAATCATAACTAACATAACCAAAGTCCAATATGGACTTTAAACACGACACGCATCAAGCCTAACATATTAATTCAAAACACATAATAACTCAATCGGACTCCAAACGTGCTATTGCACAAGTCCAACTCACGATATAACCAAGTTCTCATTAGAACTCAAAACACAAGTCAAAATACTATTTGATTAACATGTTACCATTGCAAGTTTAACATTTATCAATTTGTGATTGACAAATAAATATCATAATAAATACAAGGAAATTCTCGAGCGCTACACCCTCCCCCCTAAAAAGAATTTAGTCCCTAAATTCTCAAGCTGAATCCGAAAAAAAGGGGAGGTACGCCTCGCATAATACACAACCTGCCTCAAAAAAGATCACTTGGTTCTTCTGTATCACTATAACGAGTTTTCTCTGTTAAAATTCGCAAAACCCACTCTATAATGTCAAGAGTTTTCAATACTCAATCCATGAAATATATGTTAAGTTGAAATAATACATTCTCATACATAAACACAAGATTCACCCTCGTATGATGGCGATGCATAAGCACATAATGGCTTCATATAGCGACATCTTAATATCCACTTGGTGGCATTCAATGTAAGAAATTATCTTAAAGATCTTAACTAAGTAATCATACGAGTTTAAGAAAATCCACAGTCTTCACTGGATAAACCACATACTAAGTCTTATAAATTCCATCAAGAAGCAGAAACACGTACTCATCTTTTCCGAGTTATATTCCATCACAATCTATTGCAAGGTTTGATTGTTCAACTTTGCTCAATCCACTAAACACTTTTACAATTCAAGGTTATTCAGTGCACTCTTCAATCTCGTTGAACAAACAAATGCAAATTCAATTGGATACAGTTAATATACCATATCTCAATTTATAGGGACTCAAATCTTGCAAGTCTTCTAGTATCTTGCACTTATAATCCTTCAAGTAAAGGGTTAACTCGTCTTGCTCAATACATTTGTCAGTTCCAATCATGTTCTAATTTTAATTCTATCAATACAAGTTTCACACTTAGGCATCGCAAACAAATTGAAATTAATTCAAGTTATCAATAAGTTGACTATATTAAATGACAACTTCCTCGAGATTTTAATATATCACATTCATGTCTTTTACAAGATCACATCTCAAGCCTTCGTTGGATACACTATTGTAGACAACAAGTCATCATTTCCACTAAATAACACAATGGTCGTATCATTCATTCCTGAGATTTGTTTCACATTCTTCATTTCATTCACGTAACATTCTCTACTATGTCAGGTGACTCATGGATATAATTATCTTGGAAAATCCCTCGATATCTTTTCAATAATAATCTGTTCATCTCAAAATCTCCATTTCATAATATGTCAAGTTTCAACAAGTCAACCGTAATTCTGGTATTCGAAACCACGTGTTTCAAAGTAATATCTCCTCTAAGCAAGGAACACATTTACTGAACTGATAAACCATCTTTATCTCGTAGAGATTTCATAACTTGCGGATGTTATTCATATTCATCCCACAACTCAAAAAAACAAAGATATCTTTCATAAGGAACACAACACAACAATCAAGGTATGACCTAATCATCTTTCCATCATTTGTTTCAACACATGGTGTTGAAGGAGATCATCTATCAATCAAAACTCAGAAATCAGAACAAATCGATGTAGCTAATTAATCAAACCATCAATGAGTAATAATAGATATTCATTCTTATTCATTATCGGTGAAAGTCAATCATCATTTTTCAACCATAACACGATATCTCTTTTCTATATAAACATCATCAAATATAATGTGGTTATCCACTAGGCTGTCAAATCATCAATTGAATATTCCTTGTAGTGAAGTTTTCAATTCTTCCTATTGAAGCAATACCATTCTATAAGATGGTTTAAACATAGATGTTATCCTTGATAACAACTCGATACAATTCAATACATGCTCGGTGATAGAGAGCATCCAACATAAATATATCTTAGTATGTAGACATAACTAGGGCATCCTTTATTTCGGTGTATCATTACTTACAACCCAAACAAAATCTCAGATAATCAGCAATACTAAACTAGAACAGTATACTAGTTCTTAAAGTAAAACAAGATATATGCACTAATTATCTGTACTCATGAATGCTACTCCAATGTACTTGACACATAGCAAATAACCATTTTATTAATGTAATTAACACATGCAAAACTCATACTTGTCAAATTTGACATTTAAAACCACACATAGGCTATACAACCAAGTCAACATACATCGTGTGATTACTTACTAGCATATCACGTGTTCTATACACATAGAATCAAATCAAGTTAAGTATCATGTGGAATTCACATATAATTATAGCAATTAAAACATACAGTATGTGATTACCTACTGGTATGCCACATGGCCATATACACCAATGGCCCATCAATAGCCAATACGTACACCCTCTACTGGGGTAATCATCTCAAATACACAAGTCAAACCAGGGATGATGCATAAGTTTCCCCATAACAATGCAATGCAATATATTAATGCAATAATCCTGGATCGAAAGGAACACACGCTCTTGTACTCAAAGGAGAGTTCTTCCTACTGATAAAGAACGAACACTTGACCTTGCACTCAAGACTCACCACTTCTAACCTTCTTAGCATTGGTACTCTACAACAGTGAACCACCCGATAGGTTATTCTGAACTCTCAGGAAATCTCTTCTAAGGTGATCTATACCACCAAATTCATAACACAAATTCTGTTGAGTAATATTCATTCTCTTAGTGACCTGTCTTCGGATACTAGCTGCAAATCAAACTCGAACTTTTACCATTAGCTTATTGTTTTCATGTCCAACTGTATTCAGTTTCACTTTCCCAACCTCATAATAATTAATTCTTCAGTTACTCAAACATTGGCCTTGACACTGCGACTGTTTCTTCATATCTATATTATTCTTCCATTTATGCTCCTTATCTAGAATGGAGTAGGCATAATATATTACCAATTCTGTGAACTTGGCCAAATATTGCACTACTTTGAACTCATGCAAAAGATCCGCCCAAGTCTGTAGTACTCTATCCGACTCCCTGTTAGCAAACAATACCTGTCTCATGTGCTCGGTTGCTCTTCTTACTCAAAAACATTAAATCTGACTTTGTCCTCATCGATACATCCCAAAGCCCTAGTTGTGGTACTAGAATTTATGGTTGTGTGCACGAACCTCTAGTATTCGTACATGCCTTGCATTGCCCTGTTGACCCATCTTTGCATATGGCTGGAATATTCTCATCAAATCAGTTGGCAAAAAATTCTTTACCTGTTCACAACACCAATTATGCTCGTGGTCATAACTCTCGACTCCCTAAATAACTCCAGGGGCACTCCGAATTCTCATTCTTATAACTATATACAAACACTCGGTGTAATAACTCGAGAATCACACCAAACCCATACTAAACCCAACTAGGCCGAGGAACATATCATGGCCGATAGCTAACCACACTCTGATACCAACTGACACGACCCGACCTCAAATCTCTATACGAAATCTGGGTCAAGCGTGTAACAACAAAACAAAACGCACTAATTCAAAATACAACATGTGCAAAGCCCCTGCTAAAAGTGAGCTAAACAAAAACCTGATTAAAACACAATAATCCCTGCTATGATAATATAAACATCACGGCTCCAAAAGGCCGAGAAAACAAAATAACAAAGTCAACGAGCCAATGCCTAGACTACACCAGGCTCTAAAGCCAACCAACATTACAGTATCATATACAAGCACGGCGTTACACGCCGGAAACAAATGAATAATACCATACGAAACACAAACCCAAGGAAGAGTTTATATAACTCTCATATAAACCCCTATCCTAACAAAACACAATATAGTCTCCTAAATTACTGCATACCAAAGACTGTCGACGTCTAATAAATCTCCCCGACCTCACCGCGTACTTCCTGTCTGGCCGGGATCTAAGGAAAACAAAAGGAACGAGGATAGTGATAAACTCAATAAGTTACTACGTGATCTATATGACATGATGTTATACACATATAACCAATACATAATACACAATACACGATACACCAAGTATAGCAATTCATATACTTGAACACAATTCACGTTGATCATGTTATAATACACATTGACTCAACGTACTATAAACAAATAGTCAAGATATAAGTCAGTTTCTCAATTTGATATGTATCTGAGCTGAATATGCAAGAGAGCTTTTGACTTGTCCTGCTATAAACATTGTAATTGTGCTGCTGAAGCAATACACATATATAACTGCACCAAAAATCCAGAAGAACACTATAGATGTGTTGCTGTCGCGATACACATAATATATTGTCTGTATCTGATAGTATCCAGAACTGAAAACCAAAGCCATGTCTGAACCCAATAGTATCCAGAAATCACCGACCTTGAGACTTAATCAGGAGTCTCATTACCTCGAGTTTTAACCAAAAGAGTTTCATTGTTGTTGCAGTACACATGGTGAAATCATGTCTGAACCCAATAGTATCCAGAACCAATGACCTTGGGACTTAACCATAAATCTCATTACCTCGAGTTTTACCCAAGAGTCTAGCCTTCTGTCTGTCATGCAAATTGCTCTAACAAAAGCTACATCCTTGTTACGGCCAATAACAAGGGAGAGACACATGCAACAACCCATAACGATCACGAGATTTAACTCTCATAAAGACTAATGTCGTCCCATTGTCGACACAACCACATATGTCAGCTGGACTCAATGCGATGCACAAGTAGTTGTTTACTTGTAATAAAACACAACCATCGAGTCCCAAGTACGGGGGCTCGACGCACATACAATCATGCTTATTTGTTTGAATTAAAACACTTAAGCATCTATTTGCTTAAAATACACACGGAAGCATTTATTTGCTTAAACACAATTAACACATATATGATATTTCATATAAAATGTCAAACCCAAAATATTCCCCAACATCGTAGGAACTCAATACAACACTCTTTATATTGTATTGTGTCTAAATCGACTCCGTTGAGTCATTTATTTGTTATTTATAAATTTCGGGCATCACTGCGATTTGTAGGATTCAACCCAACACAATCTCACCGATAATTAATTCGGCCCAAACAATAATCTCAAACATTTAAATACACATATCAGTTCAAATATTCAATAATTAATAATGAGACTATTTTTACTTTAAATTCAAAACAAATCACGTAGGGGTAGTTCACAGTACATGTATGTCAATTCTACATACAAAGGGAAGGGGGTAATAACTTACCTCCTCCAAAAAATATCGGTAAAAACATGTCATATTCGGGTAGAAATGTAGCCCTCAACACATAGAACCTCCCTATGGAGTCGGAATTGAAAACGGGTAATATTTTGTTAATAAATCAAGCTTGGAATCCAAACCCTCGGTTAAACACGATGGATGCGTCGGCTGAAGAGAAAAGAGAGAAATGAAGTCTTTCATTCTCAATTCATGTTGAGAAGGCAAAGTGGTGGATGGTCCACCACCGACCACTAATTAAAACAAAAGAAAGAAGGAAACTAAAACTTGTTGTTAGACCTAAAAGATGAAATCCGACTAAATCCAAAATCTAAGTTAATAGTCACTTATAAACAATAAAATAACCAAATAAATTGCTAGTCATTTTGAGATGTAAATCTTATTGGTGGGTCAAAAGTCAAACCAATTCAATCACCAATTAGACCAAATTAAATATTAACTAATCATTATTAATTAGTCAATTTTAAATAAAAATATATTTTAACAATATAAAAGAAACACGTAATGTACGATACACTTCGAGGCAATCTAGCTGAAAATATATATTTTCTAACTTTAACTTGTCATTTCTATTCAAATGTTATAAATTATAACTAACATAACTAAATCCAATATGGACTTTAAACACGACACACATCAACATAACTTGAGTTAAAATGAATTTTCATAAGGCAATTACCCAAGTCCACAACAAAAAACACACAAATAATTCAAAACACATAAATAACATAATCGGACTCCAAATGTGCTATTGCACAAGTCCAACTCACAATATAACCAAGTTTTCATTAGAACTCAAAACCCAAGTTAAAATACTATTTGACTAACATGCTAGCATTGCAAGTTTAACATTAATCAATTTGTGATTAACAAATAAATATCATAATAAATACAAGGAAATTCTCGGGCGCTACAGAAAGTAGGACAAAAAACTATTGATTGCTTATTCATTGGTTATGCACATAACAGCGGTGCTTATCGGTGTCTTGTGTGTGATTCTAAAATTGTAGACATACACAAAAATACGATAATGGAATTGAGGAATGTCTCGTTCTTTGAAAATGTATTTCCATGCAGATTGAGTAGTATGTCTAGCTCATCTGAAAGGATACTTGGTTCAATAGAAGAAAAACATGAAGAGAAGGAGGAAGAAGAGGTAGAACTTAGAACGCAACAAAAGGACAAGAGTCGAAAAATCCTTTGATCCGGATTTTCTAACCTACATACTGGAAAGTGAACCTCAAAGGTATCAAGAAGATGTGAGCTCTTCTGAAGGACCTCTCTAGAAAGAGGCTATCAAGAGTGAAATTGATTCTATCCTTCAAAATCACACTTCATAATTAGTGGATCTTCCTCCGAGAAGTAAACCACTAGGTTATAAGTGGATTTTTAAGAGGAAGATGAAAGCAGATGGATCAATTCATAAGTATAAGGCCAAACTTGTAATTAAAGGTTACAGGCAACGTGAAGGTCTTGATTACTTTGATACTTATTCTCCAGTTACGAGAATAACATCAATAAAGGTAGTACTTGTAATTGTCGCGTTGCAGAATCTTGAAGTACATCAAATGGATGTAAAGACTGCATTTCTAAATGGTGATTTAGAAGATGTGATTTACATGGAACAACCAGAAGGTTTTTCTGCCCCAGGGAAAGAAAACAAAGTGTGTAAGCTGGTTAAGTCTTTGTATGTCTTAAAACAAGCACCAAAATAGTGGCATGAGAAATTTGATAATGCCATGTTGGGTTATGGATTTAAGATCAATGAATACGATAAATGTGTATATATAAAGGACACTAAAAATGGCTATGTCATTTTATGTCTTTACATAGATGGCATGCTTATCATTGATAGCAATGATAATATGATTAAATCCACAAAAGACAAGTTAAACTCGAAATTTGACATGAAAGATATGAGGTTTGCTAATTTAATCCTTGGTGTTAAAATTTCTAGAATTTCAAGTGGACTTACTTTAAGTCAGTCACACTACGTGGATAAAATTCTTGAGAATTTTAGCAAGGATGACATTGCAATAGCTAGAACCCCTATTGACACAAGTCTACATCTGTCAAAGAATAGAGATGAGACTGTCTTCCAGGTATAATACTCGAGAATCATAGGAAGTCGGATGTACTTAATGAGTTGTACAAGGTTAGACATTGCCTATGTTGTGAGTTAACTGAGTAGATATACGAGTAATCCTGGGACTGATCACTAGGAAAGCGATAGTCAGAGTACTAAGGTACTTAAGATTTACTAGTGATTATTATTACAAGAGATCCAGTAGTGATCGAAGGATACTGTGATGCAAATTGGATCTCAGATATTAAAGACTCAAGGTCTACTAGGGGATTTGTATTCACTTTGGCAAGTGCAGTCATATCATGGAAATCTTCTAAGCAGACTGTCATAGCTAGATCCACGATGGAGTCTAAGTTTATAGCTCTAGACAAAAGTGGTGAAGAGGCTGAATGGCTACATAAATTCTTAGAAGATGTTCTCAGATGGATAAAACATATGGCTTCAATCTGCATGCATTGCGATAGTCAATCAGGAATTGGCAGGGCACAGAGTAATATGTACAATGGTAAGTCTAGACATATACGTCGTAAACATAATACCATTAGACAACTACTCTCAACTGGAACTATCTCTATTGACTATGTGAAATCAAAGGATAATTTAGCGGATCCATTAACCAAATGGTTAAATATAGAGTTAGTTGATAAGTCTTCCAAAGGAATGAGACTTAAGCCTCTTGATATGAGTTGATACAATGTAAACCCAACCTTGTTGACTGGAGATCCCAAGATATTGGTTCAAAGGGACAACATAATTGTAAAAAGACTTTTAGCTTCATTGTGGGGGATCATCCCTTGTAATAGTGATGCTTGTGTGTAAGAGGATAAACATATGACTTTTAATAATTCCTAAGTAATAATCACATATGTGAGAGAGAAGTGGAGCCGCTTTGAGGAGAATTGTGAGGCTCAATTCTTAGACTCTCTCTCAAAACTAGGCGTATTTTCAAGGTCATGAATGAACATAGCTATGAGAACTGAATTGTGTTAGGAAGATTCATGTGTAAAGTATATGATCGTTTACACTAACGACATGATAGTTCAAAAACATCATGTCTACTGATCAGCTAGTAAAGTAAATATGCCTTTTCGAAAGAAGGTTCAAAGGGTAACACCTAACTATCCTATGCATGTTTCGACTGATGGACTTTATCACCAAATTCGTCAATTTCCTTCTTGTGGGGGATTGTTGGAAAAATTATGTTTAAAGAATGAAATTGTGCAATGTTTTGGCACAGATTTCTTCACGAGTCATTTGTGTAATGACAATGATAATTGTGAAATCGTGTTCTACTACGTGAGAAACATCGAAACCATATATTTATTTGTCCAATTTGGTATTGAGATGAATAAGTTATGATCGATTAAAGTGTGGTTGTAGGAAGTGGGTTTATCCCACATTGAGAAATTAACAAAATCTTGAGTGGTTTATATACAAGTGTCTTATGTAGTAAGGGTAAGCTTGCATATAATAGATGTTCTCTCTTACGCACGCCTGCGCATAGGGGGTTTCAAATCATGGTTGAATTTAGCATTCGGGGTACCATACTCATGTGCGAGCGCGAACACGAATGTCGGAACAAATTTGTCTGTTCAGACCAACTCACATTTTGTTAATTATTCTTTTGTTTTTGTAACTACAACATTTATAACAGACTTTATGGGCTGTTATTACCAATTTTAATGAGAGATATTATTTGTCTATTGATGATGGAATTATTTCATCATCAATGTGGTTATTTAATCAGTCTCGTGTCTTCTCCTATAAAAGGAGATAACATCCACAATTGAAAAACACAGTTTAGAACAATCACCACATATTCTCTTGCATCGAACTTTGCTTGCGTATTTCTTTGGCCTCCTATTTCATATTGGTGATAGAGTCGGGCATAATATCAGTTTGCCGGATACCTTAGTGCTAAATGTTTCTCCGGTGTCTCCGTTGTATCTTGGGAGACAGACGTCCAGTAAAGCTTCCAAGCACGTATGTGAATGGATGAATTTGTTTTAAGGAAAGTGTGTTTGACACAGGCCTCGGACAAACAATTTTTTATTCATAGGTACGCTTCGGATCTCTAACTTCACAAGCAGACTTGAAGTCTACCTACACAAGCAGACTTGAAGTCTACCTGCAGGCTTGAAGACCACTAGCAGACTTCAAGTCTACCTGCAGACTCAAAGTCTACTTGCAAACCTGAAGTCTACCTGTAGACTTGGAAATCACCAGAAGATTTCCATCAAAGCAGTAACGAATTTTTATTTGTTTCTTCAATTTAGTAATCTATTTTGTATTGATCTCCCTATATTATTTCTAGCACTTATTAATCGTGAGATTACTCTTTCTGGCATATCCCCCCGCTTGTGGTTAAGGATGGATTCGAAGACCTAGCGTGGTCATAGACATGGAGCAGGTTTGGATGCATACAGGAGCTGAAAAATCCAGTTGCACGATAGACACAGGCACGACCGCCCGATTGTGTTTTGGTTTTCTAGTTTCCCAATTCATGTATGATTAAACTTTGAAATTGTATTCATATATATAATTATAACCCTAAAATGTGTACGATGTTAGCCGTAATAGTCCATTGATCCAAGCTCGTTCTATTCTTCTTCATTTCTATTTGCTAGTATCAATTGCTTCCATTACTACACACCAATATATATATAGGAATCAAGCCGTTCATAAACAATCAAGATGAATATGAATGGCCCATTAAAAATCAAACATAAGATTCTTCAATTCGAATTAATTAGATACAATAAAATTTTCCATATTGCTATGTTATACTCCCTTAATATCGACTGAGAATTCAATTTATTATTTTGTAATGCTTTACTTAAAGTGCCCACCATAAAAAATTAAGCTTACAATCTTTTTAACCTTTCAAATTTACCTTACATATATATGTGGTATAACTATCTGGATAATAGTTAAAAAAAAATTGTAATTTTGATAAACTCTAATGATACTTAGGGCTTGTTTGTCACAGTTAGTGGCTTATAGCTGATAGCTTAGGCTGTTGACTGAATGATTTATGGCTGATTTGATGATAAATTTTTGTTGTAACCGATGAAAAACAGTTTATGAGTATATTTGTTAAATAAGCTAGATATTATTTATTTACTACAAATTGACATAAACTCTAAATTTTCTAATCAACTAGTCCTTTATTAAGGAAAAATGTCTCACCTTTATCTTAAAAAAACTCAACATGAGATAATATTTGATTAATATTTATTTACTTAATCTTACTTAAAGCAATAAATAAATATGTAGCTATTTTCTACACCATTAGTATGTGTAGTCTTTTATGTTTAACTTTTATTATTTTTTGTCAATTTTTAATGTGAGTAGTCAAATATACGGAGGTTAAAAATATTTACGTACCCTATAACAAAATGAATAAATAATTTATAATGTTCTTTATCCCGCATTAAATGTTCATTTTTTTTAAATGTTGAAATTAATATTCCTAACTGTTTTTATGTATTTATGATAAAATGATAAGATTGAAGCTTAATTTTTATGGATTTTTGGTTTTGACTTTTTATGTATAAATGGTGTTGAACCTAACTTATTGATTTTCAGCTTATAAAATGAAGCAAACACTTTAAATATGACTTATTTTAAGCTAAAAGCCAAAAGGCATTTCAAAAAATCTGTAACAAACAAACACTTATAGTATCCCTTAATAAGACTTTTCAAACATACGTACTCTTTAGGTTGGACGGAGGAAAAATTACTTAACCAACCAACTTTTATTGATTTATTTATTTTTGGGTATTGGTTCAAGTTTGAGAATGCAAATTATTTTATTGGACATAACAAGTCTATGTATAGGAGATTTCTTGATCTTTCACGTTTTAACGAGGTGTCTTCATGCTGGGTTAGAGACTAAACTATGTTTGTAACGAGACTAGTGTTGATATAAAGAAATTTGTATTTAGTGTCATTCGAACACAAAATATTATATGAAATGTATCGATTCACACAAAAAATAATGGTGGTCAAACAATTGAATTTACCTTTTGAATTAATATGAGATTTTGGTGGAGTGTATGGAAAGAAAGTTGCCTCATAATGTTTTGGACATGGCCTCAACTAGCTGCGAAGATCAATCTGTATGGTTGAAAGATCCTTACAAATAGTAACATAAAGAAGAGGGGAGAGGGATGACAAAGTAGGTCTGATTTAAGTAGAAGAGAGAGGGAATACAAACTACAAAGTAGGCTGCCATGGTTGAGGGGACAAGAAATGTGTAGAAAAGAAAAGAAACATAAAGAAGAAGGAAAGGGGTTTAAGATCAAATTAAAGAAGAGAATGTAAAATTAAATATTTTCTTAAATATATGTACGTAAAGTCAATATATTATACAGGCCCTTATAATAGGAGTGGAGGCATATTTAACTATTTAGCCTTTATACATACGTAGTTAATGGCGTGGCTCAGTCAGTAGTGTTAAGTGTTAACATCTCAAATTCTCAATGGGTGTTAAAGGAGGGGCCATAGGGCTACCAAAGTACCTTCATGGAAGACAAAGTGTCAAGTGAATCAAACACAATCCATAAAGATAGCTAGATTTAAATTTATCATATTTTAGCGTAAATTACAGAAAATGCCCCTAAACTATATAGGGTTGGCGGTTATTCCCATGATATATTTTTTCTAGCATTATCTTACTTTTTCATCTTATTTTAATTATGGGTCACATGCACCTAAACTTTAAAGCAAACTACACATTATACCAATATTAATAAGAGTAGGTCTCTTGTCAAATCGTCTTACGGATCATAATTCATAGGGTTAAGTATACCATTAGTTCCTGAACTTTCGTCTAATCCATCATCAGTCCCCCAACTTCAAAAAGTTTCACCACTGACCAAAGTAGGCCATTTTTACTCATCAGAAGTCCCTAGCACTAACGTCGTTTGTGTATTTCTGTTAATTGAGCATGTGTCACTCACATGCACAAAATAAGAGAGTCATGTATAACATTATCAAAATAAGGGGGCAATGTAGAAGTTTTAATACCATTTCTCTTTCCTAACTGATATCAAAATTTACAATTGAATCCCTAGAGTTTAAAAAATTACCCTAACCCATTCTTCCCCGATTTTTTTAACCCATCAGATTTTACTACAGAGATTGAAGTTTCATCCATGAAAATATTTCATCTTGAGCAAAGGTTAGGCCCCGCTGCCCCGACAAGTCCAACCTGAGGAATCCTCGAGCAAATCAACCAACAACAGCAACAGCCGTGATCAACGGAGACAATCAACTCTCACGAACCCAACCAAGTTACCGGAGTGCCCAGTCTGCCTCCAACCTTTCAACGACGAGTCTACAACTTCACGCGTTCTCCCCTGTGGCCACTCCGCCTGCGAAACCTGCCTCACACAGCTCCCCAAACTCTTTCCCAACATCGTTCGCTACCCAGCTCGTCAAATACCCTCACCCACAAGGCCCATCCGCTCTCCCCAAAAACATTAACCTCATTCGCCTCTCCTTTCTTCTTACAACCACCAATTCCTATAATTCCCCCAAACCCACAAAATCCATCACCCAACTCACCCAAGATTTCATACCTAATTTGTGGTCTCATGAGTTTTATTATAAATGGAAAGACTGGATTATTACAAGAGACGTCGTTTCTATTGAATCAGGTGTTGTTATTGAAGATGGGTTTCGATTGTATGAAGGATCGGGAGTATGGGGGAGGGGTTGCTTGGGATGCCTATGAGGTGTTTGTTGAAAGAGAAACAAAAGGTGAGTCTTTAAAAAGTTGGTTTATTTTCGTGTGGTGATGATTATGGGTTTAGTTACAGACTTATAGTTATGTTGCTAAAATTATGTGGTTTATGGTTGGAATGATAGATAGTCAAAGAGATGAATTGGGTTTGATCCTAATGGGTAGTTTGAGGGGAGGGGGGTCGAATTTGTCCCGCCGATGGGTTTTAGTATTACGAGGTTGATAAGATTAACCAATTGATACTGGTAGTGGAATGACAGTGGTGGAAGTCGACGACATCGATTTGGATTTGAAGACTGTGAATTGGAAGAGGGACGTTACGATCTAGTGAAACTTTGAAGGAAAAAAATTGACGGTGGATTAAAGATTGCTAGAATTATGCTGCTATGCCGGAATTGAGTTGCGAAGGATTGGAAGGCGACAGACTGGTTGGACGATGTGGCTCCGGCGTGATTGAAGATCGGGCTCAGCTTGGAAAGTTTAGTGCTTGGGTTGTGGTGGTGGCCGATGATGGTGGAAGAATGGAACGGACACACAAAACATGGTGGAACGTCAGTTTTGGGAAGACACCGGCGTGACTGATGGCAACAATGGTTGGAGAGAAAAGACGCACGGAGGCAAGGGGAAAACGGCAAGGGCATATGATGATGGTATTAAAATTTTCACTTTGCTCCCTTATTTTGATGATGTTATACATGGCCCCTTTATTTTGTGCATGTAAGTGACACATGCTCATTTAACGGAAATACACAAACGACGTTAGGGCTAGGGACTTCTGATGAGCAAAAAAATTTTACTTGGTCAGTGGTGAAACTTTTTGAAATTGGGGGACTGATGATGAGTTTGACCAAAATTCAAGGATTGATGGTATACTTGACCCTAATTCATAATACGAAACATCAATCTATCACAACTTAGCCCACCAACATACGGTGGGTCGGGTTAAAGAGACATGTCTTACATAAAATACACGTAAGGCAATATTTCTTAAGTGTTTGCATATCAATAATAAAGTCAATTGTTTTTTCCCTATCCGTGTGTCGGATTAAATAAGCCAATAATTTTGAGATCGAATGAGTTACTAAAAAGAACCAATCTAAAGTGGATTTCATGAGTTCCAAATCACTATCTTCAAACCCGATAAGATTAAATTCTTAAATTCTCGAGAGCATCTCTAACTCAACCCCTGAATCCCCGAAATTGTGTGGAAACCACCTCAAATCCTTCCAAGGGGTACCCCAAACTTTGGCCCAATTTGGTGCCTTGAAAGTGTTGCCCCAAATTTTGGATAACACTATTCAGATAACCCCAAATTGGTGTTGATGGGTTCCACTTGTCTATTTTTTTAAAATATTAGTTTTTAAATACAAAAAAATATTAATAATTAATTTAAGAATATTTTAAGCTAATGAGTATTTTTATTTTATTTTATAGATAATTAATAAATATTTTAAAATGTTAATAGAAAACGCTAGGATTATACATTTTAGTGTAAGATTTGGAGTGATGTTTGGTGCTGAATTGTTAGTACTGAAAGTATCTCAAATTGGAGTTTTCGGGTTGGAGGTACCCTGAGCCAACCTCCACAAATGACAAATCCCCCATTTATTTTCTTCTATTCCAACCCGGGAATCCAATTTATAATCAAAAATTTAAAATTGAGTTAAAATTTAAGTCAAGCGGGGGTGGAGATAACATCTTTAATCATGTGTAAATTGCATTATCGTAGTAGTGTTGAGAGAGTTGGGTAATTTTGTCTTTTGTTGATTCCAACAACGGCATTGTACTGGATTTTGGTCTTATAGTTTGTGGGGCTTTAATGTTGGCTAAAACCAAATCGAGGGTACAACCCTGAAACTCAAAAATGGTTTTTTTTTTTTTTTGTTATACTGCCAAATCTGATCAAATATTAGATCATGACAATAATAAAACTAAAAGACTAATAAAGACTAAGACTTTTAAGAGTATGAGATGTAAAGAAATGAAAGCAAGTGGACTTCCACTAATCAATTGGCAATTGACTTTAAACTTTTTAACACTTTAATGGGCCACTAAGAGGGAAAAAACAAAGAAAAAGGGTTCATAGTACAAGTTCAGACTTCAGAGGCGGCTTCAATGTAGCCGATCGCTAGTTTTATACTCATGCGTTGAATATATGAATAAAAGTTTTTTTTAATTAAATAATATTCAAGTAAAATAAAAAAATAAATATCATTTTTAAAAGTTAAATATAATATTTTACGTTGATCTGGGTTAGTTTTTTAATATTATTCTTCACTTTTACATTTGTATCATAGAAAAATACACATCTACTTACATTAAAGGTAAGATTCATAAATTTTCTTTTAACTTATTATATAAACAAAAATATTAATTAAGCAAGTCAATTACATTTTGTGTAAATTACTAATCATAAGTTGTAATGTATTAAATATTATTATTTTTTATGATATCTTTATTATCATATTTTTAAGTTATGAAAAATCAAACGTTTGATCAAAATATGAGGTATTATTTATTTAGTAAAAAAATAATACCATAAATTAGAAAAAAAGATAAAACATGAATAACTTTGAATCTACTTAATAATAAAAATTAAAAGATGTAACAAACATAACAAAAATTTATATTGAATAAGCGAAAAAGATCTATTTAAACGCTTTTTCTTATTCGAAATGACATTAAGATTTGAACATTCTTCATGATTTGTTGAATCAACAATGGATGAATACTTGACCTTGTGAAAGGTGAGTATGTAAAGAAATTGCTCTTCCCTGTAATATGTACTTGTGTAGTAGCTGGAAAAAAATATGTAATGTTTTAAAAATATATAAAATAAAATCTTTAATAAAATTTACTTTAAAATAGTATAGTATATCGTCTCATTCGTGATATCCAATAAATGAAGAACTAAAGTAGAATGCGAAACATTTTGATTAAAACCTCCAATATTATATTGCTGGGAAGCAACATTTTCTGCAACACAATTTATATACGATTATCAACTCGCGTACTAAATAATTCAAGAGACTTTAATACACCTCATACAAAAGACTTCAACAAAATTATTGATGAAGAATATTATTTTCTTATGACCATTTCCAAAATAAGAAATAAAAAAAACTCATTGAAAAATACTAAAATGTCTACTATTTGTAAAGCTACAACAATAAAATCTCAACTCCACTCTTAAGCCCTGTGCCCAGTAATTGTCCATTTTAATCTATTATATATATGCAATATACCACCTCAAAACCTATTATATCCGTACGATGCGATGTTCGAATAATATTTTTGTTCGTTAAAACTATTTATAATAAGATTATATAACTATTTTACTACTTCATCTGTTTTTAAATTATCGTCTTCTTTCACCCGACACAACGTTTAAAAAAAAAGTAATTGACTATATTATAATTTTTTTGTTCGTATTATTTCATTTAAAGCCCTGAAACATGTGCTCATAATTAAAATAAGTAGAAAATGTAAGAGTAAAGTGGTAAAAGTAGTTTTTTAAAAGAGAAAGTTTTGAAAGAGGACAATAATTTTAAAACGGACAAAAAATGAAAGGAAAACTTTAATTTGAAAACGGAGGGAGTAATAGTTATAAATTGAAGATATCCATATACAATAATGTATATGAAAAATACAAATTCCATATTAATTAAAATATCTCAACTTCCAATGCATAGCTGAAAAGTCACATTTGAGTTTTATTTATGGTAAGTAATTTAGGCGGGAAAAATAACTATTATCATTATATAAATATATATAGATTTTTTTGTTAATTATATATTCACTCCATTAATTAGACTTTTTTTAAAAAGGAAACAATCCTCTTTCCTTCATTAAGGCTCCGATTGTTTCACGTAAAATCATTTCCAGAAAATCAAAAGATTTCATTTTCAGATGTTTTGTAAATCTTTTGAAAATATGTCAAAAAACATTTACGGGTGTTTGGCAAACACACGAAAAATGTTACGGAAAACAATATATGAATAAATACAAAAATAAAAATAGAAAATAAACAATGTGTAAGATGTCTCTAGAAAATCAATAAGGACCATCTTTTTTTAATTAGGTCCATCTTTTTTTAATCTCACAATTACAAACAATTTTTTTGATAATTGATATGAAAAAAAACGTTTTAAAATAGAAAATAGACAATATTTAGGATGTTCCTAGAAAATGTTACGGAAAACTATATATGAATAAATATAAATAAATATATTATAATATTAATGCACATATTGAATATAACTTAGTGTTGAACTTTAAGTAGTTTTTCTTTAACAATTCTCAATTTATCATTAGTGGTGTCAAATCAATGTCTATATTTTTTCAATCTCATAATTACAAATAATTTTTTTGATAATTGATATGAAAAAAAAGTTTAAAAATAGAAAATTGGCCTTGGTTAGGATGTCCCTAAATACTATAGATGTCACTAATTTTAGAACGTAGTAAGCATTTATTAAAATTATAATTTATAAATAGTGTGCACAAACTTTATTTTTATTTCTAAACAATTTATTTTGTTGAGTGAAATATTGTGTGTGTAAGTAAATATGTCAAATTGTGAAAGGGGTAGAAGGTGCCGGAACATTTGGAAAATGAATCCGTAAGTCATTTTCCGGAAAAGAAGCCTTCATTTTCCTTTGACTCGGAAAACCTTTTACGTTGACTGCATTTTCATAAGGTTACCAAACATCGGAAAATAAGGAAAACGTTTTCCGAAAGTCATTTTCCGTGAAACAAACGGAGCCTAAGTATAACAACTAATAAAATTAATTTTTTTTTCTCCATGTTTTGGGATTTGAAAATTAAGAAAAAAAAAACTTTTCAACTTCAAAACAAATTGCCTTTTGATTAATATTTAGCAAAAAATTTGGTAAGACGGTATTACAGATATCTTTTTAAAAACTTTTCATGTGTTTAAGTTAGACCTCTACCAAATCCAGATCTCTTACAATTTATCAACCTCTTCCGCTCTTCCGTGACTTCTGTCTTCTTTTCTTCTGTTCCTTCCACATACTTGATAATTCTTAGATCTTCAATCTTCATTGATGGTTTTGATTTGTTTTTAGAATTGAAGTATTAAAAGAAATTTTACAAATAAAAACAAACACACCAATTGAAACACTTACTTTTATTAAAAAAAACTAGATTTTTTTTCCAAATGCATGGATTACTTATAAGGTATTATTGACAACACCTATTGCTTCATTCTAAAGAAGTTTTTTCACAATTGAAACTAATAAAATTATACCTAAGATCAACTATGTCACAAAAAATATTAAATAGATTAGCGATGTTATCCGTTGAAATAGGAATAGTAGAAAAATTAAAATATGAAGACTTAATCAATAACTTTGTATCTCAAAAGGTTAGAAGAGTACATTTTAAATGGGGTAAGTGGAAAACTACTACTGATCTTTTTAAAAAAAATAAAAAATAAAAAATTGATTAGTTATATATATAATACTCCGTACTACTTAAATTACAGAATTTGACCTTAATTTTACTCGTT
Source organism: Codonopsis lanceolata (assembly GCA_013146195.2). Taxonomy (NCBI): domain Eukaryota; kingdom Viridiplantae; phylum Streptophyta; class Magnoliopsida; order Asterales; family Campanulaceae; genus Codonopsis; species Codonopsis lanceolata. The sequence continues at coordinate 59,121,168 of CM028380.1, read as the reverse complement.
ATACATTAAACCTCAATTTAAATAGAACGGTCCTGTAATGCTCAGCAATAGTAGTAGTTGCAAGGTTAATGCATGAAAATCATCAAATTCTCATGTATCAATGCTCTGCAGTTGTAGTAGTTGCAAAGTTAATGCATGAAAATCATCAAATTTGCAAAATCGCAGGACTTTGGTTAATGGATTTTGCAAATTTGAGAAAATAAAAGGGAAATAAAATAATAACTAAAAAATTATAGATGTTAAAAGTCAATGATAAAAAATGTTATTCTCTCTCCATTTTATTACTTATTCTTGATATATTTCATGATTTGAAATTAATAGAGTTTCATGATAGAATATGAAGATAAAAATTCACAAAAATAATAAGGTTAAGCTGTATCTCATGCTTCGGTTTCTATGTTCTCTTTATCGCGCGTTTCTAATTTTCTTAATAATTAAAAATAGAAAAATATTAGTACTGTAGTATTTTACTTTTTGAGCATTAAACCTCGTGTAATTTTTTTTATATTTTCAATGATACATATAAAGCTGTAAATAAAACTAAGCTTGAGTTTCCATGAAGTATAATTGAGTCGAGCTTAAACATGGTTTTGACCTCCATTGAAGAAAATGAATCCACTTGTCCCGGTTCAAATAACCTCATAGTGGTATATACTATGTATATTAAATTAAAGTCTATTAAAATTAAATTTACTTTACTGATGATGATAATATTAAATCACATAACTTGCCAACAAGATCGATATAGAACTTGACTTTTTATGTTAATGTGACTTCAAATCATCTATCTCACTTTTTGTCACATCTTCTATTTCATTGAATCTCATCCCCATTTATTACTAAGAGGGTAAGAGGACTCCGCTCAACCCATTTTTTTTTTCTTTCACTTTACAAAACGTTCGCGTTTTATTGTGGGTTCTCGCTCAACATATAAAAATACGTAAATGATAATTACAAATTTCTAAAATAAATTATTTAAATGTTAAAATTTGTAATCCGTTAGAAATTTATTTTTAGATCTGCACTGACTTAAGCTCATTTAATTTTTTTGTTAACCTGAGTTTGAAAATTTTAAAGCTCGAGAAGTGGGACTCATTTACAACCCTAGATGCTTGGTGCTATATGTATATTGTAGAGTACTAGAGTGTTATAGTCGCGAAGAAAAAAAAAATTCCTTAAAATCTTTTCCTTTCCAAAATTATGAAACAATTATAAAGTAACATGTCTTATGAGAGTAAATTCACAGTAATTAGTAGTATGATGGTTCATATCCTAAATCTCTCCAAAAACCCTAATTTATTAACACCAAATCCAGTTAAGGATCAAAAACATAAAAAAAACCCCTTGAGGAAAACCGCATGTAAAGGAAGCATTTAAGACGGTATTATGCTTCAATCTGAAACCTTGAACACTTGATGGAGCCCATTGATATGTCAATCTCTATCAAATTTTCTTCTTCATTCATATCATTAATCTCTGCCAACAGCTCCATCAGGTTACGTTGCCCAAAAATGGCTCCCGGTGAGAAATCTTGACATTTACGGTGGAAACCAAACTTGAGTTCATCTTCTTCTTCTTTTGAACCCACGTAGTGCCCACTTGGAAGAGCGATTTCAATGAGACTTTCTTCGTCGGAGATTGATCCGTCGGAGCAGTCCGGGCTGCCGGCCAGATTGCCAGAAAACGGCCAGTCAATGTCAGAATCTTCACTTGTCGATGATGAATACTGATCAATGACTTCACTTTGAATACACGAATCCGCTGACCCAGTTTCCAATCGGTCATCAACCAAATCTATTCCATTTTCTTGCAAAATTATGTAACTGTTTGCTGTGTTTCCACTCTCCTCAACTTGAGATTCAAAGCTCTGCTCAGAACAGAGAGGCTGAGTTTGTACTTGTAGTGATTCACCTTTAAGAACTTGCTTTTGTTTTGTGAATTTGAAGAAAAAAATGGCAGAGAAAATCAAGAGCAAGGATGTGATGATGATAGAGAAAAACCCAGTACTAGAAACGCAGGAGTAAATGAAGATTGGGACAAGAACAGCCATCCATGAATTTGGGTTTCTCAGGTAACAAACAGAAAATGAAAATGAAGCCATTTGAGGTTCAACAGTGTTTTCTAGAGTCATGGATAAAGGATAAAAGAAAAACCCTTTCTGATAACATGTACTGTGAGACAAAAAGGAAAAGGGAAAGAGGGAGGGGCCTGATTTCCCTTTATTGGATGGATGGATGGAAGATGGATGGATGAATATAAAGAAAGAAGTGGAAGATAGAACAATGGAAAGAAAATGGAGAAATTTTGGAAAAATTTATACTTATTGTTTGAACAAGAAAGGGGAAATTGGCCAAGATTAAATCTTGGCTGGACTCTGTATAGAGATGGGAGATGACAGATGTACAGGTTTCAACTGGTGAAGGAGTGTGTGTGGTCTGGTCACAGGTTGCACAGTTCCCAATTCAACCCAGAAATATACTCTTAAAGGCTGGATTTTTTTTTGTTTTCTAAACATCACTTGGGTGGGTATGAGTTTCCTCCGCTGCAACTGATTCTATTGAAAACCACAAAACCCTGCTTTTCCTCTTATAGACTGAAAGCTTGGAAATTTGAGAAGGCCATGTGCAGACCTCTGAGCTTACCACATGGTACACTTCCCCTCTTAATTACTTCCATAAACATTTCTCCCAAAGACTAACGACATCACATTAAAACTTTCATGAGAATTACCAATTTTTTTTGCAATTCCAAGAAAAACCTTAACAATATCACAGATTCACAACCATTACCTGAGAAGCTTCCACATGAGAAATTTTCTCTTTCTTCTCAATTGATCAGCCGGCCAATCAACTCTATTGTGGTCTAAGCTAGTCTTTAATTCCTTTGATGGGTCTTCGTCTTTCCATGAAAAGCTCAAAAAGGACCAACTTTTCTTGTTAGACTGAACCCTTCATTGGATTCTCCAAAATTGGCTTCTTTCTTTGTTGTTTCTTGACTGAAACTCTCAGGTGAAGACAGAAGAAAGAAGAAACTTTGATTGGAGTACTTGACATCAAAACTTTTACCATGCAAAAATGACTTGTCAGGCTGGCACTATTAGATTACAAAAATCATCTATAAAGACCCTCTCTGCTCATTGAAATTTGAAACAAGTAAATGATACTCTTTTCAAATATTAATCTTCAAGCAGAGAGAACTTCAATTCAAGACAGGGGTGAGGAGCTGATTCGGGCCACGAGGATATATCCATCTCCCTAGTAGACCCATCACAAAAGAGTAGAAACTATTCGGCCGGTGAATTTATGAAAGGGTTTTTAAAGAATTAATAATCAAGAATTGAAAAGGAGGAGCTAGAGATTTTTAAACTGGTTATTGTCTTTTTTTTTTGTTTTGTTTTTAATTTTATTTGTACTCCTTCGTGTTTGGAGAGTTTTGTCGATCAGAAGAGACAATTTTTATGGGTGGGGAAAAGTTAATCATATAATATGAGGCTTTAATGCAGAAAAGAATTCAAAAAGATTATGCATGTGACTCAAGTATTCCCTATTCCCTCCCACCCAGTCTAGAGAATCTTCTTTTTAGATCCCCGCGAACAAAACTGTTGTTAAGCCCGTACCAAAATAATTAACCTGTTTTACTTTTTTGTCAGTAATTTTTTTTTATCTTGATTGTAACATTTCTTTTTTATCATTATATTTTTATTTATTTTTATTTTTTATTTTAATTATAAGTCACATGCATAAACTTTTTTTAAAAAAACTACACATTATACAAATCTTAAAACTCAATTCAATTATTATTCTATAATCCATGTACATTAGTTCAAACAGAATAATTATTTTAGGACGAAAAAAGTATAAAATTTTGATTCATAATTCTTCATAAGTGATAAATGTTGCACCTATGTTTTACTAAACGTGAAACTGACAAGAAAACAAAAGGAAAATATGAGCGATCAAAAGCTTGATTGCTCTCTTGCTCATACTGCAAATATATATACCAGGATGATAGCGTTACAATGTTGAAATCGTTCACATTTGAGCGAATAACGAAACATAACTAACGCCCTTAACTACAAACTTTACGAAAATACAACTAGCCTCCTTATGAACTTATACATAATTACAACCAGCCCCTTGTATTTTGTAATGTAACTGATTTCAAAAATCTTCTCAGTTTGCAGTTCAGCTCTCCAAATTTTGCATCAGCCCTCACTTCCATTCCAGTTTTCAGTTTGTAGTTGCAATTTAGTTTGCCTTCTTTAACACCCTCCCCACAAGTTGAGGGTAGGTGAATGCTAACTACTCCCAACTTGGAAAGGAATCTCGGTCAGCAACACCTTTCCCGAAATTTGGTAAATATGTGCGCAATTTGCCCTTTGGTTGGTATATCTTTGCTTGCATCGATCAAACCACTAGAAATCTTTTCTCTAATGAAATGGCAGTCCAATTCTATATGCTTGGTTCTAGCATGATATACAGGATTGTTGGCCACTGCTATGGCAGATGAATTGTCACAGTAGATAGTGACAGGCTCTAGCAGTTTGACTTCCATATCCTTCAACAAACTGGTCAACCAAATCACTTCACAGCTAGCAGTAGCCAAAGCCCTATATTCGATTACGTCAGATGATCTAGAAACCACAGATTTTTTAGAATGCCATGAAATCGAGAGTTTCCTAGCATCATACGTAAGCCTCGTTATGGACTTTACGTCATTAGATTTCCTCCCGATCAATCACCGTCACAAAATCCCTTAAGTTGTAGATGATTGTCTGAAGGTAAGTATATCCCTTGATCTGGTGAAGTCTTAACATACCTAAGAACTCTATGCAATGCTTTCAAGTGAGTATCCCTTGGATTTTGCACAAACTGGCTCAAACATTGTCTTTGCCGCAAAGCCAAGTGCAGTCCGTCACGATAAATGAGTTTTCCCACCGTTGCTGTGATTCAGGATTATCAAGAAGGATCCCTTCATTTAGCAGGAGTTTCTTATTAGGATCAAAAGGAATGGTAAGTGGCTTGGCATTTAACAATCCTGCAGCCTCAATTAACTCCAAAGCATATTTCTTCTGGCTAAGATGGAAACCATGCTCAGATCTCATGACTTCTATACCCAAATAATATTTCACATGCCCCAAATCTTTTATGCTAAACTTTTCATGCAACAGATTCTTTAAAGAAACAATGTTATCTAAATCATTGCCTGCCACTAGTACATCATCAACATATACTAGCACACTTGTGAACTTTGCATCTCTTTCAAGGTGAATAAGGAGTAATCTGCTAGGGATTGTGTATATCCAAGGCTTAGAAGAACTTCGATTAGCTTTGAAAACCATTGCCTAGATGCTTGTTTTAGGCCATACGAGATTTCTTTAGCAGTGCATTAATCGTTTGGTTTTACCTGAGACTTGTACCCTAATGGCAGTTGCATATATACCTCTTCTTCTAAGTCACCATGCAAGAATGCATTATTCACATCTAGTTGATGAACCTCCCATTTCTGTGCAGCAGCAACAGCTAGTATAGCCCTGACAGTCACCATTTTTGCCACTGGAGCAAAAGTTTCTGAGTAATCAATACCTTCTCTTTGGTCAGAGCCCCTTGCAACCCAATCTTGCTTTAAGCCTCTCCACACCGCCATCCTGAATTGTACTTGACCTTGTAGATCCATCCGCATCCTATAGCCTTCTTTCCTTGAGGCGCACTCACTATGTCCCATGTTTGGTTTGACTCAAAGTCGTAATTTCTTTATTCATAGCTTCAATCCAATCTTTACTTTGTGCAGCTTCATGGTATGAGTGAGGCTCTTGGACTAGCATTATGGAATTGACACTACTTTGCTGCACATTGCATTGATTAAAGAAATGCACAGGTTTGGTAAAAACAGATGACACAATGTAATCTTTTAACTTGACAGAGGGATATTTGATTCTTGTTGAAACCCTACTAGGAACTTCAGGGTTGTCATCTTTTCTATCATCTGTATGATCATCAGATTTGTCATCATCCCTCATGTTAACAGGATCATGATCTTGTTCTTTGATATCAGAATTGGTACTATTCCTACTTTCAGGAACCTTATCATGGAAAAGATTTATGTCTATTTCAGGCTGATTAGGTTTCACAGATTCATTGTTAATGAAAGGAAAAATTGATTCATGAAAGATGACATGTCTACTAATGAAAACCTTCTTGGTTTCAAGATTGTACAAAACATATCCCTTCTGTCCTGCTGGATACCCTAAATGGACACACTTCACAGGGGCAAACTTGTCACTAGGATGAGTGGAAGCATAGGCTAAACAGCCTATGACTCTCAAATGATCATAAGAAGGTTTGGTGTTATAAAGCATTTCATATGGAGATTTAAACTTCAGGGCTGCAGTAGGAATCCTATTTATAATGTGGGTGGCAGCCAAAAGACAGTATCCCCAAAAATTGATAGGAAGACCAGATTGGAACCTAATAGCCCTAGACATATCTAAGAGATGCTGGTGCTTTCTTTCAACAACCCCATTCTGTTGGGGAGTATCAACACAAGAACTTTGGTGTAAAATGCCTAGGCTAGCAAGATAGGGTATAACCTCATTATTGTAGAATTCAGTCCCATGATCAGTTCTCTCTGATTTAACATTGGTTTTGAAATGGTTTAGAACATAGGCATTAAAGCTGCTTTTAACAATGAAAAAACATGAGTTTTGGTTGACATGAGGAAAGTCCATACCCCTCTTGAAAAATCATCAACAATAGTCAGGAAGTATTTGCAACCATTCATGGTAGTTTTCCTGTATGGTCCCCACAAATCACAATGTATGAGATCAAATGGAGCTTTACTTTTAATGTGTGTTAACATAAAAGGTAATTTGTGCTGTTTAGCAAGGGGACAAATATCACAAGATAAAATTCTCTGAATTTCAATATTTTTATGCTTACAAAGAGAATTCAAACCAACAATATTTTTGAGAGTACTTAAAGAACTATGTCCAAGTCTTTGATGCCAGCTAACAATATCTTTGTGTTTAGAGGCAATAGTGCAAACATGTTTAGAGTCTGAACATTGATCTGCCTTCAGAAGGTATAAACCATCAATCATATCACCAATAGCTAAGGTCCTGGTCATCTGAAGGTCCTGGAAAAAACATTGTTTTCCAATAATAAGTGTGTGACATCTGGCTTGCATAGTAAGTTTTGATACAGACAAAAGGTTGTAATGGAAGTCAGGTATGTAAAAAACAGTTTCTAGAGTAAGCTGAGGATTAATATAAACTTTTCCTATATGAGTGACTTTTACTTTAGTACCATTAGGAAGAGACAGAAAAATAGGGTGATTAGCAATTTCTACATCATACATGACTGATAATGATGTGCATATGTGATCGATCGGCTTTTGTGTCAATAATCCGTACGCAAGGTATGGAAAAGTTTAGGCGATGGTTGGGAATAGAACTACCTGCCATGTGTGTCATACCAGCAAATTTGTGTCCACTTTGATCAACACTGTGATCTTCAGGGCTGTCTTTGGCTTTTAGCATGGCCATGACCTGGTTTATTTGTTCCTGCAACTGATCAATCTTGGACACTCCCAATCTAGCTTTGTCATTACTTTCTGCATTTCCCATTGATGCAGCCTGAACTTGCATAACCTTGGAGTTTGATGATTACGATTCCTTGTCCTTTCCCAATTTGTCTACCAGCCAAGTATTAGCCACTGAATTTGTGTCTTTGGATGACTAGGATTTCAGTGATGCCCAATTGGGAAACCCTCGAGTCTATAACATTCCTCCTTGACATGACCTTCCTCGTTACAATAGTTACAAAATATTCCCTTCTTGAAAATAGTTTTAGTGTATCTGTCTTGTTTTGTGAAGTGCCAAAATTACATCTATCTCCCATGACTTGAGATTGCCCCGATTGATTAATGTTGGTCGCAATTGAACTAAACTCAGGGACATATCCTTGTCTTTGAGTTTCTTCCTGCCTGATTATATAATAAGCTTCAGAAATAGTGGGCAATGGCTTCATCCTCAGAATTTGTCCTCTTGTATTCATATAGCTTTCGTGCAGCCCCATCAAGAACTGCATCAACTTGATTCTTTGATCTCTTGATTCTTGGATCTTGGCAGAACCACAGGTACAAGGACACTTACAGGCTGTAATGGGATCTAAGGCTGCATTTTCATCCCAATAGCCTTTCATTTTATGAAAATAAAATTCAACAGAAGCTGTACCTTGTTCAAGTCGATGCAATTCCTTTTGTAACTGGAAAGCCCTATGTCCATCAATGTTGGAGAATCTTTCTGCAAGTTCTTTCCGCATCGAATTGGCATCACCACAAATTTAAGGTCATTACTAATTTCTTCAGAATCGTATTAAAATCCAGGAAATGACCATGTCATTTCCTCCGCCCATAAGGGAAAGAGTGGATCGTCCCTTTTCGTGTGCAAAGGTGCCATTCAAGATCATGATCTTGTTCTTTGCCGAAAAAGCAATTTCGAGATCTCTTCCATGAACTATAATTTTCACTTCTGTGAGTTTTGTAGCGATAAGAACTAATCCTGGATGATCATTGTTGTGTAGATATAACGGATGCATATTGGAATCAATTCCAATTTCCATGGAAATCCCTTTGTTTTTCGAATTGGATTGATCGGCTTGGTCGGCTAATTTTCCTTCTGTCATTGTTTAGGGTTTCGGGGAATGAAAGAAATTGGTGAAAATAAGGGAAAGATCTATTGCTCTGATACCATGACAAGAAAACAAAAGGAAAATATGAGCGATCAAAAGCTTGATTGCTCTCTTGCTCATACCGCAAATATATATATCGTGATGATAGCCGTTATTAATGTTGAAATCTGCTCACATTTGAACGTAATAACGTAACATAACTAACTGCCTTAACTACAAGCTTTCTGAAAATACAACTAGCCTCCTTATGAACTTATACATAATTACAACCAGCCCCTTGTATTTTGTAATGTAATTGATTTCAAAAATCTTCTCAGTTTGCAGTTCAGCTCTCCAAATTTTGCATCAGCCCTCACTTCCATTCCAGTTTTCAGTTTGTAGTTGCAATTTAGTTTGCCTTCTTTAACAGAAACCTTTTCAGGTGCTACGACTATATTGCCCCCGCCCAATTTCAATATGAATGAGAAAAACTATTTTTCCCTTTTGAATATAAAGAAATAATAATTGGTGATATAGAAAAAAAAATGTGCTACATTTCATAGGTGATGGGGAACCACATATCCACCCTCTTTTGCATGTGGTTGGCCACCATGGTTCCGCCCCCATAGCATCATGGGCGACTACCATGGCCGGTAGGGGTGAGGCGGTGAGTTTAAACTGATTCGGTCCTAATTTTTTGGGAAAATGGTGAAAATTGGAATAAGACCAATAGTCTGGTTCTTAAAAAATTTAGAACTGAAACCAACCCAATATATATGAGAATCAATACAAGTTTGGTTTAGAACCAACCGAAAATGTACGAGAACCAAAACCTGACCAATTTTATGGTTTTTACTTTTTAATTGTTTAATGCAAATACATAATAAAATTTTAAAAACTTAAATTTCATAAAAATATTTTAAAAAAAAAAAAAAAAAGTATATTCAACAATTAAAAATGTTAAAATCACTCATAGCTAAGGAAATTAGGAGTTTATATATATATATGTATATGTGTGTATATATATATATATATATATATATATATATATATATATATATATTCATAACCAAACCAAAGTATTGGTTTAGTGTAATTTTGATTGGCGCGGTCTGGTTCTAAAAAAACTTCTGTACACCCCTATTGGCCGGCCAAAAATATATGATCTTGATTTTTCAATAATAATAATAATAAGAGAAAAAAAGACTAACAAGCTTAACAAAAACTAACAAACATAATGAAATCTAACAGAAGTGTTGAGTTTTTGAAATATGGGTCGGGTGCCTTGGCCCGCCATTACTGTGACTGGTCGGCTATCTTTGCCGTGGGCAGTGGAATTTTTTTCTTCCTATTTTTCGATTTAAAGTTCCATTTAAGTCTGTTAGCATTTAAGTTTTAAAGAAATCTAACAAAAAATCTATTGTTATAATAAATTAAAGTTAGCTATGTTCCACTAGGTACTAATTATTATTATTATTATTATTATTATTATTATTATATCAATAAGGGTAACATTGCTAACTTTAATTTATTATAACAATAGATTTTACAATGGATTTATAAAAAGAAATCATGAATTGATTCGGTGGATAACTATTTTATTGGTTGTGAATTGATTGCCGGTTCAATGAAAAAATAATTAATAAATTGAGTGCAAACGGTGATGTCACTTTTTTGTATGTTGTAATAAACTGAGATAATTTTCTATCTATGTCCAAACATTAAGACAAACAAAATTAAAGGACATTTTGGCAATACTCAAAAGATATTAGCCTCATGAGTTGTGATTATGATGGTTGCATGCCTTTAATCATGGGTTCATACTTGCTTTTAGCATATGGAGCATCAATATGTCTCCAAAAAAGTAATATTATTAGAATTTTAAGTAGAAGTGCGAGTCTCGGGCCACAAGCTTAACACAAGGCCCATATCCATTATTTACTAGTAATTAGAAATAAAATTAGCACGTGCTTTCACACGCACTTTGAAAAAGGAACCTAGTATTGACTCTTGGGTCAGTTGGGCTATTGGTCTGCCCAAAGGATCATTCAGTAATTTTCTTTTCATTCTCGACTCTAATAAGTTCTTAAATTTTGCGTAAGTTTTTAAATTTCTCAAAATGTTCTTACTACAAGATAGTTGTGGTTTCAAAATTTGCAAATTCATAAGTCCATATGAAAAAAAAAAAAAACATATTAGTACATTATGTGTCCGACCTAAATCCGATAACGAGGAAAACATATGAGAGAATCATGTACTAATCACAAGCTCGATAACAAGGGTCCCACGTGAGCACCGTACATAGAGTGTAGAATGTCTGAGCAGACCTCCATCTATTCATGTTAAAGCCTAACCGGACCTAGGTCTTGCCTCTTTGACCAGAGGGTCATGACCGGGAGTTACCCGCATTACTGCGGACAAATGCATCATTATCCGACAAGGCCATGCCCACCCGGGCAAGCTCCGACCAGTGACCATCAAAGCCGTACGCTCCAGGACATGTCAAAGGTTTTCTAAATCGAGAGGAGCTATTTCCTTATTTACTTCGACAATCACGCGACAACCCGCCTATTGCGCCTATAATTTAGAGATTCACTCATAACCCTACTAGGCAACGTTGGATTATCATTGACGGATTCTAGCACCTTGGGGCCTATATATACTTCATAAACCCTAAACAGATACGCGCTTTCTTAAGTCTAGAAGTTGTGTCAAATTATCTTCTTATACATGATTCTTACTCTCACACCAAAATGGTTTCGCGAGATCGTGTCTTACACTTTCACTAGGTGCATTTTCATGTTCTCGACATGTTTTTAGCAAGATCCAATCTATTCACTCAAGAACAATTATCTTCGTAAACATTCAGACGACCCAAGACGACCCAACACTGATTTTTGTCACATCACTCCAACTACTTAACTTTTTTCGAGCTACTTAGGCCTCGTTTGGTGCATTGTTTTGAAAAAAACAGCTTTTTCTAAACGCAACGTTTTTAAAACACAATATTTTCAAAACGTAATTTTTTTCTTATAAACATGTTTGAAAAACTATTTTAAAACGCTATTTTTATAAACAAAATAGTTATAAACGCAACACATTTTTAAAACGCTGCACATTTTTAAAGCCATGCGTTTTAAAATGTTGCATTAAAACACTTTTAAGATAAAATGCTATATTTTTTACCAACGCTATGATTAAAACATTCTACCAAATAAACACTTAATTTGAAAAAAAAAAAAAATTTAGTACTCAAGCTTTACCTGATTTGATGATTTTTTTTTTAATTTTTTGTATAACTTGTCGACAGTGAGCTCGAGTCTTACTCCAAACAAACAAGTGTGAGACAATTGTCACTCAAAACAAACGAGTCTAAGACAGTTGTCACCCATGGTGTGATCGACTATAGTTGTATAAATTTTTTTTTTTTTCTATGTACTGGCTTTTGTGCATTACAACAATGTGATAATGGCCTACTAGTCTACTAGTAATACAGTTATAGTCTATAAAAAGGATAAATTTAAGGGCAAATTACCCAAATGATCCCTATACTTTTTGGGTTTCTCGATTTTCATCCCAATTACTCGAAATTGGTCCTTAAGCTGAATTTTTTTGTAGACTTAGTCCTTCCGTCTAGTTTCGTCAGTTAAGTTTCCTCACGTGCAAGTCACGTGACTTTGGCCAATGGTAAAATTATCCATGCATTCTTTTCTTTTGAATAGACAAAAATACCCATAATATTTTTTTAAAATTTTTGAAAACTATACTTGGTGGTATTATTGTAATTAACCCCTCCTCTGCTTTCTATACTATACCCATCGGAAAATCCAAACCTCTTTCCAGCGACCAAATTCAAACCCAACTTTCTCTCTCTAAAAATGTCATCCATCCCACTCGTTTCAAGCTGTTCATAAAGATAATGCAGTAAACAAGCTTCAAAGCGTTTGAGTTGGATTTACATCGTGTTTGATGGTATGAGGTCAATTTCTCGATGTTTCCATTTGGAGGATTATTTTTTTTACTCAATCTCACCTCCTGGTTTATTTATGGCAGTGAGCTTTGTACAGTTGTCCCAAATGGTAGTTTTGTTTTCAAATATAGTCAGTGACATGATCAATTAACCACTAAAAGGTTTATATCAATATGTCTGGGGGTGGGGGGTTGGCTTCAATCTATAATGTGTTTGGCCATGGGAAGAAGGAATGACTCGCTAGTTGCGGGTTTAGTGTTGTTGGGTATGCAGTTGGACTGCACATTTTCCGTTAGCTATATCATAAATTAGAGAAATTAAGATTAAATAGGTGAGATGGAAGTAACTAAAATGGGGAAAGAGAGAGAAGATGGCGCAGAAGGAGGGGAAAAATGGAAAATCACACGGAAAGGAAAAAGATGGTGGGGTTTAAGAAATGAATGTAAATGAGATGGGTGGGAGGAATAGGGTAGGCTTCATTTTGATGAGGACTTAGGGAGGACGACAGGAGGAGGTACTGATTGAACAACAGAGTTGGCGCTGACGACGAAGTGGGCGAGGTTGAAGGCGAGACAAGTTGATTTTCTCAACCAAGAATTTTCGCTTCCTTGAAACACTCTTAAAATTGGTTTGTTACTTTGTTAATTAGGTTCATGGCTAGAGAAAATCGATGACATCCCCGACAAGAACCAAGTACTTTCAATAGTGACAATTAGGTTTTTTAATTGAGGTTTTTCGAAAAAATAAAATCACAATCGATGTTATCCATTGAAATTGGTTTGTTAATTGGGTTTTAAAAAATTGGTTTGTTAAGAATCACTTTTGGGCCACAATTGTTTGTCAGGAAAAATGGTGGAAAGGGTGAAAGAATGAAGTGGTGGGCTTGGATGGGAGGGAGAGGTGTTGTTGTCGGAGAAGAGGATGTTGTTTAAGTTAGCCTTTGAAATACATTTTTTGCTAAATGGTCCCTAAACTTTTATAAGTTGCAATGATAGATTTGCCCCTGCAAAAAATCACGTTAGATTTAACGGTAGAAAATTAATAGAATTGGAAGGAAGGACCAATCCCGTGAAAATAATTGGTACAGGGAGGAAAAATTCAAAAAATTTAGTATAAGGACCAAAACCGAGAAACCAAAAAAATAAAGAGACTATTTAGATAGTTTGCCCTAAATTTAAATAAGGTTTAAACAAATGACAAACATAACTATTACAATAAGACATTCATCAACACTTAGATATGGTCCCCTACCACCTTAATGAATCGAAATCCACACTTTAAATTGGGGGGGGGGGGACCAAAAGTCCTTTTACAAAAATTTCCATAATCAAAAAGCCTCAAGAATAATTTTTTTCAAAAACCCCCCCAAAGTTAAACTATTAATACCAAAAAAATTTAAAAAACTTAACGGTTCTACTTATGTCGTTAATGCGTGAGCTTGTATTCAAATAGCACCCTTTTTCCGGTGATGATGATGATGCTAATAATAATAATGACAACAACAATAATTATTGTGGTAATAATAAAAAGAACACTAAACATTTTTTTTTAATATTACTACTACAATTTCGTATGGGTGTAGAAATGTTAACTTTTTAGATTTATTGCATTAAATAATCAACCTTCTATTTTATGAATAAATAATTGTTTTGAGAGTATTTACAAATGATTTTTTTTGGGTATTTAATAAAATAATAATGATATTGATAACTTTGAAATTGAAATACAAATTGATCTATTCATGTATATTGAGATAGAATTATGGTAGAAAAATGAGAGAGAGAGAGAGAGAGAGAGAGAATATGTCGATTACATTTAGATCTAAAAAACTTGATTAACAAGTAGTTATTACAGAGATATTTATATGACTGAGATAGATGGCAGCCTAACAGATTAATGACCTCAACATTACATCAGCCTTACATCACAAAGGCTAACTAACTGACTGCACATATAAGAACTTTTGATAGAATGACACTCGACACTCCTGTCATGTGGTTGAAGCCTCACTACTTTTGTTTTCAACCTTATCAGATATTGATGAAGATAATATATTTCTGTAATAATAATAATTGTTATTACTATTGTTATTGTCAGTATATGTTAAAGTCTCATCATCAAAAGAAAAACTAAGTTTCTATTCAAATGAAACCTCCAACCCAAGTAGAATTAGTAGAAATGTTTGTATTGTTACAAAAAAATTACTTTTGAATATAAATTTGTTTCAAAGGGACCTTTTGATATATTTTTTTCATAATAAAATTAAAACATTCCTTAAATTCTCATTTCCCAAGATGGGTTTGGTTTTTCTTGATCTCGTTCCTCCTTTCACAACAAAATCTTCCCTATCCTCCTCAAATATCAAAATCATTCTGTTTAAACTTTAAAACTTACTTTCTGGAAATATAGGTTTGTTTTTTTTTTATGTTTTGTTGTCAAAACATGGTTATAGACTTATAGGGTTCGGGATTCAATGTGGCTTCCTTTTAATTTTTCGCAAAAAATACTCCGCACTTACATCTGCCACTATCTTTTTTTGGAAAATCCAATTTTATATTTTCTTCTTTCAAGGTTGCATTTTTTTTTTTTTGTTATCAATTCATTTCGAGAATAGGGCATTTCTTAGATAAAGATTTTTGTTTAATTCATTTGAAAATTAGAAAAGTACGTCAAAATCTCTGAACATCTGCAAAAATTGCAGATTGAGGATCTTAATTAAACGTTTGAATTAAAATATATACAATGCCACCTATATAATTTTGAATATACAATTGATAAAGTGAAATTTCTTCTCTCTCTCTCTCTCTCTAACTCACTATATATATATATATATATATATATATATATATATATATATATATATATATATATATATATATATATATATAACACCGTTAGGCCACTGTACTTTTCCAAAAATTGCAATTAGGCTGAGACATCAAAATTTTCAGTACGGTCACTGCACCAGACTTATCTTGCATGTTAACTCAATTTTTGGATGGACGTTAACTTAGGTTAAATACCAATTTTTCCCTCATCCTCTTCATCATCATCTTCTCTGATTCTTTTGCCATTTTAATTTCCAGATCTGAAAATTGCAGGAGAATACCAAATCTAATATCAAATCAAAACTCATATCTAAATTTCACTTATCTGATTCCCAATTTAATCACCATTGGTGATACAAACTCAGAAGGAGGGGCAGCCATGGCGGAAGAGAAAGCAATGGAACACATCTAAATTTCCAGATCTGGTGTTCTTAGGCGTAACCCAGGTCTACTTCAAGAGTTTATAGATCTGATTGTTTATGCATATTTTGAGTGATTTTCCATTGTATTGAACGACTTTCCATTGCAAGTCAAATTGTCAAACATAGCTTCAAGGCTTGTTGCTGCTACCGTTACCATTCCTGGCCTTGACTGGCTTGATGAAAATGAGGGCACAAACTCCAGATCATCGTCTTTGCCGTTTCCGTTGCCATTGTCGGTGCCCTGAGAAGCCATAACCCAAGCTAACCTCTGAGCAACGGCTTTGGTGATGATAACGTGAAAGAGACTTCATTGGAGAGGAGGAATCGGCTCTAATCCTAGAATCGATGTTCCACTAGCAAGCATAGATTGCATCAATTCCGAGGCCAGAGCTTCACTAGAAGCGAGCAGAGCTTCTCGTCAGACGACGATTGATATTCTTCAATCTTCATGTCGCTAAAACAGATGAGTCTGAAAACCGAGGCTAACGCTGCGGAGACGACATTGAACGATTGAAAGAACAAACCTAGAAATCGGTTGCCTGAGTAGAGAGAGATAGATAGATAGATGAAAGGAACACATAATACCTAGATCTCCCTGGTCCATGCCTAGAAATGGAGTTTTCCAATTTTCCAGATTTGGGTTACACTAGATTCAAAAATCAAAATGCCAAAAGAAACCCAATTGTCTAGCTCCCCCTCAACTCTAGTGATTTGTATATGATGCCCAGATTTTTTTTGAATCTGGAATTTTTTTTGGAGAAGATGAAGACGAGGGCTAATTAGGTATTTAACATAAGTTAACGTCCAAACTTAACGTCCATCCAAAATTGGGTTAACATGCTAATAAGTCTGGTACAGTGGCCACACTGTAAATTTTGACGTCTCATTGGCCTAATTACAATTTATGGAAAAGTACAGTGGTCAAAATATGCGTTTTACCTACTTTAGAAATGTCGTTAAGCAACTTTAGAAATGTAAAAATGCAGGCACTTCTAGTCCTTAAACTTTTAATTTAAAACAAAAACAAGGTTAGATTGTATTTTTTATACTTGAAATATCAAAACTCATTAATTATATATATATATATATATATATATATATATATATATATATATATATATATATATATATATATATATATAGTTGCGCTATATAGACCCCATTTTCCTCTGAATTGACCCCTATTTCCCTTTTTTCTTAGTGACAAAAATACTCTCAATCGTAAAGACTATTATACTCTTGCACCTGATAAGTAGACCCATGTCCTCCTTTCCTAAAACTAAAAACCTCTAACTAAACCCCTCACCCTCAAACAAATATACTCCTTTCTTTCCAACTCATTCTTCTTCTCCAACAAATATACATATTTTTCTCAAGTCATTTTTCTTCTCCTTTTCATCCACTAACAAATATATCTCCATATTCCCAACTTATCTTGTTCTCCTTCATATTCCCTTCTTTTGTTCTCAAAACCTTCTTATCTTCCCAAAAACCTTCAACCTTCAAGAAATTTTTTCTAGGATTTCAACATTGGGTGTGAAGAAATCAAGTATGGAGACAAAAAAATTGTCAATGTGACTAAAGTGGTAAGTATTTAAAACCTTTTTTTGCTTAAAATTGTTTAAAAAATCATTTTTTTCTTGAAAAAGGGTCATCATCGTGAAATGTTTGAACCTAAATGACGGAACAAATAGCAAATGTTAGGTTAATTGGCTCCAGTAGAACATTTCTCCACTGTTCGGTTGCCTCCAGTGGAAAATTTGATCAATGTTCCGTTGGCTCTAGCTTAACATTAAACCACTGTTCCATCAGGCCAAATCGAACATTTGCTATTTGTTCCACTGATAGAGGTCAAACAGTGAAGAAATGTTCCACCTACTAATGCCGAACATTTGATAAATGTTCCACTTTTAATGGCCGAACAGTTTAAAAAATTACCAGCAGCTTGTGTTTTTGATGTGTTATTCTTTTTATTAATATGATTCAAACACGTTGTCTACAAATCCTAGTGTTGTTGGTTCTCCTGATAATGAGATCGTCCATATTCATAATGATGCATGAGATTGTTCATGTTCAACATAATCAGATAGCTCATATTCAAGATATTGTACGGTTTACACGGATATGCTCATGACTCATGAAAACTTTTCATCTTGTCAAATGTTGATTGATTGGGTAAGTACTAGGGGAATGAGCATGACATGATAATAATAGTTAAGAGGTCAGACAGTGGTGCGGGTAAGAAAAAACTTCGGTATTATTCAGTAGATGGTTATTCAGTAGCTTAATGATTATGTAGCTGGTTCTTCAGCAGATAGTGGTTTAGCATCTTGAATTCATCAGTTGGTTCTTCAGCAGGTGCGTGTTCAGCTGGTGGTTCAGCAGTTCGTGATTCAACAGCTTGAGGTTTAGCAAGAATGTCAGCTGCTGATGTTCATCGGTTGACGCTCTGTAGCTGGACTCTTTAACACCAGCTAGAGGATTAACATCAGTAGATGTCATGGCAGTTGATAGATTGATTCAGCAGATAACAACGGCTGACATTTTTTCAAATTGAAGTTTTACTGATACTGAGGCCTTTGGTTTGTTGTAGGCACTAATTAAGATTAGTTGGTAGCTAGTAGCAGTTGATAATTCTATCAACAGGAAGGTATGAGACATCTGCTGATGATGAAAAATGGTATATATATCTTAGCTAATAGTCATCCATCAGTAGGTGTAGCGGTTGATGAAAAATTGAGTATCTGCTGAATGTCAGTTTCTTCCAGAAGCTAATAGCATTAAACTTGTACATGTATGTTAGTATCTCAAGCAAATATATTTATGAAGGAACAAACATGCCTACTTCACCTTTTAAAGAATTCAAGTTTATCATATTTTAAGGCTTTGAGAAGAAATAGAAGTTTAGGGGTGTTAGATGTAACTTTGGACAAAAAAAGGTGATAGTAGAAATCAAATGCATTACGAGACGTAACTTTTGATTCTGGATGAATTACGGGACCCACCACATATCAAATTGAAGCTCTCAAAGAGAACTACAAGACTCATCAATTTTTCCCATGACATCTTTGTTTTTAGGCCAAAAAATGTTGTTTAAGCACTGTTATGGGCTTTGAAAGATTTTTGGATTTTTCAAAATTTTGTTTATTTCTTCCTTTTAGGGTTTGGGTTGTTTTAGGACATAAAAATACTCTCTTAAACGTTTTATTGTGCAATCTAACTGAATGCTGAAAGTTAGAAACTGAAAATGTAGTTGCTGAAATTTGAAAGCTAGTTAGTATAATTTTTAATCAAGTATATAAAGCAACTACTTACCTTAAACAATTATGTAAACATAAATTAAAACAAGTTAAGAGTTTTAAGAGTACACTACCTCACTTACTGAATTGGTTCAGCAAGTAGTCATGGTTGCTTTAGAGCAGTAGTGTTGAATGAATTTTTACCTCTCTCAAAGCATTTTTCTATTTGAAATTTGGAGAGTTTCATAAGTAGGGAATAATCCAATGACTTTCATTCTTGTAACAAGAGCAAAAGTTTTGTCGAATCAATATCTTTCTCCGATATGTAACCTTGGAACACTACACTTGTTTTGTATTATAGATAGTAAGGGTTTTGAAATTTAAAAGTTTGAATGCCTTACTATATTTGGAATGCCAAAAAAGAATACCCATGTTCTACTTTGGGGGTTCTGTCTTTTCCATGGAAATTTGTTTTATGGAATTTTGAAGAATGACTAATAGCGACTGACTGATGTAGTCAGCGACTGTTTATGTGTATTATGATTTACGAGAACATCTTTTTCAAGGTCTATTTAAAAACTTCTCCTCAACTTGAGCATATATTTGCATACATATATGATATATCTCTTTTCATGAAGTGTTTGGTTTGAACTATAAGTTACTCTGCCTTGCCATCATCAGATAAAGTTAATATGTCTTTGCCTACCTTGCGAAGGCAAGATCTTTTGACCTTGCGGCCGCAAGGTGGTCAGAATCTTCTTTTTCCCTTTTCTTCAATGTTGCACTTTGCCCCCTTCCTCGAAATCTTCACTGAAAGCTTCATAATTCTCATAAATCCACCTAAAACCCTGAAACTCATAAAATAGCTAAAAAACACATATCAGTAGCCAAAAGCCTCATGGAATTGCTCATTTTAAGTCATAAAAGTACCGGATAAAGACGTATAAAATACGTCTATCAAGCATATTTATGATGGCTTTGATTTTGGCTGGCTCGATCTCGATGCCTTGCTCGGTCACCATGAATCCCAGGACCTTACCCTTGGTAACCCCAAATATGCATTTGGCGGGGTTGAGCTTCATCTGATACTTTCTTAACCTTTCGAAGAATTTTTGAAGGTCTCTGATATGGGCACCGTCTGCGTCATCGGAGTGTACAATCATGTCATCCATGTATAGTTCGACTTCTTTATGGATCATATCATGGAACAGGGTGGTGGCAGCTCTTTGATATGTAGCCCCATCATTCTTCAGCCCAAATGGCATGACAATATAACAGTGAGTTCCCTAGGGGGTGGTGAATGAAGTTTTTTCTTGGTCTTCTGCTACCATTTTGATTTGGTTGTAGCCCAGCATGCTGTATACGAAGGATCTTATTTTATGAGAAGCCACGACGTCTACCACAATGTCGATGTTGGGTAGAGGGAAGTCGTCTTTAGGCGATGCCTTGTTGAGATCGCAGAAGTCCACACAGATCCGCACCTTTCCATTGGGCTTTGGAACGGTCACTATGTTCGACAGCCAAATCTGGTATTCAACTATCCGGATAAATTTGACGCAGCAGCTGCTTCATGATTTCTTATTTTACTTGCAGTGACCATTCTGGTTTGATTCGGCAGAGTTTTTGCTTGATCGGCCGTGCATCAGGATAAGTGGGAATTCGGCGCTCGACAATGGCTGGATCTAACCCGAGCATGTCTTCGTAGGACCATGCAAAGATGTCCATGAATTCTTTGAGAAGGTCGATCAGTGTTGCCCTTTCATACCCTTGCAAGTAGCCACCGATTCTGACTTCTTTGATTTCATTATTCAGCGCCAGATTGATAATTGAAAAGTCTTCATCTGATGCTACTAATTAGTGCTTTTCTTGGTGCTTGACTGACTTAGCGAGCTCAAGCAAGTAACTTTTATCTTTTGAATCCATTTTATTAAACGACTCATTATTAAGGCTAATTAATGCGTCTTTTAATGAAGGTACAACTAAGGGATATGCGAAGACATCTTGATTATCATTATTAAGAGCAAACTGTACAAGGTTGGTTACATTATTGAAGGACCTAGGGTTTAAAGTCCCTTAATTTTGAGGAGCAGATCGGTAGATGACCAATCCTTAAGGCTAAAGGAAGGAGGGGGAATAGTATATCCGAAACGGTCCACCAGATCTGTGGCTGTTAAGAGCGGGCCGGTCGTAGTATACCAGTTCTGCAGAGGGCTATCAGTAATAGACTCGAACTCAGTAGGGAGGTTTTCATAGCTAACCCCACCATCTATCATTCCCAGGAAACTGTCTTCCAGACAGTCATCATCTAACAAGGCCAGAGCATAGTCATCTTGGTCTATTGTCCAAGTGTTTTCAACTTTGGAAGTTTTAAATGCAGGGCTACGGGGTTCCAGGGTAACCTGTTCCATTTTGCTGGTGGCAAGACTGACATCTTCGAAGATTTCCCAACCAGGACGTCTCTTTCCATTCTGGTCCAACCAGGGCTCAGGAAACATGAGATAGGCATATGTTTCTCCTTTCCTTACAAAGTAACCATTTAATGTTTTTCTATATGGTTGGAGAATGGGATCTATGTAAGGCCGTTTTACTCGTTCTGGCTTGCTTTTCTCACGTTTCTGTTTCATGACTGCGGCTAGTTCAACTGACGTGGGTTTGTATCCTAGATCGAAAGGAGGGATACATTCCTTAAGTTCATCTTGGACTAAGTTGATAAGCCCCTGCTGATTTCTTCCGAGACCCAAACCAGGCATATAATTCATTTTTTGAAACATGTTTAACGGGACCATGTTTCCTAAGGACATGGTTTTCTTTCCGGTGATGTCATTTTCTCGCCCATATTTAATGGCGTTGATTTTGGCTTGGGGGATAACCTCGAAACAGCTGAGGAAGATACCCGTGTCATCATGCTCTATTTCAAGGATCGGGATGTCCCCATTTTCTTTGTTTTCCATGATCTTATCAACAAGAATGGTTACTATATGCTCATCGTTGGATAAATTTGACACGTTGATGTAGTGAGGAGGCTACCCCTTTTACCCCATGGATCCAAGGGCATCCCAGCAATAGGGTGAAAGTAGTTGAAATGTCTAGGATTTGGAATTCGACTGGCATGGTTAGCGGCCCAATAGTCATCATTAAGGTGACCACCCCTAGGACACATTGACTAATGTTGTCGTATGCCCTTACTGTCTGCGATGAAGGAGTCAGCTCTGATATTTTTGTCCCTAGTTTGGCTAGCGTGCTAGAGGGACATACATTCAAAGACAATCCATTGTCTATCAGAACTCGAGGGAACCCTTTTTTCCATGACCCCCACAGTGATGTGGAGAGCATCAATGTGATTGGTTCCTTTTCTTGGCAGATCTAGATCAGTAACATTATCACATTTCCAAAGTATATGTTTCCGATCATTTGGGTGAGCTCGTTTGGAAAGGTTTCAATAGGGAATGACTGCCTGACTCAGGGATTTGGCCAGCGTATCACGATGGGTTTTGGAACCACAAAGCAAGTCCCATATAGATATGTTGGCTTGGGTTTTCTTCATCTGAGCTAGCAGGGTATCTTTCATATTCTTAGCCCTAGTATATGTTTCTTGATCTTTGCCAGAGTGGTCACCTTTTTCTTGGTTTGGTTGGTAGGCCCGACCAGATTTGGTAAGGTGACTGACATTCCCACCGACCCAAGTGGTTTTTTCAGTGCTACAAGTATTTTGGTTGCATAGGATAGTGTCCCAAGAAAACATGTTGCAGCTAGGCTCTTTTATGGGTGGAAAGAAAGGAACAACGATATGGTAATGGGTGTTTATTTCTTTCAAACTTAGGTACACAATTTTCTTCGTCATCCTCAATCATATTGATTTGAGGTAGAGGTTTATTGACTACATTTGGTCTAGGGGAAGGTTTTACAATAACCTTATCATCTATTAAGTCTTGGATTGCGTTTTTAAGCACATAGCACTTAACGGTGAGGTGACCACTGCAACGATGGTATTCACAGTACTGAGCATGGTTCCATGAGCTGGGTAGAGGATTTGGCGGCCTATAGTTTTCCATAGGATTTCGTACTCCCTGTGTCATTTAGCCCTTGTAGTATTACAGACTGTGGAGCTTGTAGATCATGATAGTGCCTATTTCCTTTGTTCTGACCCCTGTTTGGACCATTGTTTCCACCCACTGTATTGACAGACCTATCCACTCCATAGGACCATGGAAGAGTGTTGTAGCTCTGGGTAGGGAAATTGGCTGATGGTATGACAGGCGTATTTCCTACCATATTAACGGTTGATCCTAATGCAGCTGTATTTCCTTTTGAATAACAGAAAGAGTTGGAAGGCGTATTGACATTTAAATGCCCAGTCCGTATATCTTCATCAATACGGATCCCCATCTCCACTATTTCTTTGAAATTATTATAGGGGTGATACCATATGTGCTCCAGGTAAATAGGTTGGAGGTTTTTGATGAACGTCCTGGATGACTCAGTCGGATCAGGCCTATCAAGTGTTTGAGCTATTTTTCTTTTCCATCATGGCTGCAAAATCTGCGCATGTTTCTTTTTCCCTTTGGGTGCACGATTCAAGATATCTCTTTTATTCTTAGAGGTAGTATTGTCCTTGTACCTCTTTAGAAATTCCTCAGCTATTTGGTCCCAAGTGCCGATGGTGCTATTGTCTCCTAGCATTAATCATTGCTTGGCAGCCCCTATCAAGGTAAGGTGAAAATTGGAGGTCCATAGCTTCAAAGATAGCACCTCTTGATTGCATGCCGGTAGAATAGGATTTTAGGTGAGAAATAGGGCATCCAGTCCATCAAATTTTTCTATGTTGGGCATTTTGAATTTTGATTGTAGTATTGCTGAAGGTTGTAATGCTAATGCCCGCGTAGAAAATTCTCCTTTGTTCAGGACTTTGAGCATCATATTTTTTAAATTCTCCATGTCGCCTCTATTTTGGTAGGAGGGGGAGTTGGGTTTTGGTATATACTGGTAGGATTGGGTAAAACTGGGTTTATTTCTGGCTGTGGCATTTGGTAAGGATTTTGAGGAGGTATTTGGTAAGGATTTTGGAGAGGTGGGTTATTTGCGGTTTCTGTCTGGCGACCAGGATCATTGAATGGTAAATAGGTCGTTACTTGGCCTGGTTGGTTATAACTTCTGGGATCCATATGTGGGCTATTTTGGAGTGGATTAGTGATGGGAAAAGGGAGGTCATTTGGATTCTGAGGGATATTGGTGTTTGGGAAAGGATATGGTGGAGTATGGCGAGAAAGGGTTAAAATTTGGTAATAAGGGTTAGGTGGAAGATTTGGGTTTGGGGTACTAGCAGTGTTTGGTGGGTTAGTGTTTGGTTGAGGGTTTGGGTTTAGAGGAGCATGGGAAGTAGATGCTTCTTGAGGGGCTGCAGGGAAAGAGGTTCCCTCACCACTGGGTTTTGGACCTTGCATGAGGTTTGCTATTAGGTTCAATAAAACGATCATTCCGTGCATCCAAATTTTGGTCTAACCAATGTTGCATAGCTAGAGTTGGAGCGTACCCTGGAGCCTCTGTATCTGTACCCACTGTGAACTGCTCATTTTCAGCTGCCATTCTGCTCAAATCTGTACCCTCTATACTGATTCTTCCTTTCCCTGATCTGACCCTGATACTTTCTGATCTGACCTATGTCCCTATATTTCGTATCAATTGGCCAGTATTATCTCTGCCTTTCCAAACTTAGGCCAGGTTTCTGAGGAAAAGGGGTTTGAAGGTATCAGAAAGAATTGGCTGAAGGCTTTCTGGGTTTGGAGTACAGTGAACCTTTATTATTAATATTTTATTATTATTATTATTATTATTATTATTATTATTATTATTATTATTATTATTATTATTATTATTATTATTATTATTATTATTCATTTTCCCTACAATTGATCGGACAAGCACCCGCTTTGTTTTGACAGTCTCAGGACTATTCCTGAAATAGTGGATTCTTTCTCCATAGTATAGGAACTTCGTATTCCAACTGCCTTTTGAGTCCTCAAGATCGGACTGATCTTAGGTGAATGACCTATACTCTTTTTGGGATCCACCATTCAAAATGGTCTAGGTCGAACATCAGAAAATTATTGGTCAGCCCCTGTGCATATTTTATTCATGTATCTCCTTTTTTTTTTTTTTTTTTTTTTTTTTGCAACAGGGATTGGTCAATAATTCAGAGATATAAAAACCGATCGGTCCATGAAGTGTCCTGAGAATCTATATGCAATTTAACGTTGACTGATGCAGGGGGTAGGCTGACCATGGTGTAGGGTAGCAGTTCGGAATATTTCTACATGTGTGTACGTGTGAGCGGTATCTAAAAAAATTGTAAAATATTTTTTTCCCAGATATAAAGCAGTAAATAAAACAGATATGACATGTCTTGTTGTTCATTTTGGATTTTCTCGACTTATTTAGTTTGAACGTAAGCAAGCATCCATTCAGATCAAGAAATAGAAAGAAAAATGGGGAATCTATCTATTCATATTAATTACATATTGGTCCTAATCCCTAAAATAAAATGACAGTATGAAATAATATTTACACATTTTTTGCGATGAAAATAAAGTAGAATAATAACAAGATATAATAAAGCATCAATAAAATAAAGCCTCAGACCTCTTTTTTTTGTTATCCTGTCCGAATTTCTATTTTATTCTTTTTGATATATTCGTAACGGTACCTGTAACGAAACAGCTGCAAGTTTCACGGTTATTTGCACAAATATGTATACAGATATATAAAAAACGCGATATTTAAACTGTTGAATAAATATAATAAGCATGTTTAGCCAAAAGAAAAAAACTTGTTTGTTTTTGTTTGAAAAATGAGTCTAGCCCTCAATTTTTTATTTTCTTTAAAATAAAAACGACGTCCCCGGCATGGTCGCCACTGTGAGTGCCCCGGGAAATTCCCCCGGATCTCACGCTCCCTTGTTTAGGGAAAAACGAGATTCGGGAAAGACATTACTCTTTTCATTCCATCTTCCATTGTTTAGAGGAAAACGAAATTAAAAGTGCAAAAAGAGTGTTCTATAGAGCGCGTTAATATGCCCGGTCACTGAGTGTGCTTTGGTCCACTGTGAGTGCTTTGGATTTTTCTGTATCTCATCCTCCCTTGTTTAGGGAAAACAAGATTCAGAAAATGCAACGCCCTTTTCATTTCATCTTCCCTTGTTTAGGGGAAAACGAAATTAAAAGTGCAAAAAAGATGTTGCAAGGGCGCGTGAGAATACGTCCGACCTCACTGTGGACTCAAGATGTTGTAACAGAGTCGCCATCTTTATTTTAAGAAGAAATAAAGAAAAACAAAAAATAACCAGAATTTGTAAAAGCGTTCGGAGGCTAAGTTACGAGGTGGGAAGGTGTTAGGCACCCAACTCGCCCTTTCGGTCTCAAAACAAGTTTTTTTTTTTTGGCTAAATATGCTTTTATTATATTTATTTAACACTTATAATAAAGTGTTTAAATATACATATCTATACATATATTATTACAAACTTGCAGCAGTCTCTTTTCAGGAATTACAAATATTTGGCCATAATAATGGCTCTTTTTAGTGCTATTTTCTATAGAAATCCGGACAGCATAACAACTTATATTTATTACATTGGGCCGGCTGAAAATAACACTTTTTATATTAAAACTTTTAAATAGCCTACCTTTTGAGCGTGGTAGCTTTATCCCGCACCACTAACGCCTAGTAGATTTTAGGGGCGCTCGCTCTGTCCTTCCGGGAGAGGGAGTCTTTTGTTGTTGCGGAGATTCGGGTAGAGTAACTGCTTCCGAAAGCTGCTTTCAGGCACGAGGGAACTGGGCGGAGCAACTGGTTGCTTTTTTGTTGTTGTTTGCTTGTTGACGGTGGAAATCGGGCAAAGCAACTACTTGCTTCTTGCGGATTTGGCGTCTGGATTCGGGCAGGGCAACTGCTCCTTTTGGAATTTGTGGATCGAAGAAATAGGGTGGAATCCTAACGGGGGCTAAGGTTCACTTTGACCGGTTGGTTTTGTGTTTGGGGAGATTTGACAGAGCTTCTAGGCTTGAGGAGGGATTTCTCTCAGAGCGATCTCACTGCGGATGCTTTTTAACTGCGTGACTGTGTGCTAGAGAGTGTGTGAACGATGTGAATTTTCATAAGTCGGATGCCTCTATTTATAGGCTGGAGAAGGGACTTCTTCGTCATTAAGTTTTTTTCTTCTGTGCTTCATCGGCTTGTACCACGCGCTTGAGAGATTGTACCGAAGGCAGAAAGCTATAGTGCATAGTGCCCTATTGGGCGCCACCCATGGGAGAGGTGGGCGCCGCGCCTGGTAGGAGTGTGGGTGGTGCCCAGGCTTCTTTTTGGCCTCCTTTTGACACTTTGGACCCCTGCATTTCACTGTTTGCACATCCTGCTTTTTCTTTTGCATTTTTAACCATGTAACTTGACATTCGTTAATGTTTTAACATGTCTTCATATTTTATGTCATGTTACATACCAGGGGTACGAAATTGGGGTGTCTACACAGCAATATATTCGTCCTCTATGGTTGAATTTACAACTGATCCTTGCTTTTTGCATGACCATGAGACAAGTCTATTTCCAATAAATTGACAGTCCCACTGGTGCTTCTTCTACTTACTTTACCCAGATTTGTAGTTTTTGAAACATATCTGATGATACGTTTAGCAGCAAGCAAGTGTGATTCCCTTGGATCTGCCTGAAATCTAGCACAAACACAAACAACAAACATAAAATCAGGTCTACTGGCAGTAAGGTAAAGAAGTGAACCTACGATTCCTCGATACTTGGTCACGTTCTCTTGCTTTTCCTTGTCATTTTTGTCAATATGGAAGTCAATAGACATTGGTGTCTCGAATCCTTTAGCTGAATCAAGACCAAATTTCTTGATTAGTTCCTTTGCATATTTGATTTGGCTGATGAAGATCCCGTCTGAAGTTTGTTGAATCTGAAGTCCTAGAAAGTAGGAGAGCTCTCCCATCATGCACATCTCGAACTTGCTTTGCATCAGCTTCTCGAATCTTTTGCACATGCTTTGATTTGTAGATCTAAAGATGATGTCATCCACATAGA
This sequence comes from Codonopsis lanceolata, assembly GCA_013146195.2. Taxonomy (NCBI): domain Eukaryota; kingdom Viridiplantae; phylum Streptophyta; class Magnoliopsida; order Asterales; family Campanulaceae; genus Codonopsis; species Codonopsis lanceolata. The sequence goes on along the minus strand of CM028380.1, from coordinate 59,092,950 downwards.
TTTGTATCATAAGAGAATGACCATTATGCTTGAGGATGAACAGAGTTGTGCCTATTCTTCCTCTCACGAATCCTTGTTCTATTACAAACTTAGATAGAGTTTCATACTAAGCTTTGGGAGCTTGTTTGAGGCCATAGAGTGCTTTCTTCAGACGATATACTTGACCCTCTTTGCATTGGATGACAAAACCTGGAGGTTGTTCAACGAATACCATTTCTTGAAGATCACCATTAAGAAAGGCACTATTTGCTTCCATCTGATATACCTTGAAGTCCATGAACGAAGCATAGGCTAGAAATAGTCTTATTGTCTCTAATCTGGTAGCATGAGCAAATGTTTCATCGAAGTCAATTCCTTCTTCCTGTCGGTAGCCTTAAGCAACTAGTCTAGCTTTGTTTCTGGTGACATTTCCATCTTCGTCTTTCTTGTTCTTCTTGGTGCCTATGACTGGATGGCCAGTAGATCTTTGAACTAAGCTCCACACTTTGCATCTTTTAAACTGGTTCAGCTCCTCTTGCATAGCTTCAATCCAGTAACGGTCTTCGATATCTTCATCAATCTTCTTAGGCTCGATTTCAGACACAAATGCAAAGGCAAACATAGTCTCATTTTGAACACTACTTCTCGTGCGAACTCCTGAGTTGAGATCACCAATGATTTGAGATATGGGTGCTCTCTTGTTTCAATAACAACTGGAGGAAGACCACTTCTGGTGAATTCAACAAAATCAGGTTAAGAAGAGATAGGATCTTTGAGACCTTCATTTTCTGGTGAACAAGAAGGATGAGTGATTTGCAAAGGAGTTTGAGGTAGAGTAGAAGAGATAGGATCTGTGTCAACAAAATGGTTGGAAGAGGTACCAGCAGAGTTGAAGTCTGCTGGTGCTGGATTACCAAAATTCGAAGAGTCTGCTGTTGGAGGATTCTGAGGTGGAGAAGAAGTGGAAGCTTGATTTGTACTTGTCTCAACATCATCATCAGAATCATCAGCAACATTTGGAGCCACTCGTGGCTCTAATAAATCATATTCATCAAAAACAACATGCATAGATTCTAAAATTTTCAAGGAAGTTTTGTTAAATATGCGAAATGCTTTTGAATGATTTGAATAGCCCAGAAAAATTCATTTGTCTGGTTTTGAATCAAATTTGCCTTTATATTATTTTCCATTATAAAGAATAAAACATTTACAGTCGAAGATTTTGAAAAATCCTATATTTGGGGCTCTTCCTCTCCATATTTCGTATGGAGTTTTATTATGAAACTTGTTTACCAGGGATCGATTCTGAGTGAAACATGCAGAATTGACGACTTCTACCCATAAGTATTTTGGAAGTCTAGCTTCTGCTAGCATAGTTTTAGCTGCTTCAATAAGTGTTCTGTTATTTCGTTCAGCAACACCATTTTGTTGAGGAGTCCCAGCAGCAGAGAAGTTGTGGCCGATCCCGTGGTCATCACAATATCTTTCAACACCGTTGTTTTTGAATTTGGTGCCGTTGTCTGATCTGATGTCACTAATGTCTTCAAGCTTTATAGTTTGAAGTCTTCTAAATAGGGCGGTGACTAGATCATATGTCTCATGTTTTGATGTCATTGTTTCGATCCAAGTGAATCGAGAGTAGTCATCAACTACTACAAGTGTATACTTGTCTCCGGAGATACTGACGAGAGTTAATGGTCCAAAAAGATCCATGTACAGAAATTGAAGAGGTCTGGAAGTTGACATAACAAACTTGCTCTTGAAGGAAGACTTAGAGAGTTTTCATAGTTGACAAGTTTTGCAACTTCTGTCGTGGTCGGCAGACACCGTAGGTAGACCTTTGACAAGCCCATCCTTAGAGATCTTGGAGAGGTATTTGAAGTTGAGGTGGCTGAGACGTTTGTGCCAAAGCCAACTGTTGTCATGAATTTTATTAGCAACTAGGCAAAGGCTGGAGGATCTCCCTAGGAGGTTTAAGTCCACGACATAGACGTTTCCTTGTCTATTGTCGGTCAGCAGAGTGGAATAAGATTCACGATCTTTGAATGAGACATTGGTTGGAGGAGAATTGGCATATAAGACCCTTGTCACATAATTGGGATATGCTCAAAAGATTATGAATTAAGCCATTCACTAGAGAAACTTTGCTGATGGAAAGACTTCCTCTAGTGATTGAGTCATATCCAATCGTTTTCCCTCTTGCATTGTCGCCAAAAATTACCATTGGACCTTTAGCTTCAACTATATCTGAGAGTAGACTTCTATTCCCTGTCATGTGCCTTGAAATAGCCACTGTCGAGGTACCAGATGTCCTTATCTTTTGAATCTATAGCCATGAAGCAGACCTGAAAAAGTCAAAGGAACAAGGTCCCCTTTATTTTCTTTTAGGTCCTAAGGATTAGACTAGGTCTCTCAGATTTCTGTATGAACCTTAGCGGGCATTCCGGGGCCAGATGGCCTAAACAATTGCATGAATGACATAGATGAAAATTCCATGGATAATTATGATAAGCTTTTGCTGTAGAGAGCTTGTGACTTTCTTTCTTTACAACAACACTCTTGGGTTCAGCACGCTTTCTGACAGTAGACTTGAGAGGTTTTGTGAGAATGTTCCTTGGTCTATTAACAGCAGACCTAGCCTTGACTGATCTGGTGTTAACAGTCTTAGGAGCATCCACCAGAACTCCTTTAAGTTTAGTGTCAACTAGCTTGGGAGCCTTGGAAATTTCATAGACAAACTTGACAGGTACCAGCAGAGATTTCGTTTATTTATCGCCAGCAGACTTTGCCTTAGCAGAGCTTCTGTCGGTAGACTTTGATTTCTCTACCGTTCCTTTTACAAGCTTCTCATCAGAGGCAGCTACTTTGGCTTTCCCTTTATGAACCTTGGGGTAAACATATGGTACACTTGTATAGCCAAGTCCATTTTTACCATTGTTACCAAAGGTCTGTTTGGAGAAGGAAAGATCAATAGCAGTCTTGGAGGATTCACCCTTCTCCGTGACAGAAGAGCATGCTAGGTTGAGCTCATCATTATAGCCTAAGCTTGATTTATCTCCACTTGGCTTTTAGCTGGATAGGATTCCTTCAAAGGTTTCCTTTGAACTATTCCAGGAGTCAATCGTCTTTTGCAGGGCAATTTTCTCCTGGTCTAGTCCTTTGATGTCCTCAACCAAGCACTCAACTTTGTCACAAAGAACTTTATTTTCTCATTTTAGCTTGATACTCTCTTGTTGACAGCTAATGAGAGTTTGGATCTCAGCTGCCAGCAGAGATTTCTCAGCAGCAAGCTTTTCATAATTTTTCACGAGTTTTACATAGGCTACTATGAAGGAGTTGAACTTCTCAAGCATATCTTGATTATCCTTGAGCAATTCTTCCTTACTGAAGCTTTCACAGTTGGTCTTAACCTTTTTGAAGGGATCAGGTGATATTTCGACTTTATGTTCAGAGTCGTAGGTGGGACTTGATTCATGAGCTATTAAGCATATATTGGCTTGCTCACAATCGTCCTCATCCTCTTCTGAATTCATCTCAAACCAAGTAGCAACTTGTTTCTCTTCAATGCCCTCAACCATCATACCCTTTTGTTTTTGAAATTTCTTATATGGAGGCTTTCGGCATGCTTCAAATTTTGGCTTCGAACATTTAGATGCAAAATGACCAAGTTTCTTACAGTTATAACACACGAGCTCAGTATTAGACAAGCCTTCAGCAGTCTTTTTAAAAGGCTACTGGTGTGTGTCTTTCCTTCCATATTTTGCAAATTTCTTAAAATGTTTTACAAACATAGCAAACTGTTCATCAGAAAGAAAATCATTTTCACTGGAGGAAGTGGAGGGTTAGTCATCAACTGGAATTGTTTCTTGTACCATGGCTGGCAAGGACAGAGTTTTGAACTGTTTATCCTACTATAGAGCTTGACTAACTTCGAGCTCATAAACCTTTAAACTTGCATAAAGACTACGAAGAGTCATTTCATTTAAGTTTTTAGATTCTTTCATGGTGGTAGTCTTAACGAGCCAAAGACTACCTAGTAAGCCTAGAAATCTCATGTTCATTTATTTCTTGCCATAAATTTTACCAAGAGAAAAGCCGCTATTTATTACCTTGTTAAAACGATTGTATGCTTGTCTCAGGGTTTCGTTAGGATCCTTTTTTAAAAAGTCGAATTGCTGGATGAAGGTGTATTTTCTGTTGTCTCTTGTATCTTGATCTCCTTCCAAGTATTCAACAAGAGCTTCCCACATCTTTTTTGCAGATGTACACCAGATCACTTATTGATAGGTGCTGGTGTCTAAAGAGCTTGTAATGATGTTAATGACTTTACTGTCTAGCTCTACTAGCTTTCTTTCGTCCTCAGTCCATTCTGGATCTTCTTTTGGAACTTCTGGAGGATTTCCACCAATGGAAGCCTGAAGATTTGGCTTCATTGGTACATGACGTCCTCTAAGTACGCACTTCCATAACTTTTTGTCAATAGAGTTCATGTGACGCATTATCTTATCCTTCCAAACATCGAAATGGCCTTCACCCAATATTGGGATGTGGTTCGCATTTGATGTAGATAGCATGTAATGTGTTTGTGCCATTTGATCTTTATCTCTCAAGAGGTTAATCTTGGAAAAACATGTTTTTGAAGAGTTATACTCTGATACCAATTGTTAGTCCCAAAGGGCATAATACTAAGCTAGAAGGGGGGGGTTGAATAGCTTAGTAAACACTTAAAACTTTTCGTAATAGTTCCTAAAACAAGTACTTGCAACATATTGAAAATGTTGAAGTAACGGAAGACTTGCAAGGAAGACAGACTAAGTCTACTGATGAAGCACTACCGGTAGACTTTACTGATTACTGAAGTTTGCTGCTAAAAGGAATAAGCTAAAACGACAAAGAAAATATAATACAGTAAACAACGGAATGTAAAGAACACAGGTATTTTGAGATGATTCACACTATAAAGAGTGCTACGTCCACCACCAAGGCAGTCAACCTTGGATTTGAATATTTGACTTGTGTTTGGGGGTGGGGGAATTGAATATCTGGAGAAACAGAATATTCGAGGTGCAGAAGAATAGTAATGAGTACAACAATAAGAAGTAAATGATTAACAGTTGATGCAGATCTTCTTGTTGTTGTTGAGGACTTCGTTGATCAGTTAATGATCTCTTGAATTCACTGAGTATGGTGACTTGATGTTGTTGAATAGATTCAAAGTATTGTTTTCTTCAGTCTTCAATGGCAGTATTTATATCTGAACATCCTCGAGACCGTTGGAGAAGATGAAGTGACTAACAACTCTATTAGGCTTAGGAGCATTAAATGCATGGAGCTGCTTTGTTGACTTCATCTCTAATTGGAACTGATCAGGGTATGGAGAGGAGCAGGTGCTGGAACTAGCATGTGGGCGATAAACATAGTTGCAGACCTGCAATAGTTGGTACAGTCTGTAAGCCTGCTCTGCCATGTTCAGGAGGCGAAAGTCTTCATTCTTCGGAAAAGCTGGAAATGCATGTCTTGGGAGTCAGGAGTTGATGATGGTGGATTAATTCAAATTCAAACCAAAGATAGCTAAATTAAATAATCCATTTGAGATTGATATCCGGATAAACTTGACACGTCATGTTGTCCGAGTGCAAACAAGGTCTGCTGGGGAAGGCTGCTGGTGAAGCCTTCTACCGAAACATGTGAAGTCTAAAAACTATATTAAAGGCAAAGTTCTATACACAGTTGCCACGCTAACTAATACGCAACCCATTTAGCCACTAAGTATAGAACCTAATGTAATGAATGAGCTAATGTAAATTAAAATACATTGAGAAACAACAACGTTTAATACTAAAAATGACACTTTTAAGGCCATCGGTGATAGTTTTTATTTATAATTCAATGTGATATTTTTAGGCTAAAAAAATTACACATTTTATGCCAAAAAGTGACATCTTCACTGTATCACGCGAAAAGTGATGATTTTCACTTATAATGTAAAGTGACACTTTTCAAAACAAAATGACATATTTAAAGCCAAAAAGTACTTTTTAAAAGAAAAAAAATGATAATTTTCATTTAAAATGCAAAGTGACACTTTTAGATCCAAAAGTGATACATTTTATGCTATACAATGGTACTTCTAATACTAAGTAACACTCTTTATTTATAAATGTGAGGGGTGACGCTGCAATTTTTTAAAAGCCGATGGATAGCGCTGAGATTTCTGAATCTTGGTTCATTTAATATGGATAGGTCCATCTTGTAGATTAAGATCTGTAACACCGTCTTACAGAAGACCTACTCTAATAATTATATAACAATTTAAAACATATTCTCTATTTTTGTTGGTATAGCAACATGCCTTACTAAATTTGAAAAAAGATACTCCTCTCGTTTCAAAATAAGTGGTTTTTTTACTTTTTAAAATCAAATTTAGCATTTTTCAAACAATAATTCAATGAGTATTTTTTAATTTGTTTTCAAACCATCTAATATGTAATTTGTTGTACTTTGTGTACTTTCAAATGGTAATGATTTTATTATCAATTTATATTATAAAAGAGCTCAGTGTTTAACTGGTGGCCCTGATCGAATTGTGCTAAACACAACTGACAGTCCAGATTGATTCATAAGTATGTGAGTGATGCGAGAGCAAAGGGCCATTATGCAAATGGTAGAGAAGACCTTAAGGGAGTACACGGGCTGGACAATGGTGGCTCAAAAGAACCTAGTTTGGGGTATGGAATGGTTGAAGCAAAATGGTTAGAAGACCATTGCACTGAGGTTACAACAAGTAGGTTCAAACCGTGGGTATTGTTCGTGGTTATAGGGCACGGCTCAAGGGTTTGGAAGGTTGCATGGATCAATCCTAAACTAGATAAATGCATGTGGCGTGGCGGGTTGGGCTGGTCCAAAAGTGAGGGGATACAGCAAGGGACCCGGCTTGGACATGCTTGGAATATGAAGCATTCGAGGTGGGTTGTTTAATTGGAAAGGAGATCCTTGCATGGAAATTAAAGGGCTTGCATGGCACGGTTTGGCAACAAAGAAGGGCAGCCAAGTAAGGGAAGCTAAAGAAGGCCGGCTTCTACATTTCCTAAAGGAAGAAGGACACACTTAGTTAGTGTTTTAAATGTAAATCCCATGTTTATTATTTTAGTGTTTTTTAGTTTTAGTTTCTTTTATTTAATTAGTTTTATTTCGTTCCAAATTAGTTAGGGTTTCATTAATAGATTAGGGTTTATTTTGTAGCCTTTATAAGGCATCTTTGTAATCAAAAGAAGGCAGATTTTGATGTTGAATAAAGGAACCAAGAACACGACTTGTTCTTCTTCTAAAAATCGATTCTTTTTTCTTGAAGGTGAGTGAAGCCTAAAGAAGTTGAATCGTCGGGATTCTTTACATTAGGTGAGTGAAGCCTAACCGGTGAACCCGTAATCTATCTTGTTATTCTTTATTTTCGTGGCATCCTTGTTCTACAAAAAAGGTGTGGGTTGTTTCATCTATTCTTGGTAATTTCGGCCAAGGTAAGGAATTCAAAGGAGGGTGTTTTTAATTGTGTTTTTGGGCAGATTGTAGTGTGTTAAAGTTTGTTAAACAAGGTTAGGTTTTGTGGGTAATCCTTGTAAGGAAAATTCCATAAATTCAATAGGGAGTGGTGAGGATAATTGGCGAGTGTAGGGCTGTTTTCAAGAAAGAGTTTGGAGCAGTTTTTGTGGTTGGTTGTAGGAGGGTTTTGGGGTTGTTTTGGGTAGCAAAATTCGTCCAAGGAACTGAATACAAAGGCTGGAACAGATTTGTGATGTCCAAGTATTTTGACACCGTATCAAGTGGTATCAAAGCGAGGCTTTCACGATTTCTCAACTCATGAACGATCTTGGAGAAGAAAGAAGCTTACTATAGGTACAACCGTTCCATTCGATCTTAAAGTTTATGTCCTGTTTCTTCAGTTTTTGGAAACCCTAATTTGTTCTAGGGTTTGCTATCAAAAAAAAATTAAAAAAAATTGATTTTTAATTTTGCTAGCAAACTTTTTTGTCACAGTCGTCATTCCGTGCCTAAAGGTGTAAATTTGGCATGAAATCTTATGTCTGTGCCCAAAAGTTCTCTTTGGGGACAGTTCTGTAATGCCTAATACTATGTATTTGGCACTGTTATGTTTCTGGCCGTCGCGAATACTCCTGTTTCATCTGCAGAATTATGTTGTTTAAAACAGAAATAGAAATTATGGGAGAAGAAGCTATAATAGAATCTGAATTTCATTCTAGATGTCTCGTGAAGGATAGAATATGTAGTTTGGTTATTGATGGTGTTAGTTCGCCGAATTTTTCTAGTACTTATATGGTTGAAAAATTGGAGCTTCCAACTATTCAACATCCATGTCCTTATAAATTGCAAAATTTTGTTGGCAACCATGAGATCGAAGTAAACGAACAAGTGTTGGTAGAATTAAGCATCGACCAATGCAAAAATGAAGTGTTATGTGACGTGATACCAATGGCAGAATAGCATGTTTTGTTAGGAAGACATTGGCATTATGATCGACATGCAACACACAATGGATGCACCAATAAATATTATTTTACCTCGATCAACGGAGATTCAGACTTACACCGATGTCTCCGGCTCAAGCTTCTGAAGAAAGGGAAAGGGTAACAAGGAATTATGAGGAGTATCAGCATGAGAAAGATAGGGAGAAATTGGACAAAGAAAAATCAATAACAGAAAAAGAAGAACATGTGATGATGGCTCGTGAGGAATTGAAGCCAAGCAACACTTTGGCTAGAGAAACGAATCTGTTGGTTAGCATGAAGAAAGACTTAATGTTAGGGGTTGTTTCGAGACAAGAGGAAAATCCCATGCCTTGTAATGGGGATAGGAGGACAAAGTTTGACTCAAGCGTCACGGGCTTAAACTTTACCATCCAGAATTTTGACGACAAACATTTAGAATTAAGGCCAAGACAACTCATGTTACAATCAAATTTTGAAGCTTCAATGTGGATAGATTTTCTGGATACATTCTTTGCGGGTTTGAAGCTCTATGATCAATCAAGAAAAGGGCCTCAAGACTTAACGATACACATGGGCAGCCTGTTTGAAGAAGCAAAAATGAAGGCTAATGAATTGTGGTTTGATTTGAGCCTAGGAGATCTAGACCAAGAAGAATCAACTAATGAAATCAGTTTGTTCAAGCATGCACCAAATGGAAAATTCGAACAAGGTACATACGGGCAGCCCGCAAAAGGTTAAGCTACAAGGAAGTGGTTGAGTCACCACAAGTCGAGAAGAGTCAAGGATTGAAGGAAATCCTTTTTAAAGAAAAGGGGTATGATGCGGGAGCAAAGGGCCATTATGCAAATGGTAGAGAAGACCTTAAGGGAATACACATGCTGGACAATGGTGGCTCAAAAGAACCTAGCTTAGGGTATGGAATGGTTGAAGCAAAATGGTTAGAAGACCATTGCACCGAGGTTACAACAAGTAGGTTCAAACCGTGGGTATTGTTCGTGGTTATAGGGCATGGCTCAAGGGTTTGGAAGGTTGCATGGATCAATCCTAAACTAGTTAAACGCATGTGGCGTGACGGGTTAGGCTGGTCCAAAAGAAAGGGGATACAGCAAGGGACACAGCTTAGAATAGGAAGCATTCGAGGTGGGCTGTTTAATTGGAAAGGAGATCCTTGCATGGAAATTAAAGGGCTTGCATGGCACGATTAGGCAACAAAGAAGGGCAACCAAGTAAGGGAAGCTAAAGAAGGCCGGCTTCTACATTTCCTAAAGGAAGAAGGACACACTTAGTTAATGCTTTAAATGTAAATCTCTTTTTATTATTTTAGGGTTTTTTAGTTTTAGTTTCTTTTATTTAATTAGTTTTATTTCGTTCCAAATTAGTTAGGGTTTCATTAATAGATTAGAGTTTATTTTGTAGCCTTTATAAGACATCTTTGTGATCAAAAGAAGGCAGATTTTGACGTTGAATAAAGGAACCAAGAACACGGCTTGTTCTTCTTCTAAAAATCGATTCCTTTTTCTTGAAGGTGAGTGAAGCCTAAATAAGTTGAATCGTCAGGATTCTTTACGTTAGGTGAGTGAAGCCTAACTAGTGAACTCGTAATCTATTTTGTTATTCTTTATTTTCGTGGCAGCCTTGTTCTACAAAAAGGTGTGGGCTGTTTCATATATTCTTGGTAATTTCGACCAAGGTAAGGAATTCAAAGGAGGGTGTTTTTAATTGTGTTTTTGGGCAGATTGTAGTGTGTTAAAATTTGTTAAACAATGTTAGGTTTTGTGGGTGATCCTTGTTAGGAAAATTCCATAAATTTAATAGGGAGTGGTGAGGATAATTGGCGGGTGTAGGGCTCTTTTCAAGAAAGAGTTTGGAGCAGTTTTTGTGGTTGGTTGTAGGACGGTTTTGGGGCTGTTTTGGGTAGCAAAATTCATTCAAGGAACTGAATACAAAGGTTGGAACAAATTTGTGGTGTCCAAGTATTTTGCGCCATATTAGTGAGTTACAAATGAACCCCTCAGTTATGATTTATGTTTGAATTATCCATCTACAATTACATATAAAACCTTCTAGTTGTGGGTTTTGTTTGAATTACCCTGTTAGTTATGAGTTTTGTTTATCTCGGCCATTCATTGAATTAATCTTATACCGACACCATACATATGGCACGGGCAGGTATACTAGTTTATATAATAAAAGAGCACATGGTATAAGCGGCGACTCTGATCGAATTGTGTCAAACACAACTGACAATCCATATTGATTTGTAAATACGTGAGTTACATATGAACCTCATTTATGCGTTTTGTTTGAATTACCCCCTCCACAATTACATATAAAACCTTCAATTGTGGGTTTTGATTGAATTACTCCATCTGTTATGGGTTTTGTTTATCTCAAACATCAATTGAACCATACCGACACCATACCTATGACGCGGACACATACTAGTTTTAATTAAAACAGGATTCTAAAAAATGTTAATGTTAAAGTAAATTTTCAGTTTTATACGATTCACTTCCCAAGAATCATAACCTAATTATACTGGTTTTATGAATTATTTTTTTAAAGCCAATTAATTGATTGAATTTCTTTTAAATACTATAAAATATTTTTTCTTTTCTTTATTACGTATTATATTTTCTTTATCCTACTCGATCTTCTCGCACTTAGCTTAACCTGACCTCTTCAACAATCACATCCAATTACTCTATAACCCTGTTGTCCGCAAAATTGTAACATCCACACTCGGGTGGATCCAAGTCCAACCGTCTCGACTATCTGGATTTTGACCAATTCTTTTTAGAGAATTTCTAAAAAAATAAATTGAGAATTTATCATAAATATAAGGTTAACTTTCTTGTAATAAAAAGATAACGTGGGTTACTGGATATTTCTCTAAAGTTGTACTAAGTAGTCTTATTCAGTTAATGAAAATAAAACTATATATCAAAGTTGATATATCATTTTTGGTGTCTTAACTCTCAAGTAAAGTCCAATTTCACATTTGCTAACTGTGAGAACCTGGTTTCAATAATTATTTTAAGATATAATAGAGCTATAAGATTGGGGTGTCTACAATACTCCTATTATTTTGATCCTTAAAATTCATCACAAACGTTTGTAATTTTTATTAAAGTTGATACTTTCCGTCTTTTAGTTGTTAAACTCTGACGTTAAGCCTGCTATCTCATGTTAGGTACCAGCTCCAACTTGCAATTAAATAAAATGTCTTGTATTTTTTATATTATTTTTTCTCCTAAGGGGGCATGGAAGGGATCGAACCCGAGACCTCACACATTGTGAAGCCCCATGTCTACCACTGGGCCATCCCCTTATAGGCATAAAATGTCTTGTATATCTATCTAAAAATTAGTCAAATTAATTTTGAAAAATCAGATGAACACATTTATTTACAAACAAAAACAAGGGGTGCAAGGCACAATTATAGAACCATCAAAACGCACGAGTGGAGTGGATCAACCCACTAAATGGCAGGGTCCGCCAAATGGCAGGACGGGACTAACCAATCCACAAAAGTGGTGGACTGAAAAGACATCGGCTCAATCCATGCGGGGCGGGAAGGACCAACCCATCCAAAATATTTGTTTTTTTATCCAAGTGCTGGAGTGAGCGACGAAGATGGTGGACCGTTCCGTTCGGTTCAACATGACAACAATGGCCGCTTATCGGTTATCTCTTCGATGGTTGGATCGACAGTAATTCAAATTCCTCTATCTCATACTCGTCCATTAATGCCATGTTCTGGTCCGGCTTCACGTTCAACGACAAAACTGACGCCTTTTCACTTTCCTCCTCCTCTTCATTGTCGTAGTCATCGTCATCGTCATCAACGTAGTCACCGTCGGCGTCTTCGTAATCTTCGTCTTCGTGGGGGTTGGAAGAGGTAAACTGTTTTCCCTGACTTTTAATGATCGGAGAAGTGCTATTAGTAGCGGCGGTGGCTTGAAGGTGGAATTGGCGGTGGCGAGAGGGAGATACAGGAGAGGTTTTAAAAGAAGAGAAGCAATTGAGAAGAAGGTAATAGCTGCCGGTATCGGTACTCGGTAGTCCGTCTTAGAAGACTCGGAGATACGTGCTGCAAATGCAAAGCTAGTTCCATTCTAGTTTCTGGATAGCTTATTAGTGTTGCCATTCCATTCGCCTGCAGAGACTCAGATCAGAGAGACTGGGAGATAGATGAGATATTTTCATATTGAATTATTGAGTTTGATTTTTGAGTGAATGAGTGGAGTGGTTGTGGGAGTCTTGGAAGTTGGAAGTTGGAAGTTGGGACTTGGGTTGGTTTATACTTATTTTATTGTCTTATTGATTTATATATTTTAAGACTAAATATTAGTAATAACTAATTTTATATTTTCAATTTTCAAAATTTAATTTTGGCGGGTTACCCACCCCCGCTTGCCTTGGCCCGTGACACACGCGGCTCAAACCCGTTAGATCTGTCTCCTAGTGAACCTATGATTTGCCAACCTAATTCATCATTTTTATTTGGCGGGACGGATCAACCCAACGGGTTCGGTCCATTTTGACGGCTCTAGACACAGAGCCACGGAGGGGATGAAATGATCTTGAGAAAATTGTGGGCCGGTATAACTCGATGGATTTTAACTACTTTATCCACAATAATATTATAAATGAGAAATCGTGGGTCGATCCACTTTTTGAAATTTATAATCGATAAACTGCCATTTTTTTTATCCAATCAGAAAATGTTTTGGTGGAAAAATGACTACGACATCCTTAATGAAACGTAAGCGTGTTATGAAAATCATTATTTTGCACCGAGATGAAACAATTTTTGCATCGCGATGAAATAATTTTTGAACTACGATGCATAAGCTTTAATTACCTAATCCAATTTTACACTGCGATGAATTAATTTTTGAACTGCAAAACATAAGTGTTAATTACCTAATCTAATTTTGTACCACGATGAATTAATTTTTGAACTGTAATACATAAAATATTATCTAATTCATTTTGGAACCGTGATACAAAATGATAATAAACAGACCTGAGCTGGCCGGCCCAATAGGCCCAAGTCACAAGTCACGTGCTTGACACATTTTCACCAGTCACGAGTAGCACACGTGCAATGAGATTCAAAGCCATTGAGAACGGCCAATGAAGGGGCTTAGCATCCAGGCAAGGTCAAGGTTGGGGGCTTACCCAGCGGGCAAAAGTATGCACCGAGCAGGACTTACCATGCTCATTTATGAAGGAAACAGTTGTCTTGAATGAGGGCAGTTACTTCCGAGAAACTCGCCACCATTACCATGATGAGACCGTTATGATGAGCGTGGTAGTTAATGTGGCAGTTAATGTGCTCGCCAGACACGCCACCACGCTTAATGGGCAGTTACTCTCCGGTATCAGCTATAAAAACCCCTCCAAACAAAGGAGGGAGGTACGTGATTCTTAATACTAGCCCAAACTCTGTCAAATTGTTTACTCAGTTAATTGTTAAGCTAACTCTCACGCCGGAGGGCTTTTGCAGGGAGTGCCCATGCTTAATTTACCGTTCTTTACTTGTTTACAGGGTTGGGCCTTAGAGATTACGGATAGATTGAAGGCCAGATAATCAATTGAAGAAGCCCAAGTGCGTCCCTGATAAATTTGGACGCATCAAGACCATGTCCTCCACCTTCTTCTTCCATCTCCTCTGTCGTAAGTCTTTTTCTTCCCCCTTCTCCTCTGCCTTTACCTACTGAAAAATCCTTCAACCCTGCATAGATCCATTACAGTTTCGTACATAATGAATAAGAAAACGTTTATCTTTCGATGATGTTGCCCCCTCAACCCCCGCGACTTGACTGGGCAGGTCAATCCCCGTTTTGTTGCCAAACAATGATGATTTTCTAGTCTAATGTGTTTGTCGGAACTGTTAAAGAAGACAGATTGCATTTTCTGGAACAATATATCGAAAAATGGTCTTTTACAGTTAAAAAAAAAAATACTTGAGGGATTACAAACTTTAAAAAAGTGACCGATCAAAATTTCACCCTATTATTAAACCGCTCAAGTGCATTTTCTATGTATCATGATGACAAGTGTGTGCTTCGTATGATATCAATGATGCATTGCCTCATCAAATGATATATCCCGATTAATCAAAGTGACTTTTAACAGCTTTATGATATTATTGTAAACTAAAGTGGTTAAAAATCTACCAATGTTTTGGCCCGAATTTTTCCCAAATTTATTCCCATGGACATCACCTATGTAAGGGCTCGTTAAACTAATTTTTGGAAGCCTTTTTGGGCGCCTATTTGACCCCTAAGATTATTAATAGGCCGACATGGGTTTGAATGGGCTTTAAGATAGCCTGGTTCCTAAATTGTCAAAGTCAGCACTATCTGCTGTCTGCAGCCAACCAGATAGAAGATATGAAGGTAAATTTGATGGCTGATGCCATGATATTTATTACTCCCTCGTCCCTAAACTATCGTCCTCATTTTTTTTACGTTCGTTTCAAAATAATTGTTTATTTTAAAACTTATTTTTTTAAAATATCACTTTTACCATTTTATCATTATTTTTTCATCCTACTTTAATTATGGGCCACATATACATACACATTAAACTAATATAAATAATCAATTCAATTGTTTTTTCTTAATCCGTGCACCGAGTTAACTAGAACAATAATTTAGGGACGGAGGGAGCTTTCTTCGTTTCGGGTAAAGAGTCATACTATTTTATTTTAAAATGTTTCATTTAAAAGTTTATTTTTAAAAATTAAGGTATAAAAATATCATTTTATTACTAATTGACTACTAAAAATGTTTTTTTTAAAAAAATAACGTTCAAACGGAGACTCTTTGCTCGGAACGAGAGAGTATTCATTTTAGCAAAACATAGTACATTTACAAACATTTTTTGGCTATGACTTTTTCTATTTTCCAAAGTGAATCATTTTGGATAATTTACTGATTAAAGTCAATATATTTGAATTTGATAATAATTCTAGAAACCCAACATCATATTTTGATGAAGATTGAGACCTTTGGATTAATAGCAATCAAATTTAATTTGGAGTAGATTGAGACCTTTGGATTAATTTCAACTTAATTTGACTTTGTATAGAAAAAAGACTCCTATATCCACTAAAAATTAATTAAGAGCTGGGTTATACCAAGGAGTCAGAGATGACAATTCCCTACAATGGTTTAATTAGGGTAAAAATCTAAAGTTATTCGTTTAGTTTAGCCGGTATTTTGGATACTAATATACTATCTATTGGACTTATGGATAATTTTGAGAAAACCCAAAACTAATTTAATACCCAATGGATATTCATATTACCAATCTACACTAAATTTTCTTTACGAGTTTTGTCTTTTTTTGGAAAAAAAATATATATATATATTTTTCATCATCCCCGTTAAACCTTTAATGAAAAACAACTGTTCGGAAATAAGTGTGTATTTATTAATTAAATTTTGTTAAAAAGAAAAGAGATGGTGAGAGATTGGTAGTTTAAAAGATGTTTTATTTTAAAGTACGTGGGTCAATTTCAAAACTAATTTGTTTGTGAAAGATGTGACCCAAAGATATTTATTAATTGTTAGGTAGACTTGATTGAATATGATGTGGGTTTAGTGTTTTAATACGTCCCCTCACATGTAGCAGAGCTTAAGGCTTACAACGTGGACTTATTAGTTAGGATGGTGCAGTGTAAGAACGTAAGCTTATAGCCAATTAATTTTGAGATAGACCCTAGATTTTAAGATTGTATTAGAGCATTTTGAGATACTAAATTCACTTTGGGTTCAATCAAGTCTAGCTAACATAAGAAAAAATTGTAGGTCAGCCTACTTTTTGAAATTTCTAATTACTAAAGTATATTTTTTCAATCGGAAAAAAATCTCTTTTTGTAACAAAATGACTACGATCCTTTTAATGAATCGTAGGCGCGCTACGAATGTTATTATTTTTGCACCACGATTCATTAATTTTATTACATTATTTTTTGCATTGTGGTTCAATAGTTTAATTACATCGCGATTCATCAATTTTATTGCATTAATTTCGTACCGCGGTTCATTAATAGTTTAATTTTGCATTAATTTTTGCACTGCTATTTAATAGTTTAATAGTATAGTCTAATTATATAGTGATTCATCAATGTTTGTACTGCGATTCATTAATTTTATTGCATTATTTTTTACACCGCGGTTCAATAGTTTAATTGTCTAGTCTATTTGCACTACGATTCATCAATTTAATCCGATATTTTTGAACCACGATTCAAAATAGTTTAACTGTCTAGTCTAGTTACACCGCGGTTCAAAATCGTAATAAAACAAACCATGTCCTCAGTTTTCTTATTCCTTCACCTCCGTCGTAAGCCTTTTTATGCATCCTTATTCGCATTCATCCCTACTGTGAAAATCATTCAACCCAACACATTTTCATTTACCTTCGATCCCCGCTTCTTTGCATGCAACAATGATACTTTTCGAATCTAAAATGTGTTGTTAAACTGTTGAAGGAACGATGACATTTTCGAAACAATATTTCGAAAAGTGGTCTTTTGCAATTGAAAAAAATAATGGTCGAGTTTTGAAATTAAAAACTTTAAAAAATGGACCGACCATAATTTTACCTTAAAGATCTTGGGGCCACACCACTCACAAGCCAACTTGTTTTGAGATGAGACCCTCACATTTTAAGATGGTATTCGAGCACGCTCTCTACATGCCCAACGACCAACGATCTTGTTCCGCGTCATCTGAACCAATAAGTCCACGTTGTAAGCATCAAGCTTGGCTATACGTGAGGGATTGGTCCACCATTTACAAGCTACAAATAAACAAGTCACATGTTTGAAGCTATTAACTTAAATCTTTTTCGCTAAAAGGTAAAAATATGAGATTATTTTTTATATCTAAAATATAAGTAAGTAATTATTGATTCGTTAAAAAGTGACACTTACAACAACAATAAATGTTAGAATAAAGTATATTAACTACAATATTCACGATTTTGTTTTACAAAAATATGCAAAAAGAGTAATGAATAAATTAGTTTTTTATTTCTTTTTTCCTCCTTTTACACTATTAATATTAGAGAAAGTTGTTCAAAAAAACAATATATATAATATAATTGTAGAAAATAATTTTTTTAATGAATTATGAGAATTTTTTGTATTGTTTATCATTAAGAAAATTGATAGAGTGACCCGCTTAACTAGGGGTGGCAAATCGGTCGTGATGGGTCGTTATCGGGCCAGCACGATAACATCACGACACGATAAGTACGGACACGAACACGAACACGGCATGATAAGTTTATTGTGTCTAATATTAGAACTCGAACACGACACGATAAAAACAAGAAAAGCAAGGCACGACACGATAGGCACGATAAACAAAAAAAATACAATTTATTTAGTCAGATCTATTAAGCACGTTAAGCCCAATAAACATTATAAAATATATAATTTTGATTTTTTAATACATATTTTGAAATTTTATCAACATAAATAGTCAATTAGTTTAAAAGTCATAAATGCTCAAATGATAAAACTATGAAATAATCATGAAAATAATTCGAAAGAAGTGAACAACCCCTAATAAATTTTTAAAAATATATTTTTAAAGCATATATATTTTAGTTATCGTGCCTTACTGTTCTTATCAAGTCAGCCCGATAACAACTAATTTTTTATCGTGTCTTATGGTATTGACTCTATAACGCCCTGAACCCGATAAGCCCCAGCCCCAGCTCAAACCCTATAATTTTGTCGATCAATTATGTCGTACCTCAAATTACCACGTATATGCTTAACCCACAACTCGTGATGATTGGGCTACGTCAACAATTTTTTGGCCCATAACATTCATGTGTGTGCAGTATGCTGGCTCACCCCGCCCAGTCCCACCAACCCACCTGAGAGCTCCTGCAACCCACCGAAGCAATTACCTATTCAACTTACCAAATTCGCCGGATAAAACAAAAGGGAAAAGGAAAACCAAATGCTCTTGCTTCCCAATGATTGAACCTAATTATCACTCATTGAAACCTTTTCTTTTTTTAACTTTAAAAATTGATTCCAAAGACAAACCTATGGCATGAAATTTACTCCTTCATCTTTCCCAACTTTCCAAACCACCGAACTAAGACATAACTCATAAGTGCAGCCATTTCAAATGGAAAACACCCCTTTATGTCACAAAAATAACCCCACTAGAATATGTGATTAATTATTAGTCCAAGACATAAGCATCAATGGTGGAGCCCATGAAATAGACTCCCCATAGATTCTCTTCCACTGTCACATCTCCTTCTATCTGATGCCAACATCTAACTGCCCATTTCAACCCTCTATATAATTAGTCTAATATTCTATTTTATAATATTTAATTAAAAAATTTATTTTTAAAAATTAAGGTATAAAATTGTTATTTTATTACTAATAAACTACTAAAAATATTATTTTTTTAAAAAAATAAACTTTCAAACTGAAGAAATATATTGCAACGATTCTACCGAACAACAACTTAGTTTTCTTTCCCTCGCATATTTGCATACCATGAAAGCCTTTCAACATTTTTCCAATTTTTTGAGGTAAAATGATTTTAACTTTTAATGTGGTTAGAACTATTTTAGTGGGCGTAAATTAAAATGACTAAATGAGCGTGTTTGGTATACTGATTTTTCGGCACCGGGTACAAGACATTGTGGCCCATTTTACCATGAACACTCAACATTGGTTTTATAGCTAGGGAGGGCCACATCATAATGTATGTTGCAACTTGCAAGTTTTTTTTTTTTTTTGTTTAATTCTCCTAAGGGAACATGGGAAGTGATCGAACCTGAGCTTCACACTTTGTGAAGCTACTTGTCTACCACTGGACCATCTCCTTAGGGCGCAACTTACAAGTTGAAAACTGATATTTTAGGGTAGGGTTATTTTGGAAACAGAAATATGTCATGCCTTAAGCCCTTAACTGGAACAAATACTATTCAAATTCAATTGAATATTTTATGAGTTGAATATAATATAACCCTAAATAATAAACATGTTGCCTCAAATCTTTTTGTGGTACCACTAGGCAGTAGGCACTAGCTCATCTCTCTTTGCGGCCAAAATGAAATGTATTCATTAAAGATGTTCTTGTTCGTAATAATGACTATGAAACAAATATTCTAAAACAACACGAACTAATACTCATTCATTACTTCCAACCAAATATTTACTACCCCTCGGTCCTAAATTATCGTCATCGTTTCTTTTTCGTCTGTCTCAAAATAATTATTTAGTTTGAAATTTATTTTTTTATAATATTACTTTTTCATCTTACTTTAATTATAGGTCACATACATATGAGATTTAAAGAAAACTACACATTAAACCAATATAAATAATCAAGTCAATTATTTTTTCTTAATTTAATCAAGTCAATTATTTTTTTTCTTAATTCGTGCACCGGGTTAATTAGAACGATAATTTAAAGAGGGAGGAAGTACTATTTATTAAAAAAATTATTAATATCATTGATTCATTGGAGTTTATCATAATTGCAAAATTTAAAGATTGTTTTTTTTTTTCCTTAATTTTGAATTTGCAACAATGGTAGCCTACATAAAGGTGGATAAACCTTTCGTTTCCTAAACTTTTTGCTTCTCCACTACATGCAAGTGAACTGAATTTGATGGCAATTAGGTATTGGTCTCGTCGAATAATAAAATATAATATTAAAATTAGTTTTGAGTTGAATCGATTTTGAACAAATTTTAGACCAAATCATATTAATGCAATGAATTTAAGTTTCATGATTTATGTTTTTTTAACCAGGTTGAATCCTGGAGTAGTAGTTTCGGTTCCTCATTGCTATTATCAGGAAAATCGCGAGATGTGCCCGAATGATACAGGGTTTGAGAACATGTCAACTAATAACACATACAATGTTCAACCTCATAAGAAAGTAAATTGCTTCCACCAAATATCGAACTCACGCTGCATGCCTCCAGAATCTTATGTCTCCCTCCTTTTACCACTCGGCTATGCTCTGGAAGACATTTCATGATGTTACTACCAAAGATCAACCATGTAACCAACCTATTTGAAACGTAATTTTACTCATTTCTTAGGCTTAAGTGAAAATGTGTGTTGATGAGGTCTACTTGGCCTCCTTAATATTGAGCGTAAAACCTCTTTTTTCTTGGCTCAGCAAAACACAGTTTTGAATTGGGCAATTCTTTTTTACGTTTTTATTAGTGTTCAACTTTAACCTCCCTAGTTCAAAAATTAATCATGATCCAACATGCATTGCACGTGTGGTGTTATTGGTAATCCAAACGCATCAATGAAAAATTAACCCTTATTTTTAAGGAACAATACAAGCTCTCTTTACTAACGATTTGAATGACATGACCCTTAATTAAAGACACTTGCAAATACTAGCTCGTAGGTGTTTTGGCCACAATATTCTCACCGAAAGAGAGCATTGCTTATTGCTTCCAACATTATATATTTATTATTTATACCCCGTGGAGAGGATTCGTGCAAAGAGTATTTACTAGTTATATTATTTGCCTTGTTGTCATAAACCCAAAACGCAAAATAAAAGCATACATTAATGTAGACATCCAAATTTCATACTCTTATTTTATAACATCCTAAGAAATTTTATTTTAAATCAAAAAGGGCTAACAACGTTACTTTCATCACGTTTCATGGGGTCAAAGCATCCAAGAAACTTGAAAAAGCTCAAAAGGGGCAAAAACTAAACAAAGGGGGAGGGGGTGTGTGAAAATGAAACTGTTTTGTGAAGAAAAGCAAATCGGGGCGTCGCGCCCACAATTCCTGGCATCACACCATTTTCTGCTTCGACCGCGCCCCGACTTGTCTTTTGGGCAGTCCAATTTCTTCAGTTTTCTTTTCTTTCGTCGTTAAGAATGATTGGATCTTCGCCTATAAATAGAAACATACCCTCCTTCAGAAGAACACGAGAATTTTTCCCCTGTTAAGCTGAAGGCTCTCCCCCTGTTAGGCTGAAGAAATTCCTCTGCCCAACCTAAAACTCAATAAACCCTGTCCAAACAGAAACCATAGTTAACCCAGTTAGCTTCTCTCCCCAAACCCAGTCACAAAAAGCCACAATTATAGCAGTTACGCTGCCCAAAGTTGGTTACAAAATACAACAAATATAGTAGTTACATTGCCCGAAATCAGACACAAAATACAACAAACACAAGTTGTTACGCTGCCTGAACTTCGACAACAAACAACAAAAGACTTTATCTCCCGAAGAGAACAGATTGAGCACACTCAGGAGTTTGCCTAAGCCTACGCGTACCGGGTACCGACACTCACACTACAAGAGGTAGGTATCAAAGTTGTTATTTTTTCTTGTCTAACTAAGTTATTTATATATAATTTAAATAGGTGGTAGAGATGGTTTTATCTCGCTCGTAAATAACCTATAAAATAGTCATTATTATAGTCTAATTCTTTTTGTACTCTTGCTACAATTTTAAAATGTTCTTTATATATATATTTATTTTCTCTAGATTAAAATATGTAAAAGGAACATTTTTAGCAAAAAACTCATTTTGATACCGAAATGGCGAGTTGAGTGCTTAATCTCTTCCCAACTCGTAACTTAGCCCTCGAACCTATATTTTCTAGTATTTTTTTATTTTTTTTCTCTGTTTAACCTTAAAATGAAGGTATCGACTCTGTAAATACACTTTTGAGTCCACATCAAGGCCAAACATATTCCACACGCTTAAGTTTTGAAACTCACTCGCATCTCACGCAATGGGAGGTTCGAATCGGGGTTCTCACAATTGATCAAATCTATCGCTTTCTTTTTCTAATTACTAGGTTTAATTATATTCCTAGAAACTTCAGATAATGACTAATTAATCTATAATACAATACAACTCAGTGTTACATGCTTACAATTGACTTGGGATAAAAAGGGGTCAGGATTTACTTTTTTCGGTGATCCAACGACCAGTATTTTCTTCAACTCTCACATGTGCAAAGGCCATTACCAATTCCCTTCTTCCACTGTTTACTGGTTTGTTTACAGTTTTACAGTTTTTTGGTTGCGAAAATTTGTATTTGTATTTTTTTTGTTTTTAATTTTTTTCGTATACAAATTTTAAAAAAAAAAAAATCGTAAGTTTTGTAATTTGAAATATTTGTTTTTTTTTCTTTTTAACTGTTATCGTAATTAACTTAATCAATTTAATTTTTTCCTGCCCGTTTTTTTCGGCCCGTAATTTCGTATACAAATTATTAATTAATCCCTCCGTTCCGGGCAAAGAGGCTCAATTTGAAAGTCAATTTTTTTTAAGAAAATAATATTTTTAGTTGTTCATTTCCACATGATAAATTTTCAAATTGGCGTCGTGCCATCGGCACGGGCAAAAGTACTAGTATGTATATATTTATACACATCAAAAATGCAAAATATATAAAAATTGCCAATATTCTATGTCCAGCTATTTCTAATTGATACTCCATCCATTCTTCCCGGAATAGAGGTAGTACTAGGAGTAACTATTTGGGAAAAATACCATAAACTCTTATTAAAAAATTCTCATGTCTAAAAAGTCCCAAAATTCGATTTTTAATACAAAACAGTCCAAAAGTTAACGCTCTACTAACGTCACTCGAATAAGAGCTTTCATTTCAAATGAAATCTTATTTTCTTTTCAATAATAATAATGGTAATAAAATTATATTGTATATAATAATATTAGTTAATGGTGATAATATTAATAATAATAATATAATAATGTAATTATTATTATTATTAATTTAAACTCTCTATGGTCCTAAATTATTGTCCTAGTTTGTTTTTTGAATCGAAATTGATATTTTTCAAATTGAAAATTTAACATGTATTTTTTGAATTCAAAGAATACGTAATTTTTAGGAGAATAATTTAGGAAATATGGGAGTATTTATGTCAATATGATTATTAATGAAAAATAATATCAAAAATCTCTTTTCAAAGATCATGTCGAAAAGAACAAAAAAAAGTCTATTCATAAAATTTAATTTAAATATTTTCATTTAAATATTTGAAAAACTTTACTTTTTTATACTTTTATAAAGTTGTAGTAATAATTGTAATAGTCGTGATTGTCAAAATAATAATAATAAAAAATATTGATGCTATTGCTATTATTGTTGTAGTTGTAGTTATAGTTGTTATTATTATTATTACTATTATATAAAATATAATTTTATCACCATTACCTTCACTGAAAACTAAATAAATAAGATTCCAAACTTTTATTCTAACGACGTTAGCATAATCGTTAAGTTTTGGATTGTTTGGTGTTAAAAGTCTAACTTTGTTACTTTTTAGATAGAAGAATTTTTTTTTTTAGAATTTTTTGATATGAGATTTTTTTAGTTTAACTTTTTGGTATTTTTTCCAAACTACTTTCCTGTAAATTTCAAATGACTGATATACAGCTCACAAAAGCAAACTATATAGAAAGTTTCCATAAAAGTTCACCAATACACTAGCAGCTCAAAGCAAAACAGCGTACCTACTATGTGTTTGTAATATTTAATTTAAAAATCGCGCTGGCACACCATTATTAATTTTTATAATAATATACAGAGGTTATTTCCACTATATATTTTGATTATCAATTACATTATTAGTTATTGCATTAAATGATTATTTATTTCAACAAATCTACCCCTTAATCACTTGTTCATATTAAGCTACCTAAAAAAACTACTTTTCTAATTACTTTCTAGCATTAATTTTTAGTTCAAAACATACAACATAATTATTCTATTTTTATTTTCAAAATTTTAAAATACATAGAAAATTAAGTCTACGACTAAAGTTATCTTGCATAATTGAAAATTTAATATCATAAGGACAATTTTTATTTACCAAACTTTCAGAAAATGTGGTCTAGGGTTATTGAAATAAATAATTAAAAGTGATTGTAAAAAAAAATCCAATTGTAAAAGGAATATGTGTGAAATAGTACCATAAATTTTTAAATTATTTTGCATACCTTCACATTTTAATTATTGAGTTGATTGAAACAAGTATTCAATAAAACACTTACCATATTGCTATTATTGAATTGATTCTTAAAAATAATATTCGATGACTTCGATTAAATTATGTTATTGAGATACTAAAAAATCTAAAATTTTGGTACATATACAAATGCTTTAATTATATTATTTTTATGATAATGGATTATGAGCCATGTGTCATAAATGAAATTGATTGAACATATTTATTACAAGAAAGTAGGTCTAGCAATTGGATGGGTTGGCCAAGTTGGGTTTCAGTTTGGGTCGGGTTGAATGAGTAACAAGTCAAATATATCGAAACTCGTTAGAACCTCAAATAACAAATGGGTCGAAAGGTCGACCCACCTTAATCCACTCCCCCAAAAACATGAATTTATGGTATAAAAAATCACGGGTCAAAACATATAATGAGTCCGATCCGTTAATATTTTTTGGGTTAAGACGGATTACCCATTTCAACCAAAAAATATTAACGGATTGGATTGAGTAATTAGTGGGTTGAGTTAGGTGGGTTAATGAGTAATGAGTTATAATTGTCAGACCTACAAGAAATAAATAAATAACTAACTAGTTTGTTGAGAAAAAAAGTACTTTGGAAAAAGTAAACATAAAAAAAGAATAATTATATTCGTTGTTCATAATTAAAAAATAGGGGGACGCTATTTCTATTATAATTTTTATTTATCCATTACATATTTAACTATTTCATTAAATAAATACATGTTTGAACAAAACTATCCCTTAAGTACTTGTATGTTTTAAATTGATTAATCAATTTACTTTTCTAATTGTATTTTAACATTATTTTTTAATCAAGCATCAAAGAAAAACATATTTATTTTACTTTTTAATGACTTTATTAATTAATCTTATGACTAAAGTTATACTATAGAATAAAAAATATCATATAGACATTTTTCGTCTACCAAACTTTGAATAAATATGTGTTCTTTGGTATTGAAAAAAAACTAAAAGTGAAATTTAAAGGATGTAATTGTAAAATTTTGATCTTGTAGTAAAAATCATAGTATGAGTCTGTATGACATAGTATCGTAAAATTTTAAATCTTTTGCCTACCTTTAAAATTGATTCAAAATTTTAATTCTTGAGTTGATTGAAACCAATATTCAAATTAATACTTACCATATTATTATTATTATTATTATTATTATTATTATTATTATTGAATTGATCTTTTGAAATAATCTTTTAAAAACTAAATTAAGTTATTTTAGTTTGATAATAAAATATTCATTTTTTTCTAAAATTTTGGTAGAAAATGCATTAATTGTATTATTTTTATGATAATGAAATATGAGACATGAGTGATTAGAAGAATTGACTAAACTTATTTATTACGAAAAAAATGGAATAAATACCTTATTTGTTGAGAATTAAAATGTAAAAATAAAAATAGAATAATTATGTCGTTTATTGATGTTTGAACAACTTTTTTTATAAGGTAATAGAAAAGTAACTTGATTAGTCAACTTAAAATGGGTAGGTATTTAAGGGGTAGTTTTATCCAAATATATAATTATTTAATGCAATAATTGATGATTTATTGGATAACCAAAGATTATAGTGTTAATAGTCTCTCCCAAAAATTAATTTGGAAATAAAACATGTATCCACTTCAAATGACAAGTATGTAAATGGTAATTATGCCAAAAAAATGTAACTATTTAATGTAACAATTAATGATGTAGTGGATAATAAAAAACGTAGTGAAAATAGTCACTCCCTAATAATATTTATAATGTACTCTCTCATTTCCAGACAAGGAGCCACTGTATTATTTGGTTTGTTTCATTTGAAGATTCAATTTTTTTAAAAAAATGTGCTTACAATCTTCATAACATAATTTTAAATATACCATTTATATTTAATATTAACATATTGATTGTGTTTAAAATATTTTTGTAATGATGACAAACTCTAACGCTAATTACATATCCCTTAATTTTTAAACTTTTTAAACATACACTTTGAGTGGGGTGGGGGTAACAACTCATAATTATATGCTTTTTTTCCTTTCCAACAAATAGAAAAGTAAATTCTTTTTAACTAACACTTTCAAAATTTCATATACAATAAATATGCATAATAGTTGTGACGGTTATGACGGGAGCCAATCGGTTTTTGCAATAGCAATTAATCCCTCCGATTCAAAAAAAAATAATCTAATATACTATTTTACGATGTTTCAATTTAAACGATTATTTTAAAAAAAATTATGCTTTCTAAAAATTTAAAGAAAAAGGAGAAAAGGGTGGGACAATAAAACAATGAGATATTTTAGTAAAGAGTGAGGTGGCAAGATATAAATGGTAACTGCAAAAACTGTAAACAAAACTGTTAGATTACCGCGTGTCTAATGATGGAACATTCACTTTTAAACCAACATCATTAGTTCACCGAAGGGATCTTCCAAACTCATTGGAGAATAAAAACACTTTTTTTAATTCAGTTGCCCCTTTTTTCTTCTAATAATTAATAATTTAATGGAGAGAGATAGAGAGCAGTTTTAAAGAGAGAAAGAAAAGACAAAAAAGGCTTTCCATCAATCAACACAAAGCTGCTAAATTCTTGTTACCCTGCCCTTTGAGTTAAATTCTTGTCTCTGTCAATTCTTGTTTGTTCGATTTAGTTTGGGCGCCCTTCGATTCAATCTCTCTCTTTCTCTTTGGAAGTTGTTTCTACTTATTTATAGAATATAGAGTAGAGACATGGGTATGTAAACCCCACACCCTCAGAGGGTTTTTCTCACTTGGTCTGCTTCTGATTTTTTTATTCTTGCTGTTATCACTCAATTTTATATGTATATACAGATATTGTTAATTAATACAGTGGATTTTTTAATCAAGATTTTAGGAATTTAACTGGGTTTTATGAATTTTGCAGTAATGGGTAATGTTGGCGGTAGAAAAGAAATTGTTGGCTCTTCTGGAACCAAGAATGAAGCGGGTGAGGAGGTGTTTATGGAGTATGCCCATGGTAGTGGGGCGGAGCTTAGCAGCTTTCATGCGCCCCAGTACCCCTTTTCAGAGTCCATGGTTCAGTCCCATCCACATAGCTCTAGGGCTTATCAGTCCCCCTTCTTGTTCACTCCTCAGGTTACTTTTGAATTTTGTGTGTGTGTGTGTGTGTAGTTACATGAGCAGTCTCCAGATTTAATTTTTTTTTCATGATGGTTAATTGTGGATTCTGAATGACGAAAAAAGATTTATGTAGCCTAAACCAAACAATTGGAACAATGACTGAGTTGAGTTTAGTTATGCTTGTGAAAATCTGATGGAATGAGTCTTGTTTCTGTAAAAATCAGATCTTTAGTGGGTTATCTTCAATCCGTTTGGAATTTTGTTCATCATTCATAAATTGAAAAGAAAATCCAATAATTTAGTGATTGTTCATGTTTATATAGTAGTAGACTACGTGGTTCATTGAAGGGG
Source organism: Codonopsis lanceolata (assembly GCA_013146195.2). Lineage (NCBI taxonomy): Eukaryota > Viridiplantae > Streptophyta > Magnoliopsida > Asterales > Campanulaceae > Codonopsis > Codonopsis lanceolata. The sequence goes on along the minus strand of CM028380.1, from coordinate 59,064,958 downwards.
GATCAGTAGTTATTGTTTTTCTTTATTTGAACCTTACTAATTTATGTTTTGAGTGAGCATCAAAGCTTTGGATTATTATACCAGAATTCACCAATTGATGTTTCTTTATATGAGTAAATCTTGCTATTCGTGCACGTGAGTTAATGTAGTAATTTTATTTCTATATTCAGGTTCCCATTATTCCTTTAGGCAGGCCTAATGAGATTACGCAGATCCTAAGAGATCAACTGAAGGAAACAGCAAAACAATATGATGCTAGGGTTTCTGAGAAGGGGATACCAATAGTGATCACATGGATTCACGAAGGCAACCAAGTTGCTGTTATGGGATCTTGGGATGACTGGATGCAAAAGTAAGGATCTGGACTTTTAATGAAGTTTCTAATTACTCTGTAGTGACCTAGTGTTATGTATTCAAGTAACATGCTCTTTGTAATTTTTATCATCAGAGAGCCCTTGGAAAGATTGGGCAAGGATTTCACCATTATGAAGGTGCTAAAATCAGGTGTTTACCATTACCATTTTATAGTTGATGGAGAGTGGAGGTATGCTCCGGAACTGCCACTAGAGTGCGATGAAATGGGGAATATATTCAACATTCTGGATTTACAGGTACGCTACGTGTTTTTCGTTTGTTTTTATACCACATATACAAACTATCAGTTGACATTTACGTAGAGGAACTATTTTTCTTTGATACTGCTGCTGCTTCTCTGTTTTCTTATGATATTTACAAGCTATTTGTTTGGTAGAGTTGTTGTTCCTCACTGGGCCGGAGTTCAAATGGTCCCATCCATCAGGTTTCTGGATTTATAGCTTTCAAATAAACTAATTAAACATTTTAAGACCCCAAGGGGTGGAGAGATGGCAAGGTCACTTACGCAAAGACTTTGAGGTCCTTGGTTTCAATCTCCATGCCAACAATGGGTCACACTTACCTATCAAAAAAATTAAACATTTTAAGATTGACATCCAAATTTACATTTACAACTAGCTTAACTTCCTTCAAACAAGTTCTGCGCCCATTCATTCAATCAGTAAATCCAAGACAGACATTATTATTTTCGCTTGCCAATTATTTGTGGAAGCCTTGCACATTGTATTTAAGTATTTAACACACCTCGATGATGGTCAGTTTATATTGCCACTTAGTAGCAAAAAGAGTTTGTCAGTGAATATTCTATTGCAGCAAGTTTAGTGCCCTAAAGACGTTTCTCTTTTCACATTTCTGTTTTTAAAGTTTTTATTCGCAATTTTCATATATATATATATATATATATATATATTGACCATAAATGCTGAAAAATTAATATGCGCAACTGTTGATATTGCATGTAAAAGATCCAAGTGCATCACGAAGGATTGCATTCTTTGTATGTGGAAACTCTTTCTTCTTTATATGTTACTAAAACTTACGTTCCTGCTAATTGTTCGGATACAAGATCATTACAACGATATTATAATATCCCATGCCCTACAGAAAATAATGCTATGGTAGAGGAGTCAGAAGTAGATCTGTAAAATTATAGTGGCACAACTGGTGAGTGAAGGGTCTGTGCTATTGAAATCACGATATATGAGAATGCAGGATAAGGTACTAATTTAAAACCAATGCCTGGCGAAAGGTTTTCTGATATATCCAGATCAATGTCATATCTACTTCTTTTTTTCACTCTGTTTCTTGTCTCTCTAGTGTCTACACTTGAAACTTGTGCTTCTGTAAACATAAATAAAAGAAGCCCGTTACGTTAGCAATTTTTAAACAATTGACGACAGTCACCGGAAAACTTTATGCTTAATTTGGTTGCAAAGAGGCACAGCTAGTGGTATATAAACAAATTAGACTTGGTTCATGTGGTAAATATATATATATATATATATAAATTTTATGTTCGAGTAAGGAAGATAGGTTGATTATCTTGACCATGGGTTGCCAGAAACTCCTTGTATTTGTTTCTGAGGACGATTGCTTTTCAATTCGCGTATTTACAAAGGTTGGCTGCCTTCTGAAATGCACTTTGAATGCCCACCATGGTGTTGCTTTAATATGCTGAACAAGTTTATTTACTCTACCTCACGATAGAGGCTTATCCCAATCATTTCTGCTTCAGTTTTTTTTTGACAAGAACAACTACCTTTGCTTAATCTAGTGTGAGTTATCCCAATCATTTCTGCTTCAGATTTTCTTTGACAAGAACTTCTACCTTTGCTTAATGTAGTGTGATTCTCACGTTAAAGTCTTGTAGGCAATTTCACTAGTTTGACAGCTATCTCTCTGGCTAATTGATCCAGGTGTAATTAGGGTTAATTTTATTTGTATTAGTGCTCCACTTAGTTTTCAGTTATTTTCTATGTATGTACTCGGGTCGGCGAATGTTGACTTTCCTAAGGTGGATGACATCCTTGTATTGAGTATGAATCTCAAAATTCTTGACAAAGAACATTGAGTGCGGATCTCATAAGTTGTCCAGCATCACTGATGTAAAGCAAGCGAGGGTTCCAGTTCCTGGTACTATAAAGTCATTTAGAACTCTGAGTTGCCTTTGAGTCACCCTTGGTCATGTATGGTGAGTTGCTGAAACCGCCTCACTGGCTGCAGCACTGAAGTGAACTATCGAACGTGTTCATGCAACGCATGCAGAACTCTTGACACTTGCATTGTTACTGAATTATTTGCCTATTAATCTGGCATTGGTCATGTAGCCTCATGGCTAAAACACTTTGATGTTACGATAAAAAGTGTCTCAATTAAATTTTTACTTGTAGGATGAACTTCCTACAGAAGTACCAAGTTAAATTGTACTTCCTCTGTAAATTGTAGTTGGATAGTGTTTGAACTATGTGCCTTATACTTAAATAGAGTAGATACCAAAGAAAATCTGTTTCTCTTACTATGTTTTAGTTGTTGATTTATAGCCTTTATGTGACCTGGTAGTACGAAACGTTGATTAAATGCCAAAGCTCTAATAGCAAGGTGGTGAAGAGCTGGCTGGCATGGCATCAGTGGGAAGGGTTTATCAGCGTCAAATTTTTCTGGTTAATTTCTTTCCGAGTAAGAGCATGAGCCAAGATGAAAACGTGAAGTAGCTTTTATTACTTTAAGCCGTCTTCTGTAATCCATTTGCAGTTATTTGACCATTTAAAATTTCACACTTTGTTCTGCATTTTTGTTATTTGCACAAATAGAGTAATTTAGCAATTGACAAATGGGCGCATTTGCAGGGCCATGCACCGGAAGTTCTCTTTACCGATTCTGAAACCGAGTCTCCTTCTTCCCCCATATCAAGCTACAACAATGCTCCTTTTACTTTGGAAGATCATGATGAAAAGTATTTGCCAGAATTGCCCCCACTACTACAACAAATGCCTCTAGACCTGCCATTGTCCTCCAAGGACTCCCCCGAGACTCTCCAGAAACCTTTACCTGCAGTTCTAAACCATCTGTACATTCAGAGAGGAGAAAGTGGTCAACCCACTGTGGCTCTTAGTACAACACACCGATTTCGAGCAAAATACGTGACCGTAGTACTTTACAAATCATTGAAGAAGTTGGCAAACTAGTTTTTTTCTTCTTCTTCATCCGAATTTGGTTTTGAAAGATCCGTTATTGAAAAACTAGCTAGTTGAGAAGAAGGGATTTTGTTAGAAAACATAGGATTTTCTTTTTGCCATATAAACATCTTGATTGGATTTTTATTCATTTTGGATATGATGATTTATCGTTGATGCTTGTTGGCATCTCCAGAGAGAAAAAATGCAATATTTGAAGATGATGATGTTGATTATCCATTAGCGACAACAGTCGTTGAAGTGAAGTACAAAACTGAAAATAGATTTTGTTTAATAAATAAATTAGCATACAAGTAGAACACGAGTATTAAAAGCAACCCTGTATAGGAAAGATGGCATTACATATAAGAACACAGATGATTGGATTGAAATGGTCATCAATCGAATCAAATCAGCTTCTTAGCTCAGCTCAGCTCGGTTGCAATCATCGTATCGGCATCTTAATCCAACCATTGGCGAAGGCGACGGCTAAGATGACAAATGGGGTTGACATACCAAATATGATAATATACGGAATCGGTGTCTTCATGGGGTTCTCCCCTTCCCTTTCCCCTGCTGACTGCCAATACCTGCAATTAGCTTATGCCATTACAATTTCCACATTGGCAAGAATGTTGAAGAGTATGTTGTCATTTGACTAGCTATTTTGCAAGAAAGCTTGTTGGATTAGAGGGTTAAGATCAATTCTGCTTAAGCAAGATCAGTGATTGCGAAACTCGAATCTTCATCAATATTACTCGCTCGGTTGAAAAGTCCAATAACTAAGGAAAATGTTAACATCCTCTGAGTCATTCATAAATATAATTACCCAGGAGGGTTGCTAACATCAATTTTTAAAAGATTCTGAAATAAAACAATAGACTCTTTGATCCGAGCAAAGGAAGAAATTGAAGTAAGAAATGGGGAATGAATTGAAGGCTTACTGTTCTGGTTCTTGTTCTTTAGTGATGAACTTTTTCTTCCCACCTGGTTTGAGTTCTTCCCCTCCTAGTACATCACCAAAACAGCCCTGACTGTATGAGCCTCAATCTTGCCAAAGACCAAAACAACTGACATATGCACTTAGGAAAATATGTGGTGTGTGTGAAGAGGGAAATATTAGATATGATTCAAACCTAATTTTGCAGAAATCTTGAAATTATCTAACTTTAACCTTGGAGAGTAGAGGATGGTGTGAGATGAACATGGTGATGGGCGTTTTGGTGGGAGTGGGAGTGGGAGCTTGGTGGTGAGGAAGGAAGAGGAGCTGGACAATTTGGTTGCCATTTTTTGCTCCAAAGAGACTCTCTTGAGTCTTTACTATCTGTTAGGACACGATTGCTTGACCATCACATATATCTATTGGATTTGGATATGGTTGTAAACTTGTAGTGGCACCAAGTATCATATCTACTCTTCTTAACTACTAGTCTCAAATTCACCGTCCTTTCCCAAAAAAAAATTCCAGTAAAATGATTGTTACTTTTGTATAAAGTTAATTATTACTAAAAGAGTAATATTACATCTAAATAATAAATACTCCCACTGTTTCCATTGTGAACCAAAATCACAAAGATGATATTGGAAGAAGTAAATAAGATGACAAGGGTATTGGGCATGGTGTTTTCAAGTAAATATACCTTAAAATCTAAAAATAGATGTAATTTTCAATGAGACACCGATAAAGTTATAATAGTACACTATAGAGTGATGAATTATTATTCTAACACTTTTGTTTTCGGAGTAGTCGATCAATTTTTCTCTCTAAGACTAAGATTATGGATTTACAATTTATGATTTTCTCCTTTGTAGATAATTTGTTAAAACTTGAAGACTTTCAAATTAATAGCAAATAAGTTTTGTTATGGTTAACAAAAAATAACAAACTAATTTCTTATGCATACACGTTTGCAAACCATGTGTTATCTATCATCACAAAATATCTCATTACATAATTAAATGTCTTAAAAAGATGTAGATGTGTTCAAACATCCACAAAGTTTGGGAAATTGATCAAACAAACTAATAACAAATTGAAATGATAAACTAAGAAATGCATAAATGCCAAAACGAATTTAATAAATATCTTAAATAAGCCTTTTAGTGATATGGATATCACTTCTCATATTTTTTTATCTTGACTACAACTTTTTTTTTTTTTTTTTTTTTTTTTTTTTGTGGTTGACAACTCAATTCCGGTGTCATTAGATTCAGCTTCAAGCCATCGTTTTATGGAGGGGCTAGTGCAAGGAGGTGATCGTGTCTTAAATTTATACCTTGCAAGTGCATAAGATTATTGCAGAATAGTTTGGGAAGCAAGGGTCGAACCACAGATATTTGGATTTGATTAAAGTAAATTTAACTAATCTAACAAAATAAAGAAATTAATAACTAATGGGGTTTTTGGTTTTTATAAATTAAATTAACTAGAAAGTAATAAAATAATCTAACTAACAAAGCATGATAAATATGAGATAAATCAAGATTTGTAAAACGTCTAGGAATTATGATTCACTTATATCTACTCTATTGTTCATTTAAATAAAGTATCATTTAATACATTGGGTTCATTCACGAAAGATTGATATAGACTGTCAAATTATAGTTCAGTCTCCATTCCAAATAATTCATCCACTCTATATCTTAAGAACAAGAACATATTGATCCTATTTGTCACTTAGGTCATATATATGAACCTGACCCTAACTTATCACTCTCGTGCATCGATATGTTCAATTTATCATGATGGTGAACCAATGTACGACATATCATTTGCTCGTGCAGCTATCCGCACCTCTAGGCCTTTATTACTTGTGATTTCATTCATTTGGTCAAAGCTAGACAATAAAGGGGTTGATAAACATCATGATCAACAAGAATTGAATGAATAAAAATATATTAATATAGAACAAAAGATTCAATACAAGTTACCTCAAATTCCTAGATTATGGAGTTAATTCTTCATAATTGAAAATACAAAACTTTGAACCATTCTTGAAGAATCTTTCTTCATAGACAAAGAAAAATAATACATAACTTCTCTCTCCCTTTTTTTCCTAACCTAAAGGGATCTATTTATACCTAATTAATCCTACAACAAGAAAGAAAAGAAGATACAATATAATTACAACACTAACAAGAATCACAATAAGACTAAAGGAGGACATAGACCGGCCCACTATTCCAATTAGGAAGAGAGTCCATGGTTGAATTGACTTAGGAAAGCAAATTTTCAACTTTTATGCCTTCAAGTTTCCAGTATTTGCACTTTGGTCCCTGAAGTTCTTCAATTCAGCATAAAGTGCCTATGTTTTGCACAATTATTCCAAAAGTCCTTGAAACTATAAAACAACACTAAAACACATATTACACAACAAAAAACCCCGAGAAATAGTATAATTTAAGCCGGAATAATACTCAATAACTACGTATAAAACACAGTTATCAAATACCCCCAAACTTAGACTTTCGCTCGTCCTCTAATAAAATAAAACATATAAATACAAAAACTAAACCAAATAAAATATTTTTTTTCTTTCACAAGTCAAAGCATCAGCATGATACCACATAATGCCTCAAAGAATGATAAATAACAACACATAGCCACAAGTCTAGGCTTTCACTCAATCATCATCAATCTCACTTGTAAATCTCTATGTGTGTGTGAAAACCATTAATTGACTATCTCCAAACTTAGAAAATTTTATCAAGGTAAGCACAACATTCATTCCTAAAATATTTCAATAAAAACATGTGCATCACAAAACATGTACATACCATTAATACTCGGTTAACAACACGAAGAGAGATCGTGATAGAATTCAAGTGCTTATACATCCATCTCATGCACTAATTATGTGTGAAATACAATGCTCTCAAGTTCCAATTACTTACAATAGCTGAGATTATTCAAATAGTGTGAGTTATATCAAGATGTGTATATAATTCAAAACAAGGGTCAAATCAACTATGCTTCCAAACCATGTCAACTAACACAAACAAATGTAGCAACTAGATCAATAGGACTTTATTAAGCTTGTAATGTAAGGCCAATGTGAGGGGTAACAATAAAGGGATACGAAATTACAAAGTGAGAGAGTAAGAATATTTCCCTTTTTCCCATATAAATCACTCACTTTCCTTCAACAACCCCCAAACTTGGATTTTTGGGTTGAAGAAGGTATCAAACCATCATAAAGATTTTCTTCCCAATGATCTTTTCTTTGCTTTCTTTCTTTTTTTTTTCTTTTTTTTTTCTAATTTTTTTTAAGGGCATGCAAACTTTTTGATTTTCGCACCTTTTTCAATTTTTTTTCATATATATATATATATATATATATATTCTTTTCCAATACAAGAACTCATTGGGGCTATTTTTAATTACATCAACCAACATGAAGACAACATTCCCAACCCAATCCTACTCTCTTAAAGGGTAAACAAAAGTGTATAAGCTTAAGGGTTAAGTTAATGTGGGTAATAGAAACGATGTCGAATGGGGGTCGATGTGTGTTTAGCACACACCATTCTTTTTAATAAAGCTCAAAGAGGACACTAAAGATTAATATAGAATATGGATGGTGAGATAAAAAGGCTCAAACGTTTCAAAGATGACCTAAATCATATCCTAACTGCCACAATACTCATGCTTCGTTTTCACAGAAATTCAACAAAGTTTCAAATCATTCCCCAACTCATAGTTTTAAAAACGAGCTCCACAAGTATTTCAAATAAGTATTCGCTAGAAAAGAGGTAGGGAAAATCAAGACTTAAATGCACTCACGGTTCGAAAGTGTGCTTGAGATATATTAGCAAAAGACGTCTAACAAATCTAACTTAGCATGCAATCAACCCTAAGTCGCAAATATAATGCAACAATCATGTAATGACGGCTGTTTAAAATGTTCACGATCACAAAAATAACAAGGTCCAAAGGAATGAAATGTGCACTATAAACTCAATAAAAATACTCAAATTCTTTAATAAATCAAATTATGATATTTTTGTGCTAAAATTTTTAGAAATATAAAGTTTCATCAACTAGACCAAGCTAAGGCTCGCAGACAAGTATACATGCATCGCTATTAACAACATGTTATCATTGGCGAAAGTAACCACACAAATATTAAAGACTCAAAAGAATTTCAAAATTTTCTAAATTTTTTTAAAATACTAAAATAACTAATTACTGAAACTAACAAAAAGAAAATAAAAACTAATACAGGTAATCAGGCTCTCAAAATGAATATCATTTAGGTGCAAGGCAATTCCCACCCCAAACTTAATTCTCACAGGGTAAAGAATAAGGCAACAACATGACAATGGGCACAAGCATAACAACCAAACTCACATAACAATTCAAAACTCTCCTTCTTTCCAATTTAAATTAAAATGTCACATTGCTACCAATTCAAATGAATAACCAGACTATCCTCCCAACAGATATAATATTTTTAGTCAAAAAATCAATTTTATCACCAATTAACCAAGTATAACCAAAATATACTTAACAACAATTTTTTTTGGAACATATCCAGCTAAATAGAACCATAATAATATTTCCAAACCTAAGCAATTAAACAACAAAATTTTGAATTTTTTTAAACTTGAACTGGGCAGTGGTTCTAATCACTTGAGCACAAATAGAATCACATCATTCTCCAATGACTTGCTACTGTCAATAACAGTGTTCTAAAACTCCCCGCCTAGGCGCTAGGCCCCTCTCTAACGCCGCGACTTTCTTAATCGCCGCCTAATCGACCAAGTCGGTGCCTACGTTGCCGGTTTGCCAGATTGATAGAAGAAAGAAGAAGAAAAAAAGATGAAGAAGAAGAGGGTTGTCTCGAGACTCATAATTTAGAATCAGAAAGGAGTAGGGAGGATATGTTAGACTGTGGGTTGTAGGAATAGTAGGTAGGTGGAGTAATTTTTTTTGTTTTTAGTTCTAAACTTGACTGGTTTATTGCTTTGTGGTTGTTGAGAATTGGGATTAAAGGTAGGTTTCTATACTTTTGTTCATTTTACAAATATAGACAAGTGTTTGATAAAATGACAAACATAAAAAAAAATTAAATTTGTAGTCAATGTGTTTGATATTTGATGTAAATTATCAAAAATATGATAATTATGTCTTAATTCTAGCCTGCAGACCCCGATTAGCCCTTAGCGTAGCTGATACCTAACGATTTTTAGAACCATGGTCAATACTCACAATCTTCAAATTTCCCAACTGTAAATTTCTAACCGGGCTAACTAACATCCCAAATCAAGCATAGAACCACACACTCAATTTGAGTAAAGCAAACATATAGGCATTTGTAAATTTATATTCACCTTGAACCAGATTATAATGAATTTTAACAATTATAACAGAAACCATCCGGAAAAAAAATGACAGATCATACTTGAATTCGCGAAAGGACCTTTCGACAAAATGGCGGCGAAGATGCAGTTTTCTGACCGGATGAGAGAACGAGATTGTTGTCGACGCCCGGCAAAAGAAATGCAGGTGATCAGGCTGGAAGCTGATTCGCCGGAGTCGGAGTGAACAGAGGTGGAAGGAAAAGTGCGCGGCCATACTTGTTAGAGGGCATGGCTGGATTGCTTGGGCAGAGGAGATGGCAGGTTTGGCGGAGGACGGGTATGAACGGAGAAGATGAAGGGGCTCAACCTGGGTATGATGATGAAGATTGACGAGGCTAGCAGCTATAAATTAACTGGAAAGGGGGAAGATTCACCGGAGAAGACGAGAGAGGCCGGCTATGAACAGAGAGGAAAAAGGGCCGACTGGAGATGACGGCTCGAACTGGGAGATGTTTAACAAAGGGGGATGGAGATGGGTGAGAGAGAAGAGAGGTCCCTGCCATGGGGTTGGTGATGGACGGAGCAATTGAAGAGGATGGGTGGCCGCCATGGAGGATGAAGGCCGGGAGCGGCTGAAGAAGATGGCGATGGAGACGGGAAGTTTGGTGGATGAAGACGGCGACGGCGGGATATTGAGATTCGCCTGAGACGGAGGCTGAAGGAGCTCACCTGGTCTGTTTGGAGAAAGGTAGAGGTGGGTGAGACATACAGGGTGTATGGATGGCGGGATGGATAGAGAGATGGTGGGGGAAGGCGTCGGGTTTGGGGAAATCGGGGATGAGGAATTGGGCGGAGGATTACAGAGAGAAGAAAGAGAGAGAGGGAGGGCAGCCGCCTTTTCTGTGCTGGGTGCAGGAAGAGAGAGAATTGATTCCTAATTTTATCTTTTTCTTCTCTCGTAATTAAACCTCTGTTCCAACCTTTCCGTATGCCTTGCGATTGCAAGGAGTTTTGAGGATGCGGCCGCATTCTTACTTTTCAAAATTTCGGGCAGTCTCCGGAGAGCTTGCGGCTGCAAGGATAACGGGTCTTGTGGCCACAAGGTAATTTCAATTAAGTCCATGCACTTTGTTATTTCTTGATTTTAGCCATGAATTGGTTCATAAATTTGTGCCTTTTTGAAAAGCATTTAACCTGTTTAAACTAAGATAAAAATCTACAAAAACTAAAAATAAAATTATTAAACATTAGTGCATAAAAATACATAAAAAAATAAAATCTTTTTATGAGAGTGATACTATTAACACTCCTCTATAAACCTACAAACTCAAGGAGACTCGAATGAGTGACTCAAAAAGCAACAAAATAAATACAAAGAGATATGAGTTATAAATTATTCTAAATTATAGTCGTTAGCTTGACTTAAATCCTCTCTTTTCACTAAGAAGGCATCACCGGATCACTTAGAAATGCACACATTTTTTGTTCATAAAATCCCCAACTCATGTAGTGTCTTAATTTTAGTCCATTGAAACCAAACACTTCCTTGGCGAAATTTTCTTTATACGATGGCCATTTAATTGATTTGGGGACGGAAATTTCACACATAAATCTTTCAATGTAATTATGTCTGGAATTTCCACTACTTTTTCATCACAACATTGCTCATGCATTTCTAAAATAGGTTCTTGATTCTCTTCAAGAAAATATAAAGAAGGTGTCCCTAACTCCACATAAGTGTCTAGCGGAGAATCAATTGGAAAGTAAATTACAGTGAAAGTCTCCGAAATTGTTTCGGGTTCTTGAGAACAATGAGGTGGTACATCAATTTGTGGAAAATCTCGGAACTTTAAAATCAACTCATCTTTTTCAATCGACTCATCTACTACTTCCAATTCTTTTTCCTCAATATCTGTTTTTTCTTTATCTTTTCTATATTATATTCCCACTTAGAGACTTTCATGGGTATCTCATCATCTTTAGGAATCAACTCCTTCTCTCATACTTCTAGTTTTTCTTTTTCAATCGGCTCTTCTTTCTCAATGACTTCTATCTCTTCTTCATCTAAAGGTGTTGGATCATTTTCTTGATATTGTTTTTTAATCTTATCTAACTACTCTACGACATCTGTCAATTTTACAAGAATTAGCTTTCGATCTCTATTTAATTGCCTATTTACTTCTAACTCTCGCTCATTATAATAAGACGAATACGAAGGAGGTAGCTCATTATAATAATTATGCGAAGAAAAAGATGATTGGTTGTAATAAGAATGTGACTCATTATAGTGGGACGAATAAGAAGGAGATTCATGAACAATTGAAGCTTTCAGAATTGTCTTTTCTTTCTCCTTTGGAGCAGAACTAGACAATTGATCATCATTATGCCAGCGATCCATAATTTCTCTAATTTTAGCCACACTTCTCCAATCTTCCGTAGGTATACAAGGTAAATATGAAGGAGGTGGCTCATTATAGTAGAACGGATGAGAAGAAGATTCATTATAAAAGGGCGAATTACAATAGGACGACTCATTATAGTTATTATGATAAGACGGAAAAGATGGTTGATTGTGATAATCTCTTTCATAGCTATTAGGAAAAGATGGTTGATTTATTCTAGCATTTTGGTAGGCATATTCATTTGTGGCTCTCATAGGTGCGAAATTTTTCATATCCCATTGATAATTATTATACGTCATTTTTTTAAAGATTTTTTATTTATATTTTTAAGAGTTTTTTTAATTTATATTTTTAATTTTTGAAATTAATTTTTTTTTGAAAACAAAAATAATAAAAAGAAAAACTAAATTAACTAAATCAAAATAACAAATCCCCCGCAACAACGTCAAAAACTTGATCGTGTCTTAAATTTATACCTTGCAAGTGCACAAGACTATTGCAGAATAGTTTGGGAAGCAAGGATCGAACCACAGAGATTTGGATTTGATTAAAGTAAATTTAACTAATCTAACAAAATAAAGAAATTAATAACTAATGGGGTTTTTGGTTTTTATAAATTAAATTAACTAGAAAGTAATAAAATAATCTAACTAACAAAACATGATAAATATGAGATAAATCAAGATTTGTAAAACGTCTAGGAATTAGGATTCACTTATATCTACTATATTGTTCATTTAAATAAAGTATCATTCAATACCTTGGGTTCGTTCACGAAAGATTGATATAGATTGTCAAATTATAGTTCAGTCTTCATCCCAAATAATTCATCCACTCTATATCCTAAGAACAAGAACATATGGATCTTATCTGTCACTTATGGTCATATATATGAACCTGACCCTAACTTATCGCTCTCGTGCATCGATAGGTTCAATTTATCATGATGGTGAGTCAGTGTACAACATATGCATTTGGCCGTGCAACTATCCGCACCTCTAGGCCTTTATTACTTGCGATTTCATTCATTTGGTCAAAGCTAGACAATAAAGGGATTGATAAACATCATGATCAACAAGAATTGAATGAATAAAAATATATTAATATAGATTAAAAGATTCAATACAAGTTACCTCAAATTCCTAGATTATGGAGTTAATTCTCCATAATTGAAAATATAAAACCTTGAATCCATTCTTGAAGAATCTTTCTTCATAGACAAAGAAAAATAATACATAACTTCTCTCCCCTTTTTTTCTTAACCTAAAGGGATCTATTTATACTTAATTAATCCTACAACAAGAAGGAAAATGAGATACAATATAATTGCAACACTAAAAAAACAACAGTGGATGCCTTCATGGCAAAGCAGCTAGATAAAAAGCTTCAAAAGGCTGCTCAAGCAAGTCTGCTAACGAGCCTTCTGCACCAGACGTGCCTGCAAATCCTACTCCCTCCATAAGATCCAAACGCAAGCATTCTACTGGTGATGAGAAGCCGACTGCGAAGAAGAAGAAGAAGAAGTCTTCTTCAAGCACTGCTGTTGCTGCTACTGATACTGTTGCTGCCCCCAAAAGAAAGAAGTGTTCAGCACATACTGTTTCTGTTTCAGCATCCGTGCCAGATGAGCCTCAAGACGAACCAACACCAGTACTTCTTCGCCCCCGAAAACGTAAGTCCAAACGCTCCGAACCCTCAGAACCTTTCATCCCCTTTGAACCACCCTACTCCTCTCCTATCTCTTCCACATTTCCACCTCTCTCTTCTTCAACAGTGCCTGCTGCTGTTGGGGAGGAGCCATCTACACCTTCTTCTCATTTTTCCTCAACAACCCCTGCTGTTGTTGAGGAGGAGCCTATTTCTTCCCCTCCCAAGAAGAAGAAACGCAGACTTCACAAGAAGTCTGTGGCTCCACAACCCTTTTCACCTCCTCAAGCTACTCTAGAAGCCATCCCTTCTCCACCCTATTCCCCTGAACCCATCTCCTCCATTTTCCTCGACTCTTCTCTTGCCATCATCCCTGCTTCTACTCCCTATACCTCCTCATCTTCCTTGTATATGTCTGAAGCATTCTCTTCTCTTGACCCTCACATCTCTTCTCTTCTCTATCAAACATCCTTCCTTCCTGAACTCTTCCCCCTATCACTTCCATACCTCAAACCCATCTCCATCTTTGCAGACCTCTACCAAATTCTCTTCTCTCTATCTCCTCTGCCACCTATAAGTTCCTCTTTGAACTCTCTATTTATGACCTCTTTACTTCTTCTCCTCCAAATTTCATTCTTCTTCCCCTTCCTCTCCACATGTCAGTGATTTGGACACTGACATGGAACTGGACCCCAAACCTTCTATTCCTCCTCCACAATCTAACCCTGCTGACCATAACACTGCTTCTTCTTCCACTTTCACCCCTTCTAATCCTCCTCCTCCTAACCCTGCTGACACCTTCATCCCCGTCAACCTTATCCCTCAATCCCTTCCTTCCAACTCTGCTGACCCTGCTCTTCTTGACCTCCTTCAATCCAATCAAGCCCAACTTGAACGTCTCAATGGCACGGTCTCCTCCATGGCACAACAGATAGATGTGCTCAGCTACGGCTTGAATGCTACTCACGCCACCATTTTTGATCTTGGGAAGATCATTGAGCAGCTTGTGAATGACACTGCTCAAGCTTTCACTTCCCACCGCTTCCTCGTTCAAGACCAACAAGTTCGCTAATGGGCATGCTCCACTCTCAACAGATCAGCATCCGTGAACTTTTTTATAAACTCCAGACTTCCCTGGCCCGCGCAATCATTGCTGAGTGCGTCATTCCCGACTTCACTGTTGTTCGGCACGTTGAGCGCGCCAACCAAAGGGCTGCTGCTGCTGAACAAAGAAGGGTTGCTGCCATTAGGGAGGAGAGAGCTACTCATCTCTTGAATCAAGCACTTATTGAAGAACAAAACAGACTGCATGCGCGCCTCAATGACCGTATCAAAATTTGGGTTGGTGACTACTTAGAACGTCGTCGATCTCATCCTAACGTATTCTGATCTGGTATAACTCTTCTGTTATGTTCTAACTTTTATGATTCAAACTCTGCTTCTCTAAAACTTTGTTGTTAAACAGCCTGTTTAACTTACAGATGTAATATATTTTGGATTAAGATTACTTATTCTATATATTGATCTTGCTCATTTAAACTTCGCGTTTAAATCTTTAAATTGCTTATATCCTGCTTCTTGTTAAGATTTAAACCCTGCTCAAACTTTGTACTTGATCTTTTTGTTGGTCCACAATAATGCTCAAATAGGCTAGATGGGAGGTGAATAGCCTATAATGCCAATTTAAAAACTTTTCTTTTGGATATACATAAAGCATAGTTTAGTTGGTAATTACAATTTATCAAGTTGAGTATGTCTGCGGTAGAGGCTATCGGTAGACTTGCTCAAAGCAGAAGTAACAACTCTGCCGATAAACTGTTTAGACAAATCAAAAGCCTGATAAAAGGTTTATATAGCAGAAGGTAAAGAGGCTATGATTTGGAGAAGTCAGAAGTGGTTGTACACGAATATATGTTTAGAACAACAACACACTTGAAACTTCTATCAAATGCAGGTTTTAGGAAATCAATTTGAGAATGACTTTTCTAAAGATAAATCATTTATAAAAAGCTCATAGATATATAAGGAATGAGAGATAAAGTATTAGCAAGAACATTTGAATTTATTCAAAGATAAATTACATATTACATCAGTCGAAATAGTCTATGTCCAGTTTTCTGGCTTTGTCTTCCTAAGTTTCAATCCTTACTTAATTATCCATTCAAGGATCTTTAAGTTGCAAAGGACAATAGGAGACAAAACCAAGAAACTGTCATGAGAAGGAAGGGATTTTCAAGGTTGTTCATATATAAAGATATATTTGAACGAGTAAGTGTAAAACACTCGACCTTCCATGATGATTGATTATTGCACAATCAACAACATTTGTATTAGGATACAAATCTGAAGATATGAATGTAATATCTACAGACAACTCTTCATTTTCTTCAGACATTATCTAACATCAATCTTCAAATCTTGATCTCTGTCTATCGAAGTTTCTGATCAGTCTCTTCTCTTTTCCAAGCTTTTCTTCTTAGCAATCCACTGAGGGTGTTTTGCTAAGATCTGGATGAGTTCATTGCAATCTGTGTAGAAATCAGAGATACGTTGGTGAAGACGATCTCTTTGAAGATTTCTTTTCTTTGAAGTTCTTGAGTAGATTGAGTTACTCGTTGCTCACAGTGTATCGTTTTATTATCTAAGATGTCGCTTGCACTGTTATTTTTTATTGAGCAAGAGATAGGATTTATATAGGCGAGAGTCAATATGATCGTTGAGAGATGAAGACCCGAAGATTTCTATCCGTTGGAGATGTAGTGGTTGAAGACTTTCGGATAGAGATCTTTGTTCATAAGATCTTTGATTGTTTGGAGCAAAGATTTAGTCCTGTAGATCTTGGAACTCATTGTCTGTCAGACTATGTTGATAAGTCTTTGAAGAGTAGGTCTGATGTCTGTTGCACTGCCAGGTGGTCTGTTCAATAAAGTAACTTCTTTTTGACTTTAACAGACTACTTGAGTGAGAGAAAGTCTTATAGCTTTAAGTATGTCAGGCTTTTTGAGGCATGAACGTGTTTGTCTTGATTTGTGCAGCTTCTTGACTTTTCTCTGTAGCACGTGCAGATTTTAAAGTCTGCCGGTGGAATGCTTCGAGCCAGTGGAAACAAGTCTTCCGATTCAATAGAACTAATGTCTGCCGGTGCGAGCAGTTTAACTTGTAGCATGTCTGCCGGTGATGAGTCTTAAGGATATTCTGATCTTCATCACTGAAGGCTTTAGACATGGCTGCAGGTCTTCCGGTGCTAAGTGCATTTGAAGTGCTTGTCTGTTTTGATCATCATATAGGAAGGTAGGACTAGATCAGGTAACACCTAATCTAAGACCTATGTGATATCATACAAGTTGCCACGCTAACCGGTACGTAGACCTTTTAGCTACTTGTGATGATTCACTTGTAATGGGGGCAAGCAAATCAACATATATAGAATATGCAAGGTGATAATTAAATTATCAAGAAGCATATTCTAACACTTCTTACTCTTTACTTTGTAAGTACCTAGTTTAGCTATCTCTCTACTAAGACTTCTGTTCTGAGAGGCATGTCTGCTTTTCTATATAAAATTTTCTTTTAGGCATGTTATTATCTCAGTGCATGATTCAAAGTCTGCTAGTAGCTGAGATGATGACATCAACCAAATAGGAGGAGATTGTTGACCCTCAAATGTTCTAGATTTGGTTGAGTCATCTTCTGATTCTATTGCACAGTGGCTAATAGGTCTGCGCACTGATTAGTGTGGCAACTGTCTTAGAATCAAGGGTGTATTAGAACTAGTTTAGTGTTAGTTTCTACAAGGCGCGGACCAGTAGGTTTCAACAGCAGCCTTGAAAGCACAGTTCAAGCAGCAGACTTGGAAGTCTGCTCAAGCTCAAAATCAAGTTCAGCAAAACACGTGGAATTAAGTCACATATTATTTGATCTAGATATTTTTAATATCTAGTAAAATAATATTCAATTTATCTTCATCAGATTTCCCTCCAAAGAAGTCAACTATCTGGCTTCAGAGACAACTGTCCAGACTGTCACCTAAATCATGAAGACTGAGGACATTACCTCATGGCTAAGAAGACTTTCAAAGCTGTAACGCCTGTGAGCTGAAACCTTACACTGTTTAGGAATGTCTGCCTCTGCAATCACTGCATCTCTGATATATGTTGTTTCACTCATCCTACAAGGCGCCGAAATGCATTCAATGCATTATATCGTTGGACACAATCTCTCCACTATCAGTCCAACGGTCCGAAGGATCTCCCATGGTATATATTCAAGTTTTGAAGATCTGAAGAATAACAACAATCATCTCTTGAATATTCAATACTCAAGCTTCATCTTCTTAACTCAAGCATTCAAGAGATCAAAAGGACAAGAACTAATACTTCATCAAACTTCCTGAAGCTGCAGATCTGCCAGTCTTTACTCTATTTCAGCTACTTCTAGTTTGCTTTAAACTGTTCTTTACTTTAGCACTTGAGAGAACAATTATTCATTGATTGTTTCTCTCATCATTAATTACTTGGTTGAAAACTATTTTTTGTACACGATCCATTAGTGATCTTACCTTCACACCTAGTGGATAAATAAGTGCATATTTCAAAATCCAAAACTAACCACTTTGGTAGTGGACGTAGTACTATTCACAGTACGAACCACTTCTAAATTATGTGTATCTCCTGAATTATTTCTGCTTATCTTAACTGTTTCAATCATTGCTGCTTAAGTCTGCTGCTGAGTCTGCATAACATCAACAACAACCTTTGATCATTTTTGCACTCCTTATTTTCCGCTGCATTGACTCTTCTTATACAATTGTTTTCAAGAGGAAAAGAATAACTATTTGAGAGTGTTTTAAAAGTTTTTAAAAACACAACTAGGCTATTCAACACCCCCCCTTCTAGCCTAGATTGAGCCTATTTCAGGACCAACAAGTACCGAAAGGGCCCTATCCTCGTCCCTGCATACCATCATAGCCGAACCAGCAGGGATGTCATCGGACTTGTACTCTTCGTCATTAAGGGTTGGTAAGCCCTCCATTTTGTACCCCCTTTTTACCAAAAGGGGCATTGCTCAGCTCGGCAAGATGAGCGACCAAGCCCCATCAGTTTGCGAGTATACCCTATTGTTTGTCGATGATCGAGCATACATAGGGTCCAGACTTACGTGTTTGGTCCTCATGCTCGGCCTCAATGTAGTAGAAGGGCTAGGCGAGGAAGAAGAGGAGGTCTCACTAGGGGTAAAGGCGGGGACAGCGGGGATAGGTCTCATAAAGCCTAAAACCCTAACCCTAGAAATTGAAAATCGAGTACAGCGAACACAAAAGGGGAAGATACCTGCGAATACGAATTGAACGAGGAAAGAGTAATGGAATCACCGAGGAACTAAAAAACGAAGAATTGTCGGAGTTAGCACCGATGTAACAGAAAAGCCAATAGTTACTGGAAAATCGTTACAAACCCAGAAAGCTACTCAAAAACAGACTCAAAGACAATGAAATGGACTTTAAAATAAAGAGGAGAAGAAGGCGAACCTGGAAAACTAGAAATGCAAGATGACTAATGGCTGGAAGTAGCAAGAATGAGAGGAATAACAGAAAAAACAGTTTTTCTCCTTCACAAGAGAGTACAGTTTTAGGAGGGAAAATCTCGGAAATGGTAGAAACGTATGGAAGAAGCCAGAAGCCTGAACTTTTATACAGACCCGAGGACACCGGGTTGACCCGACTAGAAAGCACGCGGATCCTACCTACCCATTCTCAGGCCGACACGTGGCGAGTACATGCAGAATGATGGACACAATCCGACGACGTTTTGTAAGAATGACGCCGTCACATTTATGAATAGTGAAAAGGAAATGATTACCTACGACTCTTCGGTAATCGTGCATTTAATGCAAACGACGGACCAATTTCTCAGAAAAATTCCACTAATAACTCCGAATTCATCCTCGACTTTAAAGATCGAACACGATCAAACGAGCAAGAAGTAGCCACGAAGAGCGACCATAAGCAAGAAAGACGAAAAATCAAGGAAGCCAAAACAAAAATCAAAGATGCTCAACTGCCGAACGAAGTACTTGATTTTACTTTCCAAGCTAAGGATAAATCCTCGCATTTGAAAACTCGGGGGCTATTGAAGGGACCCGACCTGGGTCCCCCTACGTGGAGTGACCACGTGGATTCCAGCTGGACCTAGGCAGGATCCACCATACAACAAACATGAGGAAAGTTGACCATGGCCAGCGACCATTGATGAACCGACCATGATCCTCGACGAACCAAAGATCATTCCGAACAACGAGCATGACCCGACCACTTAGATGAGGAATGATCATGCTCGACTGACAAACCTTCCCTGATGTGACAGACCTGACATGTAGTCTGTACATAGCCTCCAAATGTCCTCCTAACAGGATGCGAGCAAGCCATGCAAGCTGATATAACATAGCGGCTTATCAACCGCCGACAATTGATGTATCATACGCTACCCATCAACCAATAGGAAGTTGTCAGCCAATCGACCAACAACAGGTCCCCATGCTCAAGGGCCCCTACATCAATTATGATTCCCAAAGGGCATCACTATAAAAGGAAGCCTTCCCTTACAAGAAAGGTAAGTTAACTTGATCAAATATACACAATTGCATTAAACACCATAAACAATATACACTTTCACCGGAAGCCCAAGGGAACGCCAAGCTCCGGCATACTTATACTCCTTGATTACTGACTCTCACACCTGAGGGTTGTAGCTGGAAAACCCCCGGCACCCTAACGGTAGTCTTGTTTCAGGGGACCAAAGATCAAAGAACAAGCACAAAGCCTAGATATCCTATTAACTTCGGTACATCAGGTAACCCCCCCCCCCCCAACGATGTGGACGTTGGTCAAGGACACGTCAGCTCATATCCATTATGTGGATCACCAGCTTAGTCACTCCATCTTTGTGGTGTGATCAAGAGTCTAACCGACGGTCTAGATTGATTTGTAAGTATTTAAGTTACAAATGAATTTCTCAGTTATGAGTTATGTTTGAATTATACATCTACAATTATATATATAACTTTTAGTTGTGTGTTTTGTTTGAATTATCCTGTCAGTTATGAGTTTTGTTTATACCAATTATTCATTAAGTTGATTACATACCAACACCGTATCTATGAAGCGGACACAAATACTTAGTTTAAGGTAAAAGGAGAAAGCAAAGGCAGCTGAATCTGCCATTCTGGACGAACCTCTCGATTTGCAGCCTTGTTTTTATAATGGAACCCACATTTTACCATCCCTTGAAGTTTCCGAAATTGATTACAACAACTCTTTTAACTCAACTCTTCACCAACTCAACAACCAATCAATTAGTACATCTAAATTTCTTTCTCCTTTTCCCTTTTTTCTTTTCCATGCCCAAACGCCAGAAGAAGACCAGCTGCGTAGTCTTTTCCATCTTCACTCTGTCAACTACTGTAGGTCACATGGACTATTGATTGCACCCTGTATTTTTGACTCAATCTTACCCCCCCAATAGTTGACTTCCTCTGCATCCCACTTCCAAATTTGACCATTCTTTCCTTCACTCCGTCCTACTAATTCCAAATCTTGAATCCCTAGTCTTCCAGGCTTCTTTCCTTTGTGGGTTTTGCAGTTTGAGCGCTTTCAAGCATTGAAGAAGACAATCTATTTGGAGGTTTTTTTTTTTAATACTCACTCTCCTACTATTTCGGATCTCTACTCTATTGGGTTGCTGCAATTTCTACGATTATCTGTTAAACACTCTATCAGGTTTTGATTTTTGTATTTCTTTCGAAGTTGCTGATTACTTCACCTAGAAAGTTCTGCTGTCCTGATACTGTTTGTGTAAATGTCAAGGAAGTACTTTGATGGAGCTTTTGCTTCTTACAAGAAGCCCCGGATCAGAGATGGGGCTCTACGTCGATTTCTATATGTAGCTTTTATTACTTTCTTAGGGGTTTTTTTGTTAGTTTTTCTCGTTGGGACCAATTCGAGTAGAGATTTAGTGAGAAAAGACTCCAGTGGGATCGATTCGGAATTTGTACCGAGTTCTAATTACTTCAATTTTAGTGGAAGAACAAATCTCCCGAAACAGAACGAGATTTCGATTTTTTTGGATAAGAAAAATCGGTTGCCCCCTAGAAACTTGGATTTGTATCCAAAGTTAGCAAAGGATCATGTTATAATTGTTTTATATGTTCATAATCGGCCCCAATATCTTCAATTAGTTGCTAGTAGCTTGTCTCAAGTAGTGGGGATTAATGAAACTTTACTGATTGTTAGTCACGACGGATACTTTGAAGAAATGGATAAGATTGTGGACGGTATAAGGTTTTGCCAGGTGAAGCAAATATTTGCCTCATATTCGCCCCATATCTTTCCTAATAGCTTTCCTGGTGTCTCCCCAAGTGATTGCAAGGATAAAGATGACCCAACAAAGAAACATTGTGAAGGAACTACCGATCAGTATGGCAATCATCGTTCCCCAAAGATTGTATCATTGAAGCATCATTGGTGGTGGATGATGAACACAGTGTGGGATGGGTTGAAGGAAACTCATGGGCACTCGGGTCATATTCTTTTCATTGAGGAGGATCACTTCATTTTTCCTAATGCTTATCGCAATTTGCAGTTGCTCACCAAATTGAAGCCTAAAAAATGCCCAAATTGCTATGCTGCAAATTTGGCTCCGTGTGATGTGAAGTCCAGAGGAGAGGGGTGGGACAGCTTGATTGCGGAGAGAATGGGTAATGTGGGTTATGCATTTAATAGGACGGTATGGAGGAAAATTCATAGGAAGGGAAGAGAATTTTGTTTATTTGATGATTACAATTGGGATATAACAATGTGGGTAACAGTTTATCCTTCCTTTGGTAGTCCTGTTTATTCACTGCGGGGGCCTAAGGCTAGTGCTGTCCACTTTGGGAAATGTGGTCTGCATCAGGGTCAGGGGGAGAAAGCTGCTTGTATTGCTGATGGTGTGGCGAAAGTTGGAATTGAAGAGACTGACAAGGTTGTTAACATCAAGTCAGACTGGGGAGTACAAGTGCGTAAGAATCAAGAGGGATATCAAGCTGGGTTCAGGGGTTGGGGAGGCTGGGGAGATACAAGGGACCACCAATTGTGCCTGGAATTTTCCAAGATGTATCACTCCAGAGGCTCAGCTTCTTCCTGAAGAATTTTCAGCAATGTGGATCTTCACAACTGTCTTAACTGGTATGACCTCTCTATTTTTGATTGGGTTTCTGGGAGAAAGCATATCATGTTACATATTTGTACCATGCCACGGGCATCACCTTTTGTTTTATACACTAGTGCTGGAATAAAACTATATTTTGCTTATGATAGTGAATCCATGTTTGTTGGCTCTTTGTTATGGTTACTCAAATAGTATTAAATCAGCCTTGAATGGGTGGTAGCAGTTTTAGTGCATGGATGCTTTTTCATTTTTCTTTTCTTCCTCTTTTCAGGCCGTCGCTAACTAAAAGCTCTTTTGCATTAATGTAGCTGATATTCGTTATAATGATCTAGTGAAAAGCTTACATTTCTTTTCTATTCTTGCAATCTTCCCATCTCCCTCCCTTTTTTTTAAATGGTCAATGGCTCGTACATATTTTTGTGTGAAAGTAGACGCCTGCATCAAGTTGAGCCCTTAAATTCCCGTCTTTAGTTAGACGGCAGCATTAATAACCAATTTAAAAAATTATAAACTCCTACAATATCTAAATGGTTGTGTAGTGATGATATGAATATTTTAAAGTTTTATATTAAGAATGTGAAGGTAAAAAGGAGAGAACATATCATGACATTCTGAATACATGATCAACTTTAGCTTCTGCCATTTGAATTAACATTAAATTTATCTTATAATTAAGTCGGCTGCTAAGATATGTAAGAGGAGTATTTGGACCTTGATGCACTTTTACCTTGTTTTTTGACACAAAGATGGGTATTTAACTAATAATATTATTTTCTGAAAATAAAATAAGTACCCCTTAGTCCTTTTGATGTGATATTTATCAATAATTTGCTGCATACTAGATAATTACTGAAAAGACAATAGTTTGGCTGTTGAGGGTTCTTTTTGTTTGCTTGTTCTATTAGGCTTCATAATCATATACGTGTGGTACTTAAGGTGTACTTAAGGTGTAGTAAGAACCTAGGAATTCCACCTTCTTAGGTATCTTCCTGGGGGGGAGGGGGTAATTTTCTTTTTTTTCCTTATCAAAAAAGAAGAAAGAAAAAGGGAAGCTCTTTAGAGGTCCATGCAACACCAAACTGTCTTAACTCTGGAGTAGATAATACTGGACCACAATTATAGGTCCTGTAGAGTAAATATTATACAATACATGAATAATCCTGAGGACATCCTCTGAAGTGGAATAAATTTATGGAATTTGGAAAGAAGGTTGCAGTTTCATAAACTTTGTACTTAATCATGACTCTGTAAGTTCTTGACTGCAGTCAATAGTGAAACACACTTGTCCCTTAACAGTCAAATCTAGAAGGCTGCGTAAAAAGAATTACTGAAAGTGAAATTGATGGACAAACAGGGATTTCCCACCTTACCCCCTTTTTGCCATACAATTTTGTTTCATTGATTATAACCAGGGCTGGCGATTGGATGGGTTGTGTCGGGTTGAAATGGGTCGTGACCCATTATAACTCAAATATTAAATGGGTCGCCCCGTCTTAACCCACATTTTCCGCCAAAAAAATACATTTATATAGCAAAAAATAAAGGGCTGAAATGGGCAATGGGTTCGGTCCGTTTTAACCCGGCCCAACTCAGCCCGTTACTTTTTTGGGTCGAAATGGGTAACCCATTTCGCCAACCCCCCCCCCCTAAAAAAAAGGGTCGGGTTGGGCTGGGTGATTTTCAAACCGGGTTGGGTGGACTAACCGGTTTTGAGTTGCAATTGTTAGGCCTAATTATAACAATATGTTTGGGACTCAATCTGGGTAATTAATTCTAAAAATCTCTCTTCGGGCAGATCTCTGCACATGGCTGATACAGACTCAAAGCACTGGATCGCGAAACAGAGGTAGTAATTCTCCTGGCACACCCACCCCCTCAAATCCAAAGCCCAGCACACCTTAAAGAAAAGGAAAAGATGAAGGGGTTGTTATCACAAAGATGACCAACTGCGAGCAATCTTCCAAAGTAGTTGCTAACTTGTACTACCGTCCTAGACAACACACTTGTGACGGATAAATATGTTGTCTATGTTGTTGAATTGGTAGAAACAAGTGACTCACAGATCAGAATAGCTGTCCATATGATTACGAGTTTTTAGTTGCGTACCATCATATTGCAAGTGAACTCCCACAGTATCAGCTTTTATAACTTCCTGATCACTGCCCTCGTTCTACATTATATCCCTTATGTCTAGTTACATGTCTGACATCTCATGTTTGTGTGTTCCGTGTTTTTGCTTTTCCCCCAGATGCTAGTATAAACTTATAGAGATAATCATCTATCCTTAAGTTAGTAGTGAAATCCTGTCGTTGATCTTACGCAGCTCTGAACTGAGTTGATATTTCATAATATGGTAGAAATTAGTGAAATGGGTAGTTGATGAATAATCTGTTCTATCTTTCTTAATTTAGTATAAACTCAAATCCATTTAGGCTTAGTTTCTTTCAAGTAAAATGTTACCGGGAAGTTCTCTTTCAAGGAGATCATTTTCATGTAAGAAAACTTTATTTTCTTACGTGTTATAGTGCACCAAAAATAAGGCATTACTTGAGCTATTTTTATTTAAAACAAACTTGAGGAGAATAGTTTTCAATTTTGTTAAGTGGAGACAAAAGTAGGGGACAGAGGAGGTTCATTTTCTGGAAAGACTTTCTTGAAACTACTGCACATCTGGAATAAGGAAAACATTTTCGCAAAATAGTCTTCATGTTGACTTCATGGCTATCTTCTTACTCAGTCATCTGCATTTCATATTTCATCCTTTACGCCACCGATGTGATGGTGGCATCAGTTTCTTTTGGGGATTAAAAGAAGGTAATGGTTGGTGGTACATTTAACTATTGTGTATATTCTCACATGACATGACTGTCAAGCATATTGGCTTCTAAGTTTTAGATGATGATGATGATGATGATGAGGATCCATAACTTACATATTTTCTTTCAATAATAATTTTGTGTTGGCGTTCTTCTCGTTATCAGATAATGTCCCTGCATTTGACCTCTCAAACTTATAGTAGTATTTTTGTGCTATGCAATTTTCTTGGTAATGCTGTTGTTTGCAATGTGGTGCACTTGACTCTCTCTCTGATAGTACTTACCTAACATTCTTCCTTGTAACTTAGGTCTGGTGTTACCTGTCGCTGATCCATGCCCCCGGGCAGTTTCCCTGACCAATCTCTAACCTGTCCTCTCTCACAGTCTCCCTCCTCCTTATACATCAAATTTTTTCATTTATTAATTAATTTTTTTTTGGAATTTTTTGTATGCTTATTTCTTTATAGAGTTTGGATTTCGTCGCTAGTGATTTTATTGACTGTTGATTGTTAGCTATGTACATACAAACTTCAACTCTTAGAAGCAAGTCTGTTTAAGGGTGATGGGCCTCTGGAAATTGTGCTTTGTTTATCTGGTTCGAGAATGATAGTATCTATATTTATTTTCTGGATTTGTGAGTAATTTGAATTTTGAGGGGCTATAGATAAGATGGAAGTTGCTAATTACTGGAATAATTACCGCGGTCCACTTTCCTAAATATTTAACCCATTAGGTATCACTTTTTTTTCAACAACATAAGTCCACTTTTATAAATTTGTTCGAATAATGCCCAATCTTTATCTTGCTCTTCTTGAAACCGATCACTTCGTCTCCACTTCGTCTCTCTCTTCGTCTTGAGTAATTCCAACTTCGATTGAGTTTCTCCGGTAAGGAAAATGACAGAAATCTACGTAGAGTAGGAGCTTCTCAAAGTATGTTCAAAGTAGGTCACCCAAGGAAATCTGACTCCCATGAATTTAGCCTTTCCAGATCCATCAAGCGAAAGTTTTCCTTTCATTATCGTTTTTGAAAGCTCTCTTCAAGTTCCTTCCGTTTTTGAATAACTCTTAGTCCATAGTGGAAGGCCAAGATGACTCTTTTTTATCTGATTCGTGAACATGTCTTTGGCTATTTTTTTATTTTTTTTTTGTAAGTTCCAAAGCACAAATCTATGATCAAGGTCTTGTCGCTTCGGTGAAGAACTTGAGCCCTTTCAACGAACTTCCCTGCAACTGTGGTGGATTTGGAATCCATAGCACAATTTGGAATTAGTATTGTTGATATAGATGGATGGTCAGCATCAGCTCAATGAACAAAGGAAGCAGTCCTCAAACTACAAGGGAGTCGAGTGTAAGAAAAGGAAAGTGTTACCTGATAAGTTTAGCCTAAGGGCTTGTTTGGTAATCGGATAAGGATAAGCAATATTATTAATCTCAGTATTATTAGTGTCCTCGCTATTAATCCTCACTTGTATATCGGGGGTAGTTTTGAAATTACAAATGTTAATCCTAATTTTTTTTAGTGAGGGTGCTAATAATATCACCCTCTCCCTTGGTATTAATAATGAGGGGATAATGATTTTATACGGATAACTCGTGCTATTAGTCCCGACCATCTATTGCGTACCAAACATCAGACAACTCGGCTTATTAATCATATCCGACCTTAATCCTAACTACCAAACGGTACCTAAGTGTTTAATCTTTCTTTCTTGAGGGGTAGCGTGTGTAAATTGGCCAGTATGTTTAGTCGGTTGTAACTGTTTTATATAGCCCATCTATTCCTCTTTGTTATAGTCAGTCAATCATTAACAGAATAATAAAAGAGAGAAATAGGAGAGATCAATGTAAAAGGTTTTTCTCTAAAGATCAAGAATGATCAACATCTCATATTAATTTGAAGATGTTAATTCATAAAGAGTTCAAATCTCTTCATGGTATCAGAGCCTGAGATCAAGATCTTCAAATCAGTGTCTGCTGAATTAAAGGGGTAACTCTCTGTGTCTTCATTTCATTCTCGTCTCTTCTCTTTTGATTGTGTTTTTTCTTATGCTTCCATGTCTGATTCTACATCTGAAAACCCTATCTCTGTCGAAAAGAAGGACAAATCACCAATCACCAACACCATTGTTGATGATTATGACTTGCCTGAATCTTCCCTTCAACTTTCTTCTGGTCATCCTCTTTACCTTCATCCAAATGACCACCCCGGAATGAACCTTATCACTGAACCCTTTTCAGACACCAATTTTAATAAATGGAAAATTTCCATTTGCACTGCCTTATCTGCCAAGAACAAGCTTGGTATGATAAATGGCCTTAACATAAAACCTATCCCTCCTTCAAAATATGTGAGTGCTTGGTCAAGATGCAACAGTATGGTTGTTTCTTGGCTTCTTAACTCTGTTAGTCCTGAAATACGCCAAAGCATTGTTTATCTCTCCACTGCCTATGAGATCTGGGATGATATCTCCACAAGGTTTACACAAAGTGATGCTCCCAAGATCTTCCAAATCCAGAAGAGCATCATGATGTGTACTCAAGGGAATCTCACTATCAATGCTTATTTTACTAAATTCAAAAGTTTGTGGGATGAACTCACAAATCTTTTTCAAATACCTAAGTGCCTGTGTAACTGTACCTGTGGTGCCAACACTGCCAAAGATGAATATGATCAGGTTACCAAGCTTACTCAATTTCTTATGGGATTATCTGATGATTACTCTGATGTTAGAGGACAAATTCTTAGGATGCACCCTCTTCCATCTGTGACCAAAGCTGTGTCTATGCTTGTCCAAGAAGAAGGACAAAGACAACACACCAACACTATTAAGTTTGACAATGTCTCATCTGCTTTAATGGGAAAGGTTAACAACAGTTCTGGGAATAAGTTCAATAAAAATAGAACTACAGGAGGTTTTCAAGCTTCTAACATCAAAAACAAGAATTTCTGTGACTTTTGTCATGGAAATTCTCATAACAAAGATAAATGCTTCTTTATTCTTGGATACCCTGAGTGGCACCCTCTATTTGGCACAAAGCCTGATCTCACCAAAATGCCAGAGAACAAGGGAAAGCCAAGAAACTACACTGTTGTCAACAACACTACTGTCCAAGATCACTCCAAAAACTCTGTTACAAAAGAAAAGGCTGATGGACCTGACAGCAACAACAATCATTTTACACCTGGACAACTTCAACAACTAATGGCCATCCTCAACAATGCCAAAAACATGAGCACTACCACTGCCATTCTGGATGTTCCTGAAGAACACTTGCCAGGTACTACAACTACTATCACTAAATCTATTTGTCTTGCCAGTTTGAAATCCACCTGCCATGACTGGATCATTGACATAGGTGCTAGTGATCACATTACCATTTCTTATGATTGCCTTATTAATCCTATTCATATAAGTACTTTAATTCATCTACCTAATGGTAAAGCCTCCTCCATAACTCATAAAGGAACTATTGTTTTATCTGAAGACATTGTTCTTAAGAATGTATACTATGCTCCTGAATTTCAGTTTAACCTTATATCAGGAAGCAAGTTAATCACTGATAGTGGTCTCAGCCTAACCTTCACTGCCACTTCTTGCTTCATTCAGGACCAGGCACAGTTGAAGGTCAAGAAGATTGGTAGTTATACTAGAGGCCTTTACAAACTTCTCCAATCTGAAGCCAATGAGTTCCAGCAAACTACTGTTCTGTGTCATAATACTTCCAAAATTAATACTTGTAAATCCAATAACTACTTTGCTATTACTGATCCTATCAACAAGTTGTATCTTTGACATACTAGACTTGGGCATGTTCCTCTACACTCTATGAAACACATTAATTCTCTTGGCGTGAAATTCAATTCTATGTCAAACATTTGCTGTGATGTCTGTCATTTAGCCAGACAAACCAGACAATCTTTCCCCCTTAGTGACTCTCACAGTTCTGATCTTTTTGGCCTTATACATTGTGATGTTTGGGAGCCCTATAGGAAACTGACTTATGATGGTTGTTCCTCATTTCTTACAATTGTTGATGACTGTTCTAGGGTCACTTGGACTTTCCTGTTAAGAAATAAAACCCAAATCTATCAAACCTTAAAATATTTCTTGCAAATGGTAAGAAACCAATTTAAAACTAGTGTGAAGCATATAAGAAGTGACAATGGGACTGAATTTCTGAACAATGGTGTTGACAGTCTTCTTCTCTCTCAAGGTCTCCTTCATCAATGTACATGTGTTGACACCCCTCAGCAAAATGGTAAAGCTGAGAGGAAACATAGGCACCTCTTTGAACTTGCCAGAGCCCTTAGATTCCAAGCTGGTCTACCAAATAAATTTTGGGGTGATTGCCTTTTAACTGCCACTTATATTATAAACAGAATTCCTAATTCTGTTTTGAAGTTTAAAACTACTTATGAGATTCTCTTTGGTGCCCCTCCTAATTACAAACATCTCAGAACCTTAGGTTGTTTGTGTTATGTTTCTACCCTATCCCATAATAGAGACAAATTTGCCCTTAGATCACAAAAATGTATTTTCATTGGCTATCCTAGCAATAAAAAGGCCTATAAGGTTTATAGATTAGATACTCAACAGGTTTTGTATAGTAGGGATGTCATATTTCATGAAACTATTTTCCCTTTTAAAAACCAAATTCCTAGCACTGAGCTTCCTAACAATATCGACACTTTCCCCAATCCTAATACTGCCCTTGAAGAAGACAATGAAGTTATCACTCAACATAAAGATGTGGCATCTGACACCCCTATTGCAGATGAAACCAATAATGTAGAAACTGACAATCCTACTGTAAATGAAACTAACAATTTACATTCTCTCAATTCCAGTCCTCCTCCTACTACCTCAACCTCTTCCACTGAAACTCTTAACATTCCCTCCAGACCTCAAAGACATAAGACTGTTCCAGCTAAATTCAAAGACTATACAGGTTTACCTTCCAGTTTTGCTCAGTCCTTTGTCAATCTCACTTCACCTTACCCCATAGAGAAGTACTGTAATTACACACATATATCTGAATCCTACAAACTCTTCTCTTGTAACATATCTTCCACTCATGAACCAAAAAGCTATCAACAGGCTGTGCAAGATCCCTTGTGGTGTCAGGCCATGTCTGAAGAACTGCAAGCCTTAGAAACCAATGGTACCTGGACTCTTTAAACTCTTCCTACTCATAAAAAGACTGTGGGATTAAATGGATCTTTAGGATCAAACACAATCCTGATGGTATTGTTAACAAATATAAAGCTAGGCTAGTTGCTAAGGGTTTCACTCAGGTTGAAGGAAATGATTATTTTGAAACATTCTCACCTGTGGCCAAAATGACTTCTGTGAGAATGTTTCTTGCCATATGTGCTGCCAAACAATGACCTATATTTCAGATAGATGTCTCTAATGCTTTTCTGCATGGAGATTTGCTTGAAGAGGTGTATATGGATCTTCCACCAAGTTACTCTCATAACATGCCTTCATCCTCCTCCCCTATTGTTTGCAAGCTATCTAAATCACTTTATGGTTTGAAACAAGCCCCCAGACAGTGGTTTGAAAAATTTTCTTCCACTCTTCTGCAATTTGGATTCAAACAGTCCCAAAATGACCACACTTTGTTTATACATACTGTTGGATCTAAATTTACTGCTATCCTTGTGTATGTAGATGATTTACTTATCACAGGAACTCACAAGGATCAGATTTTAATCAAATCAAGGCATTCTTAAAAACCAAATTCCCTGTGAAAGACCTTGGACCCCTCAGATACTTTCTTGGATTGGAAGTTGCAAGGAACAAGTCAGGCATCTGTCTTCATCAAAGAAAATATGCTCTGGAAATCATTAATGATGTTGGCTACATAAATGCTAAACCTGCTCCCATTCCTATTGAGAAGAATCATAAGCTGGCATCTACTTCAAGTCCTGCTTTGGAAAATCATGTATCCTACAGAAGACTTGTTGGCAGACTGCTATATATGTCCATCACTAGGCCTGATATTGCCTACAGTGTCCAAGTCCTCAGCCAATTTATGGCAAAACCCTTGAACACCAATGGCATCCTTTGAAACGGTGAAATATATAAAGGGAAGTCTGGTCAAGGCTTGTTCTTCTCCTAATTCTCTACATCTTACCTTTTGTGACTATTACAAGAAGATCTCTCACTGGTTACTGTGTTTATCTGGGGAACTCCTTAATATCTTGGAAATGCAAGAATCAGTCCACCATTAGCAGATCATCTGCAGAAGCAGAATACAGAAGCATGGCAAATACATGTTGTGAAATCAAATGGCTTATATCTCTGCAAAGAGACTTTCAAATCAGTCCTTCTCTGCCTGTTTCTCTTCACTGTGATAACAAATCTGCATTACACATAGCTGCTAATACAGTATTTCATGAGAGAACAAAGCACATTGATCTGGATTGTCATCTGGTAAGGGAAATGATCCAGCAAGGTCTTGTATGATTGTATCCACCAAATACATCTCTTCTAATGAGCAGCCAGCTGATTTGTTTACTAAAGCTCTACCCTCTCCTCAATTCTTTCATCTCTTGGCCAAGCTGTAAGTCCAAAATCTATTTTGCACTTTCATCTTGAGGGGGGATGTTGATATAGATGGATGGTCAGCAGCAGCTCAATGAACAAAGGAAGAAGTCCTCAAACTACAAGGGAGTCGAGTGTAAGAAAAGGAAAGTGTTACCTGATAAGTTTAGCCTAAGTGTTTAATCTTTCTTTCTTGAGGGGTAGCGTGTGTAAATTGGCCAGTCTGTTTAGTCGGTTGTAACTGTTTTATATAGCCCAGTGGTAGACATGAGGCTTCACAAAGTGTGAGGTCTCATGCAGGTTCGATCCCTTCCCATGCCCCTTAGGAGGAAAAAAAAAAAAGCCCATCTGTTCCTCTTTGTTATAGTCAGTCAATCATTAACAGAATAATAAAAGAGAGAGAAATAGAAGAGATCAATGTAAAAGGTTTTTCTCTAAAGATCAAGAATGATCAACATCTCATATTAATTTGAAGATGTTAATTCATAGAGAGTTCAAATCTCTTCAAGTATACAAAAAGTAAATCTTAATGTATAATTTTTATTTTTCGATACACGAAATGGATTACCCACGAATGAAATTTTGATTTTTAATATTTTTTTAGGAAAAGATCTGGTGGATCCGACACCCAGATTCACTCTATCCAAATCCAATCCAACGATGTTATTACCTATGTAGTTTAGAGATTTAAAAGTTGGAGAGAAGTTAATTGTCCCGACTCCCGATCAAACATGATGACTATTTAAAAATATATTCACAATATTGACATCGTCTCCAATAATTTATTTTTTGCATACAAAACTAAAAGGAGACCGAAATTCTACAAAAAATATAAGTTATACTCCCCTCGTTCCTAAATTATCGTCCTAGTTGATTGGATGTACGGATTAAGAAAAAACAAGTGACTTGATTATAATGTGTAATTTCCTTTAAAATCCATGTGTACGTGGTCCATAATTTGTTGGAAAAATTGTGTTTAAAAAATGAAATTATGCAATGTTGTGATACAGATTTCTCCATGTGTCATTTGTGTAATGACAAGAGTAATTGTGGAATTGTGTTCTACTCCGTGAGAACATCGAAATCATATATTTATTTGTTCAATTTAGTGTTTGGATAAACAAGTTATGATTGATTAAAGTGTGGTTGTTAGAAGTGGGTTTATCCCACATTGAGAAATTAACAAAAACTTGAGTAGTTTATATACAAGTGTCTTATGTGGTAAGAGTAAGCTTGTATAGAATAGAAGCTCTTTCTCGCCCGCCTGCGCAGGGGTGCAAAGCAGGGTTCAATTTAGCTTTCGGGATATCGTATTCATGTGCGAGCAGACACGAATATTGGACCAAATTTACCTGTTCAGACCAACCCACCTTTTGTTAATTTTTCTTTTGATTTTTGTAACTCCGGTTGTTATTAATGCGATAAAATTGATAAATTGCGGTGCAAAAATAATGACCTACGTAGCGCGCCTACGGTTCATTAAGGATGTCGTAGTCATTTTGCCACCAAAAGTGACTTTTTCCGGTTGAAAAAAAAAGATGTACTTTAGCGGTTAAAAGTTTCAAAATGTGAACCGACCCGCAATTTTTTCTTATCTTTTTATCAGTCTATGATAAATAATTCTTATCCACATCCAACTCAATTCCTACTATCAAACAAGTAAAGTAAAATAAAATAGGAAAAATTACAGGATGGTCAACTTTTTAAAGTATTTAATCGCTACACTACACCCTTTTCATTTTTAACCGGAAAAAGTTACTTTTGGTTGCAAAATGACTACGATACCCTTAATGAACTGTATGCGCGTTACAATTAAACTTTATGAATTGTGGTACAACAATTTTACATGAATCAAACTTTTAAACCGCGGTACAACTTTTGAAAAGGTTGTTAAAATGCAAAAAATTAATTAATTTTAAATAAATTACAATATAAAATACAAATATATCACGCTGTAACAATTTTAAAGAAAAGAATCGCGGTGCGCTGCAAAACTATGCTAGCCTTTTGAATTTGTGAATAGCGGTACAAAACTATACTAGTTTTTTTATTTTTGAAACGCGGTGCAAAGGTACAACTTTCGAAAAGGTTGTTAAAGTGAAAAAAATTAATTAATTTTCAATAAATTACAGTATAAAGTGCAAATATATCACGGTACAACAATTTTAAGAAAAGAATCGCGGTGCAAAAGTATGCTAATTTTTTAAATTTGTAAATCGCGGTACAAAACTATTATAGCTTTTAAATTTGTGAATCACGGTGCAAAGATTTCTGAATCGCGGTTTGAAAAAGTTGTTAAAGTGCAAAAAAATAATTAATTTTCAATAAATTACAGTATAAAGTACAAATATATCGCGGTGCAATAATTTTACATGAATCAGACTTTTGAACCGCGGTGCAAAAATAATACAATGAAATTTATAAATTGCGGTATAAAAGCATAAAGAACTAGTTTACGTTCTCCGCCTTCTTTTTCAATCTCCTCAGTTGTAAGTGATCTTCTTCTTCCTCCTCTTTCTTCGTCTTTGTCTCAACTGAAAAATCATTCAACCAAACACAGATCTATTATAGTTTCGTATTTCATGAACCAAAAAATTCGTTTACCTTTTCGGGGGCAAACACCCACGAAGGGACGCTGCCTCCTCGACCTCTGCAACCTGATCGGGCATGTTGATTCTCATTTCATTGCGCACAATTGTGATTTTTGAATCCAAAGTGTGTTGACTGAGCTGTTAAAGAAGACAATGACATTTTTGGAACAATATTTCAAAAAATAGTTTTTTGTGATTGAAAAAAATAATAATGGACTTTTGGGGTTAGAAACTTTAAAAAAGAGACTGACCTGAATTTTCTCCAATAAAATAAAGAGACATGTTTTGATTGGTCACAATAACATTAGTGATAGTAGTGATAAAAATAGCGGCCCAATAGCCCTCCGTTCACGATAAATAGTCAACTATCTCATTTTGGGATGTTTTACTTAAAATAGTCAATTTTTAAAAAATTAAGGTATAAAATATCATTTATTACTAAAGAGCTACTAAAATTGTCATTTTCTTAAAAAACTTGACTTTCAAACCGGGAATCTTTACCCGAAACCGAGAGAGTAACAAACATGGCAATCAAAGTGATTTATCCGGAGCGAAAATCCAAATTAGGGGAGAGCTTGAATGAAGAAGTCAGGTTTATAATTTTTGTTTGTTTTTCATGCGGTTACAATGAATGCAAGAGATGAATTAGCAAGTGGAAGGACAAAATAGACATGTCCTATTTTTGTCTTGTTCTAACCTTTCTTGGTCCTAAAGTTTAGGTGTATATTTGGAAACAAAATCTTGATAATATTTTAGTTTTCTTGGTCCTAAAGTTTAGGTGTATATTTGAAAACAAAATCTTGGTAATAATCTCTTCTTAAATCTTCTTTAAGAGTCCCTATATAATTGGTAACAAAATCTAGGTAATAAAGGAGATTTATTTGATTATGGAATCTAACTTCTAATCCTTTAGATACTTGGAGTCTTTTGTTTTCTTTATGGTATTGTAGGTCTCCTCCATTATATAAATAAGGAGCACGTCACAAAGGCAAATAGGCGCACAGAGCAGAATACAAGAGAGAAGCAGAGAGATCATAATATACAGACAAACTGAAAAGAGTGATGCTGCCTGAATCTGAATGAAGCTCCGAGTGTAGCTTCATTGGGAACTACATCGGTTGTTGTGACTGTTTACTTTCCTAGTGTTTCTAGGAAGTTGATTTTTTATTCCCACGTTTTCCTTAACCTTGTTTCTGTGGGTTTTGCTCTCCAAGACTTGTTGTCTTGTGAGAGTTTTTGGTTTGGTGATTTCACATATTAGTTTGTAAAACACTTCATCTTTTTAGTGAAATCTTTTTTGTCATAAGGCTGGATCTACAAGCATAAGGCTTGTAGATTGTTTGGTAAACATCATTGTTTATTTTTGCTTTAAATTATTAAGTCTTCTGCTGTTTTTAAGTTTCTGACCAATGCACTTCCCAGTGTAGCTACAGTAAGAAGCTACATCGCAAACTGCATTGACAGATTTTGTGAATCCTAGCTACTATTGATCTTTCAATTGGTATCAGAACATTCTCTTGACATCACTAAGAGTTGATTCTAGTTGTAGCTATGATGGATTCTCAATATGAGAATGTTGTTCGTCCTCCAACTTTGACTAACGTGAATTATTCTATTTGGAAAGTTAAGATGCGTATGTTCATCGAATCAATTGATGAAAGGCGTGGCTTCCTGTTTTGAATGGTTGGACTCCTCCTAAAACTACTGATAATGATGGTGATGTAAAAATCACTAAAGAAGCAGATTTGGACTAATGAAGATAGAAACACTGCCTTCTTCAATTCAAAGGCTTTGTCTGCCATATACAAAGCCTTAGATGCCAACACTTTTAGGGTAATTGCTAATTATGAACCTGCTAAGATGTGTGGGAGGCCCTTCAAACCATGTGTGAAGGACCTGCCAGTGTTCGTGCTTCAAAACTGAGATTGCTTACCACACAATTTGAAAATACTAGAATGAATGAAACTGAGGATATCATGTCTTATTATGGTAGGCTTCTTGATATGTCTAACTCTATTCTTGCTTTAGGTGATCCTATCACCAATGATCGTCTTGTTAGTAAGATGATGCGCACTTTGCCTAAAAGGTTTAATGCAAAAATTTGTGCTATTGAGGAAGCTCATGATGTTGATAAAATGGGTTTTGACAGACTTGCTGGTATTCTCCAAAACTTTGAGCTAAACCTCAATGAACAAATTAAGTAAAAAGGCAAAGGTGTATCATCCTCTAATCCTTCTGTGAAAAACATTGCTTTGCCATCTGTTGTTTATGTCTCTCCTGATCTGCTTGAATTACAAAAAGAAATTGAAGAGTCTGATTTTGGAAAAGATTCTATGGCCCTTTTGACTACTAAGTTTAAAAATATTTTGAAAGCCAAAGGTCAAAATAGAACTCCATCTTCAAACTCCAAAACCTCTTTTAAACCTGATTCTAGTAAATTTACTCCCAAAGAAAACTCCTTTCAAACTCCAGAAAAACCTTTTACCAATCCTTTTGCTACAAAACCTTCTTGCAGTGGAAAGAATATTGATTCTATTCAGTGTAGGGAATGTCAAGGATTTGGTCACTATGTTAATCAATGTGCTAATACCTTGAGAAAGAAGGGTCTAAATTTTTTATGCTACGTTGAGTGGCAGTGATGATGAAGATCCAGGTGATCTCATCACTCTTACTGCTGTATACAACTCTCAATCTGATCTTGCAGGTTTTTCAGCTGATGTACCTCCGAATATAGCTGCTTCACAAACTACATCGGAAGTTACATTGGACAGAAGCTGGGATGACTTTTGCTGCTTTAACACTTCTGTCACTGAAGATGGTGGAGAATCTGAATCAGAACTGCTGGAAGCCTATAAAGAGTTGTACAAGGATTGGCAAAAGAAGGCTCTTCAAGTCACATAATTACTTGGAAAAACAAGTGATACACTAAAAACAGTAAATGAAGATCAGAAAGAGTGTATCACAAGACTGGAGTGTTTGCTGAGCAAGAAGGATGTGGAGATTGAAAACTTGAAAGAAGAACTCATCAAGGCTAATGAGACCATGGCGAAATGGAATTCAAGTCAACACGAATTGGATGATATGTTCAAATCTATAAATAATGGTAAGTCTGGGCTTGGATTCTTGCCAAAGTCATTTGTTAAAGAAGGTGAAGGTACATCTTTTGCACCAAAATAGTTTAACTAAAATTTTTAAGAACCAAAATTCTTTAAAAAACCAAAAACTAGAAAAAGAAATTTTGTGTGTCATTACTGCCACAAACCTGGTCATATCCAGCCCTTTTGCTACCTAAAAAAGTCAGTCTATGATGAGGAGGTAAGACAAGCATACCGGTCCAAACAAAGACCAGATGCGATCGAATGTAGCGATCCGCTACATCCAAAACAAAGATCACCAAAAACTTTTAGAAATGTGTGGGTTCCCAAAGGTAGTTACAAGAATGCTAACTCCAAGTACTGTGAACCTTTTGATATATGTCCTGGTTCGAAGTGGTATGATTCAGAACAATGCAATGCCACCTTCACA
Source organism: Codonopsis lanceolata (assembly GCA_013146195.2). Classification (NCBI taxonomy): domain Eukaryota; kingdom Viridiplantae; phylum Streptophyta; class Magnoliopsida; order Asterales; family Campanulaceae; genus Codonopsis; species Codonopsis lanceolata. The sequence goes on along the minus strand of CM028380.1, from coordinate 59,026,373 downwards.
TCTTTGAAATCACACATACCTGGTTCTTGGTATTTTGATAGTGGGTATTCTAGACATATGACATGTTCTATTGAGAACTTGAAAGACTATGAGAACATCAATGGAGGGTCTGTGACCTATGGAGGGGGAGCTAAAGGTAAAATTGTTGGTAAAGGCACTTTAAATGAGATGGTCTTCCTAAGCTCACTAATGTCTACCATGTTAAAGGTCTTAAAACTAACCCCATAAGCATCAGTCAATTGTGTGATGATGACCTTCAGGTAAGATTTGATAAGAATTCTTGTGAGGTATTTGATCAAGATAACAAGTGCCTATTGACAGGTACTAGATCATCAGATAATTGCTATATGTACAATAATGCTCAAACCTGTCATAGTGCTAGCATTGATATCACATATTTATGGCATAAAAAATTAGGGCACATGAGTTTTTGTAAGCTTCATGAGCTTGTGAAACATGATGTTGTGAAAGGTTTGCCTAGTTTGGACAAGAACTTCACAAAAGTATGTGGACCATGCAAAAAAGGTAAGCAGACTAAGGCCTCTCACCTTCCCACATCACATTGTTCCACATCTAGATGTCTTGAGATGATTCACACGGATCTTATGTGCCCCATTGAAGTAGAGAGTCTAGGGAAGAAAAAGTATACTTTTGTATGTGTTGAGGACTTCTTTAGATACACATGAGTCATTTTCTTGAAAGAAAAATCAGATACATTTGAGGCTTTTAAAATATGGTACACCCGTGTGATGAACTTATATGATCTAAAGCTTACTAGAATTAGATCAGATCATAGAACGAAATATGAAAATTCCTCCTTTTCTAACGATTGTGCTTCAAATGGCATAACTCATGAATTCTCAGCCCCTAAAACTCCACAACAAAATGGAGTGACAGAAAGAAAGAATAGGACATTACAAGAAATGGCAAGGGTTATGTTGAGCTCCAAAATTTTGTCAAAAAGATTTTTGGGCAGAAGCCCTAAACACTTTTTGTCATATAGGAAACCAGGTAGCACCATGACAACCTATGAAATTTTACTAGGGAAGAAACCCACTTTAAAATATTTTCATATGTTTGGGTGTGTGTGCTATCTGCTTAATGATAGGGACCATCTTTCAAAATTTGACTCAAAAAGTGATAAGTGTGTTTTCATGGGATACTCCACTAATTGTCGTGCTTACAGGGTATTTAATCTTAGAACAAAAACTATTATGGAGTTTATGAATATCGTTTTTGATGATCTAACTGATCTTGGCCACAAAACAATTGAGGATGATATTTTAGGTTTGCTAGACTTTGGAGATCATGAGACAATTGCACAAACTTTAGATCCTGCAACTACAAACAGTGTTCCAGCCCCAGAAGATACAGACTCTGCAAATTCTGGAAATTCAGTGGATGTGATTTAGGATGCAGTTCCGAATGCAATTCCGGATGCAGCTGCATCAGAAGCTACATTGGTCAGAAACTCTCCAGACATTGAAACAGAACCTGAGCAGCCTGATCAAACTCAATCCAGTCTGACTGATCGCAGTCAAGACATTCCTAGTCGTATTCAGAAAGTCCATCCCTCTTCACAAGTCATAGGTCATGTGCATGATGAAATGTCAACTAGGAAGAAAGGTAAGGTGGACTATAGAAAACTAGCTTGCCTATCTACACTTGAGTGTGAAGAGTTTCATGCATCATGTTATGTGTTTACCATTGAACCAAAAAATGTGCATGAAGCCTTAAAAGATAAATGTTGGATCAATGACATGCAAGATGAGCTTGATCAATTTTCTAAAAATGAATGTTTGGTTCCTTGTACCTAGACCCACCTCTGTGAATGTTATTGGAACTAAGTGGATTTTCAAGAATAAATCAAATGAGGTGGGAAATATAATAAGAACTAAATGTCATTGCATGTTTTCTTGATATTACTCTTCAACAAATGGATGTGAAGAGTGCTTTTTTAAATGGTATTCTAGAAAAAGAAGTTTTTGTAGAACAACCAAAGGGTTTTGAGGACCCCGATAAACCTGACCATGTTTTTAAATTGAAAAAAGCCTTGTATGGTCTAAAGCAAACTCCTAGAGCTTGGTACGGGAGACTTACAGACCATCTTTTGAAAAGTGGTTTTAAAAGGGGTGAATCCAAATAAAAGACAAGCATATTTTGATTGCTCAAATTTATGTAGATGATATTGTGTTTGGGTCCACTTCTAAGTCCTTAGAAAAAAAATTTGTGCATTGCATGACATCTTCGTTTGAAATGAGTATGGTAGGAGAATTAACCTTTTTCCTTGGGATTCAAATAAAACAATTGTATGAAGGGATGTTCATCTCTCAAGCCAAGTATGCACTTAACTTGGTGAATAAATTCAGTCTTGAGAATGGTAAGAAAAAGAAAACCCCTATGGGTATATCCAACAAACTATGCAAAGATGAGAATTATGAAAGTGTTGACCTACACTATATAGAAGCATGATAGGAAGTCTGTTATATTTGACTGCCACACGACCAGACATCATGTATAGTGTGTTTGTGTGCTAGATACCAAGCAAACCCTAAAGTCTCTCATTTGAAAGCTGTCAACGTATAATTAGGTATGTTGGTGAGACTTCTACTATGGGTTTGTGGTACACAAAACACACTAATACTAACCTTGTTGGTTTTAGTGATGTTGATTGGGCAGGTAGTGTTGATGACATGAGAAGTATATCTGGTGGATGTTTTTATTTGGGTAATAACTTGATTTCTTGATTTAGTAAAAAACAAAATTGTGTTGCCCTCTCTACAACTGAATCTGAATACATTACTGCTGGTAGTGGGTGCACACAACTTTTATGGATGAATCAAATGATCAAGAATTATGGCCTACACAATGATGTATTAACCATGTATTGTGACAACACCAATGCAATAAGTATAGCAAAATATCCTATTCAACACTCTAGAACAAAACACCACTTTATTAAAGACTTGGTTGAACAAGGTGTTATTTGTATAGAACATGTTGGGACTGAAAATCAACTGGCTGATATTTTCACTAAGAGTCTAGATTTTGAGAGATTTATTAATCTTAGGAAATCTCTTGGTATGTGTTCTATGTGACCCTACACTTGATTTTTTTTTAAAAAAAAAGGCATTCTTGCATTGTGTATTTAGGGGGCACACTAGATCAATCTCACATGTTTGTGCCTTTTGTTGCCTGGGATTTGCATTCAAAATCAATTGTGACTTTTTTGTTTTGATTCTCTACTCTATCCCAATTGTTTGTTTTGAAAGTTTGAAGTCCACAAAGGAAAGAGTTACCTTTATAAACAAGGGTTGAAGCACTTTATCTTGGTACTATGAAACTTAGGTTCTCATAGGTTGATCTTGAGAAAAATGGATACCCTTGGAAAAAAAGTGTGAAAGCTACCTAACGGAAAAGAGCTACATATGAACAATGCTTGTGGTAATTTTCTTTTGGGACTATGAATCTTTGGATTTCATGGGTAGATCAAAAGCAAAATGGCTTCCCTTGGTAAATAGTGTGAAAGGTTCCAAGTGACATGGTGTGTATATGCTTGAAATAAAGTAGAGCTATACTCCTAAGGAAATAAAGTAGCTATGGAATTTGTGGGAGATGAGTATAGTTGCTATAAGCAAAAAATGAAAAAGTAAACATAAAATCATAATTTTGACGAATGTATCTCCCAATGTAGCTAGGGGTGGCAATTCGTACTATCGTGTCGTGTTTGTGCCTCACTATCGTGTTTTTATGTTATCTATCTTATTTAATCATAAATATAACAATAAATATTATTTTAAATATATTAACAATTTCGTGTCTTTCTTGTCGTGTCGTGCTGATCTTATCATGTCATTTGTCTTTGTAATCGTGTTTTATAATCGTGTCGTGCTGGTTCGTGCTATCGTGTCGTGTCAGTCATTGCCACCCCTAAATGTAGCTTCATCCGGAACTACATCAAGATAATCTAGACATTTTTCACATGTGTGTGACTGCATTAGATTAGAAGCTACCTGATCTGTTTTCATCATTTGGTAGGCATAAATTTTAGGACATGTTCTGTTATTGATAGTATCAGCCTATTGAAATTTAGTCCTTGTCTCAAAAAATGCAAATTAATTACCAATGTATTCCATGTTGAAAAATATTAAGTGGGAGTCTAATCTTTTTGGAGAGTAAAAGATTTTGAATTATGGATATGTGTTGCTATATTACAGCTGGGGTTGTACAATTTTGGTATATCCTTTATTGTGTTTGTTATGAATCCATGCTATTATTTGAAATTCAAAAAATTCAAGTTTTGAAAATAGATCATTGTTATCCCTATATCCAGCACTCCTCATTTATCTCACTATCTGCAAGTCATTATCAGATTTCTTAGTAAATATTGTGAGTGTTTTGGTCAACCTTGATTACATTCAAAATAAAATTTTTTGGGTTTTTCACAAATGCATATTCCATGGATTTATGTACCTAGCGGCTAATCCCTTAATTGTGGTTTTTAAAGTGATTCAGCCAGGTTGAAGACATTCTCACTCTCACTCACATATTTTTACACAAGTTTATTCCCTATTATGTTGAAGATACCGTGCCCTCATCTTCTCTTCATCTCTCCTCTCTAAAAAACCCTCTATTCTTCATGGCTTCTGTGCCTGCTAGCCCTTCAAAGTCTTAGAAAACGATCTCTGTGACCGATGTAGCTCCCAGTGCACCTTCTTCCAAAGCTACATCACCATAAATTGCAATGTCTGAAATTCAGTCTGGCAGTGAAATAGTGATAGCCACTTCTCTTCCTGAACCCATTTCGTGCATCTTACCTGGAGAAAAGGGAAATGCGATAGATGTTGAAGACCACGAGGATTTAACAATTTTCCCCAAAATTAGAAACCCTAGCGTTCGAAAATCCAAAAGGTTGAGAGGGATTCCCTGCAATTACGACAATCCCAGTGATTTTGATGTTGCTAAGGCCAAGAAAAACAAAATCACCCCAGGCCAATTTGAGGAAGCTGTTCAGATTCAAAGTGACAGTGATGATGAATACTCCTTCAAACTATGGCTCCCAATTTGTAGTGGAACCTTGTGCACCCAGTCATCAAATTGGAAGCAACTCAGTAGAACTAGCATCCCTTGATGCTATTGATGAAGACTACCCCATTCCATCTCCAAAAGTCATTTTTCAGCCTGAATCTCCTAGCATGATTCCTGATGAAGCCTCTCATGTGGTTCCCCCTGCTGAGACAGAGATAAATGTATCAGACATGAGCTTTTCTGATGAACAGAGAACATTGGCTGAATAATTGGTTAACTTGAAGAATGCCTCTCTTATGTCTTCACCAACTTCAAGTCCTGTCCAACTCTTCCGGTTTCTCTGAGTTTGATGACAGCACAAACCAAGATTTTGAGGAGAAGAAAGCCTCTGAAGAGAGTGATGCAGCTTCAGTGAGGTTTACTAGAAGAAGAATTGCTTCTATAACTAATGTAGCTCCTGATGCAGCTTTTGGTGAAGCTACATTCAATGATGCATCAACTGGACAGGATGTAGGTACTCCATTCTCTGAGACTTTCCTTTCTTCTATTGCTTCTCTTAGATATAACACTACTAGAAGATTGGTAGATGAAAGAGTCATTCCTATGGAGGACCTAAATGCTCAAAACATGGTCAAGTTTTATTCTGAAAGAATTTTTCTTGCAACCTTGTCTTCTGCTGCACCCTATGCTAGGGAGATAATTTTAGAATTCTATGCCAACCTTGAAAAGAGGATCATGTCAGTTAGTGATCCATTTTTTGGAAAAGTCTTTGTTAGGAATCATATGCTAGAATTCTTTCCATCCTTCATTAATAGACATGGTGGGACACCTAATGTAGGTGTGAGTAGGTTTACCTCTGATCTGAACACATGTGTGAAAGAGCTAACTGGTGGTTTGATTACAAAGTGGCCAGGAAAAGGGGCCAAGGTTAGTACATCATAACTAACCTCATTCTATGTTGTTATGCACAAAATCTGTTGTGCCAACTGGGCTCCCACATCCAATTCAAATGCAGTTACTGAAGAACATGCCAAAATAATGTATCAGATAGGTCTAGGGTTGCCTTTCAATTTTGGAGACTTTGTGTTTAGGAAAGTAGTCTCCCTTGCAGAAACTGAAGGGGACAAGAGAGCTCTCCCTTATCCTTCACTAATTTACATCATGCTAGTGGCTCAAGGAGTTGCTCCAAAGGACACTGAAAGGATGACTCCTCTCCTAGATCCCTTTCATTTTTCCTCCAAACTGTTGAAGGGGGATAGAATTTTAAATCTGCCCCCAGTTTACCCCTACCCATCCTCTTCTAGGACTCAGTCTGCAGTTTCTGCTCCTTCTGTCTCACATCCAGAAGTTCTTGTTCCAGTTCCAGATTTGACCAATGCAACCAGCATTAGAGCAGCATCTAAAACTACATTAGCATGTGCTCCCTTATCTGCTGGGGTTACTGCTCCTATGGCCTTGCCCTTCATCATAGATCAGCTTGTGCATATTAGGTCTCAGATTGCCCATCTTCAAATATTAAAGACCCAGTACACTGTTTGGATTGCTTTGTATTCTGTTCCCTCTTCTAGCCAAGCAGGGGGAGATGGGACAAGTGTTACTACTACTGTGGCTGCCTCTGAAGCTGCTGCTTAAAGGATAGAGGATGAGGATGCTGCTTGAAGTTGATTGAAGAAGAAACAGAATCTGAATGTTTCTATTTTAGTTTGTAATTGGTTTTTGATATTCAAACATTTCTGGATATTTGGTCTGTAACTTTGCTCTTCTTTGGATACTCTGTGATTGCCTAGGGATATTTGCATATTTGGTAGCCTGCTGCATAATGCTTTACAGTTCTTAACTAATTGCATAATTCAGGGGGAGTTATACTAACAATGCAGGTTTGGGAAAATTGATTTGTGTTGGAAAAACGCTTGTCATTTACTTTGACCAGAAAGGTTCAACAAAGGGGGAGATTGTAAGGGCAAAATTGACATGTCATATTTTTGTCTTGTTCTAACCTTTCTTGGTCCTAAAGTTTAGGTGTATATTTGGAAACAAAATCTTGATAATATTTTGGTTTTCTTGGTCCTAAAGTTTAGGTGTATATTTGGAATCAAAATCATAGTAATAATCTCTTCCTAAATCTTCTCTAAGAGTCCCTATATAATTGGAAACAAAATCTAGGTAATAAAGGAGATTTATTTGATTATGGAATCTAAATCCTAATCCTTTAGATACCTGGAGTCTTTTGTTTTCCTTATGGTATTGTAGGTCTCCTCCATTATATAAATAAGGAGCACGACACAGAGGCAAACAGGCGCACAGAGCAGAATACAAGAGAGAAGCAGAGAGATCATAATATACAGACAAACTGAAAAGAGTGCTACTGCTTGAATCTGAATGAAGCTCCGAGTGTAGCTTCATTGGAAACTACATCAGCTGATGTTAATGTTTACTTTCCTAGTGTTTTTAGGAAGTTGATTTTTTATTCCCACGTTTTCCTTAACCTTGTTTCTGTGGGTTTTGCTCTCCAAGACTTATTGTCTTGTGAGAGTTTTTGGTTTGGTGATTTCACATATTAGTTTATAAAACACTTCATCTTTTTAATGAAATCTTTTTGGCCATAAGGTTGGATCTACAAGCATAAGGCTTGTAGATTGTTTGATAAACATCATTGTTTATTTTTGCTTTAAATTATTAAGTCTTCTGTTGTTTTTAAGTTTTTGATCAATGCACTTCCCTGTATAGCTACAATAACAAGCTACATCGCGAACTGCATTGACAGATTTTGTGAATCCTAACTACTATTGATCTTTCAGCAAGTAAGGTCTTCAATACAAAACCTATGGATAAAATCATGGTTAGTATCACTTTGGTTCATGCACCTAAAACAATGAAGGTGAGAAGTAGCAAGGCAAATGGTTTAGGAAGGTTTTTGTTATTCAAATGCATGGCAAGAGTAGGAAAAAAGGGCAGGAAGCACGCAAAAGGCATCATGGACACAACTTGGGCAAGAAGGCAACAAACATGGTTTCACTTAAAACCGTGTAGGGCTAAAAAACGTCTGGGGTTTTGGTTTTGTTAGTAATTGAACTTGTGGCCCGATTATTTAGTCCCGCCCACATGGAATATATTTATATTATTATTATTATTGGTTAATTAGTTTCCTAATCCGAATGGGTTTAGGATTGACTTAACCTATAAGAAATATGTTTTCTTGTAATAATATAAATAGGGCAACTAAAGGGATAAAACCCTAATCCCAATATTGAAGAACACGGCTTCAACAAAAGTGTCGCCCCTCTCTCTCTCCCCAAAATATATCTCACCAAATACTCCCTCTAGCCTAACTATCAAGAGGCTTGGATTTGCGGTGTGAACCAGTATTGATATTCGTTCCACGTGATATCAATCCGACGAGAGAGACTTGCAGGTTTGTAGATCGTGACATACGAAGATCGTAGCTCAAGTGAAATTCTTCCGCTTCGCACAAAGTTCAAGTTCGCACAAGGTAATTCATGATTATTGTCTTGATAACGAACTTGAATGAAATATGTTTAGATATATCCTTCGTTGGTATCAGAGTCTATATGCTTGATTGCTCGTATCGTTATGCCATGAATCACATGCTTTTGTTTTTTGGTTTGTTTAAAAGTTTTACCCGATAACGAAACAAATGGGTTTTATTATTTTATGTGTAAAACTTTTTTATTTTCGAGAAAAATTTATATGTCAGTTACCTACGACGAGGCAAACAACATACTAAATTCTCGTTGAATTTCGTTGGGTATTTTTCAAAATATCGCAAATCCAAGTTTTGTTGAAAATTATTTTTTCCGAAACTTTGCATGCTGTTATGACCTATTTATGTTCTGTAAAATCGTGATTTTATGGACTGTACTTGTAGTACTCCACGAGGGCTTTCCAACGACATATTATATGCTTAATTTGGACTTAAAATGAACATTTTATGGCCTCGCGAAGTTGGCTCGCGGATCACGTTCGCGAATCAATTTTTAGGGTTAAAAAATTGACGTCAAAACGACCCCCACTCTCGGCCTCGATGTACGTGCCTTTTGTGGCACTCCTTTCGATGTAAAAAGTACATCATTGGAAAGTACTCGATGAGACGAATGCCATCGTCAACGTGACCTCATCGGTGGAGCTTGGCCGCCTGAGACGGCGTGAAGGGTGACAGATTGGCAATGGTCAACGCATTGACTAATGATGTTGCCTCACGTTGCCATCATGCCCACTCAAGTGACTCATTTCGGCGTCATCTAGTATAAAAACATGTTTTTTTTGATTTTTTAAATGGTGGCCTCTGTTTGAAATTCAAAAATAATATCAATTTTTGGGTTTTTGTCATTCTGTTTAGGGCTGTTTGGGACTGTTCTGGAATTTTTTTAAAATTCTTTGTGAATTTTAAACTATTTTAAAGTCATTTTTAGCATATTTAATTGTCGTTTTGGGTTCTAAAATTGCGATTGGGACTATACGAGACCCAATAATTTTATTTTCAATAGTAAAAATATTTATGTACATGATATGTGCTTGATGGATTTGTTCTATCTTATTTATTTTGTTTAAATTATCAATTTATGAATATTTTTACGTTGTGCATACTTTGGTTGTGATTACGAGCCTCGCGGATTTTCCCTCCTTACGTGTATGATGCGATTATATTTAGTAATTGATTTTTTAGAACAAAAGTGAATCAAAATAAATATATATGCTTATGTCTTATTTTTGCAATAAATTGTAGTGAAATGGCTTCTAAGAATGTAATCGCTTACCTTAACAAGGGTAAGAAATTGGATGGCACAAACTATAGTGTTTGGCAAAGGAAAATCACGTATTTGCTAAATGAGCAAGAGGTTCTTGACAACCTAGATATTGTGATGGTAGAACCAGAGATGGGTAATTTGACCATCGCTCAGCATCGCCAGAAAATGCAGGAATTCCTTAAATGGAAAAAGAAAGATCGATGTGCACGCTTTACTATGCTAAGTAGCATGCATAATGATCTGATTGGCGAGTTTGAGGATTACCTGACTGCTAAACAAATGTGGGACGACATTAAGCGCATTTATGGGAATACTTCTGCTATAAAGTTGAGGACTTTGACTTACAAGTTTGAAAGCTATAAGATTGACTAGAAACGTAATATTCTTGAACAATTACGTGAGATGTCTGGAATGATTCGTGATCTTAAAGCTGTTGGTTCTATCTTATCTGATGAACAACAAGTTCAAGCGGTGATTCGTTCATTGCCTGACTCTTGGAGTGATTTGATGCGTATCTTGACTCATACAGACTCCATTCAGACTTTTGCAGATGTATCTTGCCATGTTGAGCTTGAGGCTGAGTGTCATGAAGCGAATCGCGCGATAAGTGCTGCGACTCGTGATCTTGCTCTTGATTCCCTTAAGGGTCCGCGCAAGCCATACGGGCAACGCAAGAAACAAGCTAAAGGCAAGACGACTTAGAATTTGGGCCCCAAAAGTGACAAGATTACTAAACGCCGTAGAGGCAAAAAGAATATTGCTAAGCAAAAGTGCTACAACTGTGGTGCCTTGGGTCATTTTGCTCGGACTTGTCCTGAGCCCAAGAAGGTATCACTTAATCCTATCTCCATGCAAAGTTGTGTTTGCTCTCATGTTTTATTAGCTGACTCTCTCCCTGTGTGGATTGTAGACTCAGGCTCAACCAAACATGTGACGAGGGATAGAGAAGGATTTGTAAATTATCGAAAAGTTCCTGCGGGTACAAGAAGAATTTTCATGGAAAACAGTTCGTATGTTGAAATCAAAGGAGTTGGCTCATACCAACTTCAATTGCGGAGTGGATGCACATTGACTCTTCATGAAGTTCTTTATGCACCTGGAATTCGACATAATCTATTATCAGTAGTACAATTGCTAGGACATGGATATTCTTTTAATTTTAGTAATGATCACTTGGATATTTGTTTTGGTGATGAGATTTTGGGACATGGTTTCTTGTCAGATAATTTCTTTAAATTAGATTTGTTGGATTCCCATAATTCTTCTGTTAATTCTTCTTCTTGCATGGTTTATGATGATTCTAATTCTGAGTTATGGCATGCTAGACTTGGACATATAGGAAAAGATAGGATGACTAGATTGGCTAGAGAAGGCCTATTGGGGTCTCTCAACAAAGTCAACCTACCCTTGTGTGAATCTTGTTTGGCAGGAAAAGCTTGCCGAAAGCCTTTTGGTAAGGCAAAAAGAGCCACACATCCATTAGAGTTAGTCCATTCGTACATTTGACCAATGAATGTTAAGGCACGTCATGGAGCTTCCTATTTTCTCACTTTTATCGATGACTACACACGCTATGGTTATGTTTACCTTATTTCTCACCGTGATGAAGCTCTCAAGTGTTTTGAGCGCTTTCTCGCAGAGGTTGAGAATCAAAAGGATAAAAGCTTAAAAACTTTTAGAACTGACCGGGGCCGTGAGTATTTATCTGATCAATTTAAAGAATTGTGTGAGAAAAAGGGAATACACCGACAGTTGACAATTCCTAGAACTCCGCAACAAAATGGTGTTGCAGAACGAAGGAATCGAACATTGTTGGAAATGGTTAGGTCGATGATGGCACATGCCAACCTCCCAATTTCGTTTTGGGGGGATGCGCTAATGACAACCGCCTACATACTTCACCGAGTGCCTTCTAAGTCAGTTCCCACAACCCCTTATGAACTTTGGAAAGGTGAGAAGCCTAAATTGGGGCATCTTCATCCTTGGGGTTGTGCAGGTTATGTCCATAGTACCTCCAATAAGTTTGGAAAACTAGGCCCTAGAGGAAACAAATGTGTTTTCATAAGGTATTCAGATACCTCAAAGGGTTATATTATGTACGGTGGAAAACCTGACGTAGGAATGACCGAATCAGAGTCGCGCAATGTTGATTTCATTGAGAATGATTTCCCACAGATAGGTGAAGTTAGGAAAGACTTTGAACTTTTTGAGATGGAAGAAGAACACATGAAATCTTTTGGCGAAGGTGGGGAATTACCTCAACCTAATCCTATGGTACAACATGAGGTTAAACCTATGGAAGTCGCCAATGAGAGTCAAGGTGATCTTCATTCGAGTGGGAGGAGTTCCGTGGGATCCGATACTAGAACGAAGAAGTAAACGTGGAAATATACCTTGTCGTCGATTCGCGATCGAAGAGGAATCTTTCCTAACTACTTCTTTCAATTATAGTGAACCTACATCGTTCAAAGAAGCTCTTTCTTTACCTACAAATAGTGAATGGATGACTGCAATGGAAGATGAAATTTCTTCTATGAAAAAGAATCAGGTTTGGGAGTTAGTTGATCTTCCGCAAGGTCGCAAGACTGTTGGAAACAAATGGGTTTTCAAAGTCAAGCGAAAGCGATGGATCAATTGACAAATATAAGGCACGCCTTGTGGCAAAAGGCTTTACCCAGAGAGAGGGTTTAGACTATGAGGAGACATTCTCCCCTGTGGTGAGATTTTCCTCTGTTCGCCTAATCCTAGCGATAATAGCGCACATGGATCTAGAACTTTATCAGATGGATGTTAAAACTGTTTTTCTCAATGGAGAACTAGATGAAGAGATCTATATGACTCAACCAGAGGGTTTTGAAGTCAAGGGACAAGAGCGCAAAGTCTGCCGACTCAAACGTTCCATCTATGGTCTCAAACAATCATCTAGACAGTGGTACATTCGCTTTCACCAAGCGATAACCTCAATTGGCTTTGTGATGATTGAGGAAGACCACTGTGTGTATGTTAAACGATCCAAGAAAAAGATCTTGATTCTGTCATTATATGTTGATGACATCCTACTAGCTGGGAATGATATGGAGATGATAAATGCCACTAAAGAGTGGTGCAAGCTTTCGATATGACGCACTTTGGTGAAGCAAGCTATGTGCTTGGAGTAAAAGTCATTAGGGATTGTTCGAAAAGATTTCTCGGTTTGTCTCAAGAGACTTACATTAAGAAGGTTATCGAACGATGTGGCATGACTAACTCAAAACCCGTTGTCATTCCAATGGAAAAAAGATGTGTCCTTAGTACAAACCAATGCTCTAAGAATAAAGAAGAGAATGTCTACGACTCCATATGCGAATACGGTAGGAAGCTTGATGTATGCTATGGTGTGTACTCGGCCTAACCTATGCTTTGTAGTTGGGATGTTGAGTCGATTCCAAAGTAATCCAGGACCTCAACACTGGATGACAGTGAAGAGGGTTCTGCGTTACTTGGTGGGAACCACAAATTTAACCCTATGTTACCAAGGCGGGGATTTGAGCTTGAAAGGTTTCACTGACGCGGATTGGGCTGGAGATGTAGATGGTTATAAATCTACTTCGGGCTACGCTTTCCTCCTTAGTGGTAGAGCTATCTCTTGGAGTAGCAAGCGACAGACTAGCACCGTCCTATCTATGATGGAGTCAGAGTACATGGCTTGCTCAGCTACGGTTCAAAAAGCTGTGTGGTTGAGGAGTTTTCTTCAACATCTCGATGTTACGACGCATGTGGATCGTCCTGTAGTCATTGCTTGTGATAGCATGGCTGCTTTAGGTTACACTAAAGATCCCAAGTATCATGGGAAGACGAAACACATTAACATCAAGTATCATTTCACTAGAGACATGGTTGTAGAAAAGAAAGTTGTTCTAGAATATATTCCTACTAGAAGCATGTTGGCTGACCCTATGACTAAGCCTTTAGCTAGAGAGATCTTTCAGGATCACATGTTGGGTCTAGGGTTTCGTAGGATTTGACTTTTATTCTGAGAACACTTTTGTTGACATTTGATTATTATTTTTCATTATCGTTTGAATAAATTGCAGTTTCATTTTATTCCTTTTATATGTTAATTGGATATTTTAATATGAAATTGCACAACATATATATTTTGATTAAAAAGGTGTCGTGGATATTGAATTGGCCCTCTCACACGGGTAATTCACCTTGTCGCTAGGTGGGCGAGCAAGTTGAGATAGTAAAAGTCTTTGGTACCTACGAAGGGGGGTACGCAAATGACATTACATTTATCGCCTTGGCATACGGCCAAGATGAGACCTTTTATAAGGTCGACTTCATATCCCAAGGAAAAGTCCGAATGTGAGATTTTAAAAGGAACACTAGAAGAGTGACTACTTTTAAGTACTTAGGTTAGACGCCAGAAGGGCGGCTAGACTAAGGTTCGTATGACGTTTGAGCATGACATGCCTACTTCGTGTGGGAGTTCCGTCATAGCATACACTTCATACTGTATGTGACTATAATGCGACTTAAGAAAGTGATTGAATAATCTCTGCTTCATCACTATGTGAGTTCTAGTGATCAAATCCAGGTCACGATTATACCCTATGTGACTTAGAACTATATCATGAACTTGGACGTTGATGATGCTACTTTGGCATGCCGACCAACGGGCTATGCACATACAGTCCTACGGAGCATTGCTGGGAAAGTAGTTAACCAAGAGTGATTGATATGAGTGTCTAAGGAAGATAGTATGATATACATCTCTATTTTTGTATTTCAATGTCATGGCGATCATATTGAACATACGGTTCAAGAGGTTGATCTTGATACACAAACATAATGAGATTTAAGCACCGCTCTTGAGGGATTGAGGATGTTTAAATTGATGCATATATACAGTCTGGGGTATAGACGAGTTTTGTTTTCTAACGAGGACGTTCTATGCTGGTCAGATGGTGATTTGGTATATCGCTCCACCCTTTATCTTTCTCATCATGTCGCACGCTTCACTTCCAGTATGAAGAGGCAGTGTTTAACGGGTTTTGATAATATGATGTGGTTAGAGAGGTGAGTCCATGTGTACGAGTGAGAGATGTTAGTAATTGGGCTTGTGGCCCGATTATTTAGTCTCTCCCACATGGAATATATTTATATTATTATTATTGGTTAATTAGTTTCCTAATCCGAATGAGTTTAAGATTGACTTAACCTACAAGAAATATGTTTTCTTGTAATAATATAAATATGACAACTAAAGGGATAAAATCATAATCCCAATATTGAAGAACACGGCTTCAACAAAAGTGTTGCCCCTCTCTCTCCCCAAAATCTATCTCACCAAAATACTCCCTCTAGCCTAACCATCAAGAGGCTTGGATTTGCGGTGTGAACCAGTATTGATATTCGTTCCACGTGATATCAATCCGACGAGAGAGACTTGCAGGTTTGTAGATCGTGACATACGAAGATCGTAGCTCAAGCGAAATTCTTCTGCTTCGCACAAAGTTCAAGTTCGCACAAGGTAATTCATGATTATTGTCTTGATAACGAACTTGAATGATATATGTTTAGATATATCATTCAGGTTTCCTAGTTTATTTTGTTTTCTAGTTTCCTAAATTGTTTAGTTTTAGGATTTATTTGTTTCTTACTTTAATTTGAGTTTTTATTTAATTCCCATAAGGATTAGGATTTACTCAAATTAGTTCATTTAAGGAATATGATTTATTTTGTTAGTTCTTTAAGGAGTTGATTTATTTTATTGTTACATATATAAAGGCTTTACTTTCGTAGTTGTAATTCCGATTTTGAGTTGAAGAGAAAAAAATAGAAAATTTATCGTATTTGTTTTCCTTGAGTTTATGAGGTATTTACAAATGGATCTCATTAGGTGAGTGAAGTCTAACCAGTGAACACTCCATAAATCTTCATTCAACGACTATCTCTTATTTATTATCAAGACTTTCTTAGCTTTTTTCTCAAGCTATCAAAGTAGTTTTTTCTTATACACATCAGTTTTGAGGTCGGCAATGATAGTGAGGAATATGATTGCTAAGATTAGGCCAAAATTCTAAATAAAATCTCCCTCCACTCTTCCTCTGCAATGGGGATTTTAAATTAATCTTCAAAAAATCATTCACAGATTTGAGGGAAAAAAATTACTAGAAGAACCCAAACAAGCTCCAAATCCAAGGTCCCTATCCATGTGTCATCATGTGAGTGGTTCACATTTTATTTTTTCATTGTCTTTCTTGACCAATTCTTAGCCAATTTTTTTTTCAGAATTAAAGTACACATTTTTACATATAAATAAAGACTTGATTTGTTTCATTTGAATATTAGAAAAAAAAATTGAGATTTTTTTTTTTTGTAATTTCTAACCATTGTTAATGAAGATAAAGATGGTGATGTATGTAAATGTGTTGGATTTTGTACTACCATTGGAAATGTTTTTTTTTTGTGAATCAAATAGATATCTAATGAATTATTTTATTAGTTTTTAATGAGTTGTGTTTGATTTGACAAAATCATTGTAAATACTCTAAGATCACGTATAATGGTTTTACAAAATCAAACTCAAAATCAAACACAATCCTTTAAAAATCAATAAAATAATGAGCTATGATATTACAAGATAGAGCTTGTGATATTACTACAAGCTTGAGTGTTTGTGTTGTTAGATCAAATCTACTAAAAATTTTACACCGTTAGATCAAATATGATATTTTCTAAATAATGATGTAGACATTCCAAATCACCACCAACTTAATCATCCAACGACTCTAACACTAAAGCTTGTATTAATATCACAAGCTCTAGCTCGTAATATCATTTGTCTAAAATAATTAATTAGATACTCATTTGATTTAAAACCAAAATACATTCCCAATGATTGCACAAAATTCAACACATTTACATACTCCACCATCTTTATCTCTATTAATTTAATATTTTTACAGAAAAAGGCTAGAAACACTTGAAAAAACCATAGAAATTTTTTGTAATGTCCAAATGAAACAAATCAAATCTCTATTTATAGGTAAAAATATGTACTTCAATTCAAGGAAACAAAAATAAAATAAAAATACATTTTTTGGCTAAAAATTCATCAAGAAAGACAATGAAAAAAAATAAAATGATGACCAATACAATGTTGACATATGGAAAAGGGGAAAGAGGCTCATGCCTTGAAGTTGGAGCCGTTTAGGTTCTTTCGGTGATTTTTTTTTCAAAATCAATCGATGAATTGGTTTAGATTTTTTTAAAATCACCATTGGATTGTAAGATTTTGTTTATATATATTTTAAACCACCGTTGGGCTTACTCTAAGAGCAAGTGCAGCGGTGGGTTTAAACCAAAATTAAAAGGAAATCTTGTATACAACGGTACGTTGATTCTTTAAATAATCAAAATCAAATCTAATTTGATTTGTATCAATTTATGATACAAATTAAAACCAAATTAAACTACAAAATGCATAAAAAACGATCGTGTTTTAGGCATGTTGGGGGTCAAAACGGTGTTTTTTGACCCAAAAAATTCAAAAACAAAAATGGTGGCCAACAACTGTGACCTGACGCCTCCTACCCTTCCCTTTCCACATGGTAGTTTTCTAGTGGATTGAATTAACTTTTCCACAATCTTTTTTTTGGCCAATTTTCTATCGATCTTTTTTTCCTAAATTAAAATACACATTTTTACCTATAAAATAAAGATTTTGTTTGTTTTATTTGGATATCAGAAAAAAAAAATTCTATGTTTTTTTTTAAGTTTTTAGCCATTTTCTAAAAAAATATATATTAAAATAATTGAGATAAATATAGTGATATATGTAAAAATATTGAATTATGTGCCACTGTTAGATTTTTTTTTAATTTTAAAGTAAATGAATATCAAATAGATTATTCTATTAATTTTTAATGGATTCTCCTATTTGATTTAAGTGTTAACTTGAAGGTGATTTTCAGTGATGGGACTATGGGGAATCTGCAGTATACGAGTATATGTGATTGATTGGAGTGAAAGAGAGAAAGGTATAAGAACATCCTCAAGTTATAAATTCTTACATAATTTTTAACTGAGTCTTATTATCACCTAAACATTTTTATCTTCTTACCCACTTTAAAATATATCTTTCTATTATATAATCTTCTTACACAACTTCTTACCCAAAAAAAAATTAAATTTAACATCATCTAATAAAAACAAAACTCCCCACCTCCACACACACCCGAGAAAGTGGGCTGCGGTCCCCTCACTCTCTCTCCTTTTCACATGTTCTTAATTAGGAAGCCCAAACACTCCCTCTTTCCTAGTTGGACCCAAAAATTTTTATGTAACCACTAAACACAATTTCCTAACATTAAGATATTTGCAAAGCCAACAATGGGGATGCTCTAAGACATCTAAAATCTCGTTGGTAGCTGAAAAGGAAGCAACAACCAGCCTTGGCTTACTCCACACTCCACCCTGTCTCTTGAGTCAGCAACTGAAGTGACAACTTCGATTACCTATTTTTCAGAAAATACACCAAACTTCCCACTACTTTTGTTTGTTTGTTTGTTTGTTTGTTTGTTTGTTAAATGAGTGTTATTTCACCCATGCCAAACAGGGTATTTTTGTCCAACATCATTACGCTACACTGTGGTAGGGTGCCCATGAGCAAGTCAAACAACATGGTTTCTTGAGAGTGAGTGAGAGAAAATATTATTATTTGTCCAATTACTTGAATGCTATAAAATAAATTACGTACATGCGTATTTTGGAAAGCCTTTTTTTTTTTTTTCATATAATGATATGCATGGACCATAATACCCCTAAGAATGTATGGTATGAATCGCTCACGTCATAGATAACACCATCCAACAGAAAAATTAAACAGAGATGTCGGAGAGACGAGCTATAAATTTTTTACAGGGACTAAAAACCTGGGGTAACATATTATAAAGATAATTTTTGCTATTATGATAAATTACGGGGTCGTTGGGTGCATTTTATTTTTATCCTAGATATTTTTGGCTATCGCCTTTTCCACTTCTATTTTTGTTCATGATCATGATTTTGTTACTGATACTGAATTTGCTATGTTCTGCTGATAAAAGGAGGCAGGAGGGGTTTATTTTTCCTTTTATGGGTTTTTTTTCTTGAATTGATTCCTATATATGATGGGAGGGTTTGAAAATTCTTGATTTCATTGGAGAATTTGTATAAATAAGAAGCAAGGTGAATTGAGAAATGTCATCCAAATCAACTGACAAGACTAGTCTATTCAAACATGGTGCTCGAGTAGTTGCTCAAACACCAATCGATGCCAAGCTGCAAGCTGACTTTGAAGAACGATTTGATTCCTCCGATTCGGTTGATGTCAACGCCTCCACTTCATCTAGCAATGTTCCTTCCTCTACTTACCTCCACAAGATGCAAAAAGGAAGCCTCATCCAACCCTTTGGTTGCGTGATTGCCATTGATGAGAAAAACTTAAGCGTCCTTGCGTACAGTGAAAATGCCCCAGAATTGTTAGAACTATCCCCACACGCAGTTCCAAGCATCGAGCAACAAGAAGCTTTGACTATTGGAACGGATGTGCGTACTCTCTTTCGATCTTCAAGTGCAGCTGCTCTTCAGAAAGCAGTCAATTTCCCCGAAGTCAGCCTCCTCAACCCTATCTTGGTTCATTGCAGGAATTCGGGTAAGCCCTTTTATGCAATTTTACATAGGATCGATGTTGGATTAGTTATAGATTTGGAGCCCGTGAATCCAGCTGATGTGCCTGTCACAGCTGCTGGAGCACTAAAATCGTATAAGCTCGCTGCAAAAGCTATTTCTAGATTACAGTCTTTGCCAAGTGGAAATATTTCATTAATATGTGATGTGTTAGTCAGAGAAGTGAGTGATTTAACGGGCTATGACCGGGTTATGGTTTATAAATTTCACGAGGATGAGCATGGAGAAGTTGTGGCTGAATGTCGAAACCCTGAGCTCGAACCGTATCTTGGCTTGCATTACCCTGCCACTGATGTTCCACAAGCTGCAAGATTTCTTTTCATGAAAAATAAGGTTAGGATTATTTGTGATTGTTTGGCTCCGCCTGTTAAAGTGATTCAAGACAAGAGGTTAGCTCAACCGTTGAGCCTCTGTGGGTCGGCTTTAAGAGCTCCTCATGGATGTCATGCCCAATATATGGCAAATATGGGCTCTGCTGCGTCCCTTGTGATGTCCATTACTATCAATGAGGGCGATGATGAGTCAGAGAGCAATGATCAACAAAAAGGTAGAAAATTGTGGGGCCTGGTCGTTTGTCATCACTCAAGCCCTCGATTTGTCCCGTTCCCTTTGAGGTACGCGTGTGAGTTCCTGATTCAAGTTTTCAGTGTTCAGATTAACAAGGAAGTGGAGTTGGCGGCTCAAGTAAGAGAGAAGCATATTTTACGAACTCAAACCGTGCTTTGTGACATGCTTCTGAGAGATGCTCCCATGGGAATTATTACCAAGTCACCCAACGTGATGGACCTTGTTAAGTGTGATGGAGCTGCACTGTACTACAGGAACAAACTTTGGTTGCTTGGGGTCACTCCTACAGAGGCACAAATCAAAGATATAGCTCAATGGCTTCTTGAGTACCATGCTGGGAGTACAGGGTTAAGCACTGATAGCCTCATAGACGCTGGCTACCCCGGTGCTTCTATTCTTGGTGAAGAAGTCTGCGGGATGGCTGCTGTGAAGATTTCTTCAAAAGACTTTCTATTTTGGTTTCGGTCCCACACAGCAAAGGAGATCAAATGGGGTGGTGCAAAACACGAGCTGGGTGATGAGGATGATGGAAAAAAACTGCAACCCAGGTCATCATTCAAGGCCTTCCTTGAGGTTGTGAAGAGGCGGAGTCGACATTGGGAAGATGTGGAAATGGATGTAATCCATTCATTACAGCTAATACTGAGAGGATCTTTGCAAGATGAGATGAAAGATGATTCCAAAATGATCGTGAGTGTTCCATCAGTTGATACAAGTTTAAAAAGGGTGGATGAACTGCGTATTGTAACGAACGAAATGGTTCGCCTCATTGAGACAGCTTCAATCCCAATTTTTTCTGTTGATGCCTCGGGCAATATTAATGGGTGGAATAATAAAGTAGCTGAGCTTACTGGATTGATTTTGCAGCAAGCTATTGGTATGCCATTAGTCAGTCTTGTTGTGGATGATTCTGTTGAAGTTGTGAAAAACATGCTCTTCTCTGCTTTGCAAGGTAATACCCTTCTCAATTTTTCAGTCATTTGTTCAAAATTTCCCATTTCCTAGTGTTGTGTTAACCTTTCTAGATGTTTGCATTCGTGGTATTGATAATATAAGTCTTCATACTTCTAGATTCACTTTTCTGTTAGATCTCAAGACTTGTGATTGGGCATGATCAATACGAATCTGTTAATATTCTTTTCAGATTATTATATGAAATGTTAATAGGATGGATTTTCAATTGAATTGATATCAATGTGCAGGTGTGGAGGAGAAAAATGCTGAAATTAAGTTTAAAAGCTTTGTGCCTCGAGAGAATAATAATAACTACGATCCCATCACTTTGGTTGCTAATTCTTGTTGTAGTCGAGACATAAAGGAAACTATAATAGGGGTTTGCTTTGTTGGGAAAGATGTTAGTGGGGAAAAGTTGATTATGGACAAATATACAAAAATCCAAGGTGATTACGTTGGAATTATTCAAAGCCGTTGCGGCCTTATTCCTCCAATATTTATGATGGATGAGAATGGTCATTGCTTGGAGTGGAATGATGCAATGCAAAAATTGTCCGATCTGAAGAGGGAAGAAGTGATCCATCGAATGCTTCTTGGGGAGGTATTCTCTGTTAACAAGTTTGGTTGCCGGGTCAAAGATCAAGACACGTTAACCAGACTTAGGATATTACTAAATAGGGTAATTGCAGGCTTTGATGCAGATAAATTGTTGTTTGGGTTTTTTGGCCAGCAGGGTAAATACGTTGAGGCATTACTTTCTGCAAATAAAAGGACTGATTCTGAGGGAAGGATCACTGGGGTTTTGTGTTTCTTACACATTCCTAGTCCAGAACTTCAATATGCCATACAGGTGCAGAGGATATCGGAACAGGCTGCAGTAAATAGCCTCACAAAGTTGTCATATATGCGCCATGAAATACGAAATCCCTTAAATGGGATAAACTGCATTCATAATCTGATGAAATCATCTGATTTAAGCAAAGAGCAAAGTCAACTTCTGCAAAAAAGCCAATTGTGTCGAGAACAGTTAGCCAAGATTGTTGACGATATTGATATCGAGAGTATCGAGGAAGGGTATGCTTATCTGACTAAAACTACTAGGATTTGGTATTGTTATTGGTGAAACAGCTTTGTCTGATTTGATTTATTAGCAAGCACATCATTTATGGAACTTTGTAGATTTCAAACTTTTTTTTTCTTGATTTGATACTTGTCTATTTCTTTGTGCATTGTAGTAATAAGGGTTTCTTTGATTCGTGCTATACTTTCTTACGTTTTAATGCTTCCAGATACTTTATGAATGCTTTTGATGCTTGTATACTTTTCAGCTATATGGAAACGAAATGTGTGGAGTTCAATCTTGGGGAAGCTCTGGATGTCGTTTTAAATCAAGTTATAAGCCTAAGTCAGGAGCGCCAGGTGGAGGTTGTACTTGATTCACCTGATGATGTGTCATCCATGTGCTTGTATGGTGACAATTTGAGGCTTCAGCAAGTCCTGTCAGATTTCTTGAGAAGTGCGCTCCTCTTTACTCCAGCATTTGAAGGATCTTCAGTTCTGTTTCGCTTAATTCCAAGAAAGGAACAGATAGGGATGGAGATGCAAGTTGTCCATCTTGAATTTAGGTAATTCTTTCGCTTGTACTGTTTTAATGTTTATAAAATCCGAGGTGTGATTGAATAATTCTGATATTAATGCATGGAGCCTTTTGCATTTGTATGCTTGCTATTGCCACCAGAATAAGCAGATGCTCTGCTTCCTGGCTTCTCGCTTTTGTATGCGCTGCGATTTCGTATCCATATGATCACCATTTATGTTTGGACTTAACATTTCCTAGATAAGTACAGTAACTTCAAAGAGTATTTCAAGTGGGGGCCCTTTGGTCATTTGTTGGACTTCTAGTACTAGATTTTCTGTCTTTGTTGAATCCATTTCCCCTCCTGCTAAAAACACAAAACTCATCATCATGGAATCAATCGCCCCCTGCTCTATGACTTACATTCTTGCATACCTTGCATCAATATTAGTGTATCTACTCTCTCCCCCCCTCCCCCCCAGCCACAAATTCCCAACAAGTTGAATTTAGTGTCAACAATGAACCCAAATGTCTCTGTATATTAGTATTAGTACTCCTTAAAAGTGTCTGTTTTTAAGGAAAGAAATTCTGAATTTTACATAGAATCAAAAGTGTAATAAGCCTGAAAGGCTGAAACAGAAACTGTAAAACCAGCACGGAATTTAATCCATCAAGGTAGGGAAACATCAGATCCTGGACCAATGGTGTGATATTTGATCCGTGTTTTCCTTTGTTTGAGACCTGAAACATTAGATTTGTTTAGCTAACTAGCTATGCTAAATATTCTCAGCTCATGGGTATTTGTATCCAATTGATAGGGAGTTAGCTTTCCCTCTATTTGTGCATACTCATCCCTTTTAGTTCCTTCCTTGCCATTCTAACTTGAGCTCATTGTTGGTATTAATTGCAAACTAATGTGTGATTACTTCCTCCGTCCTAAAATGAGTGTCCTCTTTTGTTTTTTGCAAAAATTAAAGAAGTTGAATATTAGGGCATGAGAGATGGCAACAGCACTCATGCAAAGACCTTGAGGTCCTTGGTTCCAATCCCCACACCAAGGGGCCACGCTTACCTATCAAAAACATAGTAGTACATATACATGAATGCCGTTAATGTCCACACGGACACACCACAGTATTGTAAGTGCACACCGGGACATAATAGGTATAGAAAAAGGGACACTCATGTTAGGACAATTTTTTTTTCTTTCAAAAAGGGACACTCATGTTACTCCTATAATGACGTTCCACTGATTTCACCTTCATGTTCTCCGTGTTGATACGGGTCTTCTATTCTTTTCGATGAAAGGCAAAGATTTTAAATTGTACTGAATCTGAATATGATGTTGAAATGATAGGATTACCCATCCAGCCCCTGGGATTCCTGAAGGGTTGATTCAGGAGATGTTTCACCACAACCAAAGTGTCTCGAGGGAAGGCCTTGGCCTTTACATCAGCCAGAAGCTTGTTAAGATCATGAATGGCACTGTTCAGTATCTTAGGGATGATCAGAGATCATCCTTCGTTATTCTTGTTGAACTCCCATTGTATGATGAATCAGAGAAGAAACGGCCAAAACGAAGCTGACGAACAGATTAAAGTGTCCGTCAGGGTCTCCTCCATAAAAGTGGGCTGTGGCATCTCATCTATGGCTAGATTATTGCCTAAAGAGAGAAGGGGCCGGACCAGGCAATGTTTCAGGCTGGAGTCTGTCCGGGTCTACTTGACCTGCAGGGTGTCTTTCTTAGAAATTTGACTTGGTGGAGCTGCAGGGAGTTGAAAAGATAGTGAGGATGGTGAAGAAATTGAGATTATGGATGATTTCGCCTTCTGTACATCAATATTCTCCAGACCCATCAGCTGATTGCTTTAGGCTCTTTGTACAGGAAAACCTACAACGCAGCACTCTCTTTTAACTTGTAACTTGTTTTCATATTTCTGTAATCATGTGTTGAGGATTGAGTAGCTACTGCAAAATTTTGATTTTCAATTAATAGATACCGACCAACACGGGTTAACAGTTAATCCTTCCACTTCTTGCACTATTGAAATATCTAGTACCAATATTTTTATAATTTGTGCCTCATGGTTTTCCACTTTTCCTATCAGAGCTGCATAAGTCCTTAGATAACGGCTATTCTTTGTTGTTGGAGATTATATTAGTCATCCACTAGTTCTCTATCATACACATTCTTAATTACGGCCACTATAATTATTACTAATATATTGAAACAAACACCAAATATATAAAACTGATGTAAAATTACCCTGTTTAATAATTTTTATAGTGTGTGTATATTTTGTGTTGGAAGCACATAATGTTGCTTATTACAAAATAGAACGTATTATAGAGCGGGAGAAAGAGTGCAATGGAAGTTGAAGGGTTAAAATATGAAATAACTGTATACTACCTGATATTTATAGTTGAGCATTGGGTTACATGCAATTATATATATATATATATATATATATATATATATATATATATATATATTTTTTTTTTTTTAACTGTTGTAGCTATTGCTAACTTCGAAAATGAAAAGTTAGCGCAACACGTTTTATTGTTTTACTTTGTTAGACAACACGTTTTCTTTATTGTTTCTGACGGATGTTAATGTTCACTCTCGGCTTTTGTATTCTTCACAACAAAATAACATTAATCTTATGGTCGAAAAAAGTTTCATTATAGTGACAAAACAGGAATCCTAAACCAATTAAAATTGTAAATGAAAAAGAAAAACAGGAGAACTAATGACCTCTTCATTTATATGTATAACTAACTAAACAGTCCGAAAGGAGTTTGGAAGGCGGGAAAGAAACATGAAACAAACGTCCTTAACCTCAAAAATACAGAACCATGTTTCAAAAAACCTCGTCTCCAAGCACAGATGGATCCCCTACAACTCAATACCTGCTTTAAATACAATCTCTTCCTCACTTGTGCAATCACAAGACAGTCTTCCTTTTAAAATCTTACCTTTTTCTCCCTCTAATCTCGAAAAATACCATTTTCTTGTTAGTCGGTATCAGTTTTCTTCTTCCCATGAGGATGCCAAGCAGCTTCATTTACAGATTATTAAAAATGGGTTTGCTTGTGAATTGTTTTTGCCCAATACCCTTATAAATATATACATGAGAATTGGTGATCCGGTTTCCGCACTCAAGTTGTTTGATGAAATGCCTGTGAGGAATTCAGTTACTTGGTCTTGTCTGATTTCTGGGTACTCTCGAAATGAGATGCCTTGTGAGGCTAGTACTGTTTTCCGGGATATGATTTCTGCAGGATATCTCCCGGTTCATTATGCTCTTGGTAGTGTTTTACGTGCTTGCCAGGCCTTGAAATCTTGCGGGTTTATATTCGGGCTGCAGGTTCATGGTCTTATTACAAAAACCCGGGATGCCTGCGATGAGGTGGCTTGTAATGGATTGATTTCTTTTTATGGGAATTGTGTAGATTCATCTGCTGATTATGCTCATCGAGTTTTTAATGAGATAAAAGTTAGAACTTTAGTGTCATGGAACTCTATTATTTCTGTTTATTCCCAAAGGGGTGATGCAGTTTCTGCATTTGGTCTTTTCTCTGGCATACAACTTGAGGGGTCGGGATTTAGTTTGAGACCTAATGAATATACTTTTGGCAGCATAATATCTGCAACCTGTTCTTTTGTCGGGTGTCGCTCTGTCTTGCTTGAGCAGGTGCTTGGCAAAATAGAAAAATCTGGATTCCTACGTGACCTCTATGTGGGTAGTGCTTTGGTGAATGGTTTTGCAAGGTTTGGGGAAATTGGCACTGCTAAAAAGATTTTTGAACTGATGAGTGCGAGGAATGTGGTGTCCATGCATGGGTTAATGGTTGGACTGGTCGGTGCAAAAAGAGGCGAAGAAGCAGCTGAGGTTTTCATGGAGATGAAAGGCTTGGTTAAATTAACTTCTGATTCGTATGTAGTTCTTTTGAGTACTTTTGCTGAGTTCTCTTTGTTGGATGAAGGGAGAAAAAAAGGTAGAGAGGTTCATGCATATGTTGTCCGTACCGGGTTTAGTGATTCTAATGTTGCAATTGGAAACAGTCTAATAAATACATATGCCAAATGTGGATCAATTAGCTATGCTCGTGCCATTTTTGAATTAATGACTGCTAAAGATGAAATTTCATGGAATTCCATGATCTCAAGTCTTGACCAGAATGGGTGTTTTAGAGATGCACTTGAAATCTTTCGTAGAATGAAGAGAACTGAATTAATTCCCTCAAATTTTACGCTGATCAGTGCTTTGAGTTCATGTGCGGGATTGACTTGGAGAGAGATGGGAGAACAAATACACAGTGAAGGTGTCAAATTGGGACTTGATACAAATGTTTCAGTTTCAAATGCACTTCTTGCTCTTTATGCAGAGATAGGCTGTATAGTAGAGTGCAGGAAAGTGTTTTCTTATATGCCCCACTACGATCAAGTTACGTGGAACACCATTATTGGAGCATTTTCTGATTCTGTTTCCTTGGTTTTGGAAGGTGCAGGGTATTTCATGGGAATGATGCGAGGTGGATGGAGCCCTAACAAAATAACCTTTATAAATATCCTTGGAGCAATATCATCTGTTTTTCTACTTGAACTTGGTCAACAGATCCATGGGTTAACATTAAAATATAGTGTTAAAGACGATACTGCCATTGAGAATGCATTGCTCTTATGCTATGGAAAATGTGGGCATATGGATGACTGTGAGAAAATATTTTTGAGAATGGCTGAGAGGAGGGATGATGGAAGTTGGAATTGCATGATTTCGGGATACATACATAATGAGCTCTTACATAAGGCTATGGACTTGGTACGGCTTCTGATGCATAATGGTCAGAGATTAGATTGCTTCACCTTTGCCACTGTTCTTAGTGCATGTGCCTCAGTTGCAACGTTGGATCGTGGCATGGAAGTTCATGCCTGTGGAATCAGGGCTTGTTTGGACTCTGATGTTGTGGTTGGGAGTGCACTTGTTGACATGTACTCCAAATGTGGAAGAGTAGATTATGCTTCAAGAGTTTTTAGGTCAATGCCTCTAAGGAATGTCTATTCTTGGAACTCGATGATATGTGGCTATGCAAGGCATGGACAAGGAGAGAAATCTCTGGAGCTTTTCTCGAAAATGAAGCTCAAAGGCCAATCACCGGATCATGTTACCTTTGTTGGCATCCTTTCAGCTTGTAGCCATGCAGGGTTGGTTGGACAAGGGTTCGAACATTTTAATTCTATGAGCAAAGTTTATGGTCTGACCCCTAAAATGGAGCACTTTTCATGTATGGTGGATATCCTTGGGCGGGCGGGTGAGCTTGATAAGATTGAGGATTTCCTAAACCAAATGCCGATGGAACCTAGTGTTCTCATTTGGAGAACAGTGCTTGGGGCTTGCTGTAGAGCAAATGGCCGAAAAACCATTTTAGGTAGGAGGGCGGGTAAAATGCTGTTGGAGTTGGAGCCCCAAAATGCAGTAAACTATGTGCTTCTGGCCAACATGTATGCCTTGGGAGAGAAGTGGGATGATGTGGCAGAAGCACGTGTCTCAATGAGGTCCGCGGCAGCAAAGAAGGAGGCTGGGTGCAGTTGGGTCACAATGAAGGATGGTGTTCATGTTTTTGTAGCTTCAGATAAGTCGCACCCAGATAATTATGCAATCTATGAAAAGCTCAAAGAATTGCATGGGAAAATGAGGGAGATGGGTTATGTGCCAGAGACAAAGTTTGCCCTTCATGATCTTGATCTTGAGAACCAGGAAGAAATCCTGAGTTATCATAGTGAGAAACTTGCAGTTGCCTTTGTTCTCACACGAAAATCGGAATTGCCTATTAGAATAATGAAGAATCTTCGAGTATGTGGGGATTGTCACACTGCATTTAAATATATATCAAAGATAGTTGGTAGGTTGATAGTTTTACGGGATTCAAACAGATTCCATCATTTTGTTGGTGGTAACTGTTCGTGTGGGGATTACTGGTAAATGAAGTTGTGGGTAGTGCAACTGCAATAGACAAGAATTTAAGACTCGTGCTTTATTTGCTTCCTGTTTTCTGAAACATATACTTGGTTTGACACAAGCTCTCTCATCGTTTTTGGGTGAATTTGTTGATGCAAGTATCGAGACTAGAAGGATACATATGTCATAACCATACTTGCATGATCAAGGAAGCTTGTTAGGAAGGTTCTGACATCGCAGCAACGATTACTAGTTGCAGTCGGCTTATTTGGTTCTTCTTAACCATACTATATTTTTGACAGTACAAACGAGCACATGCTGCAGGAAGATAATGAAAGGTTATATAAGAGGCTATATATGCTAGCTAGAGCTCTATGGTGGAATGTATATTATCCCGGAATACTTCAGATACTGCGTTGTTGTTGACATGGCCAGCAGAAACTTAAGCTGCCAAAGACGTCTTGAACGATGGTGTACAGTGTACTGCAAGTATTAATAAACCCTTGAGCACTATCGTGTTACTTTTTTTTTTTTAAAAAAGGTTGGAGGACATAGACCGCACTTCAACCCTTAATTTTTTTTATATATTATTTTTAATGCCTTGAAAGGCTACAATATACATATATGATGCCTTTGGTATGGCTCGAACAATTGGTGCCTCTGGGGAGGCAGAGGCCCGACCTCTCTACTGAGAGTTGTAAAGTCCAGGGTGTCTCTAGTGAGACTCGAACACCCAACCTCTCCGTTAGGAGAAGTGAGCAGTACCACTTGAGCTAGAGCTCGTTGGTGCACTATCGTGTTACTGATACTTGTAATTTGACAAGAAAGGAATTGTAAATTGTGAATAAGTTTCTGAATTATTATATTGAATTGATTAAGATGAAGCCTTGCTTCATATATATACAGCTTAACAGAAGGAAAGGCTCGACTAGCAGGCCTAACAAACTAACTACCTAACCAACTAACTGACTTTCCAGACTTTTACAAAGAGCCCCCTTGCACCTACAACTATTTACAGCCAAGACACAAAACTTTCAATAGTAACGGCATTAACAAATTTCTTCCATTTTGTATTATGCTCTCCATACTTAGCTCTGGATTGGATTTCCTTCCCATGTTCTGCAACCAAGTTATTTATTTTCTGAATACCAATACTCTTGATACCCTCCCCACAAGTTGAGGGTGTGCATATGCTCACAATCCCCAACTTGGAAATAAACTTCCAATGCAAGCTCTTCCCAAGAAATTTTGTAAAAACATCTGCCAACTGATCCTTTGTGGAAATATGTTGCAATGATATCAATCCATTCTTTATCTTTTCCCTAATGAAGTGGCAATCCAGCTCTATGTGCTTAGTTCTAGCATGATACACTGGGTTATTTGCCACTGCAATTGCTGAGGAACTGTCACAATACATCTTGACTAGTGTGGGAATATTAACTCCAAGATCCTTAAGAAGACTAAGAAGCCATGTGACTTCACTGACTTGCGTAGCTAAGGCCACGTATTACGATTACGTAGATGATCGGACACAGATTGTTTCTTGGAGTGCCATGAAATGATAGATTTCCCCAACTTCATACAATATCCTGTGATGGATTTTCTATCATGCCAGTCACTATCACAAAAGGCTTCCAATTGTAGTTGATTAGAAGGGGGAAGGTAAATGCCTTGTTCTGGACAAGCTTTGACATACCTTAAAACTCTATGGAGAGCTTTTAAATGAATAGCTCTAGGACATTGGACAAATTGACTCAAGCATTGAGCTGCAAATGCCAAGTCTGGCCTTGTAACAGTCAGATATACCAACTTTCCCACAAGCTGTCTGTATTCTGAAGGATTGTTTAGGATGCTACTTTCATTGGCCAATAACTTTCCATTGGGATCAAAGGGAATGGTGAGTGCCTTGCTGTTGATCAGCCCTGCTGCTTCTACAAGTTCCACAGCATACTTTCTTTGGTTCAGATGAAACCCTTCTGCAGATCTCATGATTTCAATCCCAAGATAATATTTGATGGCCCCTAAATCCTTTATGCTGAATTTATCATGTAACAATTGCTTAAGGTGATTAATTGTAGCAATATTGTTACCCCCAACCAATATATCATCTACATAGACTAGAACTATGGTGATGCTTGTTTCCTCCTTCAAAACAAACAGGGAGTAGTCTGCCATAGACTGAATATATCCCAAATTAAGAAGAACCTCAGTCAGTTTTGAAAACCATTGTCTGGATGCTTGCTTTAGCCCATACAATGACTTTTTAAGCTTGCATACACTGTTGGGACTGTCTTGAGGTGTGTATCCTTGAGGCAGGCTCATGTAGACTTTTTCCTTTAAATCCCCATGCAAGAATGCATTATTCACATCAAGCTGTTGGACCTCCCAACCTTGGACTGCAGCAATGGCAAGAATGGTCCTTACAGTGACCATTTTGGCCACTGGTGCAAATGTCTCAGAATAATCTATACCTTCAGTTTGGTTATACCCTTTTGCAACAAGCCTGGATTTAAATCTTTCCACACTGCCATCAGAGTTGTACTTCACCTTTTATATCTACTTGCATCCAATAGGCTTTTTCCCTTGTGGCAGATCAACAATGTCCCAAGTATTATTAATTTCCAAAGCTTCAATCTCCCTTTTCATGGCTTCAACCCATTCAGTATTCTGACTAGCTTTACCATAGGATTGTGGTTCCTCTACATGAATCATAGAATTAGCACAAAGATGATGATAATGATGCATGTGAGCCATATTTTTGTGTTTAGGATAAATGCTAGAAACAACATAATCCTTCAGTTTAATAGGGGGGTATCTATTCCTTGTGGATTTTCTAGGATTTTGTAAATTTGGTTCTTCATAATCACTAGGATTCTGTTCTTGGCAAAGTGTGGGCTCTTCCTTGGGATTTTCCAAATTAGTTTCCTCATGATCACTTAGATCCTGTTGTTGATAGGATGTAGACTCCCTTTCTATGTGATCATTAGCATTATGTGTAATATCTTGGTTAGGGTTGTTGACAATTTAAGTAAAATCATTGGTCATTTGGTATAATCGGGGTTTATATTTCGAAGATGGGTGAGCTCGGGAATACTACATTGTGAATATGGGGGTGCGGAGTGCACATTCACATAAGTTTCACGAACTTGGGTGTTAATAATCAATCAGCGTTTTTAAAATCGTTGCAACGCTTTTTTACAACGGTTGTCTAGCGACTGCTCCAAAGGTTACAAGCGTTTGAAAGGATTTCGATTATTTTGCAACAGTTTTTTCTGGCGGTTGTCTAGTGACTGTTCCAAAGGTTACAACTGTTTGAAAGGATTTCTGATTATTTTGCAACAGTTTTTGGCGGTTGTCTAGTGACTGTTCCAAAGGTTACAACTGTTTGAAAGGATTTCTGATTATTTTGCAACGCTTTTTTCATCGGGGTTGTCTAGTGGTACAAAGGTTAAGAACCGCTTGAAAGGATTTCTCGATTATTTGCAAAGGGACACATATAAAACTATATATGAGTTCCTTCTTTCGTTTTAGGCTACTGAAAATTCACGAGAATACTCAACGGTAGTCTCCGGTTTTTTTTTCGAGTGCCGAAATAGGAGAGCAATTATAGTCTTATCCCACAAGAATATTCGTGTAACCCAGGGCATTCGATAGGGTAATTCTTGTAGGAAAGTGCATTGTGCACGATTCTATAATATATCCAAGTTATTCGACATTGTTTTTATTAATAATTCCCCAACAATGCAAGAATTATCATCGTTGTACAATGTCGAGTGTGAAAGAAATGACTACAAATTTCGAAACCGGAAGTATGGGGTTGATTTTCGCCTAAGTGGCGAAGAAAATGCATTTTCTCGTTGACGACGTTGAAGGTGTATATGTGTTGAGCACTCCTATGCCGCAGGCGCCGGATGATGGGACGTGGAAGATCTGCCGGAAGAGAGGAGTAAATGGGAGAATGATGACTACATCTCGTAGAGGCCATATTCTTAACGGTATGTCGATTCTCAGATTTGATATTTACCAAAATGTTGAGTTTGCTAAAGAACTATGGAATTCCCTAGAGTCTAAGTATATGGATGAAGATGCCTCTAGTAAGAAATTCTTAGTTGGAAGCTTTATGAATTATAAGATGGTAGATTCTAGACCAGGTAATGGAACAATACAATGAAGCGCTTAGTATTTTGGGTCAATTTGCTCAACATAAGATGGAAATGGATGAGTCTATTTCGGTGTCGACATTATACATAAATTGCCCCCATCTGGAGAAGGCTGCAAACATATGCTTAAGCATAAGAAGGAAAGGAGTTGACTCTGCAGTTCAATCCTCGGTAGTCATTGCGCGTAGAGGAATCTCTAAGGATGCAGGGAGGCGGCAAGAGATCAAGAAAGATGCTATGATTCGACTTCCATCAATATGGTGGAAGCGGCCGAAGGATCTTTAAGAACAAAAAGGAGGGCAAAAATGGTGGGCCTTAGGTGAAGTGCTCTTCTAAGAATAAAAGCGAGGGGGAGAAAGCGAACAGCAGGCAACACTAGCAATGAATCTTGCCATGAAACCTAAGGGTGCATGTTGGATTTGCGGTAAAAGTGGGCATTTCAAAAGGTGATTGCCGAGTAAGAAGGAGCAAGAATAAAGGATCATACAACAATAGTTACAGGCGGTGTCTATGGACCAAGGTCATACACATCAAGGTCAGGAATTTAACTTGTGGTATTAATTTTGATGTGAATTATGTACCATTTATTTCGAGGCATTTTATGTGCGGGATGATGATGGTACATGGTGGATAGACTCGAGGTGCAACAAGACATGTATGCAAAAGATCGTAGTTGGTTTGAAAAGTATGAACCAAATTGAATGATGGATCCATACTCTTTATGGGAGCGAGTCAAAAGCAAAGAATTGTTGGCCAAGGCTGTACATTGTATTTTAGTTCGGAAAAAGTATTTTGTTAAAGAATGTATTACATGTGCCGTGTGATGGTAAAACTTAGTTTCGGAAGTTTGCTATGTAGGGATGGTTTTAAACAAGTTTATGAGTCGGACAAATTCATTTTAAGCAAGTGTGGTGTATTTATAGGATTTGGATATCTATGTAATGGCATGTTTATGTTAAATATAAAGCATGATGTTGTAAACAATATTATGGCATGTTCTGAAATTGATACTTCAGTTTTGTGGCATGCTCGTTTAGGCCATGTTCACTATAAACGCATGTTATTAATGTCGAAGAATGAGCTTATTCCATCCTTTGACATGAATGTGAATAAGTGTAATATTTGTATGTTGACTAAAATTGTTAGACAACCTTTTCATAATGTTAAAAGATCTTCTTCAATTCTAGAACTTATTCATAGTGACCTTTGTGACTTATATTCCACACCATCTTTGGGTAATAAGAAGTATGTGATAACATTTATAGATGATTATACTCGTTTTTGTTATGTGTTTTTACTCCACACTAAAGATGAGGCAATAGATAAATTTATAATCTATAAAAATGAGGTTGAACTTCAATTGTCTTCTAAGATTAAGAAGATGCGTACCGATAGATGTAACGACCCGATCTAAATTCCAACACGAAATCCCAAGGTCGTGCCACTGGAACTAACATAAGAAGAGGACAAGCACTTGTTAAACAGTAGTGCAAGTCGAACAACCGAGCTAACACGCTCTAAACATGAACATAAAGCCACACTAAAATACGGTGTTTCAAAAATCGAATCAGCGGAAGCAATAAGAAACGAAGTCCCAAGCTATGAAGCTCGAAAGCAACGTCAATGAAACCAAGAGAGACATTATCTCTCAAAGTAGGAAAAACAAAACTCGCGTGCCGCAACATTGCAGACGCTGAACAAACCATCGGCACTCCGAGGCGTTTCAACAAAGAACCAACCTGATATAACAATTACCCAACGGCTAAAGCATACCGGGGTCAACCAACAACTATAACAAGTAGGATAAAGAAATGCCCCAAAGCTACTGCGTGCCGGGGAGACAACTTAAATAAATACGAAACCACGAACAAGGCACGACACAACACGTCGGCCCAAGAAAGAACTAACACAAATACCCAAGTATCTACCCAACTGTAAAGTCTAAATAACTTTACAAAATGTCGATCTCACAAGAATAGCAAAGTACATGATATCAATGACAATGCTAAAAGGGAACGAGACTCTACAAGGCAAGTGCTACTCGGGAGGTAAAGCTGCTACAAACACGAACCACACGATCTGATCTCGATCTATTGATCGGTGCGCCCTTGCCTACAGCCACGATCTACTCGACCTCCACGCGGCTACCAATTTCTGCAACTAGAAAACAAAGTACGGAATGAGTCATAATGACCCGATACGCTACTACTAAGAATATGTAACATATAATTATGTAACATAAAAATAATCATCACGCCATTTTACAAATGACGAAAACCCCGTGAAGAGAGGCGTCGTATCATTTAGATACTCCACAAGATAACCATTTCTTCTCACTTACTAAACCGTCCAAATGAACTAGGGTGTAATTCCTGTTCAAACACAAACCAAATGAATTAGAAGGTAGTTCCTACTAAACATCATATGCAAGTATATATCATCATATATATATTAATCAAGCTATTCATATAATCATCACGTGTAAGGGTGCATATTTATATATATACACCTATACCAGTATGTATATCTCTATATATACATATCAAATCTCCCATATAATCATCATGTATAAGAGTGCATATCTATATATATGCATCAATCTTTCATATATATCTCATATATAAGTATGTATATCTCTATATACATATATCTAATCTACGCATAACATCAGCCCATACAAACATGGTCAATAAGATCTCATGTTCAACTAACACTTTGTTATCACAAAGTGCCCATAGTAAGCCACATAAAGGATAGAAAGATACCAAATCCATATCGTTGTGTCGCTCACGCAATCACAACTGTTAATCCATATCGTGCCGGTGATGATACCGTGTTCGGGTATCAAAGTACTTTTCTTCTCGGGTCAGAGCTCTCTCGGGAAAATAGCACTAGCCAATGCGCTCTTTTGGTTACAAAGGGGCTACTTCCCCCCAGTAGCTAGCGGTGGAGGTGTGTGTGTGAAACCCGAATCGATGCGGCGATACATTGCAACCACGAATCCCATAATTCGTGAAGACAATGCATCGTCCCCATCAACGTAAAACAAGTAATGCCAGCTGGACTTATATGCAATGCACAAGTAGATGTTTACTTGCAAATTCTCAAGTAGATATCTGGGATCTACTAAACTCATACGATTATGCACATTGTTACAATAATCATAAAACCACAATAGGAGGCTCATTTGAGTCTCTAAATCAGAAGTGTCAAGTTGTCCACTCAATTCAATCCAAGTTCCAAAAGCTAGTAATCTAGTCAAATGGATTCTACAAGTTGTAGGATCTCACCACGATCCACATAAGGTTCAATTGTTCCTTAACCTCGACTCCGTTGAGTCTTCACTACAATTCATCCCAAATAGGTTATAAATGCTATTTGCATTTCTAACCATTTTCTAAGTTCTCGACCAAGCGTAGCTAGGTTCTTGTCTCATTAAGAAACCCTAGATCAACAGTTCACAATTTCACCTATTAGTGAAATATAAATTCAACACCGATTGATGAATCAATTCTCAATGAAACCACGAGTAATCAAGCGGTTATGCTTGAGTCAATTACACAATATGCCTTATAAGTCATATCATTAAGTATGAAAACCCAATCCCTAACAAGTATCACAATTATGCTTTCATAAGTCATAATATCTAGTAAGCATAGATGTTTATTTCTAGCATAAATCCAAGTTAAGTGGATAACTTAACAAATAATAAACCACACAAGCATAGAAATTCATTTCTTTTATGAATCTAAGTTAAACCCATAACTTAACAAGTAGCAACTCATATCATCCCAAGACTTCATTGATGGTCTAGGATAAAATAAAACTTCAGATTATATTCACTAAAACTCATTCTAGAATGATCATTCATTCTATATTCCCAAATCCATTATGGTTCATGTATTATTATTTATAAACACTTGGCATGTTCAAATATTGTGATCACACATATTTAGATACTAGACATTTTAAGGTGTTATTCACCCTTTTGAATCATTCAATTCAGACCAATAATCATCAATTTATGATTATCACAAAAGACAAGTCATTTTCAGATTTTTTGTTATAACTCATTCTGCACAGTCAACTTGTAAGTTCGACCATTAATTCCTCACAACTCCAAAGGAGGTGATTCTTTCTCAGTCTGAAACTAGACTGTTAAGAATATATTTTAGCCTTTTAAATTACTCCATTATGACTTCTATTCATCAAGATACAGCCCCTCGAAGTTCATGTTTTAAACCTGAGTATCTGTTGTGTGATTCATTCTGCATGTCTATCATACAAAATTCACCAAAAATGGCTCGTTACTCCAAATGTTATAAACTTTTACATTTTCAAACTAGACTCTTTGAGATAGAGTTTACCATTTTAAAACACTCCATTAGGATATGTATTCATCAAAATATGACCACTTCAATCTCACGTTAACAGATTAACTTTCTGGTAACAGCAATGGAACAATTGTTGTGCTAATGAAAAATACTTGGCTCCAAAATTTATGAAACTTTACAGAGAGTTACCTAACATGTATAGGTATAACATACTCAAGTTTAGAAAAATCCCTTCAGTAGATTAGTACCAGACTTCTCCCGAAATTTACCCCAAAAGAGACTGAATTTGTAGGGTTTATTTCCCAACAAGTTCATGAACAATAATGATTTAATCAAAGCTTGAACATATTTCAAACTAAACCCAAGACCAAAATCATTAAGTCAAGATCCATGAAATGTTTTCAGATTTCATAGAAACATCAAAACGTTTTATAGACTTGATAAAACTCTTCCTTAGCATGATCTAAGCAAGATTTGTGAAGAAACAAGCAAGGTGGTTTAGTGCGTACCTCAGATCTGACTTTCAAACCTATGTGAAACCTGAAATAGATAGAGGAAACGATCTCTCGGCGAGATCTTTCCAACGGTGGTCTCGGCTCGTCGATTGGTTGGCGAAGCTCATTGTCGCCCGAACACTCAAGAACCCACTTCTCTCTCTCTCTCTCTAAGTTTGACCGTTTGGAGAGATAACGATGTGAACAAAATCATTATTAAATGAATGAAGAGATGTCTTGAGGATTATATACTCCTAAGTGGAGGTCAAAGGTTCAAAATACCCTTACAAGAGAGATAAAGGAGGATTTATATTAAGGGTAGAATAGGAAACTTCATCAAGACGTGTCATAAAAGACTGTACTCATTAGATGGCTGCTCATTAAGAGCAAAGGCTCTTGTTCGAGGGCTAAAGTCTGCTGTTATTCGAAGGCTTCTCTGAGCTCGAAGTCTCTGGTCAAGCATTTCGAAATCTGCTGGTAAGAAACAGCCAAAGTCTACCGTGGTGCAGCCCCCGATTCTGCTGGTATAGCAGCCCCATGTCTGCTAGTAAGCAGCCCGGGCTTACTGAAATGGCCAAAAAGTCTGCTGGTAGCAGCAACCTGTGGCTAACTTCAGCGGCTCCCATGCACCGTTCGGCCAGATTGGCGTGATTTCTTCGCCCGGCTGACCCCTAAGGACTTCAACTAAAAGCTTAAAAGTCTCAAATCAACTAAAACCATCTTGTATGATATCTCGAACAAAACAATTGAGTCGCGTACCATATTTGATCGTAACTAATAGGACAAACGAAATCATATGGAACAAACTAACGATGAAACAATGATCAAGAGCAAGTATACATACTTATTTTTAAAGTATGTTAAATGCCTAATAAAGAGTCTCAAACTCATACTCAAACTTAATTTAGAATTAAGTCCCTCAAAATACAGAGGCGAAACATTTCTGCCTTGCGAATCGTTAAACCACAACCATACTGACGACTGACTATACTTTCAACGTCGTGACCTCATGCTAAAACATTAGACATGATAATAAGGATATTAAATGTATCCAAGTGAGTACACAAAGACCCTAGGATCCCTCGAAGGTCGATATAAGAAAATCACGAACAAATTACATC
>CM028380.1:58952235-58987596 GCA_013146195.2 Codonopsis lanceolata | reverse complement strand
CTTTTTGATTCTATTGTATTGTAATAAGGGTTTCTTTGATTCGTGCTATACTTTCTTCGTTTTAATGCTTCCAGATACTTTATGAATGCTTTTGATGCTTGTATACTTTTCAGCTATATGAAGCGAAATGTGTGGAGTTCAATCTTGGGAAGCTCTGGATGTCGTTTTAAATCAAGTTATAAGCCTAAGTCAGGAGCGCCAGGTGGAGGTTGTACTTGATTCACCTGATGATGTGTCATCCATGTGCTTGTATGGTGACAATTTGAGGCTTCAGCAAGTCCTGTCAGATTTCTTGAGAAGTGCGCTCCTCTTTACTCCAGCATTTGAAGGATCTTCAGTTCTGTTTCGCTTAATTCCAAGAAAGGAACAGATAGGGATGGAGATGCAAGTTGTCCATCTTGAATTTAGGTAATTCTTTTCGCTTGTACTGTTTTAATGTTTATAAAATCCGAGGTGTGATTGAATAATTCTGATATTAATGCATGGAGCCTTTTGCATTTGTATGCTTGCTATTGCCACCAGAATAAGCAGATGCTCTGCTTCCTGGCTTCTCGCTTTTGTATGCGCTGCGATTTCGTATCCATATGATCACCATTTATGTTTGGACTTAACATTTCCTAGATAAGTACAGTAACTTCAAAGAGTATTTCAAGTGGGGGCCCTTTGGTCATTTGTTGGACTTCTAGTACTAGATTTTCTGTCTTTGTTGAATCCATTTCCCCTCCTGCTAAAAACACAAAACTCATTGTCATGGAATCAATCGCCCCCTGCTCTATGACTTACATTCTTGCATACCTTGCATCAATATTAGTGTATCTACTCTCTCCCCCCCCAAGCCACAAATTCCCAACAAGTTGAATTTAGTGTCAACAATGAACCCAAATGTCTCTGTATATTAGTACTCCTTAAAAGTGTCTGTTTTTAAGGAAAGAAATTCTGAATTTTACATAGAATCAAAAGTGTAATAGCCCTGAAAGGCTGAAACAGAAACTGTAAAACCAGCACGGAATTTAATCCATCAAGGTAGGGAAACATCAGATCCTGGACCAATGGTGTGATATTTGATCCTTGTTTTCCTTTGTTTGAGACCTGAAACATTAGATTTGTGTAGCTCACTAGCTATGCTAAATATTCTCAGCTCATGGGTATTTGTATCCGATTGATAGGGAGTTAGCTTTCCCTCTATTTGTGCATACTTGCCCTTTTAATTCCTTCCTTGCCATTCTAACTTGAGCTCATTGTTGGTATTAATTGCAAACTAATGTGTGATTACTTCCTCCGTCCTAAAATGAGTGTCCTCTTTTGTTTTTTGCAAAAATTAAAGAAGTTGAATATTAGGGCATGAGAGATGGCAACAGCACTCATGCAAAGACCTTGAGGTCCTTGGTTCCAATCCCCACACCAAGGGGCCACGCTTACCTATCAAAAACATAGTAGTACATATACATGAATGCCGTTAATGTCCACACGGACACACCACAGTATTGTAAGTGCACACCGGGACATAATAGGTATAGAAAAAGGGACACTCATGTTGGGACAATTTTTTTTTTCTTTCAAAAAGGGACACTCATGTTACTCCTATAATGACGTTCCACTGATTTCACCTTCATGTTCTCCGTGTCGATACGGGTCTTCTATTCTTTTCGATGAAAGGCAAAGATTTTAAATTGTACTGAATCTGAATATGATGTTGAAATGATAGGATTACCCATCCAGCCCCTGGGATTCCTGAAGGGTTGATTCAGGAGATGTTTCACCACAACCAAAGTGTCTCGAGGGAAGGCCTTGGCCTTTACATCAGCCAGAAGCTTGTTAAGATCATGAATGGCACTGTTCAGTATCTTAGGGATGATCAGAGATCATCCTTCGTTATTCTTGTTGAACTCCCATTGTATGATGAATCAGAGAAGAAACGGCCAAAACGAAGCTGACGAACAGATTAAAGTGTCCGTCAGGGTCACCTCCATAAAAGTGGGCTGTGGCATCTCATCTATGGCTAGATTATTGCCTAAAGAGAGAAGGGCCGGACCAGGCAATGTTTCAGGCTGGAGTCTGTCCGGTCTACTTGACCTGCAGGGTGTCTTTCTTAGAAATTTGACTTGGTGGAGCTGCAGGGAGTTGAAAAGATAGTGAGGATGGTGAAGAAATTGAGATTATGGATGATTTCGCCTTCTGTACATCAATATTCTCCAGACCCATCAGCTGATTGCTTTAGGCTCTTTGTACAGGAAAACCTACAACGCAGCACTCTCTTTTAACTTGTAACTTGTTTTCATATTTCTGTAATCATGTGTTGAGGATTGAGTAGCTACTGCAAAATTTTGATTTTCAATTAATAGATACCGACCAACACGGGGTTAACAGTTAATCCTTCCACTTCTTGCACTATTGAAATATCTAGTACCAATATTTTTATAATTTGTGCCTCATGGTTTTCCTATCAGAGCTGCATAAGTCCTTAGATAACGGCTATTCTTTGTTGTTGGAGATTATATTAGTCATCCACTAGTTCTCTATCATACACATTCTTAATTACGGCCACTATAATTATTACTAATATATTGAAACAATTATCAACACCAAATATATAAAACTGATGTAAAATTACCCTGTTTAATAATTTTTATAGTGTGTGTATATTTTGTGTTGGAAGCACATAATGTTGCTTATTACAAAATAGAACGAAAGACGTATCATAGATCGAGAGAAAGAGTGCAATGGAAGTTGAAGGGTTAAAATATGAAATAACTGTACACTACCTGATATTTATAGTTGAGCATTGGGTTACATGCAATTATATGTATATATATATATATATATATATATATATATATATATATTTTTTTTTTTTAACTTGAATTAGTGCGCTACTATCGAAAATCGCGAGATGTTGATTTTGATTAGAATCTCGTAAAAGAAAGCAACACGAACGCCGTTACATATGTTTTAGCACAACACGTTTTCTTTATTGTTTCTGACGAATGTTAATGTTCACTCTCGGCTTTTGTATTCTTCACAACAAAATAACATTAATCTTATGGTCGAAAAAAGTTTCATTATAGTGACAAAACAGGAATCCTAAACCAATTAAAATTGTAAATGAAAAAGAAAAACAGGAGATCTAATGACCTCTTCATTTATATGTACAATTAACTAAACAGTCCGAAAGGAGTTTGGAAGGCGGGAAAGAAACATGAAACAAACGTCCTTAACCTCAAAAATACAGAACCATGTTTCAAAAAACCTCGTCTCCCAGCACAGATGGATCCCCTACAACTCAATACCTGCTTTAAATACAATCTCTTCCTCACTTGTGCAATCACAAGACAGTCTTCCTTTTAAAATCTTACCTTTTTCTCCCTCTAATCTCGAAAAATACCATTTTCTTGTTAGTCGGTATCAGTTTTCTTCTTCCCATGAGGATGCCAAACAGCTTCATTTACAGATTATTAAAAATGGGTTTGCTTGTGAATTGTTTTTGCCCAATACCCTTATAAATATATACATGAGAATTGGTGATCCGGTTTCCGCACTCAAGTTGTTTGATGAAATGCCTGTGAGGAATTCAGTTACTTGGTCTTGTCTGATTTCTGGGTACTCTCGAAATGAGATGCCTTGTGAGGCTAGTACTGTTTTCCGGGATATGATTTCTGCAGGATATCTCCCGGTTCATTATGCTCTTGGTAGTGTTTTACGTGCTTGCCAGGCCTTGAAATCTTGCGGGTTTATATTCGGGCTGCAGGTTCATGGTCTTATTACAAAAACCCGGGATGCCTGCGATGAGGTGGCTTGTAATGGATTGATTTCTTTTTATGGGAATTGTGTAGATTCATCTGCTGATTATGCTCATCGAGTTTTTAATGAGATAAAAGTTAGAACTTTAGTGTCATGGAACTCTATTATTTCTGTTTATTCCCAAAGGGGTGATGCAGTTTCTGCATTTGGTCTTTTCTCTGGCATACAACTTGAGGGGTCGGGATTTAGTTTGAGACCTAATGAATATACTTTTGGCAGCATAATATCTGCAACCTGTTCTTTTGTCGGGTGTCGCTCTGTCTTGCTTGAGCAGGTGCTTGGCAAAATAGAAAAATCTGGATTCCTACGTGACCTCTATGTGGGTAGTGCTTTGGTGAATGGTTTTGCAAGGTTTGGGGAAATTGGCACTGCTAAAAAGA
Organism: Codonopsis lanceolata; assembly: GCA_013146195.2. Classification (NCBI taxonomy): domain Eukaryota; kingdom Viridiplantae; phylum Streptophyta; class Magnoliopsida; order Asterales; family Campanulaceae; genus Codonopsis; species Codonopsis lanceolata. The sequence goes on along the minus strand of CM028380.1, from coordinate 58,983,418 downwards.
TTTTTGAACTGATGAGTGCGAGGAATGTGGTGTCCATGCATGGGTTAATGGTTGGACTGGTCGTGCAAAAAAGAGGCGAAGAAGCAGCTGAGGTTTTCATGGAGATGAAAGGCTTGGTTAAATTAACTTCTGATTCGTATGTAGTTCTTTTGAGTACTTTTGCTGAGTTCTCTTTGTTGGATGAAGGGAGAAGAAAAGGGAGAGAGGTTCATGCATATGTTGTCCGTACCGGGTTTAGTGATTCTAATGTTGCAATTGGAAACAGTCTAATAAATACGTATGCCAAATGTGGATCAATTAGCTATGCTCGTGCCATTTTTGAATTAATGACTGCTAAAGATGAAATTTCATGGAATTCCATGATCTCAAGTCTTGACCAGAATGGGTGTTTTAGAGATGCACTTGAAATCTTTCGTAGAATGAAGAGAACTGAATTAATTCCCTCAAATTTTACGCTGATCAGTGCTTTGAGTTCATGTGCGGGATTGACTTGGAGAGAGATGGGAGAACAAATACACAGTGAAGGTGTCAAATTGGGACTTGATACAAATGTTTCAGTTTCAAATGCACTTCTTGCTCTTTATGCAGAGATAGGCTGTATAGTAGAGTGCAGGAAAGTGTTTTCTTATATGCCCCACTACGATCAAGTTACGTGGAACACCATTATTGGAGCATTTTCTGATTCTGTTTCCTTGGTTTTGGAAGGTGCAGGGTATTTCATGGGAATGATGCGAGGTGGATGGAGCCCTAACAAAATAACCTTTATAAATATCCTTGGAGCAATATCATCTGTTTTTCTACTTGAACTTGGTCAACAGATCCATGGGTTAACATTAAAATATAGTGTTAAAGACGATACTGCCATTGAGAATGCATTGCTCTTATGCTATGGAAAATGTGGGCATATGGATGACTGTGAGAAAATATTTTGAGAATGGCTGAGAGGAGGGATGATGGAAGTTGGAATTGCATGATTTCGGGATACATACATAATGAGCTCTTACATAAGGCTATGGACTTGGTACGGCTTCTGATGCATAATGGTCAGAGATTAGATTGCTTCACCTTTGCCACTGTTCTTAGTGCATGTGCCTCAGTTGCAACGTTGGATCGTGGCATGGAAGTTCATGCCTGTGGAATCAGGGCTTGTTTGGACTCTGATGTTGTGGTTGGGAGTGCACTTGTTGACATGTACTCCAAATGTGGAAGAGTAGATTATGCTTCAAGAGTTTTTAGGTCAATGCCTCTAAGGAATGTCTATTCTTGGAACTCGATGATATGTGGCTATGCAAGGCATGGACAAGGAGAGAAATCTCTGGAGCTTTTCTCGAAAATGAAGCTCAAAGGCCAATCACCGGATCATGTTACCTTTGTTGGCATCCTTTCAGCTTGTAGCCATGCAGGGTTGGTTGGACAAGGGTTCGAACATTTTAATTCTATGAGCAAAGTTTATGGTCTGACCCCTAAAATGGAGCACTTTTCATGTATGGTGGATATCCTTGGGCGGGCGGGTGAGCTTGATAAGATTGAGGATTTCCTAAACCAAATGCCGATGGAACCTAGTGTTCTCATTTGGAGAACAGTGCTTGGGGCTTGCTGTAGAGCAAATGGCCGAAAAACCATTTTAGGTAGGAGGGCGGGTAAAATGCTGTTGGAGTTGGAGCCCCAAAATGCAGTAAACTATGTGCTTCTGGCCAACATGTATGCCTTGGGAGAGAAGTGGGATGATGTGGCAGAAGCCCGTGTCTCAATGAGGTCTGCGGCAGCAAAGAAGGAGGCTGGGTGCAGTTGGGTCACAATGAAGGATGGTGTTCATGTTTTTGTAGCTTCAGATAAGTCGCACCCAGATAATTATGCAATCTATGAAAAGCTCAAAGAATTGCATGGGAAAATGAGGGAGATGGGTTATGTGCCAGAGACAAAGTTTGCCCTTCATGATCTTGATCTTGAGAACCAGGAAGAAATCCTGAGTTATCATAGTGAGAAACTTGCAGTTGCCTTTGTTCTCACACGAAAATCGGAATTGCCTATTAGAATAATGAAGAATCTTCGAGTATGTGGGGATTGTCACACTGCATTTAAATATATATCAAAGATAGTTGGTAGGTTGATAGTTTTACGGGATTCAAACAGATTCCATCATTTTGTTGGTGGTAACTGTTCGTGTGGGGATTACTGGTAAATGAAGTTGTGGGTAGTGCAACTGCTATAGACAAGAATTTAAGACTCATGCTTTATTTGCTTCCTGTTTTCTGAAACATATACTTGGTTTGACACAAGCTCTCTCATCGTTTTTGGGTGAATTTGTTGATGCAAGTATCGAGACTAGAAGGATACATATGTCATAACCATACTTGCAAGATCAAGGAAGCTTGTTAGGGAGGTTCTGACATCGCAGCAACGATTACTAGTTGCAGTCGGCTTTTTTGGTTCTTCTTAACCATACTATATTTTTGACAGTACAAACGAGCACATGCTGCAGGAAGATAATGAAAGGTTATATAAGAGGCTATATATGCTAGCTAGAGCTCTATGGTGGAATGTATATTATCCCGGAATACTTCAGATACTGCGTTGTTGTTGACATGGCCAGCAGAAACTTGAGCTGCCAAAGACGTCTTGAACGATGGTGTACAGTGTACTGCAAGTATTAGTAAACCCTTGAGCACTATCGTGTTACTGATACTTGTAATTCATGCTCATTTGCTGCGGTGTTTTCTTGGTGTTAAGATTTTTCAGCTATAGGAAACCAAAATCCACAAAAACATATTTTCAAAGTGCTTAAACTGTGTATCGGAAAAGGATTAAAATACAATATTAATGGTAAGTTATGGCAAATTTTTGTGATCATTTCCAACAAGGATAGCATTATTCAACAAGGATACGAATGTCCTGACAAATAGAATCTGTTACCCATTAACCCATCTGACCAGACTGAAAATTACCCAACTCAACCCGTTAACATTTGTTGGGTCGAAACGGGTTACATTATCGAGTTGTGTCGGGTCATGTTAAAGCGGACCATGCTTGGCACCCATTTTGACCCATAGGTTTTACCTAGAGCCGTCAAAATGAGCCAAACCCATTGGATTGATCCGTCCCACCATATTAAAAAGGTGGGCAGGGGTTTAAAAACATGACCCCGCCAAAAAACAGGCTTTTTGGGTTAGACCAAATGGGTCGTGGGTTGGATGGGACAGGACGGGTTGGCCCGCCTATTTTTACCAACTATAATATATATATATATATATATATATATATATACGAGCTAGCACGAGAGGGCTTCAGCCATGATAGGAAAGAAGTCAAGTCTGAGCTAAAGCACCGGAAAAGAAGTGCAATATTTTTACCTTGACCTTGAGCTTCACCTTGAGAAAGACTTATGAAGCTATCAAATGCAATTCTATAGGCTTCACCATATATATATATATGTATATATATATAATCACCCTTCAGTCGCTCTTGAATGTCTTGGTTCAAATTTCTTCAAAGGGCGGGTTGGTCCACCCCACCCCACAACCTAAGGTGGGTTGGGTTGGGTCATTGTTTTTTAAGTCCGTCAACTTTTTGGGTTGGCCCATCCTGTCCCACCAATTGGCAGGGTCGGCCATTTTGCGGGTTCGTCCGTTTTGACGGCTCTAGTTTTACGCTATACATGTGGATTTTTTTTGCCAAGCCAGGTCAGTCGTTTAAACGTGTCACTCGTTATAAATCAACCCGATTTAGCTTAACCCATTTTGTCTCGTTTGATATTCGAGTTCTAACGGGTTCCGATTCATTTTGATCTGTTACTTGTTTTAACCCGACTCATTTCAACCTGTTACTCGTCTCAACTCACTCAATTGTCGGACCTACTTATTTTGTTTAGTAGTTATGCTTCTTTCTTTTTTTTTTGGATGAAATTTAGGTCGGCCTCATTTCAAAAGTATTCAACCACTTCAGTCCACTACATGAAAAATGCATTTTTGGTGCGAAAGGATGAGTATACTCAATGAACCGAACACACGTGGAGATGCATGATTTAGATGCATGCTTATATGCATCATGATGTATGATTTTTAATCGTGATGCACGATTCCAAATAGTCTAACTGTCATTTCCATTTCATAGCGGTGCATCGCGATTTAAACCTGTCAATTTCCATTTCATAGAGATGCATTGGGACTCCATATTAATGAATCACGAATCCAAATTGATGCACCGCGATTGAAATTTGATGCATCGTGATTCAAAATTGTTTAATTTGCATATCTTCTACCTTCTTCCTCCTCCTTCGTCATCCGTCTTCTTCTTCTTAGAGATGTTAAAAAGGTCGATGACCGATCCTGTTAAACCGTAACCGAAAAGGGTTAGGGTCGAGAAAATGTAACCCTATTAAATTCAGGGCTAACAACTCAGGGTCAACCTGGGTAACATCGAGGGTCAAACCTGTTAAACCGTAACCGAAAAGGGTTAGGGTCGAGAAAATATAACCCTATTAAATGTAGAGATAACATGGTTGGCCCTATAGGGTCATAACCGTACAGGATTGACCTTGTAGAGTTAGGGTCAACCCGCTTAACATCTTTACTTTTTCCTTATCCGTCTTCTTTTCTTCTGAAAAATCGTTTACCTTTTGGGGGAATTGCCCCCAAACCCTCACGATTGGGGCGCTGCCCCCTTGACCCTCGTTAATTGACCGTGCAAATCGATCCCCGTTTCATTGCTGTAATAATTGTGATTTTCAAACAATTTAGGAAGAATACATTAGACTTATGGAAGAAATGCTAGAGTTGTGTAATGAGAAGGATCTAGGAATTTTAGTAAGAGTATTATCAACGACCCTTTTCGATTGAAAAAGAAAGTTGACTGGAGCGGTTATATGTTTAAAAAAAAGTACTGGTCAACAATTTATAAATTTTCTTTTAGGAGAAATTCAAGTCGGTCCACTTTACACATTATTTAACCCCAAAAGTTCTCTATCTTTTAATTTAACTGCTAAAAGACATTTTTAGGTCAAAAGAACGAGTATACCCTTAATGAAATTTAATCAAGCACACGCTACATCGCAATTCCAAGTCGATGCATCGCAATTGCAATTTGTGCATTAGCAATCCAGTTTGTGCATCGAAAAATAAAAATTGTGCATCAGAAATTTGATCAGGCACGTGCTGCATCGCAAATCCAAAAATTTGCACCGGCATTTTCTTTTGTATTCTAATTCCAAAATTTGCATCGCAAATTCAAAAATATACATCAAAATTTTCTACATTAGGGGGTCCTACTTGTTGCATCGCAAATTCAAAAAATTGCATCGCAAATAATTGTATAACGTAGAGATGTAATAGAGTTCAAAATCGATACATCGCGGTTCCAATTTTTGCATCCACACCTTAGTCTTGTTGGGCTTCTTAATTAGAGCGAACTTATTTTAAACCCTACCCCCGCCCCCTAATCAATCCCCACTCGTATTCAAGCTTTCCCCTGATTATCACAATTCTCATTCCAACACCCCTTCTTCCTTCCATACAAAACTTCTGTCACATTCTTTCAGGCCATTCTTGACTGACTCTCCCCTTCTTTCATCATCCTGGTCACCTAGCTTATTTTCGACTCTATTAAGCTTTACTACTACTCAAAATATATCATTCATATGTGGATTTCTCAATGCTTAGTCAATCTAACCTAGTTGCTTCCCGAGCAGGACATTTTCTGTCTCCTTTTTCCGCTAGTGTGAATTTGTTGGAAGTTGAACTTCGAACTAAAAAAAGAAAAGTAGGGAGGTGGCTTCGGTCTAGCTTAATGATTGTAACTTGCCAACCTTCTTCAAAGAATCCCACAGCAAAGCAAGACAAAGAAAAAGAAGACTGTGTATTTTAGGAACAATTTTATTAAATTGAACTTTAGCGGTTATCGAAAAAAAAAGAGACCGGAGGGGTTAAAAAGTTATGAAAGTTGACTAACTATCAATTTTCTCTTTTCATTTTCTTTTTTTTGCTGGTCTTTTTAGTTTCAAAGTGATGACCAAGTAAGGGCTTGTGTTGATTTAGCTTATTGATATGTGCTGATGACTTATTACTTATGACTGATAACTTACTACTTATGACTTATGACTGATGACTAATAACTGGTGATGTTTGATTTAGCTTTTTAAAAGTGATGATTAGCTTTCATAAGTTAGTGTGTGTGTTTGATTAATAAGTTGAAATAGTTCTGAAATCAAATATAAAGACTAAAATAGAATCATCACAAAATGTGATTTACATTATTATTATTATTATTATTATTATTATTATTATTATTATTATTATTATTATTATTATTATTATTATTATTATTATCATTATTATTATCATTACTACTACTACTACTACGACTACTACTACTACTACTGTTATTATTATTATTTTATTAACATTAATATTAATTTTATTATTATTATTACGGAGTACTTGTTAATTTTAGTATTTATTTTATTATATTAATACTATTATTAATGTTATTTATATTATTATTTATATTATTATTATTATTCATTTTATTATTATTAATATTATATTTTATTATTCTAATATTGATATTAATATTACTTTTATTATTATTATTACTTATTATTATTACAATTACTTTTACTATATTATTATTAATATTACTTTTTAGTGTATTATTATTATTATATTTATCATTATTAATACTATATTTATTATTTTTATAACAATTATCATTATTCATATTATTATTTATTAATATTATTATAATTCCTTTTATTATTATTATTTATTATAATTATAATTATAATTATTATTTTTTGTTATTATTATTATTATTAAGAAGTGTAATCTTGAAATATATAAAATTTCAATAAAAAAGAGGATTCATATGTTTTTGAAAAGTAGAATTAAGCATTAGACTGTGTGCTTATAATTTATAGTCTTACATATGTTTTAAGTGCTCGTTTGTTGCAGCTTATTTGGAGTGACTTTTGGCTTTTGGCTTTTGAAAAGTCATATTTAAAGTGTTTGTTTCAGCTTATAAGCCAAAAACCAATAAGTAAGGTACAACACCCTTTATGCATTGAAAAGCCAAAAGCCAAAAAGCCAAAATTTTAAGCTTTTTTTGTTTTTTTTTAAACATGAAGACAACTATTCATTAATAAATATTTGATTGTCTTCATTTCATCCTTTTATGAAATATACATAAAAATATGAATACTAATTTTCAAGTTTTTCTTTTAACAAATAATTATAACGATTCATAAGCAGCTTTTCAACAGCTGTAACAAACAGTTTATCATACAATCAGCCAAAAGTCATTCATTTCTGAACTTGTATCACCATAAGTCATAAGCCATCACCCACAACAAGCGAGCCCTTAGTGCTTACAACTTATGGCCTTTACATGTCTTTTAAGTGAGACATGCATGACTTATTTTACCATAAGTAAAATCAAACACTTCAAAAACAACTTATGATAAGTCATAAGTCACAAGCACTTCCAGATAAGTCAAATCAAACATGCCCTAAGTGACTTGTATATGACTTATTTTAGCATAAATAAAATTAAACATTTTAAAAACAACTTATAGTAAATCATAAGTGATAAACACTTCCAGATAATTCAAATCTAACACATTGGGCGGAGACATAAATTATATGTGACGGCCCAATTTGGGCAGATCCATTGAAAGGCTTGATATTGACTTTTCAATTTTCATATTCCTATGTAACAACAACGTTCCTCATTTTTAACGGAAATTATTCCGGAAGATTGGACTCCTCCGAGGAACCCAACATGCTACTATGCTAGGAATCAAAGACAAAAGGGTTCTTCCGAGGGTTTATGACTCCCACCTCCTATATCCCTGCAATTATCCTTTCCAGGTACTTGATTTCATACTTTAATTTCTTATTTGACCCCAAATTCTACTTTAATTTATCTAATTTTTAGAGTTGAGTTCTTCTTTTAGCATTAATTTCATTTCCCAAATGCTTCATTTGCATATGGAAAATTCTACATTGTTTGGTAAAATTTAATCGAATAAGATAAATTGCGTAGTTGGAAATTCTGTTAACTACAGTAAAGCTCTTCATCCACTTATTGATTCCCAATTTTGGAATATATCAATGCCCAACTATGATTTTATTCTTACTTTTTATCTCAATCAAGAGCAAAGCTATAATCTTTTTGTTCTTTCTTCTGTTTGGTGTCGTTTTCTATTCCTGATATCAAGTGAGTATGTGTTGTTATGTTTGATTTTCGTCTTTTCTTTGTTTCCATTTAATTCCCTATAGTAGCAAATGTTGATACCAAAACTATTCTAGAAATGATATTACTAGACTATATTTTCTCTTTTCATATAGGTAGTAATTCACTATGTATGTAGTATAGTTTAAATACATTGATGGATTTACTATATTTCCTTGTTTGGAAAAAGGGTTTGGCTTGAATACCGTTGTGGTGTCTTGGAAGTTAGCGGGTCTTGTAACTTTGTTTGCGGGTGATGACGACAAAGCCATTAAACAACATATGGATTCGACGCCAGCAATGCCCTTGTGGCGATTGGAAATGCTATATCAAATATGAAGGAGATGATCAGGCGGCAGTTGGACTTGGTTCTGAATTGGTAAAGAGTGAAGCAGTGCCATCTTCATCTTCAGATGTTGTTTTCACTCCATACGTAGGCCAGATATTCAAAAGTGATGAGGATGCTTTTGAGTACTATAGCAATTTTGCTCGAAAAAATGGGTTTTCAATCAGGAAAGCACGATCGACTGAAAGCCAAAATTTAGGGGTTTATAGAAGAGATTTTGTTTGTTACCGGTCTGGGTTCAATCAACCTAGAAAAAAGGCCAATGTGGAGCACCCCAGGGACAGGAAATCAGTTAGGTGTGGATGCGATGCAAAATTGTACTTGACAAAGGAGATAGTTGATGGCGCAACGCAGTGGTATGTTTCTCAGTTCAGCAATGTCCACAACCATGAATTGTTAGAAGATGATCAGGTAAGGCTGCTTCCAGCTTATAGAAAAATACAAGAGGCTGATCAAGAACGCATTCTTTTACTCACCAAAGCTGGGTTTCCGGTCAATCGGATTGTCAAGGTGCTGGAATTAGAAAAAGGTGTTCAACCTGGACAATTACCTTTTATAGAGAAGGATGTTAGGAATTTTGTTAGGACGTGTAAGAAAACTGTTCAAGAAAATGATGCTTTGCTCACAGAAAAAAGAGAAAATGATATGTTGGCTCTTCTTGAGGCTTGCAGGGATGTAGCACAGAGGGATGGGGGTTTTGTCTATAATTTTACAACCGATGAAAATGGTAAAGTCGAGAACATTGCTTGGGCATATGGGGAGTCTGTTCGTGCATTTACACTGTTTGGTGATGTGGTTACTTTTGAAACCACGTATCGCTCCATCACCTATAATATGCTCCTTGGAGTGTGGTTTGGTATTGATAATCATGGGAAGGCTGTTTTGCTTGGGTGTGTTCTGCTCCAAGATGAAACCTCTCAGTCTTTTTGCTGGGCCCTGCAGGTTTCTGGTGCAAACTCTTTAGCTCATTTATTCTGCATCTAAATTCACACATATGCTTATAGCTATAGCTGTCTTCTCTTTTAACAGGTCTTTATCCGATTCATGAGAGGAAATCGGCCTCAGACAATTGTAACTGACATAGATTCAGGGCTCCGAGATGCCATAGCAACTGAGTTGCCAAATACTAAACATGTTATATGTATATGGCAAGTGCTGTCTAAATTATCTAGTTGGTTCTCTTTGCCACTAGGGTTGCAATATTCAGATTTTAGATCTGAGTTTGATTTGTTGTGTCATATGGAGAGCATAGAGGATTTTGAGCATCAGTGGAATCATCTTGTCACTCGTTTTGGACTTGGCTCAGATAAACATATAGCTCTGTTATTTTCCTACCGTGCATTCTGGCCCTTTTCCCACATTAGAGGCTACTTTCTAGCCCGTACAATGACAGTCGAGTACTTGAAGTCTGTGGATACATTCTTGAAGAATATCTTGTGCCCACAGTCGTGTTTCAAGACCTTCTTTCAGCAGGTTTAGTTACTTTCGAGTCGTTGATCACAACTTTTACATTTAATCTCCATCATTTGCTAAATTATTATGCATTTTACTCTTTGTAGGTTAGTATGACCGTTGACAATGCGATGCAGCACAAAGAGAAGCTGTTGTATTTTCCCATCAAAACCTGCCTGCCTCTTGAAGAACATGCACGGACTATTCTTTCACCGTACGCCTTTAATACCTTACAGCACGAAATTGTGCTATCAATGCAGTATGCAATAACAGAAATGGCTAACGGCTCATACCTTGTGAGGCACTATAAGAAATTGGAAGGGGAGTGTCTAGTGATTTGGATTCCAGAAGATGAGCAAGTTCACTGCTCTTGTAAAGAATTTGAACATTCGGGAATTTTGTGCAGACATACTATTCGAGTACTTGTAGTAAAGAACTACTTTCAAATTCCCGAAAAGTATTTTTCTCTCCGGTGGCGACTGGATAGTTCTTTAGTTCTCTCTGATGGTCAAATAATTCAAGACTGCAATGATGAGTGTTCTCAGGCATTTCACTCTCTCACTACAACTCTATATTCAGAATCATTTATCTCCAAGGAGCGTTTCAATTATGTCCATAGAGAATTAACCCAGCTCCTTGAGCATGTTCGAACCATGCCCATCCTTGATGAAGTTGCTTTGGATTTGGCACCTAACAGTATCGGTGAATCGTAGGTTTATGGTATTTTGGGTTCTGGTAAATGAAACTACATTTGGAACCATAGGTTTTTGTTCAAGATGATTTAAACTCTTACTTTCATACTTGTAAAGCAAATAGAACCATGAAAGATTAGATAAAGAAAAAAAAAATCAGTATTCTTCACTCTGTCCTTGTTCTTTGGTTGAGTTTTGTCTATTCACTTCCATATTTCTTGAGTTTGGTTTATATAAGTGTGTATAAACAGGTCAATTGGTTGGTGAAATTTCCCCTGCTCGTTTGTGCTACTATTTCTGCACAGATATGGAATGGGGAAAGTCTTGCGTTTAATTTTTTCATAACTTTAACCACAACATGGATTGGGTTATATCTTTCTGTCTGCAAAATAATTAACCATTCCAAGTTGTATATGACTATGCTTCAAGTCTAAGAGCAGACATTTCCTGTAAAAGAGTCAAAAGGTTAGTTACTGGTACATGCCTTCTGTATTGACCTCAAAAGGTAGGTTACTGGCACATGCCTTCTGTAATGACCAAAGTTTAATTGTTCTTTCTTTATTATTATTTTTTAATTTCAATTCCTCAGTTTAATTTGTTACTGATTAATTTATAAGTATTCTTGGCTTCAGGGGCAAAGAGAAAGTTGGCATTGTTGATGAAGAAGAAAATGGTAAGTGAAAACTTCACTTTTGGTTTACTTTACCAACTGTTTATTCCGTGCGGCTATAAAACGTGTGCAGTATATATGTGTTTGGATCACTATCCCACGTCGGCTACATAACTAATCATTTACTACTATATAGACATGAGGGATTGCTCCACTTAACACCAATTGGTTTTAGGATGAAACCTCCAATATATTTCATATCTAGTCCATGCTAAGCTCACGTCCGAACTCAGCCTTCTCTCTACTTCCCATACTATCTATTCTCTCTCTTCAGGGTCCACGTGATCAACCCTTCACCTAATTTCCTGGTCACACATGAGGGGGCGTGTTGGGACCACTACCCCACAACCGCGACATAACTAACATTGACTAGTATATATGGACTTGAGTGGCTATTCCACCTAACCAATTGGTTTTAGGGTGGAACCTCCAATATAGTCCATATCTAGTCTGGGCTAAGCCCACGCCAGTAATTGGGCTTCTTCTCTGTACTTCTCATACTATCTATTCTCTCTCTCTCTCTCTCTCTAGAAGAGCCTAAAAATGCAAATATCTTTTAATGCCTTCTTGTGCCAGATGCCTTACTCTTCCATACGAGGAAATTGGTCAGGTAACGGATTCATTATATACATACATATATATATATATATATACATATACATATACATATATATATATATATATTATACATATATATATATACATATACATACATATATATATATACATATACATACATATATATATATATATATATATATATATATATATATAGAGAGAGAGAGAGAGAGAGATGGATATGTATCACTTGGAAACATAATCTTTTTGTGAATACTTTCTTTTGCAGCTATATTTTGCAATTGCATCTTAGTATATATGGGCATATTTATATGGGGCATGTTATAAAATGATCACTCTTGAAGGCAATGATGTGTTGCTAAAAGCATGACTCTTCAAATGGGAGTATTTCTTGAATAAGACGTCCTTTTACTGGTTCATACTTTATACTCTCTCCATCCCAGAAACAGAGTATTACTTTCTACTTTGGTTTGTCTGCAAAAAAGAGTCCCAAGCTAGTAGCTTTCAAGGTGATGAGCCAAATTCAATTGGCCATTCCAAAATTTAAGCTTTTGAATCCCCATGTAAAAAAAAAAATCTTTCTTCGAAGATATATTCATCTAATGTATCATCCATTAAAAACTTTAGAGCAATTTAGAAATATAGAAAATAAAAAATATGATTTTAAAAAGTTTGACTGGTCAAATATGTTTTATTTATTTATTTGTTTTACGAATGGAGTACTTTTAGTTTCTCTTTGGCAGTCAAATCTGTGCACATATTATGGAGAATTAGTATCTGTGTCATCATTAGATGTATTGGTATCTTTTTGCAGTTCATTATATATGAGGAATTTACAAGAAGCTGATTGAAAGAGTAAAAGTTATGAGATAAGATCATAAGAACCTCAATAAGGCTAATTGTGTACTTTTCAGGCTGATTGATTATAGATGAAATTATGTAGACTTGACAGTGTGGAAAACTACCCCATTAATTGAATAACTCTTGCTATGATTGAATCCTTCAATATAGATATACTCCTGCTACAATTTATAATTTCACCCAGCATACAAGAGCTTGATTTGCATGGCAAATGAAACCTACTTGGCTCAGTGAAACCTTGACCAGGTTACATTTTTTCTATTCATGTGTTTTGGGAATTTGTTCACAAATTCTGCATTTGAGTTGCATATATATAATTTATCTGAACAGGTAAAAGCTTTTTCTGGAAGCCATAGCACAGCTATAAGCTGAATTTCAATCTGATTGTGTCATGCAGCAGTTTGGTATATACACTTTTATTATATTGTAGAAACTAGAGGCTGTTCTCTACGTTGACAGACGATGATTAGTAAAGCTTAACCTGTTTGGACTGGTGATGTCATAGTACCGTGGTATATTTCAGTTATCTCCACTGACTTCTTATGCATAGTTAAACCTCAGAAAGAAATGTATGTATGCTCATAGAGAAGATAGTTCTCGAGAACCTGACCTTATACCTAGTTAACAATTGCAATGATTAGTTGACTAATCATAGGTAGTGCTGCAACTAATGATGATTAGCGATGTTGGACAGTTACAGTGATAGAACCCTGTCACCATAAGCTAGGATATTTCCGTGTTTGTATCTAGTCGGTGCTTTTTAGCAGCTATCTGGCATTGGGTGTACTGGAATCTGGAAAAATATCTGTAGACAACTTTCTTCCATGTATTTCTTGCAATTCTGGTACGTTTTCATGTAATAGGCTGGGGCTCATATTATCACCGAATTTTGGGGCGCTGGTCCGAATACCATGTAAACATTCACATGGAAATTGGACCGTTTTTCCCTGGTGTGTAGGCACATTCCAAAAACGCATTGGGCAACTTCAATTGAGATCCCACAAATGGATCCAAAATATGAACAGGGATGGTTAGAAAAGTCGTTTTGGATTATTTGCAGTGTGGTTGGTGGTTTGTTGGGATTAATTTGTGCAGGTTTCAACTAAATTTATTTCGTAGAGCATGTTCAAGGCACACGCACCACTGTTGACCTATTAAGTTGAGAATTACCTCTCAAAAGTCACATAACATTGATCGAATTGGGAAAATAATGGGTTACAACTACTTATCTCTCTCTCTCTGGTGTGCGGACTTGGGTATCAAATCTTTCACTTTCTGGTCTGCTGGTCTATGAACAGTGTGGCATACCCCTTTGATTATTTCTTCAGTTTATTTCATTTTGTCATCTTTTAAAAGACTCCCTTTAAGTCAACCACGTGCTTGCCCAGCAATTTCTTTGCAAAGACTGAACAGATAAGAAAGAAATATAAATCCCGATCTCGTCATTAAATGCATTCAAAAAGCAAGACCACAGTATAACATCCAAAGATATGGTCGTTTCAGTACAATTTCATGGTAACGCTAAAAACAATAGCCTTTTTTTCTTCAACGTGTAACTGGACTATTAAATGATTATAACAATCTAGAAGATGTTCCCTCGTAAATAAAAACAAAGGATGGATTTTGCAATTTTTGCCTGATACTCTGGTAGGCATGATCTTTATGTTCAAAATTACTTGCAAAGAGTAAAGCTAGATTATTGGATCGGGATAGGGAGAGAAGAAGCATAAACCTGTGCCTGTCAGTGTCTATCTATGGTCACAGGAAGATGAATGAATAAAGATTAAAGAGGGGGTGACTGGGAGTGAGATTAATGGAAGGTTATCAGTTGTCTAGCCTCAGTTTTGATATCTTCTTTCATCCTCCTGATGAACTCCTCGCATCTCTTGTTCAGTTCATTTATCCCTTCTTTGTCGTTGTCGTGGTTGCTTTCATCTTCTTGAATATCAAGCAACTGCTCTGCTTCTTTCCCTTCATTTTTGGTGTAGGAATTCACATTTTCATTACAATTAGCAATTGAAACCAACAGCACGGTTTGTTTTGTTTCTGCGGTGGTGGTTTCCTCTACGGGGTTGTAGTTGATATAATCAGTAACTAGGGAGGAATTGCCAGTCAAGCCAGAGTTTTTTATGAGGAAAAGAAGAATTCCATTGCAGAGGAGGAATATGTAGTTTCTCTCGCTGGAATAGCTAAAGAGCTTCGTGGAGAATGTGGAGAGGAGAGGGAGAAACACAGTTGAGTATGAGACCAAAACAAAGGAAAACAGAGAGACTAGCGAGAGTAGAATCTGGATGGCTTTCCTTGACATGTAGAGTTGGCTGAATTGGCTCATTCTTCCCACTATGAGTTTCTTAAATGAATTCTAGCTGCTCTTTATGAATACTTGGGGAGATAGAGAGAGAGACAGAGAGATGTGTGTGTGTGTGTGTGTGTGTTAGGGGGTGATATGCTATGATTTGAGCCTGATAGTCTATATAGTAAAATATTGAAGGCTTGTGTAACTACCGTGTGAGTGTGACTCTTTTCTTTTTCCTTTTAAATTTAAATAAGTCTGCCGTGAGCTGGCAATGGGTTGGTCACACCCTGATCCAGTGGGCCAAAAGTCCAAAACTAATTTCTGGACTGGACTGACCCAACCCAAAATCCGGTGCGCATTAAAAATTTAAAATGCTAGCCTGACTCTTCATGTCTTAGGCCCATGGGCTGTTGGGCTTTTCGGCCCGAAATAAAGTCAACCGTAAAATTATAAAATTTACAATTCAAAATCCAAAAACATGTGATGGAAAGAAAAATACAATCTATATTATAAAAGAGTTTATGGTCTAACTGGTGGCCCTGATCGAATTATGTTAAATACAACTGACGGTCAAAATTAATTCGTAAGTATGTGAGTTACAAATGAATACCTCAGTTATGAGTTATGTTTGAATGATCCCTCTACAATTACATAGAACTGAATTACCATGTAAGTTATGAGTTTTGTTTATCCCGACCATTTATTGAATTGATCTTATACAAACACCGTGTTTATGTCACGGACACGTATACTAGTAATTTAATAAAAGAAACACGGTGATATCAATAAAATCATATTTGTGTCTTATAATCAATACCTCGTAACTGCCCGATCTGTACAAATTATAGTATACTAAAAATAAAAGGTATTCTTATTTAATTTGATTGGGTTGTGTAAAAGCTCAGGTTTTTTTTATTTGGACCGGAGAATCCATGGGTTTGGACCAAAAAGGCTCGACATTTTTTGGATCACCAATATTTGAAGCCCGATCAGTCAAAATATTGGATGAGTTGAGCTTTTTTTGTCAGCTCCGTAAGATCGATCCTACAAAAATTTGAAAGATAAAGTATTACCCTCTTAAAGGGAGATGTCTTACAGAATATACCCGTAAAACAACTTTTTTTTTTTTTTGAAAATTTCTTGTACTGTAATAATAGTGATGACAATTTCTGTCATGCTCATTTGATTACTCAAACCGCCCACTAAATAATAAATATGAGCATATTTGGAATTTTGAGGGCACAAATAAACATGTTCATTTGAAACAATGAATTATGATGAAGATATATGGATTTAAATAGGCGCCACTTGAAATTGGAGAGAAAGTGGACGGAGAATTTTGACATTGGCGAAGAAACGAGTGATCAGACTGAAGAGAGAGACTATTCTTGCAAGAACAAAATGAATATAGATAGATAAGTTTGACACAAACTCTTCTGCCATTAAGAATATATATATAAGACCTTATTTAAGTTTTTGTCATTCAAACTAAACAAGTGATTTAATAATGTATGCATTTATGTGATAATTTTTTATGAATAAGTCAATTGGCATACATGCCCATTTATTTCTATATTATTAAGTTGTCACTTATTTGTCCGCATATTTAACCCCAACACCCACTTGATTGTTGTTTATATCCGCCCATTTAACATCTCTAAATAAGATGAAGGACACTGATATGACATGACATGATCCTAAATAATGAACTTAGTTAAAAGAGACCAAAATCTTGTTGGGGGAGTTAATCTGAAATAATATTTTACCCAACATTTCAAAAGGCTTATGAGTCTCCGAGATCCGTTCCATTTATTTTGAAACCTTATTTTAGGAGAATCTAAATCCTCGATACTGAGTGTGACATTACAATTACCCCTGTTTAGACCAGAGGGTGCTCAAGAGTCAAGAGTAGACCCCAAAGTCAAGTCAAGGCAACTAACCCTTTTATGTTCTTGTATGTGAGGGTGAAGAAGAAGCCAACGAAGGCTAAGTACAACAAAATATATAATTTTTATTTAATACTCAAATCATTCAAAAATAAATATAAAAAATTATTTGATACTCATAACTTACAAAAAAAAATAAAAATTCATACAACAGCTTTGTACAAATCACAATAATCTTTCATATCCTATCATCTTTATCTTCAATAATTTCAATCAGTTGACATTCAAATGAGTCAAACCAAGTATTTATTTATAAATAAAAATGTATACTTCTTTATATATATATATGGATAAGAGTATCATTAGTTCCTGAACTTTGGCCAAGCACATCATTAGTCCCCAAACTTTCAAAAGTTTCACCACTGACCAAAGTAGGCCTTTTTGGCTCATCAGTAGTCCCTAGCCCTCACACCGTTTATTTTCTCCATTAATGAACAAATGTGCAACTCGCGTGAGGGCATTTATGTCTTTTCCACAGGCAGCAACTTTTCTCCTGGGTTTTTCTCTCTGTTGGTTCATCCAAAACAGTACCATTGACAACAGAGTGACTAATGGCCTTGTCACATTCTCTCTCCCAAGATTTTCTTGAACACCAGAATCAAATTCTGCCATTCTAGATACTAAATTTACTAAAACAAATGAACCATAATCGGGGAGTCATTAAGGGTTTTAACGACAATGGGAACAACAGTAAGTCGGCGATAAGCCTTACTTTTTGTTGATCGGGCTAAGTTGTGAGCTAGCATGGGCGATTTGAGCTTCCGACGAAGCTCCTTCTTTTAATAGTTTGAGTAGAGGGTGATTCCGCCTTCTTCAACAAACATTTTCTTGTATCTATCGTTGTCGCGAGCCAAGGAAGCGAGTGAGTTTGCTCGACTGGCCTTTGAGTTGACTCATTTGGACCGGTGCGATGTTGGACCATACCCAAGCGAGAATAGGGTCGTTGGCCGGCTATGGGAGGAGGAGATGTCGGTACCAACATCTGAGTCGAAGATGGAGAGAGAGCCACTGATGTCGGCGATGGAAGATTCGAGAAGGTTGGAGACTTTCCTAAGTTGGACGTGGTGGTGATTGCAAAGACTTGACGAAGACGCCGCCGTGTTTGCATTTACTGACAAGTGATAAGGCTCGGCCGAGGTTTTGGAGACGCGGTAGAAATTCGACCGAGGGGGCGATCGTAGAGGAGGGAGTGAAGGCGGCGATCCCAAGGCGATCCCAAGTGGAACGGAGGAGTTGAGTGAGTTGGGTGGCTTGTTTGGCGAGTTCAGAGCAGCCAAATTTGGAGGACTTGGCTTCTTGAGCAGATTTGATGAGAGGGTCGGCTAGTAGAATTTGGAGAGATTGTTCATCTTGGACGGTCTTATCTTCTTCGGCCATGGCCGAATGGCGATGGAATGAAATATTTTACCCCAACAGAGAGAAAAAACCAGCAGAAAAGTTGCTGTCTGTGGAAAAGACATAAATGCCCTCACGTGAGTTGCACATTTGTTCATTAACGGAGAAAATAAACGGCGTGAGGGGCTAGGGACCACTGATGAGCCAAAAAGGCCTACTTTGGTCAGTGGTGAAACTTTTGAAAGTTTGGGGACTAATGATGTGCTTGGCCAAAGTTCAGGGACTAATGGTACACTTATCTCATATATATATATATATATATATATATATATATATATATATATATATATATATATATATATATATATATGAATAGGGGTGGCAATTTGAGGCACGGCACGATTGACCGACATGAACACGGCACGAAATTATAAGGTTTGGGTTGGAGGCTTATCGGGTTCGGGCCGTTATAGGGCCAACACGATAAGGCACGATAAAAAAATGGGTTGTTATAGGGCTGGCTTGATAAGCACGGTAAGACACGATAAGACACGATAACTAAAATATATATGTTTTAAAAATATATTTTTAAAAATTTACTAGGGGTTATTCACTTCTTTCGAACTATTTTCATGATTATTTCATAGTTTTATCATTTGAAAATTTATGAATTTTAAACTACTTGACTATTTATATTGATAAATTTTCAAAATATGTATTAAAATATCAAAATTATATATTTTATAATGTTTATTGGGCTTAACGGGCTTGATGGGCCTGATTAAATAAATCATGTTTTTTTGTTTATCGTGCCTACCGTGTCGTGCCGTGCTTTTCGTGTTTTTATCGTGTCGTGTTCGGGTTTTAATATTAGGCACGATAAGCTTATCGTGCCGTGTTCGTGTTCGTGCTTATCATGTCGTGCTATTATCGTGCCGGCCCGATAACAGCCCAGCACGACCGATTTGCCACCCCTATATGTGAATAGCAAAAATGCCAAGAATCAAAAAAGAAAAGAAAAATGGCATGGAGAAAGAGAGAAAAGATTGGGAAAGGGGAATGACAAGGTAAGGAATGGCAAGTAGGCTGGATTTTTAGAAATTGGGGCGTCTAAGTCCAAGAGACGGAAGTGATGCATATCATCTTTGATTTCCTTTTGATTGAAATTTGATCTATTGTTGTTTGTCAAAAATTCACTATCATCTCCATATAATACACAGTTGCACCTGGTCTAAGAGGAGTTTTAAGGGAATGCAACTTAATTGGGTAAATTAACGTTTTCAAGTTCATCATTGTTTGGGTGAGTGTGTTGAGATTGGACAAGATTAGGGCAATTATTTAGTGAGTTCAGATCTCCTGTACTATTCGTGTGTATCACTGGATGTACCACTTTTCATCTTAACCATTACATTTTAACTAATAATTAATATGAAAAGTGGTACATCAATGATACACACAAATGGTATAGAGATCTGAACTCCTTATTTATTCGCCTCGTCAAACATCTTAAAATGTCAAGTCCCACAATATGGGATATAAATTAAGATTGTCCTTTAGAACCACTACTATAATAAATATAAGTTATAATTTGGCGAGACTATTTTCTAAAATAAATTAGAAAAATACTGTTAAAACTCTATAAATTAATACCCTTAGGACCAGCAAATATTATTAACTTAATAAGATATTATAAAATCGATAAATTGATAATTATTAATTTATACACTAATTAATACTTTATTAATTTGTTGAGTAACTATTTAAAGGAATTACACAATTTACTATGCCTCTTTCAATCTACCCATTAATTTATTATACTTCATTGTTTAATGTACTACTTTATCAACATTAAATAATATTCCCTATTTAAACACAAGAACAAGCATACTAATGCAAACATATCATACACACAACAAGGAATTATGAGCTAAGGAAAAAATCAGAAATGAGATCAACAAAAAAAGAAGACAATAATGTCATTTTTATGAAGTCTTCATAAATCACTACTGTTGTAGATATCCATATTTTGTAATGTCCTAAAAAATATTATTACAAATTAAAAATGGACTAAAAGTTACTTAAAAACCTTTCAGGGGATCAAAATGTCAAAAGGAACTCGAGAAGGGTTCAAAAGGACAGAGGATAACAAGCAAGGGGAAGTGAAACAAAATTGAAGCAAAAACAATTTGCCCCGAACTGCTTTGGCCTTCTGCTTCTTCGTCATTGTTCACGTCCTTCGATCACCACCTCTGCCGGTTGCCGAGCTCCATTTCCTCCTATAAATAGAGACCTCCCTTTCCCTCATTTCACACGCATTTTCCTCCTTCCGTCAGGCAGCCCCCTTCCCCCAAACCCAGCTCTCTCTCTCTCTCTCTCTCTCTCTCCGCCAAGACCAACCCTCTCTCACCCAACACACCCACACCCACACCCACATACTTACACGTACACACACACACACACTCACCCACATACTCATGCACGCACACCTATCACAAATATATAGCCGTTACGCTGCCCAAATCCGCGCACGCCTATCACAAATATATAGCCGTTACGTTGCCCAAATCACCGTAAAAAATAGTTTCTTCCCGTTTAATTAGTTTCTTTTTGTTTATACATGTAATGTAAATAAATTGTGTTGTTAGTAAAGGTTTTTTTATTCATAAAATAGATTATAAAATAGTTGTTATTATTCTCTAGTTTTGTTATTTTATTTATCCTTTTGCTTTATTTTGTTTTAATAAAATATAACGTAACTTTTCTTTTATATATATATATATATATATATATATATATTTTTTTTTTTTCAAGACTAAAACTTGTATATGAGCATATTGGCAAACTCGTTTTGAGATCGAAAAGACGAGTTGCGTGTCTAACTCCTTCCAAACTCGTAACTTAGCCCTTGAACCCATATTTTTAGTATTTTTTGTTTTTCTCTATTTAACCTTAAAATAGAGGTGGCGACTTTGCACATTTATTTTTAGAGTCCACAACGAGGTCAAATGTATTCCACACACTCAAGTTTTGAAACCACTCGTTTTCACGTAACGAGGAGGGTTTGAAACGGGGTTCTCACAGCTGTATTATGTACTATATAAGGGGTCATTGATTTATATGTTCCATGGGTCTCTAAATATGTATTATAAATTTATAGAATTATTAATTTAGCACCTTGAGTTGGGATGACCAAAAGTATTATTTTAAAAGATTATTAATTAATCGAGTATTAAGAAATCAAGTCTTAACTGAATGCCTTTTTTTAAATAGTCAGTGATGTAGTCGGCCCAAGCCGGGTCATGAGCAAAGCACGAGCCATCATCACGTGTCAATCACGGGCATAATTAGCGTGTGACCTACCAGCCTGGTGGACAAAGTAACAAGACATCAAGCAATGGATAAAGCAACTCCAACCTAAACCTGGTCGGGCACAGGCCTTGCCTGTCCGACCAGGGGTCATGCCCGGGACCACACTCACACCAGGCAAAGAATCGGATTCATCCCGTCCAAACCTAGTCGAGCACTAGCCTTGCCTGCCCGACCAGGGGCCACGCCCGGGATCTACACTTACCTCAACTCAGTCTACACTAGACAGCTGGGCAGAGCCTTGCTCGCCCAGGCACACATTGAGCAGGAAACTCTAGAAACTTGCTCCCCAAGACAAGTCAAATGTTTCCTTATCCGAGTAGAACGCTTGTCTTATCTGCTCCTACATTTACGCAGCCAGCCGCCTATCATGCCTACAATTAAGGGATTTCATCCTTAATTAGCTGGGTATCTATGGAAATTGAATCCCATCAGGATTCTAGGTCATTAGGGGCCTATAAATACCCCTCCATAAACCACAAACAAGGTACACACACTTTCTTGAGCTTATAACATCTGTCAAATTCTCTTTTGACATATACACACAATACTTACTCTCACGCCAGAGTGGTTTCGCGAGGCCAAGCCTTGCACTTCCATTAAGGTTCTTTCATGTTTTTAATCAGGTTCAAGGAAGCAGATCAAGACTAGATATCCTACCCATCACACGGACGGCCCAAACTGCGTTTTTGCCATATCAGTTTGGTTCCATTGCCGGGAAATTTAAGTTTCAAAATTTTCTTCAAGGTTTTTCGGTAAGATTCTCAAAAATCAGTCTTATTGTAATGGCTGGCAAGGGAAGCAAGCATCACGTTATCATTAGCCACCACCAGGCTGGCAGCCAGCTGGCTGGAAACAACAACCCATCGCCTGGGGACTTGCCACCAAGGGCTCCCCAAGGGGTCTGATCGATGTCTTATTTTAATTATTTCCTTACAAGTGGGCAAGACTATTGGAGAATAGTTTTGGGAAGCAAGGGTCGAACCACAGAGACAGGAAGATCACAAATAGAGCAATTTATCGGTAGCAAATTATTAATCTAAGGGGGGTTTTTATATTTATTTTAATCTAACTAATTATTATTCTAGTGTTTAACTAATTAGTAGCAATTACAATTTATGGCGATCATATGATGGAGAGAAATCTAGGATTATGGTTTCACTTGTATCTCCTCTATGCTTATTTTAATAAATTATCATTCAATCTCTTGGGTTCGTTCACAAAATATAGATATAGCCTGTTGAATTACCGTTCAGTATCCATCTTCAAATAATCCATCCATTCTATATCCTAGGCACAAGAACATATGATCTAACTATCACTTAGGTCATATATGGAACCTGACCCTAACTTATCACTCTCGTGCATCGATATGTTCAATTTATTGTGATGGCGAGCCAGTGTACGACATATGCACATTGATCATGCAATTATCCGCACCTCTAGGCCTTTATTATTCACGATTACATTCATTTGTTCAAAGTGAAATAATAAAGGGATTGATAAACACCACAATCAACAAGAATTGAATGAATAAAAATATAGATTAAAACATAGATTCGATACAAGTTACCTCCCACCTCCTAGATCAATGGTAGATTAGTTCATCCTTGAAGATGAACAGCACATGGAGATGATTGAATACATGAATCGATCTTCAATACTTGTAATTACAACAACTAATTATGTTATACAACCTAAAATCTATTCTAAAGCTATAAAAAAACTACTTTCTCGTCGTCTTAATGCCTTGGCTACCGACCTCTATTTATACCATGGAGTTGTAGGGCGATTAGATCTCTTGGCCTGAAGTGAAAACGCAAGAAATCACATTCTGACTACCTTGCGGTCGCAAGGTATAAGGCACCTTGCGTCCGCAAGGTCCTTGATTTTTCCAGGGCTTGGATTATGGAGTTTCTGCCTACCTTGCGGAGGCAAGGTATGCTACACCTTATGACCGCAAGGTGTCTAGTCTTGATCTTCTTTGTTTCTTCTTCAATTTACACTTTGACCCCTTCTTGGAATTTTCACCAAAAGCCTTATAATTTGCATACTTTCTCCTAAAACCCTGAAACTCATAAAATCACTGAAAAACACATATCAGTAGCCAAAATCCTCGTGGAATTGCTTAATTTAAGTCATAGAAGTATAGAAAATCGACGTATAAAATACATCGATCAAATACCCCCAAACTTAAACTTTGCTCGTCCACGAGTAAACAATACTTATAAATACAAAAGCATTTAAATAAAATTACAAAAATCTTTTTGGAGGGTGACACTATTTACACTCCTCTAGAAACCCACAAACTCAAGGAGACTCTTACGAGTGACTCGACTATGCAGATAAATACAAAAACTAATAAATACAAAAGCATATAACAATTAAACTAAAAACAAAATAAAAATCTTTTTGGTTCAACCTCAAGTCATAATAGCATGGCATAACAAAGCAGTCTCAGTCCGATGCTCACCACATATGTGCAGACTTAGTCACATAAACCAACTGTCTCTTACTCACATCTGCTACTAGTCTTAATTTCTCCGTGTGTGTGTGATCACCAGTCTTAGAGAATATCTTAACTAAAACAATTTTATTAAACTAAGCACTACATTCATATGAAAATCAAATTTTAATTGAAACCAGTGCATCTTAAAGTATGAGATCTACCATCCAAACCCGGTCTATTACAGAAAGAGAGGTCACCAAGGATTTCAAAAACTTATACATCCATCCCATGCACTTCTATGTATGACATACAATGCTCTCCTATCCCAATTACTTGTAATAGCTAAGATTATGCTAACACAGTGAGCTCTTGGCGAATAATATGAATATGAAGTGTTTGATCAATTCTATATGGCTCACTTAGCAAAGAAAACACACACAAGCATTGGTAAGAAGATCATTAGGTCTTTATTAGCTTGTAATGTAAGACCAAGGTGTTGGGGGATTTGATGGAAAGAGATTGGAATTCAAAGTGAGAGAGTAAGACTACCCTTTATCCCTCATACTTCCAAGCAAAATGAAGTTTTCCCTATTTAGGCTAGGACCTGCAAAGACTACAAGTTGGGGGGGGGTATTTCTTTTTCTTTTACTTTTCAGTTTTCTTCTTTCTTCCCCCAAACTTGTTTTGGGCAATATAACCATCTAAAAATATCTCATCATCTTTCTCAGCAGCAATTTTTTTCTAACATATTTTTCTTTTGAAAGCTATGCTTTCATTTGAATCTTCTTGTACTCTTCTTCTACTGTTTCATTTTTCGTCGATCTATTTTTTTTCTTTTCTATTTTTTTTCGACGGGGAGAAGAAGTCTTCAGAAAACTTGCTTGACTAAAAACAATGGTCCCATAAAATTAATTTCCCACCCACATCCTACTCTCTCAAAGGGTAGGCTAAAAGTGTATAGACTTTTAGGGTTAAGTTAATGTGGGTAATAGAAACGATGTCGAATGGGGGTTTTAATGTGTGCTTAGCACACTCCATTCTTTTTAATTAGGCTCAAAAGGGGACACTAGAGATATTTTTAGTAAAGGTCAGGGAATATTTAGACTCTAACGATCCAAAGATGGCCTAAATCATTTCTTAATGCCAAATGCTCATGCAGTTTTTAAAGCAAGTAAGACACACAAAATCTCATATCAACTATGGGAATTGTGGGGTTGAATGTTTAGCATCACTGATTTTCACATAAGCATTCGCTAAGACAGATGGTAGGGACAATCGAGACTAACATGCAGACACGGTTCGAAAGTGTGCTTGAGATATATAAGTGAGCAAAATCCAAGGGATCTAACTATCGTGCAATTTTCCTAAAGTTACAATTTAATGCAACAATCATGTTCGGATGGCTATTCTTCATATTCTTGTGCATATCTTGTTAAAATGAAGTAGGTGGTATAAACTTTATAAAACTATTCTAATCAATCCATAATTATGACTGGTGTGGGTGCATGAAGAATTTGGAGAAAAGTAAGAATTTCACAAAATCAAGTAAATTCCAGAAGGATCTACAAACAAGTTATGTGGTTCATTGCATTAACTCCTCATTAAGTACTACCACACCAAAACTTGAGGATGAAAATTTTTAATTAAAATTTTAATTTTTTTTAAATAAAGAAAATTGGAGATGATGATGACACAATTGATGATGGGTCCCCATGAGAGGAATCCACGAACATCCAAAATTATAGTATTCTGGTCAAGACAACATCTCCGAAAACAAGAAAAATTCAAAAGCAAGAAAGGCGGGTGAGGAGAAGACACGATGGAGGGAAAAGAAATTTTTCCCCACCCTAAAAACGTAGCCCAACTCCACTCCTCCTTAGGCTAGGACCTGCTAAGACTCTGGGCTTAGAATCCCCCCCCCCCAAACCTAATTTCTATTTTGTCCCCAAAATTGAGGAACATATGAGAGGCTTGATGGGGAAGGACAAATATAAAAAGGACATAGCTAGGCCCACCTAACGAAATAACGAACGAGGACGAAACTCGGGGATCGTGCCAGGTGGCATCCCATAGTAGTTGGAGACATTTTGTCCCACTAGGTTGACCCAACCAAACAAATCTTCTTGGTTGGCACGCATGAGTGCCAACTGCTGATTTGCCATGTTGACTTCAAGGGCAACCTCTTCTAGCCTATTGGAGATTGCCACCAACGGGTCCTCCTCCTCCTCTTCGGGTTCCTCCTCGTGAGGAACCCTCTCTCGCGGCTGGCGTTGGTGCTCAAACAAAATTTCCCTAGTAATAACGGGCACCTTCTTCAGCCTCTCCAAATCACGAGTCCATCTGGCTCCCGCGTCCTTACACAGTCCGGTAATCAAATGCGGGAACGTGAACCCCGCATTTGTCGTACCTCTAATTAAGGTCTTAATTCGGCCGTTGATCAGGCGGCCGACATCAACAGACCCACCGGTCATGATGGTGTAGATCAGTACGGCCTTAGCCCAAGTCACCGTGTGTTGGTGACTAAAGGGCATAAGGCGGGAGCAAATGAATTTGAACACGGGCCTGGCCGTGTCCAAAAGGAAGGACTCCTCCTTAGTGCGTGGACCGAATGGTGGGTTGCGGTTTTGGGTCCACACCACACCAGGATGGGAGATGGTGGCATTGACCACCTCGATGTGGACGGGGAAGAAAGGTGGTGGCTATAGTCGTCGGCACCCTCCGCAAAGTTGAGGTGCCATAGTACATGTTAATGCTTTGGGACGAAAACTAACACTTATGCCCCTAACATTAATCAGCCTCTATCACTCCCACCGTCTATGCTAATACGGCCATTAGCATAGAACTCACTCGGACAATAGGCACGATTGCCTTGTCCGGAGACTCAGTCAAAATTCCCCACCTACGCGCTCTAAATTCATTCTCGAGGCCAAATTCAACGGCCTTAAATCCCCTCTCGGGAATCAAGGACTTGGAGAGCTTCGCGGTGTATCTCTCCGATGCCTCAAAAGATATGAAGCGGCGGTGGTCAAAAACTTGCTCATTTTCCTCGATGGGGCGAGAAGTAGAGAGGTCGGTGTTTCTACATTTTGGGGCCATTATGTTTGGGCACAAAAAATTTAACAAATAAAAATATTACTCTTTTTAAAATTTAAAAATTAAGCCTATCACCTAAAGCATGCAAAATTATATTTCTAAGTAAATTATTTTAACACCCTAACATGCAAGTAATTTTTGTACGTAAAAGAAGGGTGAGAGTTACTTGGAATTTTTGCGCTTGAAGGTGGAGAGTCGCCGGAATTTGAGCTTTTCACCGGATTTTATGGAGTTCCTTCTTCAACCTTTGAATGGAGTGCAATGGAGGATGAATGGAGGGAGAAAAGTTTGAAGGAGGGAGAGATTCTTGTAGATCGGGCCTGAATTGAAATGCTCCTAGTCGAATTTTAGAAGGAGGAGAGCAGCCGCTCGCTTTGAAGAATGGAGGAGATTTTCGAGTGTTCTCACTGAAGCCCGACGAAGTTCTTTTATAAAGGCCTACAGTTGTCTCTTTTACCTCTTGGCCCACAAGGTAAAGTTATATGTCCGACCGATTCCCTCGTCCTGCATGACGGTCATGCTTCCTCAGATTTATGGGACCTTGCGGTCGCAGTATTAAGCACCTTGCATCCGCAAGGTAAGCAGAATGTATCTCCTTTGATTTCCTTTCATTCTTTTTGCAGTTTTGACACTTAGATCCGTCCGTTAAGTTTCGTCAAGTTCCATTACTTTCCTGCATTCTAAAAATTCTACAAAAACTCTAAATTAAAAATATTAGCAACATATAAATGCAACACTAAGATGTTTTTCTCCCCCAAACTTAAATTTTGGCATATTTAATTTTAAAATTAAATGTCCAAAATTAAATTTAATGGAGAATAGCATATCTATAAAAGTGAATAAAATTCATCATAGTGGGTTGCCTCCCACTTAGCGCACTTGTTTAACGCCTTTGGCTCGACCCAACTTCAAACCTAATCATCGGGTGGTGCATTGTCGAGACAAATTAGTTCTATTGTTCGCTCGACCGACATCGGTTCAAGATACGGTTTGAGTCGATGACCATTAACTTTAAACACTTAATTGGTCCTCAGATTTCTTATATCAATTGCTCCATGAGGGTAAATTCGGACAATTGTGAAAGGACCAGACCACTTTGATTTTAATTTTCCGGGAAATAACCTAAGTCTAGAATTAAAAAGTAAAACTTTTAATTCTGGACGAAACATTTTATTGGCTAATCCCATGTCATGATATTTCTTGGTCTTTTCCTTATAAGTTCTAGCATTCTCGTACGAATTTAACCTATGTTCCTCTAACTCATTTAATTGACACAATCTTTCCTCACCGGCCAAGGTTAAATCTAAGTTTAAGTCTTTGACGCCCAATAAGCTTTATGTTCAATTTCAACTGTAAATGACATGCTTTGCCATACACCATTCGGCATAGACTCATTCCTATCGTGGTCTTATAAGCGCTCGATATGCCCATAAAGCATCCTTAAGTTTAGACTCCCAATCTTTACGATTAGGCCTAACCTTTTTAATCGCTTTTATTTGCCTATTACTAACTTCTACTTGGCCGATGTCGAGGATGATAAGATGTGGCTAACTTGTGAGTTACACCCATGTTTTCTAAGGATATTATTTAATAATTTATTAGTGAAATGAGTTCCCTGATCACTGATTATGGCCATCGGCACTCCATACCGGGCAAAAAGATCTTCAACAAATTTAACCAAATTTTTACCATCATTAGTTTTAGTACCTATGGCTTCTATCCATTTAGATACATAGTCAACGGCTACTAAAATATATTCACAATTATTAGAGACGGGGAAAGGTACCATAAAATCAATGCCCCAAAGATCGAAAATTTCTACAACCATATTAGTATGCAAGGGCATTTCATTTCTTTTTCATATTCCACTAGTTCTCGACATTTATCACAAGTTCTATAAAATAGGTCACAGCCTCTAAAAACAAGAGCCAATATAAACCGATTGTAAAATTTTTCTAGCGCTTTTATTACTGCTAAAATGACTACCACAAGAGTATTCATGACAAAATTCCATAATACTTTGTTGGTCTTTTTAAGAACACATCGCCGATTAAAGAGTCTGAACACATTTTATACAAATGAGGCTCTTCCCAAAAATAGTTCTTTACTTCAGTCAAAAATTTCTTCCTTTGATAAAAATCAAAATCAGGATTTATAATATCGACACATAATAATTGACAAAATCAAGATACCAAGGGTCCGAATCTTTGACGCTAAAAGTTGTTCATCGGAAAATCTTCATTTACAAGAATTGTATTATCAAGAAATTGACGCTCAAGTAAGGGTGAAAATTTAATCTAGACAAATGGTCGGCTACAACATTTTGTTCCCTTTTTATCCTTAATTGTAATGTCAAATTCTTGCAATAATAACATCCACTTAATGAGTCTAGGCTTAGCATCTTTCTTTCTTAATAAATATTTTAAAGCCGCATGAAAAATATTATCACTTTTGATCCTAAAAGATATAGTCTAAATTTTTCAATGCATACACAACTGCTAAAAATTCTTTTTCTAGTTGTTGTGTAATTAAGTTGTGCATCATTTAGTGTTCTACTAGCATAATGAATTACATGCGGTTTTCTATCTACCCTTTGTCCTAACACGGCTCCAATTACAAAATCTGAAGCATCGCACATGATTTTGAAAGGGAGAGACCAATCAGGGCCGGATAAAATAGGGGCATTGGTTAATCTTTCTTTTAATAAATTGAATGCATTTAAGCATTCTTGATCAAAAACAAACTCGGTGTCTTTTGCTAACAAATTACATAGAGGTTTCTGATTTTTGAAAAGTCTTGTATGAATCTTCATAGAAGCCCGCATGCCCTAGAAAACTTCTAACACCTTTACTTGAAGTTGGGGGAGGTAGTTGTGATATAACTTCAATTTTTGCCTTATCGACTTCTATTCCTTTATTAGACACAACATGCCCTAAGACAATTCCATGTTTGACCATGAAATGACTTTTCTCCCAACTTAAGGTTAAATTAGTTTCACAACATCTTTTTAAGACTGATGTAAGATTTTCTAGGCAATGATCAAAGAGTTTCCAAAACTGAAAAATCATCCATGAAAACTTCAACACATCTTTCTACTAAATCGAGAATATAGTTATCATGCATCTTTGAAAGGTGGTGGTGCATTACATAGTCCAAAGGGCATTCTCCTAAATGCAAAGGTACCAAAAGGACATGTAAAGGTGGTTTTCTCTTGGTCTTGGTGCTATGTGAATTTGGTTGTAACCTTAAAAACCATCAAGAAAACAATAATATTCATGACCGCTAGTCTTTCAAGGATTTGGTCAATAAATGGCAAGGGAAAGTAGTCTTTCCTAGTTGCCGTGATTTAGTTTTCTCAAATCAATGCACATTCCTATAACCAATGGTGATTGCTCTAGTAGGTACCAATTCATCTTTATCATTTTTAACTACTCCAATTCCTGACTTCTTAGGAACTACCTGAACTGGACTAACCCATTTACTATCGATATCGGTAAATTATACATGCATCAAGAAGCTTAAGGACTTCTTTTCTCACCGCTTCTTCTATGTGAGGGTTAAGTCTTCTTTGTCTTTCTCCAGAACGTTTACTACCTTCTTCTAAATGTATTTTATGCATACACATAGACGGAGTATACCTTTTAAATGCGCTAAGGACCATCCTATGGCTTCTCATGTGTCCATAAAACTTTTAATAAGCTTGCTTCTTGTTCTTTAGTTAAATCTGTTGTTATAATTACGGTAAAGTTTTACCTTCCCTAAAAATGCATATTTTAAGTAGGGTGATAATGACTTTAATTCTTCAATGAGGGATTTAATAGATGGAATAAATTCAAAATTTTCCGCTTTTATTACTTCTTCTTCTTTAACTTCCT
>CM028380.1:58808325-58952135 GCA_013146195.2 Codonopsis lanceolata | reverse complement strand
CTTGAGATAAATACAAAAACTAATAAATACAAAAGCATATAACAATTAAACTAAAACAAAATAAAAATCTTTTTGGTTCAACCTCAAGTCATAATAGCATGGCATAACAAAGCGATCTCGATCGATGCTCGCCACATATGTGCGGACTTAGTCGAACATAAACCAGCCGCTCTTACTCACATACGCTACTAGTCTTAATTTCTCCGGTATGTGTGTGTGATCACCAGTCTTAGAGAATATCTTAACTAAAACAATTTTATTAAACTAAGCACTACATTCATATGAAAATCAAATTTTAATTGAAACCAGTGCATCTTAAAGTATGAGATCTACCATCCAAACCCGGTCTATTACAGAAAGAGAGGTCACCAAGGATTTCAAAAACTTATACATCCATCCCATGCACTTCTATGTATGACATACAATGTTCTCCTATCCCATTTACTTGTAATAGCTAAGATTATGCTAACACAGTGAGCTCTTGGCGAATAATATGAATATGAAGTGTTTGATCAATTATATATGGCTCACTTAGCAAAGAAAACACACACAAGCATTGGCAAGAAGATCATTAGGTCTTTATTAGCTTGTAATGTAAGACCAAGGTGTTGGGGGATTTGATGGAAAGAGATTGGAATTCAAAGTGAGAGAGTAAGACTACCCTTTATCCCTCATACTTCCAAGCAAAATGAAGTTTTCCCTATTTAGGCTAGGACCTGCAAAGACTACAAGTGGGGGGTTTTCTTTTACTTTTACTTTTCAGTTTTCTTCTTCCCCCCCCCCAAACTTGTTTTGGGCAATATAACTATCTAAAAATATCTCATCATCTTTCTCAGCAACATTTTTCTAACATATTTTCTTTCGAAAGCTATGCTTTCATTTAAATCTTCTTGTACTCTTCTTCTCATGTTTCATTTTTCGTCGATCTATTTTTTTTTCTTTTCTATTTTTTTTTCGACGGGGAGAAGAAGTCTTTAGAAAACTTGCTTGACTAAAAACAATGGTCCCATAAAATTAATTTCTCACCCACATCCTACTCTCTCAAAGGGTAGGCTAAAAGTGTATAGACTTTTAGGGTTAAGTTAATGTGGGTAATAGAAACGATGTCGAATGGGGGTTTTAATGTGTGCTTAGCACACTCCATTCTTTTTAATTAGGCTCAAAAGGGGACACTAGGGATATTTTTAGTAAAGGTCAGGGAATATTTAGACTCTAACGATCCAAAGATGGCCTAAATCATTTCTTAATGCCAAATGCTCATGCAGTTTTTAAAGCAAGTAAGACACACAAAATCTCATATCAACTATGGGAATTGTGGGGTTGAATGTTTAGCATCACTGATTTTCACATAAGCATTCGCTAAGACAGATGGTAGGGACAATCGAGACTAACATGCAGACACGGTTCGAAAGTGTGCTTGAGATATATAAGTGAGCAAAATTCAAGGGATCTAACTATCGTGCAATTTTCCTAAAGTTACAATTTAATGCAACAATCATGTTCGGATGGCTATTCTTCATATTCTTGTGCATATCTTGTTAAAATGAAGTAGGTGGTATAAACTTTATAAAACTATTCTAATCAATCCATAATTATGACTGGTGTGGGTGCATGAAGAATTTGGAGAAAAGTAAGAATTTCACAAAATCAAGTAAATTCCAGAAGGATCTACAAACAAGTTATGTGGTTCATTGCATTAACTCCTCATTAAGTACTACCACACCAAAACTTGAGGATGAAAATTTTTAATTAAAATTTTAATTTTTTTTAAATAAAGAAAATTGGAGATGATGATGACACAATTGATGATGGGTCCCCATGAGAGGAATCACGAGCATCCAAAATTATAGTATTCAGTCAAGACAACATCTCCGAAAACAAGAAAAATTCAAAAGCAAGAAAGGCGGGTGAGGAGAAGACACGATGGAGGGAAAAGAAATTTTTCCCCACCCTAAAAACGTAGCCCAACTCCACTCCTCCTTAGGCTAGGACCTGCTAAGACTCTGGGCTTAGAATCCCCCCCCCCCAAACCTAGTTTTATTTTGTCCCCAAAATTGAGGAACATATGAGAGGCTTGATGGGGAAGGACAAATATAAAAAGGACATAGCGAGGCCCACCTACTTGAAATAACGAACGAGGGGCGAAACTCGGGGATCGTGCCGGTGGCATCCCATAGTAGTTGGAGACATTTTGTCCCGCTAGGTTGACCCAACCAAACAAATCTTCTTGGTTGGCACGCATGAGTGCCAACTGCGATTTGCCATGTTGACTTCAAGGCGGCCTCTTCTAGCCTATTGGAGATTGCCACCAAGCGGGTCCTCCTCTCTTCCGGGTTCCTCCTCGTGAGGAACCCTCTCCGGCCGGGCGTTGGTGCTCAAACAAAATTTCCTAGTAATAACGGGCACCTTCTTCGGCCTCTCCAAATCACGAGTCCATCGGCTCCGCGTCTTACACAGTCCGGTAATCAAATGCGGGAACGTGAACCCCGCATTTGTCGTACCTCTAATTAAGGTCTTAATTCGGCCGTTGATCAGGCGGCCGACATCAACAGACCCACCGGTCATGATGGTGTAGATCAGTACGGCCTTAGCCCAAGTCACCGTGTGTTGGTGACTAAAGGGCATAAGGCGGGAGCAAATGAATTTGAACACGGGCCTGGCCGTGTCCAAAAGGAAGGACTCCTCCTTAGTGCGTGGACCGAATGGTGGGTTGCGGTTTTGGGTCCACACCACACCAGGATGGGAGATGGTGGCATTGACCACCTCGACAGGGACGGGGGAAGAAAGGTGGTGGCTATAGTCGTCGGCACCCTCCGCAAAGTTGGAGGTGCCATAGTACATGTTAATGCTTTGGGACGTAAAACTAACACTTATGCCCCTAACATTAACAGTCTCTATCACCCCACCGTCTATGCTAATGCGGCCATTAGCATAGAACTCACGGACAATAGGCACGATTGCCTTGTCCGGAGACTCAATCAAAATTCCCCACCTACGCGCTCTAAATTCATTCTGGAGGCCAAATTCAACGGCCTTAAATCCCCTCTCGAGAATCAAGGACTTGGAGAGCTTCGCGGTGTATCTCTCCGATGCTCAAAAGATATGAAGCGGCGGTGGTCAAAAACTTGCTCATTCTCCTCAACGGGGCGAGAAGTAGAGAGGCCGGTGTTTCTACATTTTGGGGCCATTATGTTTGGGCACAAAAAATTTTAACAAATAAAAATATTACTCTTTTTAAAATTTAAAAATTAAGCCTATCACCTAAAGCATGCAAAAATTATATTTCTACGTAAATTATTTTAACACTCTAACATGCAAGTAATTTTTGTACGTAAAAATAAAAGAAGGGTGAGAGTTACTTGGAATTTTTGCGCTTGAAGGTGGAGAGTCGCCGGAATTTGAGCTTTTCACCGGATTTTATGGAGTTCCTTCTTCAACCTTTGAATGGAG
Source organism: Codonopsis lanceolata (assembly GCA_013146195.2). NCBI lineage: Eukaryota > Viridiplantae > Streptophyta > Magnoliopsida > Asterales > Campanulaceae > Codonopsis > Codonopsis lanceolata. The sequence continues at coordinate 58,948,685 of CM028380.1, read as the reverse complement.
TGCAATGGAGGATGAATGGAGGGAGAAAAGTTTTAAGGAGGGAGAGATTCTTGTAGATCGGGCCTGAATTGAAATGCTCCTAGTCGGAATTTTAGAAGGAGGAGAGCTGCTACTGCCTGCTTTGAAGAATGGAGGAGATTTTCGAGTGTTCTGCTACTGAAGCCCGACGAGTTCTTTTATAAAGGCCGGCTGCAAGGTCTCTTTTACCTTGCGTCCGCAAGGTAGGCAGTTATATGTCCGGCACTGATTCCCTCGTGCCTGCATGACGGTCATGCTTCCTGTATTTATGGGGACCTTGCGGTCGCAAGGTATTAAGCACCTTGCATCCGCAAGGTAAGCAGAATGTATCTCCTTTGATTTCCTTTCATTCTTTTTGCAGTTTTGACACTTAGATCCGTCCGTTAAGTTTCATTAAGTTCCATTACTTTCCTGCATTCTAAAAATTCTACAAAAACTCTAAATTAAAAATATTAGCAACATATAAATGCAACACTAAGATGTTTTTCTCCCCCAAACTTAAATTTTGGCATATTTAATTTTAAAATTAAATGTCCAAAATTAAATTTAATGGAGAATAACATATCTATAAAAGTGAATAAAATTCATCATAGTGGGTTGCCTCCCACTTAGCGCACTTGTTTAACGTCTTTGGCTCGACCCAACTTCAAACCTAATCATCGGGTGGTGCATTGTCAGCGAGACAAATTAGTTCTATTGTTCGTTCGACTGACATCGGTTCAAGATACGGTTTGAGTCGATGACTATTAACTTTAAACACTTAATTGGTCCTCGGATTTCTTATATCAATTGCTCCATGAGGGTAAATTCGGACAATTGTGAAAGGACCAGACCACTTTGATTTTAATTTTCCGGGAAATAACCTAAGTCTAGAATTAAAAAGTAAAACTTTTAATTCTGGACGAAACATTTTATTGGCTAATCCCATGTCATGATATTTCTTGGTCTTTTCCTTATAAGTTCTAGCATTCTCGTACGAATTTAACCTATGTTCCTCTAACTCATTTAATTGAAACAATCTTTCCTCAACGGCCAAGGTTAAATCTAAGTTTAAGTCTTTGATAGCCCAATAAGCTTTATGTTCAATTTCAACAGGTAAATGACATGCTTTGCCATACACCATTCGGTACGGACTCATTCCTATCAGGGTCTTATAAGCAGTTCTATATGCCCATAAAGCATCCTTAAGTTTAGACTCCCAATCTTTACGATTAGGCCTAACGGTTTTTTTCTAATACTGCTTTTATTTGCCTATTACTAACTTCTACTTGGCCAGATGTCTGAGGATGATAAGATGTGGCTAACTTGTGAGTTACACCGTGTTTTCTAAGGATATTATTTAATAATTTATTAGTGAAATGAGTTCCCTGATCACTGATTATGGCCTTCGGCACTCCATATCGGGCAAAAAGATCTTCAACAAATTTAACCAAATTTTTACCATCATTAGTTTTAGTACCTATGGCTTCTATCCATTTAGATACATAGTCAACGGCTACTAAAATATATTCACAATTATTAGAGACGGGGAAAGGTACCATAAAATCAATGCCCCAAAGATCGAAAATTTCTACAACCATATTAGTATGCAAGGGCATTTCATTTCATTTTCATATTCCACCAGTTCTCTGACATTTATCACAAGTTCTATAAAATAGGTCGCAGTCTCTAAAAACAGTAGGCCAATATAAACCAGATTGTAAAATTTTTCTAGCAGTTTTATTTCCGTTAAAATGACTACCACAAGAGTATTCATGACAAAATTCCATAATACTTTGTTGGTCTTTTTCTGGAACACATCGTCTGATTAAAGAGTCTGAACACATTTATACAAATGAGGCTCTTCCCAAAAATAGTTCTTTGCTTCAGGCAAAAATTTCTTCCTTTGATAAAAATCAAAATCAGGATTTATAATATCAGACACATAATAATTGACAAAATCAGCATACCAAGGGTCTGAATCTTTGACTGATAAAAGTTGTTCATCGGGAAAATCTTCATTTACAAGAATTGTATTATCAAGAAATTGACGTTCAAGTAAGGGTGAAAATTCTAATCTAGACAAATGGTCGGCTACGACATTTTCGGTTCCCTTTTTATCCTTAATTGTAATGTCAAATTCTTGCAATAATAACATCCACTTAATGAGTCTAGGCTTAGCATCTTTCTTTCTTAATAAATATTTTAAAGCCGCATGGTCAAAAAATATTATCACTTTTGATCCTAAAAGATATAGTCTAAATTTTTCCAATGCATACACAACTGCTAAAAATTCTTTTTCGGTTGTTGTGTAATTAAGTTGTGCATCATTTAGTGTTCTACTAGCATAATGAATTACATGCGGTTTTCTATCTACCCTTTGTCCTAACACGGCTCCAATTGCAAAATCTGAAGCATCGCACATGATTTTGAAAGGGAGAGACCAATCAGGGCCGGATAAAATAAGGGTAGTGGTTAATCTTTCTTTTAATAAATTGAATGCATTTAAGCATTCTTGATCGAAAACAAACTCGGTGTCTTTTGCTAACATATTACATAGAGGTTTACAGATTTTTGAAAAGTCTTGTATGAATCTTCTATAGACGCCTGCATGCCCTAGAAAACTTCTAACACCTTTAACAGAAGTTGGGGGAGGTAGTTGTGATATAACTTCAATTTTTGCCTTATCGACTTCTATTCCTTTATTAGACACAACATGCCCTAAGACAATTCCATGTTTGACCATGAAATGACTTTTCTCCCAACTTAAGGTTAAATTAGTTTCACAACATCTTTTTAAGACTGATGTAAGATTTTATAGGCAATGATCAAAAGAGTTTCCAAAAACTGAAAAATCATCCATGAAAACTTCAACACATCTTTCTACTAAATCTGAGAATATAGTTATCATGCATCTTTGAAAGGTGGCTGGTGCATTACATAGTCCAAAGGGCATTCTCCTAAATGCAAAGGTACCAAAAGGACATGTAAAAGTGGTTTTCTCTTGGTCTTCGGGTGCTACAGGAATTTGGTTGTAACCGGAAAAACCATCAAGAAAACAATAATATTCATGACCGGCTAGTCTTTCAAGGATTTGGTCAATAAATGGCAAGGGAAAGTAGTCTTTCCTAGTTGCCACATTTAGTTTTCTCAAATCAATGCATATTCTATAATCAATGCATATTCTATAACCAATGATTGCTCTAGTAGGTACTAATTCATCTTTATCATTTTTAACTACTCCAATTCCTGACTTCTTAGGAACTACCTGAACTGTACTAACCCATTTACTATCTGATATCGGGTAAATTATACATGCATCAAGAAGCTTAAGGAATTCTTTTCTCACCGCTTCTTCTATGTGAGGGTTAAGTCTTCTTTGTCTTTCTCTTGAACGTTTACTACCTTCTTCTAAATGTATTTTATGCATACACATAGACGGAGTGATACCTTTTAAATCTGCTAAGGACCATCCTATGGCTTCTATATGTGTCCATAAAACTTTTAATAAGCTTGCTTCTTGTTCTTTAGTTAAATCTGTTGTTATAATTACAGGTAAAGTTTTACCTTCCCCTAAAAATGCATATTTTAAGTAGGGTGATAATGACTTTAATTCTTCAACAGGAGGAGATTTAATAGATGGAATAAATTCAAAATTTTCCGCTTTTATTACTTCTTCTTCTTTAACTTCCTCAATGTTTTCTACTTTTTTATCCTCTATTTCTATTTCTTCAAAAAGTGATTTTAAAATTTCCACTTCTTCTTCTTCATTATTTTCTTCCTCTACTTTTTCTATTTTATCAGAACTAATTTCAGATTCTTCTTTTTCCAGATTATCTTTATTTTTAAGAGTTTCTAATTTTTCTCTTTGTTGTCTTTCTTCTTCTTCTTCTATTTCTCTTTTATCTCTTCAATGTCAATTTTTATGGGAGGGATAGGTCTATCATCATAAACTACAAATACATCTTTCTCATAGTCATCATCTTCACAACTTTCTTCAAAAGTTTGAGTTGTTAATTTTTTGATTTCGTCTATGGAGAAACATGCATTCATGTCACTAGGTATGTTCATAGCATAAAAAACAGAGATTTCAACAATTTCACCTAGGACCGACATTGTAAGTTTACCATTCTTTACATTTATTATTGTATTGGCAGTGGCCATAAAAGGTCTGCCTAACAGGATAGGAACTTCATTATTTGTGCAAATTTTCCTTTCCATCTCTAAGACCACAAAATCGACCGGAATGATTAGTTTATCAACCTGAACTAGGATGTCTTCCACTATACCCAAGGGATGTTTAACTGAACGATCAACTAATTGTAAAGACATGTTAGTGGGCTTTAGTTCTTCTAACTCCAATTGTTTGTAGACCGCAAAAGGCATCAAGTTAATACTTGCTCCTAGATCTAGCATGACTTTCATCTTTTTAGAGCTACCTAAAGAGACTTGAATATTAAAGCTACCAGGATCTTTTAACTTAGGGGGCAGTTCTGGTTGTAAAACAGCACTTACGTTTTCAGAAACAATAATTTTTTCATTGTTTTCGAATTTGTGTTTCTTAGAGTGAAGATCTTTGAAAAACTTGGCATAAGCTGGAATATTTTTAATAACATTAAGCAAATGAATGTTTACATTCACTTTGGATAACATATTATAAATTTCTGAAAATTGTTTGTCCATTCGGTTTTTCATAAGTCTTCTTGGGAAGGGAATTGGCGGAACATATGGTGGTGGAGCCACATAAGGTTCCTCTTCTTCTTGTTCTACTTCTACTTGATTTTCTTCATTTGACACTTCTTTTTCTACTTCTTGATTAGATGTTTGATTATTCTCATTATTATCTTTTTCAACTTATTTTTCAAAATTATCTACTTCATTAGGCACATTAGAAGATTGAACAGGATCACTTACCTCTTCTCCTATCACTCTACCGCTTCGCAGGGTTGTGATAGATTTTGCTTGCTCGGTTTGACTAGGGAACTTCCCTTCTTCTCTTTTCTCGTTATCAAAGTTTGCAAATTTATTCTTCAAATTTTTAACTTCTTCAAGCAAATATTTTATAAGGACAGCTTGTCCTTTGCTTGCTCCATCTGATTTTGGAACTTCTTCAATTCTCAATTGACCTTGATTTGGAAAATTGTTGAGGTTGTGGTTGTTGAGGCTGGAATTGTTGAGGTTGTAAAGGTTTATTTCCTCCCCATGAGAAATTAGGATGATTCCTCCTACCAGGATTATATGTGTTTGAGTAGGGATCATTCCTTGGTCTTCGAGGGTATACATTCATGGCATTAGCCTGTTCAGCATACATAGCACTTGATGGACAAAAATTAGTAGCATGAGAATATAATCCACATAAAGCACATGCTTCTTGAATTGGCCAATTTTCAAATTGAGCTTGAGTATCTGGTTTCAGCCGACTTCCTCTCTCTATAATACTTCCCCAATTCCTTCGCCCAAATCCTCCACCAATCTCTCCCTCTCTCCAGTCGGCCCTTTTCTTCTTCCCCGTTCATAGCCGCAATCTCCCTCTTTCTTTCTCAAAACCCGACATTCTCCCTTCCTTCATCCATCATCGACGCTGACCCCCTCCATTTGATCTCCACTCTGCTAGCCCTCCTCTATCGTCATCGCCAAGAAAGCCATCTTCAACCGCCACTGCCCTAATCTCCCTCATCTCTCTCACCATGTCTAACAAATCCCAACAATCCACAGCCGATCCATTCATCTTCTCCGGTGCATCAGCATCTCCCAGGCTGCCTCTGCTCTCCATCCACAGGCTCCAATTCTTCTCGGCGAATCATCCACGATCCAGCGCCGCTCCCATCTCTGCTCCATCACGTAATTCTTCCTCTCCAGGTTGTTTTCCCCAAATCGAAGACAAATGGAAGGTCTCCAAAGCATAGTCGTCTTCGCCGCCGCCGATGTCTGCCTCCATCCATCTCCCTCTCCTCTGTTCAAGCATCCAGCTACGCTTTCCACCATGTCTGGCCGCATCCTTCTCCTTCCACCTCTGTTCACCCCGATTCCAGCGAAGCAGCTCCAGCTTGATCACATGCATCTCTTTTACCGGGCGTTAACAACAATCTCATTCTCCCCTCGGGTCAGACAACTGCATATTCGCCTCCATTTTGACGAAGGGTCCCTTTGCAAGAATCAATGAATGAAATTGGGGAATGAATAAGGAGTAATTGGGGAAGAAAACAACCTGGAGAAACATGTCAGTCGTTAGTAATTAACGGCCATTTAACGTTTGGGATTAAAAGTGATGAATTTTGGAAAAGTTTCGCTTAACTTTGATTGCCTAGAAACAGTGGGTATGAAAACTGAAAAATGAGTAAAGTTAGGGTATCAAAAATGATATTAACTCGGAAAAGAACTGTGAGAGTTACTTAAACTAAAAAGATGTCTAGTCTATCTAGCAAGATGACAAACATCACAATTGAAGTTCTTATGATTATTGAAATTTAAGAAGCATAAGGAAACAATATATTTCATAGATTGCAAGGGTAAATGGCCCAGTCTTTGATGCCATAGATACACATAATCAATAGAGATAGGACTAGAATAATATTCATTGTTTATAATTTTATGAGGGTCATTATTGTAAGTATTAAAGGAGGAATGTGCAGCAATGAGATAGTTCATGTTGATTTTCACATGAGACTGAGGGGGCTCAAGTTTATAAAATCTTTTAGCAAGTTTACCAATCACCTTGGTGGTTTTCTTGGCTAGGTCATGAACACAACAAAGGTTAGCAGAGAAGTAAGAAGACACTCAATATCCTTAGTAAGTTTACTTCCAGAAAGTAAATTAAATTTTGAATTCAGGAACAAAGAAGACATTTAACAAGGTAATCTCACTAGACAATTTTACAGTTCCTTTGTGAGTGATCATAGATCTCTTTCCATTAGGTAAGTGTAGGATTGAATAGGAATGGGATTAATAAGATTAGAAAAGGAATTAGTTATATGATCAGAAGCACTTGTATTAATAATCCAGTCATTGTAATTGTATTTGAAATTAGAGAGGCAAAAAGGATTATCATGTTTGGAGGTTAGAGAAAGTTTACCTGCCATGTGAACATCATTGTAGTCAAGAGGAAAGTCAATTTCAATATTGTTCGCTTTGGGGTTGCAGGATTGATCATAGCCAAGGGTTAAGCAAATTGCTCATTAGTGAACTGACCACTAGTGTTGGAATTTTCTTTCAAGGCTACAAAATTAGTGGAAGAAAAAGGTGTAGAGGAGGAATACATTTTCCTTTACCTTTGTTCTTTGGTATCCTTGAGAGGGCTGGTTTAGTACCATATTGAGGGTGCCAATCAAGGTAACCATTGAGAAAGAAGCATTTTTCTTTAGGATGTGAGTCTCCATGACAGAAATCACAAAAGAATTTTCCCCTTGTTGCCACCACTATGCTGAGTATTCTTGAAAGAATTTTGTCCAGGTTTGTTGAATCTGTTGCCTCCATTATTGTTTCCAGATTTTCCAAATAAGGCTGTTGTGAGATCTGGTTGACCAATAGAAGTACCACACTATATTTTCCCCTCTTCTTGAATAAGAATGGAAACAATTTTGGATAAAGAGAGCAAAGGTCGCATTCTTAGTATCTGGCCTCTTACATCAGTATAGGAGTCTGACATGCCCATAAGAAACTGTGTTATTTTGTAGGCATGATCATATTCCTCACGAAATTTGGAGGTCCCACAGGTACAATCACAGATACAATTAGGAAAGGGAAGAAGATTTTATAATTCATCCCAATGTCATCTAAACTTGGTAAAATAGGCATTAACAGACAAGATTCCTTGAGTGCAAATGGCTATAGTTTTTCTTATTTGGTAAAGCTTTGGAACATCACTTTGTGAGTATCTTGTAATGAGATTTTCCCACATTTCACAAGAGGTGGGAAAGTAGACAATACTTTGACGAATTTCAGATGTCACAGAGTTAAGGAGCCAAGAAATGACCATGGAATTGCATCTTTCTCAAGCACACTGGTGTATTTAGAATAAGATTGAGGTTTCTTGGAGGTGCCATTAATCATGCCAAGTTTATTCTTGGCAGATAAGGCAATAGTAATTGCAAGTTTCCATTGAGTGAAATTGCAATCAATAAAAAGGTCAGTGATAAGGGTCATTCCTGGATGGTCAAGAGGATGAAGGAAAAAAGGATGGCCAGGAGATAAAGAAAGCGTTGAGTCAGAGAAATCGCAATGATGTTGTTGGTAACTTGTGTAGAGGGTGTGGGAGGAGGAGGGTCAGCCTTGGGAAAGAATAAACCAGAAGAAAAACACACAAATCAATCAAGAAAGACAAGTAAATTCATACCTTTAAGAGAAGAAGATAAAATCATGTAGTAAGCATGAAAGACTTCTATAGACAAGGAAAGAGAAGAACAACAATAAGCAATGAGATCCATAATCATAGGACGTCAAGGCTCTGATACCATGTTTAGAACTCAACAATAGGAGAGAACTTTTATTAATTGAATTGAAAGTTGTCTCTTAATTACAAAACAAAGAAGCCTAACTGATATTTAAACAAACAAAGGGCGACTAAGCAAAAGGAAAATACAAGAAAGCCCTTAATGAACAACTAACAAAAACTAACACACTTAAAATAAATTACACTCGACACCCCTATAGATAGACAGAAATAGGAAACTATCACATTAGCCCTTGTAGTTGATATATGTAGTTTCTTCATTCATGTTAACAAATTCAAAGGTACCAATTATATGCTTTGTTTTTAATTTTGTATTTACAATAAGAAAGGGGGAACCTATAGTGTATGTCCAATCACATTGTGAATTTGTTTTGTTTTGGATTGATTTTGTGGGTTTGGGATAGAGATTGGGAAAAAAACTATGGAAAACCATCCATCAACCAGCAATGAAGGAAACAATTTTCCCTCAGAGGTACGTTGACTTTGACCTAGTCTCATTGTGTTCCATTATTGCTTGTTATTTTTAATCTGTATGTACTTTTTTTTTTTTGAATGGTTCTAGGGTATTATTCTGCAATTTCCAGGGTTGATGGGTTGCATCAGAATTAGATGTATTTAATGGTTTTGATTTGTATATTGTAATCACCACAAATGGAAATTTGTGATTGTTACTTTGCCATAAGGTGTAAAACATGGAATTGTAGGCTTAATTATAATGCGATTAATTTCCTACTAAAAGAAAAAGATCACTAAAATCAGCCAACATTGATGCATAACCTTTGTTTCAAAACAACGGTGGGAGAAATTTGAAGGCACATTCTTACTATCAACTATACCAGATCGGGTAGTCTTTTACTTGGAACTTGGAAGGGCATGCTCCTCGAATAGACCTACTCATTGAATCACTTGTAGTTGCCTATGTCATTCATGAATCATGATGTAAGTTTATCATATAAACACAAATATAAGTGTTGTTGTTCTTTTCATTTTCAGGTCTGACTACAATATGCTCCACCTTTTTCTGTCTCTATTTCTCTCTCCTCTCCTGGTTAATTTTTACTCTATTCCTTTCTAATTTATCGGGACGAGGCAGTGGGTGTGTCTTTGCTAGAGATGACAACATTATATTGAACCCTGTATTTGAGGATAACCTTAATAGTTGATCTGGAAGGGCTGTAACATTGTCTTACACGACTCCATAGGGGATGGAAAAATCTTTCCAAACTCAGGAACATTTTTTTGCTTTCGCAACAGGACGCACACAGAGCTGAAATGGAATTCAGTAAGACATAAGGATATTCTTGTGAATTGTTGTGCTTGCGATTGGCCTTGGAGACTCAATTTGTGAAATGACAAACCAGAGAAGGTGTAAAAAGTTTAGAATTTCAGGAAAGAAGGTCATTTGGTCTTTTTCCACACCATAGGGACTCGATTGTAAATTGAAAAAAAATTAGGTGTGAAAATTTTCAATTTAGCCCTTACACAAATGCATGTGGTACTTAACGGGACTTATCCAGCGGGATCCATCAAAATGACCAACGACGTGAAAATTTGAAACTTTTAGGACCCAATTTTGACAAAAAAAAAATTGTTAAGGGACTAATACTAAGAATGATCCAAAGTCAAGGGACCAATGCTACGATTAACCCAATAAAAAATTAACTACTCTAATATATATAATATACAAATAATACAATCAATTCTTTTCCCCTGAATAAGACATTAAATATGAGTCGCGCTATATAGACTCCCCGTTCCAATAAGCAGAACCCCCAAACTTATTAACTTCATATTTTGTCCTTTTAATTTACCCTCCCCAACTAATCATACCCCTCCCCTTCTCCTCCCTTTCTTCTCTGTGAAGTAGCCCTTCCATCTCCCTTCTCCCTCCTCTCATTGCCTCCATGTTTTCCCTCACCCTCCCTCCCTATTTCCCATTATTCTTCCTCCTTCCTACCCCTCCTCCTGTAACTTCCCGCCCCTTCCTTTTTTTCCGCCCTCCATCCTGTACGGTGCGTCCCTTTCTTTTCCCATCTCTCCTCTCTTCCTCCCTTATTTTTTCCCAATCTTCCTCAAAATCACACTGGTAAAATAACAAAAATAAATAAAATTTGAATGTTCATCCCTGGTTGGCCGAACAACATTGTGTTGTTCGACTAGCCTTAATGGAACATTACTGAGTTAAATTTTTTTTTAAAAAAATTATACTATTCGATCACACGTGGGCGAACAACACTGTGTTGTTTGGCTAGCTATAGCTGAGCAACACTGTGTTTTTCGGTCAAGTGTGACCAAACAGTAGATTTTTAAAAAAAAAAATTAAACTCAGTAATGTTCGACTAAGACTAGTTGAACAACACAATGTTGTTCGGCCAACCAGGGCCGAACATTCGAACTAATTTCTTTTTGTTTCGCTGGTGGTTGGAGGAAGACAAAAAAACGTAAGGATAAGGATATGGAGAAAAAACATAAGGTTGCAAGGAAGATAAGAGGAGTGTGAAGAAAATAGAGGGAGTGATAGGAAGGAAAGAAGATGGGAAAGAAAAAAAGTGAAGGGGATGGTTTATGGGAGAGAGTGGGGGGGGGGGAAACGGCGGAAGACAGGGAACAACATGAGGGAGGAAGGATGGAGAAGGGAGAGGGAAGAGGGAAGATGGAGAAGGAGAGGGGAGGGCTACTTCGTGGAGAAGAAGGGGATGGGGTATGACCCACTATTTTCTAAATTTTGATTTGTTTCAACATGTTGAGCCCACCACTTGTGTATCTTTCGAAGGACTCTCCAAGCTTCCATTAGCGTGAAACGTTTCCCCTCGTCACCTTCATAGGTACTATGGGCCTTGTTAATAACATCGTCATCATTCCACCCATGAAATTTTTGCTACTGCCTTGGACACTTAAGAAAAAATGATTCTTACATTGACATGCATTTTGTGAATTACCCTCACCACGAAACTTGTTGTAACAATCTGTCACTTTTTTTCCAAAATTGTGCCCAAGTTTGATTTGTGCCAACATAATTGTCGTCTTTCACATTCTCCCATGATTTACACAAAGTGGTGGTCTCGTGTGTTGACCACCTAACTCTTGTGGATTTTCCACTTTAAGGAGTTGATTCATCAACCAAGTTATCTTCCACATCTTGTTGGATTTCATCATTGTTTGGTTTCGGTTGGGTTGAAAACTGAGGCAAGTTCGAAGTGGGGGGACTACCTGCAACATAATTAGACGAAGAACTTCTTATCACTCCCATGTGGAAATGCCCTTGGTTGAAATGTGATTGTTGTGTTGAAAAATGTGATAAATTTGAAGGCGGAGGTGTATTCCACAAAAAGGTTTGTTGCGGCATATTAGAAAATGAGGTATGTGGAAATATTGAATTTTTTTGAAAATTAGCAATTCCTCCAACATTTGGAAAATTTTGGAATTGTTGAAATGCTGATTTTGTAAATCCAAATGGTAAGTTGATGCTTGGTTTTGTGAAATTGGTAGAGGAATTTGATGAGTCGAGGGTTGGTTTGGTGTAGATGAAGAACGTGAATTTTCTTCATTTTGGGAGTTTTTGCTTTTACGGGAGAAACAAATGTGAAGCCATTGATAATTAAGTTATTAAATAACTTAATTAACTCCAAAATAAGTTTTGAGAAAAAAAAACCAACCGATGGCTACTAGATCAAAGGGAGAAGAATATGATGTTGTATAGTGTACACCAATGGATAATTTAGTTGTTTTAAACAACTTAATAAAAAGTTCTAATTAAAGAGAGATAATAGAGGGAAAATGGAGGAAAGCTTGAAAAAATCTTAGAAAATGATTCAGATATCCAAATGAAGTAAACAGAGTTTCTATTTAAAGAGGAATTTTTTTACTATATTTTCAATTTTTAATTTTTTTTGGGTAAAAATTACTCGAAATGTCCAAAAATCGAGGAGGGGGTGGAAATAATTAGCCTTCCCATGCAAAATTTGACATGTGTAAAAGTAAGTCCCCATAGGTATGAGATAGTTTTTCTAGGCTTTTACGAGGTTTGAGGCTTTCACTCTTTTCCGATTTTTTTGAGCCCGAAATAGTGGAGTTTTGCTCCTTTTTTGGTGAAAACGGTACCTGTTTTCCATTGCTTTTTGTTAAGCTTCAAGAGCTCAACATGTAGTGCCCGAGAATTTCCTTGCATATATTATGATATTTATTTGTTAATCACAAATTGGTTAGTGCTAAACTTGTAATGCTAGCATGTTAGTCAAATAGTATTTTGACTTGAATTTTGAGTTTTAATGAAGAACTTGGGTAATTGCCCTACGAGAGTCAATTTGAGCTCAAGATATGTTGGGTTTAATGTGTGTCGTATTTAAAGTATGTATTGGACTTTGGTTATGTTAGTTATAATTTATAACATTGAAATATAAATGACATATTAGAGCTAGAAAATATATATTTTTGGCTACATTGACCCAAAGTTTATTGTACATTATGTGTTTCTTTTTATATTGTTAAAATATAATTTTTATTTTAACATTAACTAATTAATAATAATTAATTTATGTTTAATTGGGTCTATTTAGTGGGTAATTAGTTTGACTTTTGACCAACCAATAAGGTTGACACCTCAAAATGAAATTTATTGGATATTTTGGCCAAAAAGTCAACAACAATTATTCAACTATTCATTTTCTTTACTTTGTTTAATTTGGACGGTTAAACGAGAGGGAGAATCTCATTTTCTCTCGTTTCTTTCTTCGGTCTGATTCGACGTATATCTTTGAGTTTTGATCTTCTTAGCTTGGTTTATTAACGTAAAGTTACCTGTTTTTAATTTCGACTCTGTAGGGATGTTGTATGTGTTGAGGGCTACATTTACACCCGAATATTTTATGTTTTTACCGATATTTTTCGGAAGAGGTAAGTTACTATTCCCTTCCCTTTATATGTAATAATTACATACATGAACTGTGGACTACTCCCATGTGATTTGCTTTAAATATGAAATATAAATAATTTAGGTACGAATTATTATTAATTTTAATTGGTAAATGTATTAAATGGTTTCAAACCATTATTATGCCGAACAATACATTGGTGAGATTGTGTTTGGATGAATTCTGCAAATCACAGTGATGCCCGAAATTTATAAATATTAAGCGAATGACTCAACAGAGTCGATTTATGGACAATAAAATATAACGAGTGACGTGCTCGATTTCTACGATAATGGAGAATACTTTGGTGTAGTTTATTATATGTAAAACACTACATACCTTGGTATTTGTGTGTAAGCAAATAAATACTTAAGTGTTTATTTACAGGCAAATAAGCATACTTGTTACGTGTGTTGAGCTCCCCTACTTTGGGACTCGACGGTTGTGTTTATTAGCAAGTAAACATCTACTTGTGCAATGCATTGAGTCCAGCTGGCATATGTGGTTGTGTCGACAATGAGACGGCGGTAGTCTTTACGAGAGTTAAATCTCGTGATCGCTACGGGTCGTTGCATGGGTCTCTCCCTTGTTATTGGCCGTGACAAGGATGTAGCCTTGTCAGAGCGATTCACATGACAAATAGAAAGCTAGACTCTTGGGTAAAATTCGGGGTAATGAGACTCCTAGTTAAGTCCCAAGGTCATTGGTTCTGGATACTATTGAGTTCAGACATGATTTCAGCATGTGTACTGTAACAGCAACGCAACTACGACTCTTGGGTAAAACTCGGGGTAATGAGACTCCTGGTTAAGTCCCAAGGTCGGTGTTTTCTATATACTATTGGATTCAGACATGACTTTGGTTTTCAGTTCTTGATACTATCAGGCTCAGACCGTATATTGTGTGTTTCATGACAGCAACACATCTATAGTGTTCTTCTGGATTTCTGGTGTAGTTATATATATGTATTGTTTCAGCAGTACAACTACAATATTTATAGCAGGACAAGTCAAAAGCTCTCTTGTAGATTCAACACAGATACAAGTCAGATTGAGATACTGATTTATATCCTGACTATGTGTTTATATTACGTTGAATCAATGTGCATTATAACATGATCAACGTGAATTGTGTGCAAGTATATGAATTGTTATACTTGGTGTATCGTGTATTATGTATTGGTTATATGTGCATAACAGCATACCATATAGATCACGTAGTAACTTACTGAGTTTATCACTCACCCTGCTCCTTTTGTTTTCCTTAGATCCCAGCCAGGTAGAAAGTACACGGTGAGGCCGGTGAGATTTATTAGACGTCGACAGTCTTTGGTATGCAGCACTTCAGAAGACAGTATTGTGTTTTGAGAGGACATGGGTTTATGGGAGAATTCACTACAAAAAAAAAAGATGCTTTAGGGACCCCACTTTTTAGGTGCCATGTAACACAAGACCCAAATACTTAGGTTTTGGGGACCAAATGTATTACCGTAGTACCTAATACTATTATTTACTTAGGCGCTCATAATTAAAATTTACCAAATTTCTCCCTCCTAACTTTTCTGCAATTTCCATCCGTTCTCAAAATTGAAAATAGGAGTACTGTTCATTTCTCCCTTGCGGCAAATAACCGAGATTTGAAAACTGACCATCTGCGTTTCTCTCTAAAAAAAAAACTTTCACTCTATAGGTTTGTGAGAAGTAGGTGAAACACAGTTGGAGGAGGGGGAAAGTTAAGTTGCTCGATTTTGAAGAAGTTTCCTCGGCTAGATTAGGTTATCAACTTTCGAGGTAAATTGTTTTTCATCCAAACCTGGAATCTGGGGTTTACCTGTATAATGACCAAATCTAATTTGTTTTATTGTGCTTGAATTTGTTATTATACTAGTCTAGGGTTTTGTTTTACTTAACATTTTGGTTTCATGCTATTTGATTAGGGCTTGATTTTTTGGATTGTTTTCAATTTGGGTTTGGTTATGTAATTCAAATGGGGATTGTTTTCAATTTGGGTTTGGTTATGCAATTCAAATGGGGATTTTGCTCAATGTTTGGTGTTATTGTTAATAATGTAACCAATTTTCTACATTTGTTCTCTTATTGGCAATTGATTGGTGTTTGTTTATTTGGAAACAAAAAAAAATGATTAATTTTGGTTATAACTTGAAGTTCATCATGTTAATTAGTTTATTGCTTCATGGGAAGATTATAGGTCTAATTGAGTTTAACAAGTGTACAACCTCTTATTTACTTACCAAAACTATACATGTGAATGTGGTTGTCAAGTATTTTGTTTCATATTGTAATAACAAATTTAGTTTATTTGAGGACATGTTCTGTTTTGGCAGCCTGTTGTAGTAGTGCCTTCACTTATATTTGCAGATGCATTTAACAAGGTGCTGCCATTCTAAACTGGCTTTGGGTTTGGTGTATGATGTGGATGGTTGTTGCTAAGGTTCTTCTTAACGCCTTCAAGGTACCACATGTCATGAGTCCTTGTTTTGAGAAAGTGTTGAATGTTGAATTATTTAAGGAGTTATTTACTGCTATCGAGATTACTCTTTTTTAACAAAATTCGAATTATGTTTTGAATGGATTTTTTATAATGAACTGTAAAAGTTCTAGCTGGGACATGTATGGCTACTATGGAAATTGTTTGAACTAGTTTAGTTAAAATATATCTGTGAATTTACCGTTACTATGTTAAATATGGTATTTTTTGTTTTGTTTGTGTTTTTTAATTGTAAATCCATTGTTCTTTTTTGGATTAATGTTTCATTGGCTAGAAGAGAAGGACATTGTAGTCCTATTGCGTATGACACTCTTATTTGGTTTATTTTAGATGCGATCAGCTAACCTCCAAGGGATCCTTAACCATGACCAAAATTCCCTCATGCATTACTACCTTAAGAGCTTTTGTGATGGTAAAAACAGGTTAGTCACCTAATCCACTTGGGTGTAATCTTGTAGTAGACTTGCATTAAGTACTTGTCTCTTTTAACCATTATTTCATGCTCGCTCTCTCTCTCTCTCTTCCCCCCTCCCCCTTTGCGTCTTGTTCTATTGTTTTTTTTTTCTGTCTGGTACACATGTGAGGGATGCAATTGATCTAGTTTGTCATGTCGAAACTGCTCCTTATTTCGTGAGTGTTTAGTTGTAAGATTCTGTCATCGAGACAACTACTGTTTGATGCATATGAGATTTCTTGTAGTATAAAAGTACGAAGTTGCTTTATTCATCTCATGTTGGTTTTGCAAATGCTCAAGAAAGAGATTATTGTCATTCGTAAAGTATTAGATCCCTTCTAATTTTTTGCCAGAAAATCTCTTCATGTTTTGTTTTGATTAACTGAAGTTTGCATCTAAGACTAGGTAGAAATGTGTATCTTTCTCTGTGTGACATTGGTACAATGTGTCTTTCCCTATTTATCTTTTCCCCCCATATGTATGAAAGATTTGAACTTTTAGCTCAATTGGAGAGGACAACTAAGAGTTCATGATTGCATTAATGAAGATATAATTTTCTTGTTGTACATGAGCTTATAAGACATTTTCTTATATTTCCTTGGAAAATGAAAATTATGTGATTATTTCAATTGATTGTTTTATTTCATTTATTTTTCCAGGTTGCTTTTGGGAATAGCGCAAAATGTCGTTCGATGCACATTGATCAAACGTTATCATCAAGCCTTTGTTTTAATTTTTTTATGATCTACTAGTTTGGAGTTTAAACTAGTTGAGACGATATTTTTATATTTCAAGAAGTTGTTTGTATGTTGGTTAATTAATCTTATGATCTAGTAGATTGATTCTTTTGGTAAACAATCAACTTTATTAGCAGATTGATCTTGGTTATCTTTTATTATTAATGATATCTTCTTTTACTAAAACTTTTGTTTGTTGTATTGATGAAAATGCTCAATTTATAATTCATTAATAAAATGCATATATCAATATAAGAAATTATTGCTTTATAATTAGGATGAGGAGATCTTAACCCTAATGTTTTGTACATCTTTTGGGACGGTGGAAGTCAACTTTAATAAGTTTCTCACCAGTTTTTCCAATATTACCTGCCACTATTTTCAGTAATTCCTACCAAAAGTTTTGGCACCAAAACATTTAGGACGGTAACAATCCGTCCTTTTTGTTTACCCACCAATAATTTAGAACCAAAAGTGTTGGCGCCAAAACATTTAGGGCGGCAACAATGGGTCTGTTTTGTTTTCCCGCCAATAATTTAGAACGTTTTGAAACATATTAGGGTCGGCAAAAGTCTCGTCCTTAAAAACCTTTAGGGACGGCTCTTCGTATCCTTAAAACATTTAGCACCCATGTTATTTAAGTCCCTATTTTGCCGTCCCTATGGCCGTCCTAAATACTATTATGGACGGCAAATTGACTTTTAGAGACGGAAAATAAGCGACCCAAATACTATCTTTTCTTGTAGTGATTATGTAAGCTCTTCCTTTGGTTTGTGTTTAGTATGATATTATTCATTTGTTATCGACGTGTAATGTTGTGCTTGTGTATGATATTATCAGTGTTCTAAAACTCACCGCCTAGTTCGCTATAAGGCGCTAGGCCCTCTACGACTTTCTTAGTCGCCGCCTAATCGACCAAGTCGGCGTTTACGCCAAACCTTGCCGACCTAAATTTATTTTTGTAACTTTGATTTTGTGGCACGGTGAGAATGAACGGAGAAAGAAGGGGAAGTGGTAATGGTGATGCAGAGATGAAGGTAATGGGGGGCGAACTGGAGTAATATATTTTTTTGTTTTTAGTTCTAAACTTGGCTGGTTTATTGCTTTGGGGTTGTTGAGAATTGAGATTAATAGTAGATTTGTATATTTTTGTTCATTTTACAAATATAGACAAGTGTTTAATAAAATGACAAATATAAAAAAAATTAAATTTATATTCAATGTGTTTGATCTTTGATGTAAATTATCAAAAAAATGGTAATTATGCCTTAATTTTAGGCTCGATTAGGACTAGTCCCTAGGCGCTAGGCGCTAGTGTCGCGTAACGATTTTTAGAACCTTGGATATTATTGGTTGGTTGGCTTTAGAGCCTTGTATTAGTCCGAGCAATAGCTCATTGACTTTGTTATTTTGCTTTCTCAGTCTTTTTAGAGTCGTGGTGTTTCTATTATCATAGCAGAGATTATTGTATTTTAATCAGATTTTTGTTTAGCCCACTTTTAGTAGGAGCTTTGCACGTATTTTATTTTAAACTAATGTGTTTTGTTTTGTTGTTACACGCTTGACCCCGATTTTGTAGAGAGATTTGGGGTCGGGCCATGTTACAACAAGCTCTCAAGCTCCCCTTTACCCAAATAAACTCACTCCAAGAACAATAATTATTTAATAACGGCACCGTCTTTTTATTGATTAAATAACTTATTTATGTAAACAATTATAATTAAGGTTACTTAAATCTTTTACGAGGAAATGAAGTATAAATTGTAAACAATAATTACAATAATAAATAATTTGTACATGCTCTTCGTCGAAAAAGCAACATCTCTCTCTCCGTTCAGTTAAATTAAATCTCTCTCTCCGTGGCTCTGGTCATTGATGGTCGGAGTTTTTTAATGGAGGAGGAGCGTAATGAGGCTACATGTTTTCCCCCAAACTACGTATCCCTGGCACTGCTTCGAGAGCGATGGGAGCGCAAACAGATACAGACAGATAATCAGTACAGAGAAAGACAAAGGCAAACGCATCATCAAGAGAGAGAAAGGGCAGAACGAGACCGAAAGCAGCATGAACAAGACCAACGCGATCAAAATAATCCCAAACAGACGCACACTAGAGACGTAGCCACCCCTCACCCTCGAAATCCCCGCTATCAACATCATCCGAAGCCTGAAATTTCTCAACCTGAAGCTGCTGTCCTCGATGACGTCGCACAAAAGCAACGGCTGAAGAAGAAGAAGAAGAAGAAGAAGTCGAATTGGGACAGGCAGAAGGCGAAGGGTAACGATCCTGGGGCTGAGGGAGAAGGAACCGGAGGTACTGCAGAGGTTGAACCGGACGAGAGGACTGAGGGAGAAGGAACCGGAGGTACTGCAGAGGTTGAACCGGACGAAAGGGCTGAGAGAGTTGTGACTGAGAAAATGAGGGGAATTGAGGGGCCTAGAACTAAATTCCTGGGAAAAGGGGTTGATCAGAGAGGGCATCGGCGGGTTGGGAAGCAGAAAGTTTCAGGTGACGACACGACGTCGTCGATTGAACAAAATTTTGAGGCTCTTTCGGTCAATGGTGGGAAAGTGGGCAATGTGAGGTCTCGGGAAGGAAGAAATGGTAACGGAAGGGGTTTTGGAAGATTCGATGTTCGCTATGAACAACCGCACCGACGAAGAGATGATAACTTTGTCTGGGTTAAAAGAGGAGAGGGGACTGATGCTGGTATTAATGGAGTTCAATGTTCAGGTAGACTTTCTTGATGTCGTTTGTTGATATGTGATTGCTTTGATACTTATGATTTTTAGCTTAAGCATACATTAATTTTTTTAATGGCTAAAGTATAAGTGGATCATAGAATGACGTGCTTGGAGTGTTTGATCAGCCTTTTTGTTGTAATTTAACTGATGATTTAGGTTCTCTGTCTATTGGTGAACATCAGAAGTTGAAAGATTTGAGACTGACACACTACTACACTAATATAATAAACCCTGTGTTGTGTCGGTGACGGTGAACATGGTTGAGAAGGAAGATAGAAATGCTTAAGTAACTATTAGGAAAGCGGATGTTCTTTTACGAGACAAGTATGCGGTCCAGATGGGGTGGTGAGATTAAACTGTTTCTATCAAAATAGATGTCTTCCACAGGCATTGATGTATGCCTTCACTGCTACTCTTATGCATAAGGTTGCTACTTTCTGTAAAAACTAGATCTGATGGTCCCATAGTATGTGTAAAGGCGTTTGGAATTTCGGACTCGAGAAATTGAAGAAGCATGATTGAAGTTATGGGACTAGTAAAAGTTTGGGAATATTCCATGTTACTTGACATGGATTCTCCAGGAATTGCTTAGGACACCACACCACCCACTACTCCTAGCGATGGAACAAGATATTTAACTACAGGAGGTGATTTACTCATACTCGATAGGGGGACGTATACTCGGGGAGATTTATGAATTGATAGGTGAAAAAATTGAGTAATTTATGGGATTTGATTGTGCTGCATAAATAAGGGAAAGGGTGTATCTTTCAACAGAAAAAGTGACCTCATCTTGAGTGGATCTGAGAAACTTTACTTTCAAGGATGACATTTAGAGTAGTTGGACTCAAACACTTAATTCATCTGTAATAGACGATGCATTTATTGCTTATCATGTATTTTTGCAGACAAACTCGATGATATCGTAGAGGGTGAATAGGAAAAGGTAATGCATCTTGAAGAAAACATGGCTTGAGAAGCTATGCTGTCAAAACATGATAGGTAGACATATATAGTGGGGGTAAAAGACTTCATTTATCTTCGATTAGACAAAGCGCTTACTAGATACTACATCTGTTTATAATTTTTTGAATAGTGATCGGCTGCCTCAGGGCCAACAGCTATTTGGTCTTTTTCTATGTAAATTAAACTTGAGTGAAGCTTGGATATCTAGTGGGGATACACACACACAGTTAGTATGTGTAAAAGAAAAACTTAAGACAGAAGTGGAACATCTAAAACTTGCCTGTAATTTTCTTGGATAGATAGTAACATGTACTCCTTTTAAAATCCATAAATTAACATCAAGTTCTTGAAGAAACTTGTTTTTTTGTGTATAGTGACCATCTGCTTGTGATGCTAATGCTAGGTATTTTAGCTATGTAAACTTGAAAATTATTTTATTGCTTAATACTAGAGGTCAAAATACTGATGTCTGGACTCATAGACATGACAGGAATGATACCATAAGATTTAGACAGGCAAAACATCTTCATATATGACTTCCTTTTCCGGCTCATAGCATAGCATTCAAGTGTCTTACTACAACCCAATGAGGTGCACATCTTTGGATGTACGTGTCTCTGTCAGATTTTATGTTTCAATGTATACATTATTTAGCCGATGATAATCAACATCTTGCTAAAGATATTAAGAAAACAAAATGACGACATTAACTTTAACTTGTTTACCCTTCACTCTAGGTTTGCATCACAGTCAAATGTGGATGAGTAGAAAAAGCTCATACCTTAACTGACATGCCTCATTGTTCTGTTATGGCAATGTTGCAGTTAGAGCATTATAATTTAAAAAAAGGAGAGAAAACCCCTCCAAGTTTTTCTGAACTTCTTTTAAAATCCCAAGATTTACAAATCGACTATTTTCTTCTGAGTTTATACTGATCATTAATGACCTCATTTGGTAATTTTAACCAAGTTTATCCTCCCTAACAGTAGCAAAGCCGCATATAGGAATAGGAACAAGGGGTTGATCGACCCTTTTATCTTTGTGAATACGTCTTTAGTACCCTTGGATTTAGAAGAAGAAAAAAAGATTATTGTACTACTATAAACTCAACATTTCTATCAATTTTTACCCCCTTTATTTTAGAAATAAAGTGCAATATTATAATTTTGTCCTTCATTTCAGCCAAAACTCAGATAATGCCAGTAATTTTCTACTTCTAAAATATTTTTAACCCCCTTTCAACAAAATTTCACAAACAGCACACAAATGGGATTCTGAAACAAAAAACCTTCTAGTCTAGGGCTCTAGGCATGCTTTACAGCAAATTCTACCTAGATGCATTTTCATTCAATACTCCTATGTAGACCTATGTAGGGATGTTATTTGGGTTAGCCCTATCGGTTTCGATCCAGCCCTACCGATTTCGGTCCCTAACATGTTACTATTTAAACGGTCCAGTTTAGCTGGGCCGTTGAAAATGCAAACGTAACCTTGATCCTATTAAAAAATTATAAAACACTTGTATTTAAATTTAAAATACGAAATCAAGTAATCAACACAAATCCAACAAAAATGTCATACAATGACATCACCTAAATAATAAAATTCAAAACGCAAATCATTGAAGCCTGGTAATTTACTTTAGTTAAATCAATCAAGTTGTTTAATCAATAGTCATAATATATGTATTATTAGATTAAGTTAATTCAAATTAGTTTTCTTTTGTTTTCACCCTAGGTATAGACCTATGTAGGGATGTTATTTGGGTTAGCCCTATCGGTTTCGATCCAGCCCTATCGATTTCAGTCCCTAACATGTTACTATTTAAACGGTCCAGTTTAGCTGGGCCGTTGAAAATGCAAACGTAACCTTGACCCTATTAAAAAATTATAAAACACTTGTATTTAAATTTAAAATACGAAATCAAGTAATCAACACAAATCCAACAAAAATGTCATACAATGACATCACCTAAATAATAAAATTCAAAACGCAAATCATTGAAGCCTGATAATTTACTTTAGTTAAATCAACCAAGTTGTTTAATCAATAGTCATAATATATGTATTATTAGATTAAGTCAATTCAAATTAGTTTTCTTTTGTTTTCACCCTAGGTATTTTAGTAATTTCTTAGGATGAAGTGGGTTGCTTGGTTAGGTCTTGTTGGAATCTATGTAAACAGCAAAAAAAACTTACTCTTTTCATACAAAAGGCTGCATTGGCGACTCGAAAAATCCCTAGAGATGTTAGTCGGGCGAACCTGTCGCTTTCAGTCTAGCCCTGTCGGATTTGGTCTCTAATAGGTTACGGTTTAAATGGTCCAATTTAAACAAGTTGCTAAAAACTTGTACCTAACCCTAGCTTTTTCCGGTTTAAAAGGTTCGACCATACAGTTTTCAACCCTATTAACATCTCTACTCCTATGTGGTGTTACTGGTTCCTTCTATCTTTTGGTTGAAAGAGCTATTGAACGGCACATGAACTATACAATCTGTCTATTTCTTACTTCAGTATGGGGTTGGGTTCTTATCACATGTTAGCATTACTCATTCCATAAATAAACTTGCATGCAGGATTTTGATTTATAATTAGAATTTACAGGTCTTTGGATAAGTTCAAAACAATATTATTCTCTTGTGTGTGGTATTGGTTATTTCTCCACCTTTTCTCTGCATATGATGTCCCTCTTTCATCTAAAGCCTTCAATTCGCAACTAGACGTTATGCTCACTCGACACTTGCAATTTTAAATTTTCGTGATAGAAGAATATCTGATTCGGAGGAACTATAAATATTTTGCTCCTGGTTTGATGGTTCCATGTAATCTGTTTATATATGGATTACCAATGGAGTTAACAGCCATTGGCAGAACATGAAAGAGAAATATAGATATCTTGACAGTAGTTCAACTTTTTTTGCTCTCGCATCAAGTAGTTATATCATGCATATGGTATGGGGGGAACTTCAACATATTCATTATTCAGGCTCTGAAACTTGGAGATTTTTCATTGCTCTTCCAGAGAAATATTTATAAAATTGATAACTTACTCTGGCTGCACATTTTAGATAAGCCAAGTTCAATCATCGTTTTTTGGTTTGAAGGATGCACAATATTAAACAAAGAGGGTAGTTCCTTCCGGATCCCGAGTCACATAAATATCATAGTTAGTTATGAAGAGTGTTCTCTTTGATTTACCATTGGATGCAGAACTTAAATCGTGTTAGTTTGAGGAAATTCCTTTTTTATCTCTTCCAATCTAAATTGTAGTATTCATTTGTGGTCAGGTGCATTCAATGTGGATCAGGGGAACATCAGGCAGAAGCACTCTGCACTCAAAGGAGTTGGATTCAAAAAGAGAGGATTGGCGGGAAGACTGATGGAAGAGTAACTACTAAGTTCATCAAATATTCAATTGAATCAGATGATCATATCAGCCTACTGACACAGCAATATGGTTAAACTGTCATTAAATTAGGTTTTTTCAAATTTATATCTAGATATTTGTAAAAAGAAAAAATTGGGTATTTATTAGGATTTTAGCTGTCGAAATTGCCAAATTTTCGTAATAATAATAGTAGATAAAATCCCTTTTAACCAACATCTATTTCTAAACAATGTGAATACTTATTTTCTATTGGTAATAACAAAATATATCTTTATCCAATGACTTTTATAACAAATGTTCATTTTTAAATAATGTGAGATAACATTTCTTTGTAACCAATGTGAAATACATCATCTAAAAACTTTTTAAACCAATATCACTTTTATAATTAATGTGAAATACATATCCTCATTAGGTAATAATAGTAGAAGTCTTTTATTTTAAAATTTTTATAACCAACATCTCTTCCTAAATAATGTGAGATACATCTCTTTTATTATATTGATGATAAAAGTAAAAGTCTTTTATCGAAAAACTTTTAAAATCAACATTATTTTTTAACAAATGTAAGATATCTCTTCAATTTCTATTAGTACTAATAATAAAAGTATTTTATCTAAAATTAAAATCAACATCACTTTCTAACCAATGTGAGATATACATATTCTATTGATAATAATGGTAGAAGTATTATATCTAAAGACTTTAAAAACAAACATTACCCTCTACAAAATGTATGATACATCTATTCTATTAGTAATAATAGTATTTTAAAAACCAACATTAATTTATAACCAATGTATGATACATCTCTTCTATTGATAATAATAGTAAAATACTTTGTAACCAATGTGAGATATATGCATCTATTCTATTTGTAACAAAAAGTATTTAATCTAAATACTTTTTAAACCAACATTTATTTTTAAACAATGTGAAATACATATCTTTTATCGGTAATAAGAGTAATTTTTTTTTACTATAAGACTTTTAAAACTAACATTTTTTCTAAACAATGTAAGATACATTTTTTTATATTCTAATAATGTGAGATACTTCTTTTTTATTTCTATTGGTAATAAAAGTTTAAGACTTTTATCTAAAGACTTTTAAAACAAACATCTCTTTCTAATCATATGGTATACATCTTTTCTATTGGTAATAATAGTATTTTTAAAACCAACATTAATTTCTAACAAATGTGAGATACATTCTTCTATATTAATAATAATAGTCTTTTATATAAAAACTTTTGAAATCAACATCTCTTTCTAAACAACGTGGGATACATCTCTTCTATTGGTTATAACATAAAAATAATAATAGTAGTAGTATTTTATCTAAATAGTTTTGAAACCAACATCTCTTTGTAAACAATGTATGATACATCCCTTGTATTGATAATAATATAAAAATTCTTTTATCTATGACTTTTATAGTCAATATATGTTTCTAAATAATGTGGATCTCTTTGTAACCAATGTGATGTACATTATTTAAAAATATTTTAAATCAATATCATTTTCCTAAACAATGTGAAATACATATTTTTTCTATTGATATTATGTTTTTTATAAAAAGACTTTTAAAACATACATCACTCTCTAACCAATGTGTAATACATCTCATCATTTGGTAATAGTAGTTGAAGTTTTTTATCTTAAAATAATCTAAAACCAACATCTCTTTCTATATAATGTGATACATATCTCCTCTTATATTTTATTAACGATAAAAGTTAAAAAAAACTATGTAGATTTATCACTTTTTAATTAATGTAAGATTTATCTCTTTTATTGGTAATAATAATATTTAAAACCAATATCAATTTATAACAAATGTGTGATATATATATTCTTGCTAATAATAGTAAGTATTTTATATAATCTAAAATAATAAAAAATCAACATCATTTTTTTTAACCAATGTGAGATATACATCTTCTATTGGAATAATGGTAGAAGTCTTTTATCAAAAAACTTTGAAAACCAACATCACTTTCTAACCAATGTATGATACATCCTTTCAATTAGTAATTAATAATAATATTTATAATACAAACATCAATTTCTAACCAATGTGAGATACATCTCTTCTATTGGTAATAATAGTAGAATATTTTGTAACCAATGTGAGATACATATCTTGTAAAAGTGAAAGTCTTTAGTCTAAAGACTTTAAAATCTAATATTTTCTTTCTAAACAATGTGTTATACATCTCTTTTATTGGTAATAATATAAAATAATTTAAACTCAACATCATTTTCTAACCAATGTGAGATATACATCTTCTATTGGTAATAATGATAGAAGTCTTTTATCAACTCTCTCTCTCTCTCTCTCTCTATATATATATATATATATATATATATATATATATATATATATATATATATATATATTTATATGGTTGTGCCACCTCACCACCTTTGGATAAATCTTCATTGTAAAGCATTCATATCAAAGCTTTAAAAACTTTTGGTTTTCTAGTGACTTTGAAAATCAACATCACCTTCCAACCAATGTATAATACATTTCTTCTATTGGTACTTAATAATAATATTTTTAAAACTAACATCAATTTGTAACCAATGTGAGATACATATCTTCTATTGTTGAAAAAATAGTGTTTTTAGTGAAAGAAATTGTGCAACTTGAGGCACAAATTTCTTTACGTGTCATTTGTTTGTTGGCAAAGGTAATTGCGCAAATGTGTTCTACTTGGTAAGAGTATCAAAATGATATATCTATTTGTTCAAATCAAGTTTTGGATAATAAGATATCAAGACTTAAAGTATAATACTTTTTAAAAAGTTAGTGTTTTTAGTGAGGAAAATTGTGCAACTTAAGACACAAATTTTTTTACGCATAATTACCATTTTTTGATAATTTACATCAAATATCAAACACATTGAATATAAATTTAATTTTTTTATTTGTCATTTTATCAAACACTTATCTATATTTTTGTTGGCAAATGTAATTTTTGATTTTATTTTGATTGCATAATTTGTTCTTCTGTATATGATAATTTGTTCCTCTGTATATGGCTGCATTTCTAAATTTTGTTTCCATAAATTCATGCTGTTGATGTCTTTATCACGTGGATGTTGTGTCCCTGCTTTAACAGTAGTCTTGTCAACAAGTAGAAGATGAAACTTGTATGGCAGACCCCTTGATTCTTTGTCCATGGCTACATTTATGATGTCGTCTTCTTCCTTTTTTAGTAATTAATGTGTGGTAATTCTCTGTTTAGAAGTTTATATATGATTTGTTTGTTTATTGTCCCTAATTCTTTGATATAATAAATATATGCTAAAAAGCGATCAGCATCGTCTAGTTATAACGAATTTTTATTTTTTGTAACATAATTTTCGTTTCAATTACTCTGTTTTCTTATAGTTTAAACCGTTTGGGCATACCTATACCTACCGGACGTGGGATGGATATATTACACTGTAAATAAAATTTTATTTCAGTAATCACCACCCAATGATTGCTTCTCCAAAGGGAGTGAGATTTATAAGTATGCATTTTTTTGCTTATCAACTATATCGTTAGTTATTTCATTAAATAATTATATATTTAGACAAATCTACCTCTTAATTCCTTGTTTATAAGATTATGCTTGCGTAAGACGTAACCGTTGTGAAATTTCCAAATTCTAGGCTATCAAGTAGCTTGATTTTTCACTCTCCAGTTTTCTATTTACCTTGTTTGTTGAGATTTAAAGGTATTTTGGAAAAATAAAAAAGAATGAGTATTTTGTTTGTTGAGAATTGAATTAAAAAGTCATTTTGAAATAAAACACAGTTTTCACTTCAAATGACAAGTATGTAAAGGTAATAATCATGTCCAAACATGTAAATATTTAATGTAATAGGTAATGATGTAGTGAATAAACAAAAAAACGTTTTGGAAATAACCCCTCATATATATTTGGAAGATTGGAATAATTTTTAAAATGGTATATTAGTACGAAAAATTTACAAATAAGTTTGTAAATAGAAAACTGGAGAGTGAAAAAATTACAAATAAAATAATCAAGCTTCCTGATCTGATAGCCTACAATTTGGAAATTTCAAACGGTTACGTCTTACGCATGCATAATCTCAAGAATTTATGTTGCAGTTGCGAAATAATTAAGAAAAACAGAAATGAATAAATTTTATTTTTCTTCAAGAAAAATATTGCTATTTTGAAAATCGATCTTCCATCATTGCAGTAATAATAATTCTAATGAATCTCCATAAATACCTGATCCTGATCCAATTATTAGTATGTGATGTAATGGTCGAATTCATTTTTTGCATTAATATTAGTATGAGTTAGAAAGAGAATAATAATCCTCCTATAAGCCAAGGTGTTTCTTGTTTTTTTTTCTTCACTCTTTGTCTGCACAGCTGCAGCTGCAGTAAGCAATGGGCAATGGTGGAGCTAACAAACCCGAGCCACAGCTGGTGATGGAACAGCTTGCCGGTGTTTAATATTGCATCAATAGTCCTCCTTCATGGCGTTTGTGTACTAGATCTCTATTTTATTTTTATTTTTTTCTAATGATATGATACAACAACTATTTTGCAAATGCAGTGGAAGCAGTGTTGTTGGGTTTCCAGTATTATATTTTGAGTCTTGGGACTATTATTCTGATTCCAAGTATGATAGTTCCTCAAATGGGAGGTGGCTGTGGGTAGGTGGCCTGATCTAGTTCATGCACTAATGAGTTTACAGATATATGAATATCCACAAGATTGTCAACCAACCGACCAACCAACCAACCAGCCAAAGCGAGCCGGGTCAGACGAGCAGCGGCGCGCGCGCGTGTGTATGGACCTGCACTTAGCTAGGTCTTCCCTCCTACACAAAAGTGTAGTGGCCCAAGGGCTGAATGTGAAACCTAAAAGCTCTACTTTATAAAGTAGAGCTATTTTCTTCTTATTCCCAATGTGGGATTCTCACTTCTTTCCTTTACATGACTTGCTTATTTAATTATGTTGAAACATAGTTCCAACAATCCCCCACATTGAATGAGATATCATGTAAGTTGATGACATATTGATATTTACAGAGATACAACTGAAAGTAACTGTACTGGAATAGGTGGCTTTTGGCTTTGAACCTTTCCTTTTGATATACTATCGGGATGACTTACTAATTAGTGACTTGAGTGTCTTGAACTGATTAGTGTTTGATATCAACCAAGACAATAGTAATCACACAGCTACCCTCAAACAGGGTGTGATTCTTCGTTTGTGTTCATTTTGGCCCTGAACGATACCTGGTTCTGTGAATGTTTGTTAGAGAATTTCAGCATCTTAATTCTCATAAGATCGACCAGTCTTACATTCACATAGGTGATTGCCTACAAGGAGTTGTTCTGTCAGAACTCTGCTTGACGAGTCAAGTCATAGGAATCATTAAAAGCAAAGCTTATCCTTTACCATGATAGATAACACTAGTGTATTTCACCATAGGAATAGGTAGGAGTTAAATCTTGTAGTGTTGACTTTGAGATTAATTTAGTTGGGTTGTCCCTTTGAACCTAGACCATAGGATCTCCAATCAGCTAGGTGGGGTTTGCTGCTAAGTTATTATTTATTTCGTAGGCTTGAAGTTCATTCCCTTCGATAAGCTGCATACTTGCTCTTTAGACAGACCTTTAGTTAGTGGATCCGCTAGGTTGTCTTTTGATCGAATATAATCGATGGTGATCACTCCATTTGAGAGAAGTTGCCTAACGGTATTGTGACGCCTTCGTATGTGTCGCGATTTACCGTTATACATATTATTTTGTGCCCTTCCTATTGCGGCTTGGCTGTCGCAATGGATGCATATAGCTGGTACTGGTTGTGGTCAAGCTGTAATATTTTCTAGGAAGTTTCGTAGCCATTCGACTTCTTCCACTGTTTTATCTAAAGCGATAAATTCTGATTCCATTGTAGATCTTGCGATGCAAGTCTGTTTGGAAGATTTCCATGCGATAGCACCACCAACAAGTGTAAATACGAATCCACTTGTGGATTTTGAGTCGTTAGTATCGGATATCCAGTTGGCGTCACTGTAACCTTCTATTATTGTTGAATACCTGGAATAGTGCAACCCATAGTCTTTAGTGTATTGAAGATACCTAAGGACTCGTACAATAGCCTTCCAATGATCATGTCCGGGATTGCTATTAAATATGCTTAATCGATTAACTGTTTGAGCAATATCTGGTTGCGTACAATTCGTGAGACACATAAGACTTCCGATGACACGAGAGTATTCATTTTGAGATACACTTTCGTGTAGGTTCTTTTTGAGATGAAAGTTTGAGTCAGTTGGAGTTTTTGCAATACTATTATCGCCATTGCTGAATTTCTCCAGTAATTTCTCTATGTAATGAGATTGTGATAATATGATTTCCACTGATGTTCTAGATATTTTAATACATAAGATGGCATCAGCTATCCCAAGATCTTTCATGTCGAACCTGTTGGCCAACATTTTCTTGGTGTCCTTGATCATGTTGTTGTTACTGCCTATGATGAGCATGTCATCTACGCAGAGGCAAATAATTACGTAACCATGTTGTGTATTTTTGGCGTACATACATTTGTCACATTCATTGATCTTGAACCCGTTTGTAAGTACTACGTCATCAAAACGTTTATGCCATTGTTTTGGTGCTTGCTTTAATCCGTACAACAATTTGACCAATCGACATACTTTTTTTTGTTGCTCGGAGTTATGAATCCTTCTGGTTGATTCATATAGATTTCTTCTTTGAGTTCCCCATTTAGGAAAGCAGTCTTAACATCCATTTGATGTATTTCAAGACCGTGCAGAGCTGCAAATGTAATAAGAATTCAAATTGACGTAATTCAAGTTACAGGGGCATAAGTGTCAAAATAATCAACACCTTCTTTTGATGAAACCCTTTTGCGACCAATCGTGCTTTATACTTATCAATGGAACCATCGGGTTTTAATTTTCGTTTGAAAATCCATTTACAACCCAATGGTTTGCACCCTTGGGAAGATCGACTAATTCCCAAGTGTGGTTTTGCATAATGGAAGATATTTCGACATTAATGGCTTCTTTCCATTAAGGAACTTCTGGAGTAGACATTGCTTCTTTGAACGTGCGAGGTTTATTATCCATTATAAATGTGGTCACAAAGTCAGGTCCGAAGGTTTTAATTATTTTTTCCCTTTTGCTCCTTCTAGGTTCATCATCTTGTTCAGCTGGACGGTCATCTTGGATGATGTCCATGGGAACAATATCCGTGGGTGTCTTGTTTTCATTTTCGCTTGTGTTCCAAAGAAAAGAGCGTTTTCCATTATTATTATTTTTTAATGGAAATATGCTTTCAAAAAATGTGACATTTCTTGATTCTAATATTGTATTTACTTCAATATTTGGATTTTCAGACTTGTGCACTAAATACCTATAGGCACTACTCCGCGCTGCATATCCTATGAAGATACAATCCACGATTTTTGGACCGATTTGGACCTTTTTAGGTAATGGTGCTGCTACTTTGGTCAGGCACCCCACACTTTGATGAATTTGTAGGAAGGTTTTCGACTGTTCCATAATTCATAAGGAGTTTGCTCCAATTTCTTGTGTGGTAGTTTATTGAGCAAGTAATTTGCTGTGAGCACCGCCTCCCCCCATATTTCGTCGGGTAGACCAGATTGAATTAATAGTGAATTCATTATTTCTTTAAGTGTACGATTTTTCCTTTTTGCAATCCCATTGGATTGTGGAGTATAAGGAGGATGAGTAACTTGATGAATTATTCCATGTGCTGCACAAAAGTCTTTAAAAGGATGTACGTATTCACCTCCTCAATCAGATTTGAGAATTTTTATCTTTTTCTCAAGTTGATGCTCAACTCCGTTCTTGTACATTTTAAATGTCTCGAACACTTCATCTTTACTATTTAGCAAGTAAAGATGACAATAACGTGTACTATCATCAATAAAGGTGATGAAATAATTTTTCCCGCCACATGATTCTATGGATTTAAAATCACATAGGTCGCTATGAACTAGCTCTAATGGTCGAGTGTCACGTTGTATTATTTGAAAGGAGGTTCTTGTTTGTTTGGCCTCAACGCATATTTGATATTTTTCCTTAGTGTTGATTCGTGCTTTTGGAATTAATTCCATTTGCATTAATCTTCTTATAGATTCATGGTTAACATGACCTAATCTATGATGCCAAATATTAGAGTGCTCAAGCAAATAAGAAGAAGATGTAGTTGTTGTATTATTAATACTATTATTGTTGGGTGGGGTTACCACCATTACATTACATTTGAACAAGCCCTCATTAAGGTAACCCTTGCCCATAAAAACTCCACTCTTAGTACAAATTTGCGGACTCAAAGACCAACTTGAACCCATGCTTTATTAAAAGGGAACCATAGATTAGGTTTTTCCTAATATCTGGACATGGAGGACATTAGTAAGCACCAATTGCCGTCCACTGGTCATCTTCAATGTAACTTGCCCTTTGCCTTCCACGCCAGAGGTGGAGGAGTTGCCCATGAACAGCTTCTCACCGGACGTCAATTTTGAGTAGGAAGATAACATCTTCTCATCACCGCATATGTGGCATGTCGCCCCAGTGTCCACGTACCATTCACGACCCGTGTTGACCATGTTTGTCTCGGAAACCACGCATATCATGATGATGTCGTCATCAACTATGTTGGCTTCTCGGCTGACTCGTTTCTTCCCACGACACTCGGCAGCTTTGTGGCCTTTCTTGTCGCAGTTAAGACATTTCCCTTTGAACTTGTACTACTTATGTTGTTTAGACGTCCCTTCACCGGAGCTTTTACGCTTCCCGTTCTTAGAGTCTTGTTCCACCACATGTGCCCCTTCAATGGGGTGAAGTTGCTTCTTGTCGGCCACCCGGTTATTTTGCTCGATCCTTAACTTGAGAATCAGATCCTCCAATGACATGTATTTGCGCTTGTGCTTGAGATAGTTCTTGAAGTCCTTCCAAGCGGGAGGTAGCTTCTCGATCATTGCTGCAACTTGGAATGCTTCAGAAATAATCATTCATTCGACCGCTATCTCATGCAATATCAGTTAGAGTTGCTAAACATGTGTCATTACACTTTTAGAATCATTCATACAAAATTCTAAGAACCTAGCAACTACGAATTTCTTCGAGCCGGCATCTTCGGTTTTGTATTTCTTTTCTAATGATTCCCAAAGGTCTTTTGTCGTCTTAAAATGGGCTGTATACATCGTATAACGAGTTATCCAGTCCATTTAAGATATAGTTCCTGCAAAGAAAGTCAGAGTGCTTCCATGACTCGACAGCAGCCACGGTGGTTCGGTCTGATTCCCTTTCTTTCAAGATAAGGGTTGTTTCTTTTAGGAACTTCGACAAGTTCAGCGTCGTCAGGTAGAAGAGCATCTTTTGCTGCCAGCGTTTGAATTCTGAGCCAACAAACTTTTCCGGGCGTTCACCATGAGTGTGGACGGTAGGGTGTAGCATTTGAGTTACTGCCACGGGCTATTCTATAGCAACGGGTTCCTTTCCAGTGTTGGAAGCCATACTGCACAAAATATAGTGATTAGTAATATGCTAAGTTGTATGAAACACTTTTATTTCTATACAATCAACAACCAAAATTAATAGACTTTTCTGTGCAGTCTATATTGTTTTATTTCTGTGAAACAAATTAAAACACTTTATGAATATATTGTTATAATTAATACAGTTATATATCTCTACATAACATCAACCCATCCTCACATTATACAAATACAAACTCCTATGAAGCTGCATAACAAAAGACAACCTGTTGTACACGAGTGCCTCGCTAGCCTCACCTCGAACTACCTGCCTGGCTGGGATCTAAGGAAAACAAATGAAGGGAACGGGGTGAGTGATAACTCAGTAAGTTACTATATGCAGCTACATGACATGTTGTTATGCACATTTTATAAACAAAACTGTAAATCAAGTATAGCTGTACATATACTTGCAAATATCACGTTGATCATGTTATAATGTACATTGACTCAACGTAATTAAATACATAATCATGATATACAACTGTAGGCGAGCTTTCTGTGACGGCTTGTATCTCAAACGTCATATCTGTGTTGTTGCTGTTGTACACACGCTGAAACATGTCTGATCACACGCTGAACCATGTTTGAACCCAATAGTATCCAGAACCAATGACCTTGGGACTTAACTAGGAGTCTCATTACCACGAGTTTTATCCAAGAGTCTAGCCTTCTGTTTGTCATGTGAATTGCTCTAACAAGGCTACGTCATTGTCACGGTCAATAACAAGGGAGAGACCCATGCAACGACCCGTAGCGATCACGAGATTTAACTCTCGTAAAGACTACTATCGTCACATTGTCGACACAACCACATATGCCAGCTGGACTCAATGCGATGCACAAGTAGATGTTTACTTGCTAATAAACACAACCGTCGAATCCCAAAGTAGGGGAGCTCAACACACGTAACAAACATGCTTATTTGTCTGTAAATAAACACAAGTATTTATTTGCTTACACACAAATACCAAGGTATGTAATATTTTACATATAATAAACTACAACCAAAGTATTCCATATTATCGTAGTAATCGAGCACGTCACTCGTTATATTTTATTGTCCCTAAATCGACTTCGTTGAGTCATTTGTTTAATATTTATAAATTTCGGGCATCACCACGATTTGCATGATTCATCCCAACACAATCTCACCAACGTGCTACTCGACATAATAATGGTTTAAAACCATTTAATACATTAACCAGTTAAAATTAATAATAATTCGTAACTAAATTATTTATACTCCATATTCAAAACAAATCACATGGGAGTAACCCACAGTTCATGTATGCATTTATTACATACAAAGGGAAGATAATAGAAGCTTACCTTTACCAGAAAAATATCGATGAAAACACAAAATATTTGGGTGTAAATGTAGTCCTTAACACATAGAACACCCCTGCAGAGTCGTAATTAAAAACAAGTAATATTTCGTTAATAAATCAAGTCTGAAAGCTCGAACCCTCAAACTCACTCACAGTATGGCGACGGAACGCAGGAAGAAAGAAAAACGAAGTAATTGCTTCTCAATTATCGAATAAAAGAAAAGGAAGGGTGTCCATCGCCACCGACCAAATTGGTCAAACCAAAACAAAGACAAAAGAAAGAAACTTAATTTAATTTGTGGAAATTTCCAAGTGAATGATCACTTGGAATTAATTAAATATTCAATATATATAGTTAGTCAATTAAAGTGTCAATACTATGTTTGGTCAAAAGTCAACAATGTCAAACCAATTAATCACCAATTTGACTCAATTTGACACTAATTAATCACCAATTATACCCAATTAAACATTAATTAATCATTATTAATTAATCAAGTTTAAAATAAAAATATATTTTAACAATATAAAAAGAAACACGTAACGTACGATATATTTCGGGTCAATCTAGCTGAAAAAATATATTTTCCAACTTTAACGTGTCATTTCCTATTCCAATGTTAAAAATCATAACTAACATAACCAAAGTCCAATATGGACTTTAAATACGTCACACATCAAGTCCAACATATCTTGAGCTCAAATGGACCCTCATAGGACAATTACCCAAGCCCACAACACAAAACACATAAACACATTAAACATAACACGTAGCACGTAATTAATTATGCTAATGCACCATAATGTACAATTAGTAAAATATGCAATTCCCGGGTGTTACACATCCTCACTTGGAGTGGTGCTTATAGGAAATCTAGAGATGCGTTAACTACCTGCTGCACGGATCGCTCTGGATTCGTTGCTGCCGCGCCTTGTTGAGACTGTCTTGTGAAAGTCATAATTAAGAATCAGTAAAAACAACCTTTCTCGCTGAGCCATTCAGAAGTGGAAAATTTATAGAACTAGTGTCAGTATAATCATTTTTCTTACTTGCAGGGTATATATCCCTTTGCTATTCCAGTGGGGAACTCCCACTTTTGATGTCGAGGAAGCTATAGCTATGGCTATTGGTTCTTTTGTTGTTTCAATAGAGGTTTACTCCCCTTATTGAGCTTCTAATACTACTTTCTACTTCGAACTGAATTACTAATCACTTCAACGTTCTCTCATCAAAATCTTTTTTCAATACAGTATGGGTACATTTCTTGCAATGGCAAGATATGGGAGCGCCACCCATGTGCCATCTTCTGTTCTCAGCCATGGTATTGGCTGGATGGTACCATTTGATTCTTCTCCCCAATCCCTTGTTTTTCTCTTTCAATTTATTCATATCTAATTTCAATTTATTCATATCTAATTTCCAACAAATCCTTTCAAATTTTAAGGAAAAAAATTACATGATAGAATTACATGATAGAATCATACGATCCTAATGCGGAATAAACTGGAAGGATCGAAATTTAAAACTTACCTCCAGCCATTGATGTTGAAACACCTATCTTGAACCACCGAATCAAAGTCGATTTCGATGTTGTTTAACTTAGATTTTCAGTGCTTCCAAGTCCTTATCTTTCACTCATTGATGGTGTGATTTCCAAATTGTTAAGAGAAGACTTAGGGACCAAAAACCAACCATTTTTTATATCCCATATGTAAGGCTTCCATCAAACCTTAACTGCAGCGGTTGCTAGCGGTTTCGAGCGGTTACCGACGGTTGCTACTTGATGAGTGGGAGGTTGAGCAGTGGACCACACAATAAGAGAAAGAGATTGAGTGTGGCCACACTTAATCTTACATTCTCCCTACTTGGTCCACACGCCAAGCTCAAAATTACCAGAAACCCAATCACATTAAGTAATAAATATATGAATCATGGTGATAAGTCCTCTAAATAACGAGTATTATCGTCCATGTATTACAATAAATTTATCACTTAAGTATTATACTTTATATAGCAATACTTTCATAAATGAATAAACCCTATGTTTATTCTAGGTCCAATACAAAATTATTTCTCAATATGAATATATAAGTGTGTATACAAGACTGAAATGAGAAATCATCATAAATAGAGTTTCACCAACATCGTTCTTACAACGAAATCACATAATAGAACCAAGTCTCATTCTATCTACATGATCCTTAAAACCCTTTGGTGGCATGCCTTTAGTTAAAGGATCAGCGATCATTAATTCAGTGCTAACGTGCTCAATGACCACTTTCAGTTCCTTAACACGTTCTCTTATGGCTAAGTACTTAATGTCGATGTGTTTACTTCGACTACCACTCTTATTGTTCTTAGCCATAAACACAACAGCTAAATTATCGCAGTACATTCTCAATGGCCTAGAAATAGAATCCATGACTCTAAGCCCAGATATGAAACTCTTCAACCATACACCATGACTTGTAGCTTCAAAACATGAGACGAACTCTGCCTCCATAGTGGAAGTAGAAGTCAAGGTCTGCTTTATACTTCTCCAAGATATAGCTCCACTAGCAAGCATGAACACATAGCCAGATGTTGATTTTAGTGAATCAACACATCCAGCAAACTATGCATCAGAGTAGCCAATCACTTCCAAGTTATCGGTTCGTCTAAACATGAGCATGTAACCTTTTGTCCCTTGAAGGTACCTTAGCACCTTCTTCGCAGCTCTCCAGTGGTCAATACCTGGGTTACTCTGATATCTTCCTAATACTCCAACAACATATGCAATGTCAGGTCTGGTACAAACCTGAGCATACATAAGGCTTCCAACAGCTAAAGCATATGGAATGTTCTTCATTTGTTCCCGCTCAAGGTCATTCTTCGGGCATTGATCCAAACTGAATCTATCACCCTTCATAATGGGAGCTACACTCGGTGAACAATCTTTCATCCAAAATCTCTCTAAAACTTTGTTGATATAGGTCTCTTGAGACAAACCCAAAATGCCTCGAGATCTTTCTCTATGGATCTTAATGCCAATAACATAAGATGCCTCACCCATATCTTTCATATCAAAATTCTTTGAGAGAAAATGTTTCACCTGGTTTAATAAACCCCTATCATTACTAGAAAGTAAAATGTCATCCATATACAGTACATGGAAACAAATTTTACTCCCACTAACCTTTTGATATATACATTGATCCATCACATTTTCTTCAAAACCAAATGAAGTAATGACTTCATGGAACTTTAAATACCATTGACGGGAGGCTTGTTTTAAGCCATATATGGATTTATTTAGCTTGCAAACTAAATTCTCACCATCACTAGAGGAGAATCCTTCAGGTTGTTTCATGTAAACCTCTTCCTCTAGATTACCATTAAGGAACGCCATTTTCACATCCATTTGATGTAGCTCTAGGTCAAAATGAGCCACCAATGCCATAATTACTCGAAGAGAATCTTTCTTGGATACCGGAGAGAATGTTTATGTGTAATCGATTCCTTCTATTTGAGTGAATCCCTTGGCAACAAGTCTTGCTTTATATCTCTCTATGTTACCATTTGAGTTTTTCTTTGTTTTAAAGACCCATTTACATCCAATGGCCTTTACACCACCAGGTAACTCAACGAGATCCCAGACTTTGTTAGATTCCATAGAGTTCATCTCATCTTTCATGGCATTGTGCCATAAGTTCGATATTGTAGAACTCATAGCTTGTGAAAACGTTTCAGGATCATTTTCGGCTCCAATGTTATAGTCTAATTCCTGCAGGTACACTTTATAATCACTAGGAATTGCTTATCTCCTAACTCTAGTAGATCTCCTCAATGCTGCATTATCATTATCTCGAGGAACTTGTTGTTCAACCGGTTGTTCAACAATTTCTGGTTGTTGAACAATTTCTGGCTATTTAACAATTTCTAGCTATTTAACAATTTCTGGTTGTTCCTCATTTACATCTTGATATTCTTGATTAACATCAGAAACTTGTGGAACTACAATAGTTGGTTGTCTAACATGCTTTTGAACCTGAGGGGTGTGTATGACAATCAATCTATCCCTTGAACCAGAGGGTTGAGTTTTATAATGATCTCTTTCAGAAAAAAAATGTCCTGAATTTGATCACTCCCACTAATTAAGTCATTTTCAAGAAATTTTACATTTCTTGATTCCACAATCCTAGTGGTGTGAGATGGGCAATAGAATCTATACCCTTTGGACCTTTCAGCATATCCAATGAAATACCCACTAAT
The DNA here is from genome assembly GCA_013146195.2 of Codonopsis lanceolata. Taxonomy (NCBI): domain Eukaryota; kingdom Viridiplantae; phylum Streptophyta; class Magnoliopsida; order Asterales; family Campanulaceae; genus Codonopsis; species Codonopsis lanceolata. Next base: position 58,909,369 of record CM028380.1, on the reverse strand, counting down.
GGTCCTTGGGTCTAGTTTCTTTTCTTTTGGATTATAAACTCTAACTTCAGACGGACATCCCCAAACGCGTGTATGCCTTAAATTTGGTTTCCAACCTTTGAATAGGTCAAAAGGCGTCTTTGGGACAGCCTTGGTTGGAACTCGATTTAATATATATGCAGCCGTCTTAAGAGCTTCGGTCCACAAGGATTCAGGGAGTTTTGTGTTACTCAGCATACTCCTCACCATATCCATTAATGTTCGGTTTCTTCTTTCTGCTACACCATTCTGATCTGCACAACCAAGCATAGTGTACTGGGCAACAATCCCATGTTCCTGAAGAAACTTTCCAAACAGACCAGGTGCTAGTCCATTCTCGGTGTATCTACCATAGTACTCTCCACCTCTATCATTTCTAACGATCTTAATTTATTTTCCACATTGATTCTCTACTTAATTCAGCCTTGAAAACTTTAAAGACATCTAAAGCTTTGTCCTTGGAACGAAGTAAATAGAGATACATATATCGTGAAAAATTATCTATAAAGGCAATAAAGTATTTCAGACCATATGTGTATGATTTCCAAAAGGTTTGTACTCCTCTTTGCACCCTTTTTAGACTTGTTGGTTTGCTTACCCTTTATGCAATTCACATAAGTCTCAAAATCGGTAAAATCTAAAGCATTAAGTACCCCTTCATTTACCAATTTTTTAATTCTTTCAATAGATATATGTCTCAATCTCTGGTGCCACAATATAGAGGAGTCTTCATTTATAACACATCTTTTAATACCAACATTTTCATGAATGTGCAAACTAGTAAAATTGTCATCCTTTTGTAAGTTAAGACAAAAAAGACCATCACATAAAACACCACTTCCAATTATATCAGATTTATAAGATAAACTAAAAGTAGAGTTTGAAAAACTAAAGGAAAAATAAGGTGACAATAGTCTAGAAACATAAATCAAATTCCTAGCAAAACTAGGAATATAAAATGTCTTTTCCAACACCAAAATAAAACCACTACTTAAAACAAGTTTGCATGTTCCTACTGCTTCCACATGTGAGGGCATCTTGTTACCGGAGTAGATGCTTTGCTCACTTCCCACTGGTTTTTGCAAGCTTTACAATCCCTGCAAAGAATTGGTAACATCGATTGTAGAACCAGAATCAATCCACCATGTGTTATGATTAACATCAACCATATTAGATTCATAACAAACAAATGAAAATTGAGTACCTTTCTTTTCAAGCCACATCAAGTACTTAGGACAATTCTTCTTTATGTGCCCTTTCTTCTTGCAAAAATAGCACTTGCCCTCTTTCTTGATATCCTTTGGGGGAGGAATTTTGTTCTTTCCCTTACCTTTTGCTTGGTTTTGTCTTTTCTTTCCTCCCAATATAGTTGCCAAATTCACCTTCTCACCTTCTTCCATAGCCAATCGCCCTTCCTCTTGAGCACACATGGTCATTAATTCATTTATTGACCATTTATCTTTATGTGTGTTATAAGAGATCTTAAAAGGACCATCCTGTGGAGGAAGAGTGCACAAAATAAAGTGAACCAAGAAAGAATCTAACATTTCAACTTCCAATAATTTCAGTTGGGCTGCTATATCCCTCATGCGCATGATATGTTCACATATGCCCTTAACACCATTATGCTTATAGGATGGGAATTGCATTATTAAGGTGCTAGCCAATGCCTTATCTGAAGACACATACTGATCATCAATTGCCTTCAACAAGGCACAGACGTTGTTATGTTGCTGGATTGAACCCCTAATTTCCCCAGGTATTCTGGTCTTTATGAACATAACACAAAGGCGGTTAGATCGCTCCCATTTTTCATAAAGTATTTTCAGTTATACCAGGTGGTTCTTCTTTCTGGATAGCATAGTCAATGTCCATCCAACCCAAATGAAGGAGAACTCTCTCCTTCCAAACCTTATAGTTATCCCGAGTAAGCTCAGGAACATCAGATTTATTATCAAAGTAGTTAACATGTTGAATCACTGTGTATTAATAAACAGATCAAAAATGCTCATGTTACTTAAAAAATTGAAGTGCATTAAAATTATATAACGCGTTTTACCAATGTAAATCATGTTAAAATATATGAATCTAGTGGCATAAAACTCACATGTGGGCTAAAGTCATATTCAATTAGATTCATATACCTTTATGATAAAACTATCAAATTATGTTCCTTTTCTTAATTCCTGTGGGTAGCTTAAGAAATATAACTCAATATTCTATCCTAGTTAATCATACAAATATAATCAAAATTCCTGTGGGTAGACTTCATTATATCACATATGCTTAACTACAATTAATGTTATTTTTCTATGTGTGATCATAAAACATTAATACTCCCCCCGTCCCTAAATAATCGTCCTAGTTGACCCAACACACAGTTTAAGAAAAAACAAATGATTTGATTATTTATATTGGTTTAATGTGTAGTTTCCTTTAAAACGCATGTGTATGTGACCCATAATTAAAGTAGGGTGAAAAAGTAAGGATAAAGTGGTAAAAGTGATGTTCTAAAAAGGTAAGTTTCAAACTAGACAATTATTTTGGGACGGACGAAAAAGAAAAGGAGGACAATAATTTAGGGACGGGGGGAGTATATGATTTTAATCAATTAAGAATGCTGTGGTTAATCTCTAATTAATTAAAACATATGAATCACATAACATTTAAAAATAAATAAAAATCAGTTCATGGAAAAAGAATTCACCAAGTTCCCATCTGATTTATTCCGTGTTAAAATTAAACGATGTCAAATAAGGGAATGAATATGACAATAAACCAATGGTTCTATATCCATTTTGTGCAAGGAAAGTCCCTAGTTCAAATCTCCTGCCCAAGGTCTAAACCAAGCAGCACCAATTTTTTTTAAATACATTAAACAGTCGTCTTCAACCTTCAGCCGGGTCGCCCCGACCCAGTTCGAACCCAGAACAAACCCCGACGGTTTCTTAGTCTTCCAAACACGAAAATTAACATTTTAAATCACAGAACTGTTAGAAAATCTATTGTTTAATGATTTCCAACATCAATTTCATCATCAGACATTTCCAATCAAAACCCAAAAACAAAAAATTTATTTTTATTTTAAATGGGTATGAAAAATATTCTCTATTACATCAAGACAGAGGTATTAAATCTTGCTCTGATACCAAATCATAAAATCATACGATCCTAATGCGGAATAAACTGGAAGGATCGAAATTTAAAACTTACCCCCAGCCATTCATGTTGAAACACCTATCTTGAACCACCGAATCAAAGTCGATTTCGATGTTGTTTAACTTTGATTTTCAGTGCTTCCAAGTCCTTATCTCTCACTCATTGATGGTGTGATATTGTGATTTCCAAATTGTTAAGAGAAGACTTAGGGACCAAAAACCAACCATTTTTATATCCCATATGTAAGGCTTCCATCAAACCTTAACTGCAGCGGTTACTAGCGGTTTTCGAGCGATTACCAACGGTTGCTACTTGATGAGTGGGAGGTTGAGCAATGGACCACACAATAAGAGAAAGAGATTGAGTGTGGCCACACTTAATCTTACACTACACTGGGTGGACTTTTTGGGAGTCTGACTAGATCGACCGCATCAGTGTAAGTAACACAACATTCACTTAGTAAACATTTTCCCTTGATAAAATGATTATTTTGTTTAATCATCATTATAGAAGTAGCATGTCTTCATCAGGTATTTTAATTAAGAGTATTTTTCATGCTATTGTGATTATCATGAAGTTCAAGATCTAGGGTTTAAGATTATTAATAGCCTACAGTTGGTATCAGAGCAATGTTATAAACTCGTGATCATCCATTAAAGACGCATGCAATATTATTGTTTTATTGATTAAAATCTTAAGCAGATTATTTAATTCGTTTCATCAGACTAATAATTGTTCACAATCGGCCATCTTATGTCTAAATTGTTGCTTTATTATTTTATTGTCGTAGTTGATCTAAATTGTTGCTTTATTATTGAACATAAGCACGGTCGGCCAAAGTGTGATCTGTATTGTGGTTTTAAAGTTTGTTTTCCTCCTTTTTTGTTCATCAGCGGCACATGCATGGATTTTTATTTTTTATTTTTATTTTTACTATGTAAATAATACAAAAAATGAGTTTAATAATAGTAGATAATGATGGTTTCTATGTCGGATTGAGAATTTGAGACAGACTATGGATTATTAGACAATTTGTGTATGTTGCTCGATTGTTCCCGAAGGCGTGGGGTTTGAAATTATATGAAATTGACAATGAAGTTGTTTACAATACGATCCTATTCTGGCCTTCAAAAATTTTCTTCAAACTTTTATGAATTTTATATTATTTTTTAGGCAAAACACACCTTTGGGCCACTGTACTTTTCAAAAGGTTGCAATTAGGCCACTGAGACGTCAAAATTTTCGGAATGGCCACTGTACCAGACTTATCTTGCACGTTAACCCCTTTTTTGGATGGACGTTAAGTTTGGACGTTATCTTATGTTAAATACCTATTTTACCCCTAAGACAAAAAAGTAATATAAATTAATGGTAGATTATTTTTAAAAAGATTAATGGTGCAATATGACAATGGATGTTGATGTAGTCTCTTCTTGTGGCGATTCTTGAAATGTTCCACCACCGCCTTCCGCCATGCTGAATCGTTGTACCGTTCCAACCACTATTTGTAACTTCAGGCATTTCTTTCTTAGCAATATTAGGGTTAACCACATCGAAAAATAATGGTTAATGGTGCAATCATTTGGATCTTCATCTTCATTGCCTTTCTCCATTCAACAGCACATCATGTGACTTCGACATTTCCACCACTTCTATGTGCGATTCAATAAATTCCTTCCTCCACACGAACATCCCATCTACTACGGATTTTTCTGGCCATCAGTAGCGCCTCCATTAATCCCTTCCCCCTCTTTCTACTACGCTAGATTCCTTGTCATGATGATTCCTTTGATCTATCTTCCTTTTCCCTATCGCTTGGGAGCTTTTCGTATGAATATCTTCGAAGCAAGCTTTAGGTACCCCAACCCGTATCTGGGTTTTCAATCCAAAAAACCCATGTCTCTACCCCTGCCTCTCTCTCTCTCCTGACTTTATCAACTTCCCCCCTCCCCTTCTAAGCTTTTGATTACGGAATCCCTACTCCTTTTCTCTGCCTCTGATCAAAAAATCCATCCCCGTTTTCAGATCCGGCGAAGATCGCAAGGTGAAGATTACAAATCGGGAGAAGATCTGGCAAAGATTGCAGATCCGATCGTTAATTGCAGATCTTGCAGATTCGACGAACACCTTACAACTATGTGCGGTCAATTCAACGTCGACGGTGACCTAAGTAACAACAACAACAATAAGCTAGCAGGTCATTTTTTTAAGACTATCCATGGAGGCTACCAAAAAGCATTTTCACACTTTGGACTCTAAGATTATTTTATTCCAGTTTGGTTTTCTTTGACGGGATTGCCAATTCATCTTTTCCAGAAAGATATGTATTTAACCTGAGTATTTGAATCTGGGATTTCTTTTGGATGACGATGAAGAAGACGAGGGAAAAATAGGCATTTAATCTAACTTAACGTCCATCCAAAAAAGGGGTTAACGTGCAAGATAAGTCTGGTACAGTGGCCATCCCGAAAATTTTGACGTTTCAGTGGCCTAATTGCAACCTTTTGAAAAGTACAGTGGCTCAAATGTGTGTTTTGCCTATTTTTTAAGAAAAATTAATTATGTTTTTCGCACTAAACCGTTTTGATAATGTATAAAAATCTAATTATCACCACAATGATAATTGATAATTAAATTAATGTTATTTAATGTTAATGTTTATTGATGCGTCTTCTACATTGTACATACATATTAGAATAGTAATCACCCACAGGTGATTCTGATCCACATGTTTGAACAACATTAAAATTAATGTGTTAGAGAAAAGAAAAATGTCCACATATATTTATATTGTTCTTGTACACATGATTAAATTGGAATTATGACTCATAATTAATTTAGTGGAGGTTCTACCCACAGGGGAATTTTTTTTTTTTATGTATATTTAGACAATTTTTAATTCTTGTATATCTCTATTATATTTCAGCTCTTGTTCCCGTTAACTTGCACTCGCATGTTTCATCTGTACCCTCCCTTAATGGTACAAACTTCTCAGAATGGCGTGAGAATGTTGAATTCATTTTGGGTGTTCTTGATCTCGATCTTGCACTCTAAATTGAAAAACCTTCTGCATTAAATGCAGAAAGTACCAAAGAGGATAAGGATATCCATAAATTGTGGGAAAAAAATAACAGATTGAGCCTTATGTTCATGCGAATGACAATTGCTGTAAACATCAAGACCTCTCTTCCTGAAACGAAAGCGGCTAGGCAATTCATGGAATCCGTTGCAAAACGCTTTAAGACTACAGATAAGTCCCTTGCAGGGACATTAATGTCAGGACTCACTACTATGAAGTTTGATGGTGCACGGTCAATGCACAATCATATTATTGAGATGCAAAACCTTGCAACTAAGCTTTAGAATTTAGGAATGAAAGTGGATGAGAATTTTCTTGTCCAATTTATCCTAAATTCTCTTCCTCCACAATATGCCCCTTTTCAAGTGAACTATAATTCCATTAAGGAAAAGTGGACAGTGAATTAACTATCTAACATGCTAGTTCAAGAGGAAGCAAGGCTAACTCAACAAGGTGTTAATGTTGCGTATCTCACAATTCAAGGGGCGAATCATAAGTTTGGGAAAAAGACTGGAAAAGGCCAGAAAAAGGGCACCACCCAAAATGAATAATATCGTCCAACCTCCTCAAGTCAAGGCAAAGAAAGAAGAAGTTTGTCGTTTCTGCAAGAAATCTGGACATTTCCAGAAAGATTGTGAGAAACGTCGTAACTGGTTTGAAAGTAAAGGTAATCCTTTGGGATTTGTAAGTTTTTCAGAATGTAACTTCTCTAATGTGCCTTCAAATACATGGTGGTTGGATACAGGTGCTAATGTTCATGTTTCTAATTCGATGCAGGGATACCTTACAAGTTAAATCATAAACCCAACTAAAAACTTTTTATTTGTGGGAAACGACAATAAAGCTCATGTCGAAGATATTGGAACATATCATCTTGTTCTTGCAAAAGGATATTATTTAGATTTATTTCAAACTCTTTATGTTCCATCTATTTCTCGCAACTTAGTTTCAGTTTCAAAACTTGATTTACAAGGATTTATGTTTGATTTGGGTACTAGAAGTTTCAATTTATATAAAGATTCTATTAAATTTGGTTCTGGAATTCTTGTGGATGGTTTTTACAAATTTACTTTGTTTTCTCCATCTTTACCTAAAACCCAATTGACTCTGCATCATAATGAAGAAACTGTACATCATGTAATTAAAAAGGACTCTTCACTCTTGTGGCATCAGAAGTTGGGACATATATCACGTGAACGACTTCAAAGATTAGTAAATGATGGGGTTTTATCGAACCTAGATTTTACTGATTATCAAAGTTGTGTGGATTGTATTAAAGGCAAAACAATAAAACACACAAAGAAAGGAGCCACAAGAAGTTCTCAGCTTCTTGAAATAATACATACAAACATTTGTGAACCTTTTGATGTTCCAATGTTTGGGGAGAAACATACTTCATCACCTTTATAGATGATTATTCACGTTACTGTTATTTCTATCTATTGCATAACGAATCTCAATCTGTGAATTTTGTTCAAATATTCATAACCAAGGTTGAGAGGCAATTAGAGAGAAAAGTGAAAATCATAAGGTTTGATAGAGGTGGAGAATTTTACGGCAGGTATGATGAAACAAGATAACATCCTGGACCTTTTGCCAAACTCCTCGAACAAGTTGGAATTGTAACTCAATACACAATGCCAGATTCTCCATGGCAGAATGGTGTAGCTGAAAGGCGAAATCGCACGCTTTTGGAAATGGTTAAAAGCATGATGAGTCATGTAAGTTATCCATTACGTTGTGGACATATACTCTTCGTATGGTCGTATATATTTTAAATAGGGTTCCTAGTAAAGCAGTTCCAAAGACTCCTTTTGAGCTATGGAAAGGCTGGAAACCTAATTTAAAACACCTGCAAGTTTGGGGACGTCCAGTTGAAGCGAAGGTATATAATCCTCAAGCAAACAAATTGGATTTGAAAACCATAAGTGGTTATTTTATTGGGTTTCCTGAAAAATCCAAAGGGTATATAATTTATTGTCCTAACCATAAGCTGCGAATTGTGGAAACTGGTAATGTCAAATTCATTGATGATGGCATGATTAGTGGGAGTATATTTGTGGAAGATAAGTCTATTCACGAAGTTAGGGTAACAATCCCATTACCCAATAATCAAACAGATAATGTGAATCCTTCCATCGTTGAACCGTTAAACGTCGAAGGATCACCTGTAGCTCCACTCATCATTGAACCAATAAATGATGAAGAGCCACAACCACATCAGCCACAACCCCTTAATGAAATCATTGCCAATGAAGAAATTGTAGAACAAGCACAAGAACCAGCATTGTGAAGATCTCAACGAGAAAAACGAAGTTTTGTTTATGATGATTATGTTGTTTATCTACAAGAATCTGATTTTGACATAGGGATAATGAAAGACCCAGTTTCTTATTCACAAGCCATTACAAGTAATAATTATGATAAATGGATTGACGCCATGAAAGATGAATTAAAATCAATGGCAGATAATCAAGTCTAGAAACTAACTCATTTGCCGGAAGGACACAAAACAGTTGGGTGTAAATGGGTCTTTAAGTCCAAACGCGACTGTCATGGCAATATTGAGCGATATAAAGCTAGACTTGTAGCCAAAGGTTTTACTCAAAAAGATGGCATAGATTACAAAGAGATTTTTTCTCATGTGTCAAAGAAAGATTCTCTCAAAATTATTATGGCCTTAGTAGCTCATTATGACTTAGAGTTACATCAAATGGTTGTGAAAACAACATTTCTTAATGGTGAACTACAAGAAGAAGTTTACATGCGTCAACCTGAAGGTTTCACCTTGGAAGGACAGGAAGACATGGTCTGCAAACTTAAGAAATCCATTTATGGACCTAAACAAGCCTCCCGACAATGGTATTTAAAATTCAACGAAACCATTAATGCTTTTGGTTTTGAAGAAAATACTGTAGATCCATGCATATACCTCAAGATCAGTGGGAGTAAGTTCATATTTTTGGTTATGTATGTTGATGACATATTATTGGCAAGTAGTGATCTTGGCTTAATGCATGAAACCAAAGCTTATCTTTCTAAAAATTTCGAGATGAAGGACATGGGTGAAGCTTCCTACGTGATTGGGATAGAAATATTCCGTGATAGATCACGTGGATTACTTAAACTCTCCCAAAAAACATACATCGAAAAAGTTTTAGAAAAATTTGGAATGGCAACATGTGCTACGAGCGTTGCTCCAATTCAGAAAGGAGACAAATTTGGTCTCTATCAATGTCCGAAAAATGAATTGGAGCATAAGAAAATGGAAGACATACCCTATGCTTCTTTAGTAGGAAGTTTGATGTATGCACAAGTTTGAACAGGGCCTAACATCAGCTTTGTTGTTGGTATGTTGGGAAGATACCAAATAAATTCAGGAATGGATCATTGGAGAGCTGGAAAGAAAGTTTTGAGATACTTACAGGGTATGAAGGATTATTGTCTTACATTCAAGAAGTCAGATCAATTAGAGTTGGTTGGCTATTCAGATTCCGATTATGCTGGATGCAAAGACACTCTAATTAAAAAGCACTTTTGGTTATGTTTTTCTACTAGTTGGAGGAGCAATCTCATGGAAAAGTGCAAAAGAGTCTATTATTGCTAATTCAACGATGGAAGCTGAATTTGTAGCTTGCTTTGAAGCTACAAATCATTGCTTATGGCTGCGAAATTTCATCTCAAGATTTAGAGACTTAAACTTTGTCTATGGACCGTTGAAACTCTATTGTGATAATGCCGCAACAGTATTTTTCTCTAAGCATGATAGATACTCTAAAGTGATAAAACACATGGACCTTAAGTATCTATCAGTGAAGCAAGCAATTCAGAAGAAATAGTTGTTCATTGAGCATATAAGCACAACACTTATGGTTGCAGATGCACTTACGAATGAGTTACCTCCTAAGACCTTTCACGAACATACTTTAAGTATGGGTCTAGAGAGAGTGATTAATTATTAATTTATCATTTGTTATGCTTATACATTGAACTTCTATTGAGCTCTTATTTATGACATTCTGAATTTTATTTATGTTTCCATATTTTGTATACTTTATATGAATTGATAATTGATAACAGAAATAGTTCTTGAAGAAAAAAACATTATTGGACCCTTTATTTATACACATGCTTAAAAGGCCTAGTAAATCAAGTTATTTATGTTGTAGTACATGAAAGGAACCATGTTGAAAACTTGATAATGTGGAACCGCTATGACTCTCATGGATAGCTTGTTTTGCAAAGGTATTATGTTAACCATCAAGTTATTAATTTAGTAATTATGCGCGCCTTATGTTTCCAATATTAACTATTAAAGGATTATCACCTTGACCAAGTGGGAGACTATAAGATATATTTCTTGCAGGTTAATAAATCTTTTATATGATCAATAAGTGAGAATCACGGTTGATTTGAAATTACTAAATTACAATAAATTTGGTTTGTAAAAAGGGTAAGTTTCCTAAATAAACTCTACCTTAATGGACGGTTGAAATTAAAACCTTAATAGGAATTTGGTCATCCATTTACCTATAAAAGAGATGTAATACTCATCATATTAATCTATTACGTTAAATCAACTCATTAGGGTTTTTAGGCCAAAAGGGAGAAACCATATTCCGCCTCTAGTATACTGCAGATTTCAGATCAAGTGCAAATCACTAGAAGTAACATGTCTTCATCAGATATTTTAATTAAGAGTATTTTGCATGCTATTGTGATTATCATGAAGTTCAAGATCTAGGGTTTAAGATTATTAATACTACATGTATCTCCTTCTCTTTTGTTTGGTCACTAAAAACATCAAAACAGGAATTATATTCTGATCAGTAAACTAACTCAATCATTCTGTTGCATGATGCAGCTTCTTCAGGTCTTAGTCACCTGCAGTTTTGTAACCTCAACAGTTTCAGGACAAAATTCATATTAGCCTCTTCTTTCTCTTTGGGCCTTTCAGTACCTCATTACTTTAGAGAAAATCAAATTACTTCCAACCACAGTCCAGTGGATACTCATTACGGATGGGCAAAGAAATAACACGCATATCCAATATCGACTAAAGCTTCTTGTTTTTCTTTGCACTAAAATTTATTGGTTTATTTGCAGTTTAACGACACAATAACAGTGATCCTCATGTCGCACGCGACTGTGGCTGGTCTGGTGGCTCTGTTCATGGATTGCACGCTCCCTCGAGGAAGTGATGAGACTCTAAAGGATAGTGGGAAACCTTGGTGGGAAAAGTTTGTTGATTATCATAATGATGTTAGGAGCGAAGAGTTTTATGAGTTGCCATGCCAACTCAATAGCTTTTGGCCACCCTTGTGAGCTTTATTATGAAATCCATTTGTAAACCTTGATGAATTAGGGGTCTGTTTTTAGTAAGGAAATTATGTTTTGTTTGTCAATTTAGAATGGGTTTTTTCTCCATCTTTATATAATAAAAAATGTTTCTTTCAAGAATCATGTTAGATATGCTTTGGTGCAGCATGTAGACGACAGAGGAGGACTAACATTGACGAAACTTGTTCACCTTGTAGAATGTAGACAGAGGAGATATACAAAGTGTGCACTGTGCAATGCGTAATTTATAAGATTTTTTTACACAATATGTATAGAATAACTCGCATTTGCTGTGAGTTTTTGTTCCTCTACTGTTGATATGCTTATCACTACTCATACTTGTTAACATTCATTTTTAAGGGAGGCGCTTACTTTCCGCTGTAAATAAAATTTTATTTCAGTAATCACCATTCACCACCCAATAATTGCTTCTCCAAAGGGATTGAGATTTATATATATGCATTTTTTTTTGCTTATCAACTCTATCGTTAGTTATTTCATTAAATAATTACATATTTAGACAAATCTACCTCTTACATATTCATCAAAACGTAACGCAACGTTTTTCTTATATAAGCGTTTGGATACCATTTTAAAACTCTTTTTCCGTACAACTTGTCTTACTTCTAGTTTAATACATATACCTTTAAACAATGGCTTCTATCCAAAACTATCCCAACCTTGTTTTCCAGTTATCGTCCTACCATTATATCTACACAAAAGTGGAATGCCCCAGACTATGTTGATGTCATAAAGTTCATTGGCAATGAGATAATAATGGCCACAAGAACTTCAAATTGTTGCAGTTCTAAGAAGTAGGATTACTTAAAGGCCACTTCAACACGTCAAACTTTGTCCCACCCCAACTCAACTGAATTTGATGTAATGGAAACTCTTGTTTTCAAGGTTTCACCAAATTGTAAGACGATGTCGTTTCTCTTAATTGTGAGCTGGGAACAAGTTGTTGGCTAATCTATTAGTCATATGTAAGTCGCGGTGTTGGAATCCTGTCGTATGCAAAGTCGCAACTCCTTCCCAATCTCGATGGATGGGAACTTGGGAAGGGTTACTTTCATTATTGTCAATGCAAACAATTAGGAATTAACAATACATATTAACAGCATTAACAAAAAAATCTTCAGGTTCTTATCTATACATCCTCCTTCGCTTGCAAAATTCTCTACCACAACCTACATGCTAAACAACAATCTTTTGTTCTATTAGACATGTGCAGTTGTTGGAAAGAATCTCATGAAGAAAAATACTACAGTTCATAAGATTGCTGCAAAACTTGCGCGGCTGCGCCCATGTTTAGCCGACTCAACTATTCCCAGGCTATCTAATGATATTAAAGGGGGTAATCTTAAGAACTAGGGCTTTTGAAGTAATGCTACAGAAGCTATTCAATTGTGAAATTGAATTGCTATGGACAGGTGTCGGGTGAAACGGCCAGAGCTTCGATACTCTCCTCCTCCGTCGACGCTTCTGTCTAATTCGCCAGAAACTTAAGAAGAGCAGCAGCCCTAAGGAACAACAGTTTTGTTAATAACCAGAGTTGATTACTGCAATGAAGTTCACTGACTGAAATGGCAACAATAGCAGGTACCTTGGGACTACACAAGTGCAGAGGTGCATCCAGCTGCAAGCACAAAATGAAATGAGAAAAATCTCAGCTTCCCTCGTCATTTTCAAGGAACCAAACCCCAGGGGCATTTTGAAACCACGTGCGCTTAGTATTTAAAAAATATTGTAAACGGTGATAACTCTAAAAAATAAGTATTTTTTTCTAAACATCATAAAAATCATTTTTTTTAGAGAACCAATATTCAAATTGTTTTAGAAGAAAATAAACTAAATCAAAAGGGAAATATTTTTTAATACAACTTACATCAAACACACAACAAAAAAAAACTACATCTTTGTAAAGAACAGAGAAAATTGAAGAAGGAAGAAGAAAGAGGAAGAAGGAAGGAAAGGATTTTCTCTGTATTATTGGATATTAATCTGAACATTACAAGAGGCCGGCTATATTTAAAACCCGTAACCCCAACTGACAAAACCATGTAATTACAACAAGCACCCTTCAAGTTATGACTAGCTGCTAAAAATAAGAAAAGATAACAACTAATTACACCCAATTACTAACAGCCTTAATGACCACTGTATTGAGAAACTTTCTCCACTTATTTTTTAGTTCCCCATACTTGGCACAGACTTGCACTTCATCATTATGCCTGATCTTCAAGTTGTTGATCCTCCTAATTCCTTGATTATAGTTAATACCCTCCCCACAAGTTGTGGGTTTATGTATGCTAACAACCTGCAACTTGGATAGAAATTTCCAGTGTAGACTCTTTCCCAAAAATTTAGTGAAGATATCAGCCACTTGGTCTTTGGTGGAAATATGATGCAGAGCAACAAGACCATTTTTAATCTTCTCCCTGATAAAGTGGCAATCCAGTTCAATATGCTTAGTCCTGGCATGATAAACTGGATTGTTAGCCACTGCAATAGCTGAAGAACTATCACAGTATATGGGAATGGGTAAAGAAATCTGCATTTGAAGATCCTTGAAGAGGCTGCAAAGCCAAGTAATTTCACAGCTGGAAGTGGCCAAGGCCCTATATTCTGATTCAGTAGAAGATCTTGATACAACTGACTGCTTCTTTGAATGCCAGGAAATCAGAGATTTACCCAACATCATGCAAAACCCAGTAATGGACTTTCTGTCATTGGGGTTTCCTGCCCAATCACTGTCACAGTAGGCCTCTAAATGAAGCTGATTGGATGAGGGAAGAAATATGCCTTGTTCTGGAGAAGCTTTAATGTACCTCAAGACTCTATGAAGGGCTCTCAAATGAGTGTGTCTGGGATTCTAAACAAACTGGCTAAGGCATTGTGCAGCAAAGGCTAGGTCTGGCCTTGTGACAGTCAGGTATATCAATTTCCCAACAAGTTGTCTATATTCTGTAGGATCATCTAGCAGAGTTCCTTCATTTGTCAATAGTTTTCCATTAGGATCAAAGGGAATAGTGAGAGGTTTGCTGTTGGAAAGACCTGCACTCTCAATAAGTTCAATGGAATATTTTCTCTGGCTCAAGTGAAAACCTTCTGTAGATCTCATAACTTCAATCCCAAGGTAATATTTGATAGGACCCAGGTCCTTGATGCTAAACTTGTCATGTAGAAGCTGCTTGAGAGATTTGATAGATGCTGGATCATTCCCAGAAACAAGGATATCATCCACATAGACCAGGACACTGGTGAATGCAGGACCTTCTGTGATTGTAAAGAGGGAATAATCTGCCATGGATTGAGTGTAACCAAGTTCAAGCAAGACTTCAGTGAGTTTGGAGAACCACTGCCTTGAGGCCTGCTTGAGACCATATAAGGACTTCTTCAATTTGCATACATAGCTGGAATTCCCTTGAGATTTATAACCAAGAGGTAAGCTCATATAAACCTCCTCTTCTAAGTCTCCATGCAAGAAGGCATTGTTGACATCCAACTGGTGCACTTCCCATTTCTTCACAGCTGCAATGGCAAGAATTGTTCTGACTGTGACCATCTTGGCAACTGGGGCAAAAGTCTCTGAATAGTCTAGTCCTTCCTTTTGATTGTAACCCTTTGCAACCAATCTTGCCTTCAGTCTTTCTACACTCCCATCTGAGTTATATTTCACTTTATAGACCCATTTGCATCCAATGGGTCTCTTGCCTTGAGGTAGGGCCACAACATCCCAAGTCTTGTTAGCTTCAAGTGCTGCAATCTCTTTATCCATAGCCTTTATCCATTCACTGTTTTGTATAGCCTGAATATAGGTTTGTGGTTCTTGCACAAGATACATAGAATTAACATATGGTTGATTAGGAAATTGTGTGTGAGATGTGTCTTGTCCATTGGCAGAAACAGAAGATAATACATAGTCTTTTAACCTAACAGAGGGATATCTGTTTCTGGAAGAAACTCTAGGTCTCTGATCATTAGTAAGATTTTCATCAGTAAGATCTTCATTAGTAAGATCTTCAACAGCTTGGTTGCAAGGGATGGATTCATTTTCTTCTGGTAAGTCCTTTACATTTTGGGAACTTTTGTGATTGTCTTCATCATGTGAAAGATTAACATCAATCTCAGGAGTGTTAGAAATATTGCATTCAGCCTTGAGGAAAGGGAAAACAGACTCATGAAAAATCACATGTCTACTTATGAAAACTTTCCTAGTTTCAAGATTGTATAATACATACCCTTTTTGTCCTGCAGGATAACCAATATGTATGCACTTAATTGCTCTGGGGCTGAACTTGTCAGCAGGATGGATGCTAGCAAAACACAAACATCCAATAACCCTTAAATGATCATAGGTAGTAGCAGTTTTAAAAAGGAGTTCATGTGGTGTTTTGAATTTGGTAGCTGCAGTAGGTATTCTGTTTATAATATGAGTAGCAGCTAAGAGACAATAACCCCAAAAATGTATTGGCAACCCATATTGAAACCTCAAAGCCCTGGACATATCAAGGAGATGTTGGTGCTTTCTTTCAACCACTCCATTCTGTTGTGGAGTATCAATGCAAGAGCTTTGGTGGACAATCCCTAAACTAGAAAGGTAAGGTATAACTTCTGAGTTGTAAAACTCAGTTCCATGGTCAGTTCTGCAGAACTTGATGGTGGTCTTAAAGTGGTTTTGGACATACACATTGAACTGTTTGAGAAGTGTAAAGACATGGGTTTTAGTAGACATCAAAAAGGTCCATACAGCCCTTGTATGATCATCAACAATAGTCAAAAAATATCTGCATCCATTCATGGTGGTTCTCCTATAGGGTCCCCACAAGTCACAATGTATAAGATCAAAGCAATTCTCAGTTTTAATGCTACTAAGTTGAAAAGGCAGTTTATGTTGTTTAGCTAAAGGGCATATGTTGCACAAGGCAACATTTTCAGTATCAGAATTTTTGTTATTACATAGGTGGGATAAAGATACAATCTTTTGGAGTGTACTAAGGGAACTATGGCCAAGTCTTTTGTGCCAACAAAGAATGTCTTTACTTCTGCAGGCAGTGGAACAAACATGAGAGTTGGTAAGAGGTGAATCAGCCTTGAGAAGGTATAAACCTTCAACCATTCTACCAGTAGCTATAGTCCTGTGAATCTTCAAGTCCTGGAAAATGCAGTGTGTTTGATATATAAGAATAGAACAGTTAATTTGTAAGGATAGTTTAGATACAGACAGAAGATTGTATTGAAACTTTGGTATGTAAAAGACATTTTCCAGTGTCAATTGAGGATTGATAAAGGCTTTTCCCATATGAAAGACATTGACCTTAGTTCCATTAGGCAGAGATAGAGTTATAGGAGTGTCAAGCTTTTCAATGTCATGCATGAGAGATAGAGATATGCATATGTGATCAGTTGCACCTGAATCAATGATCCAGGTATGTAAGGGATGAACAGTTTTATATGAGTTTTTCTGCAATGGATGTACCTGCCATGTGTGACATCCCAATGATTTTTGTCCAGATTGGGTATTTCTTGTGATCCCTGGTCGTCTCGGCTTTGAGCATGGTCATGACTTGATTCAATTGCTTCGCAATTGTTCAAGCCCAAGATGTCCTACCCCTTCTTTGGCATTTTCATCCTTGATCGTGGCTTGATTATCTTTGAACTTGCATGACTTTAGGATTGCCTTGTTGTGGCTGGCTACCAGAAAAGTAGTTTCCCTGTATCTTGCATGCATCTTGGTCTTTAGTAATCCTAACTTTGTGTGCTGGATGATTAGGATTACCAGGGTGTCCCACAGGAATCCCTTGAGTTTGTAACATTCATCCTTAACATGTCCTTCCTTATTACAATAACCACAGAAAATTCCTTTCTTGAAAGGGGTTCTATTGTATCCATTCTTGGGATTGGCATTTGCATATCTTTCTGCAGTGTTTTGATTCTGTGTCATTTTTGTGACATTGGCTGCAAGAAAACTGGATTCTGGTATATAACCTTGCCTTTGAGTTTCTTCTTGCCTGATCATGTAGTAGGCTTCCCCAATAGTGGGCAAGGGTTTCATTCTCAAGATCTGTCCCCTTATATTCATGTAGGTATCATGTAGTCCCATCAAGAACTGCATAAGTCGTCTTCTTTGTTCTCTCACTTCTTGATTCTTGATGGAGCCACAGACACATCCACATTTGCAGGTTGTGATTGGATCCAAAGCAGAACTCTTGTCCCAATGCCCCTTCATCTTGTGGTAGTAAAGTTCAACAGAACATGCACCTTGCTCCAACCTGTGTAGATCTTTTTCTATTTGGAATACTCTGTGCCCATCCACATTAGAGAATCTCTCTCCCAATTCTTTCCAGACAGAATTAGCATTAACAACATATTTTAGACTGTTGCTGATTTCGTCTGTCATGACATTAAAAGTCCATGAAATTATCATGTCATTGGCTCTGGCCCAGAGGGGAAACAATTGGTCATCTTTTTGAGGAGTGGGGAAACTGCCATCCATGATTCCCAATTTGTTCTTGGCCGAAAGTGCTATTTCGAATGATCTCTTCCATGAGTTGTAGTTATTGCTTCCCGTCAACTTGGTGGATATGAGTATGAGTCCTAGGTGATCATTATTGTGCAAGTAAAGAGGATGCATGTTGGAGTCTATCCCGATCTCCATGATGGGGGCTTTGTTCTTTGATTCATGAATTTCGGTTTTAGGGTTTGAAGTTTCTTCTGCCATGGCAGAAGAGAAGGGTTATATAAGCCTGTAATGGGGAAGTGGGAATCAAGAACCAAGTAATCTTGGCTCTGATACCATGTAAAGAACAGAGAAAATTGAAGAAGGAAGAAGAAAGAGGAAGAAGGAAGGAAAAGATTTTCTCTGTATTATTGGATATTAATCTGAACATTACAAGAGGCCGGCTATATTTAAAACCCGTAACCCCAACTGACAAAACCATGTAATTACAACAAGCACCCTTCAAGTTATGACTAGCTGCTAAAAATAAGAAAAGATAACAACTAATTACACCCAATTACTAACAGCCTTAATGACCACTGTATTGAGAAACTTTCTCCACTTATTGTTTAGTTCCCCATACTTGGCACAGACTTGCACTTCATCATTATGCATGATCTTCAAGTTGTTGATCCTCCTAATTCCTTGATTATAGTTAATACTTGAAATATTTGAAAGATAACGACTAAACAGGTGAATGTCTACAATTTGAGACCAAAACTTGTACAAAATAACAAGATCTAAAAATAGTTATTACGAACATAACATGCAAATATATCACATTTTATCATACAATCAAAGCTTAGAAATTTAATTATTTAAATAGTCAAACCACAAGATATATAAAATATATATACTACTTAGAGAGAGAGAGATATAGTAGGGTGGCAGGTGATTTTTTGATTTATAATTTTCTTAAAATATTTAATTTTTTGGTTTTAAGAAGTTTGGGGTGGGCTGGAGCCCTACCCACGGCCACACCTAGATCCGCGCATGCAAACCCCACCTTCCACTACAAGCACTGGAGATGAAGAAGATTAAATTATTCTTGTGAATTGTGATCTCTTCTTGGCCATTCTCAGTTAGGTTGGTATAAAAGAGAAATGCAGATGCAGCCAACTTATTGAGCCTGTTTTGGCATCAGCCTTTCCGTGATAAAAAGTCATCTTTACTACAGTTCATAATTGTTCAAGTGAACCGCATTTTAGCTTTGATTCAAATAACTGCAATTATCATTATATTTGATCCTATTACATGTAAAGCTTGGCTTACTACAAATAATTCTCAAATATACTGTTTAGTGTTTACCATCCCCAAATTCTAGTACAACTTCAAAGTTCAAAGAAGTTTAGTATTTATAAAACTCAAGTACTATTGATAAGATTAGGGAACTGGAACTTTCTTGATTAATCAACACAATGTGCAGCATGAGATTTACGGAGGATTGCAGCATGCCCCAGATTACCAAACTTAACTCCCCTTAGTTCCCATCAACAAATATGTTATCACATTTAAGATACATACCCGAAGTTGAGTTGCAACGCCAAGGAAACAAATGTTGTAGCTAGCTGCCAAGGGAAATAGATCCGCCGGACAGCAATGAAGAGAGAGGCAGAAGAGCCGCTCAGCAACGGAGAGAAGACTCGGGGGAAGGGGAAGAGAAGGAGATGTTAAAGATGGGGCAATATAGGAAAATCTTTCCTCAGCGGCGTTTTCCACCACCGCTCCAATTTTGAGCGTTTAGAAGTGCAGTAGCTTGTTCCAAACCCTGCGTTTTAAAGCTCAGCAACAAACGTCGTAAGAGTGCAAACGCTGCATTATTTACATGCGTTTTGGGCAAGACGTTCAACCAAACAAGCTCAATTTGGATTTATGGCTAGAGACTAGAGTTTTTTAAAGAGTTGTGAAGTCAACATTAATTTAAGGCTAGACGGTGACTTGTGAGAGAAATTAATGGGTCAATAGCACTCAAAAAATTGAAGTTGAGGGATGAAAAAGGAAAATGCTTTCATTGAGAGTTGAACTCAAGACCTCCCGCTTACTAAACGGGTGCTCTAACCAACTGAGCTATGAAAGCTTGATGCCTCTATTTCTGTTAAACTATTTAAATAATATTTTCTCTGTTCCAAGCAAAGAGCCCATTATTCCATTTTGAGATGTTTCACTTAAACAATCAATTTTTAAAAATTAAGACACGAAAATGTCATTTTATTATGAATGAGCTATTAAAAATTTCATTTTCTTAAAAAAGTTTGGCTTTTAAATTAAACGAGAACTATTTACCTGGAATCGAGGGAGTAATATTTAACTCATGAACTTGTACTTGATATTTCATTGTCTCACATCGCATGAAAGCATAATGGCAAGTTCAATGGTAGTACTTGCATATTGGTATCAAAACCATATTTTGATACATATTGATTACTATCTATGGGTATCAAATAATCATCTCCAACCATAAGTATCAAAATTTGATATAATAATAATTTTGAAAAAAATTATATCCAACACATCATAATATAAAAAAAAATATTATGTACAATAATTTACTATCACATATTATAGCATAAATATATGGTCAAAATTAATTGTTTAAAATTAGGTGTGGTACCAGAGAAAGTATCAAATTTTGGTACTTTCCTTAATACCATATTTAATTTTGATACTTTTTACTTTAAGTATTGAAGAGCCTAATAATCTTATATAAATATCAAAATTAGGTTTTGATCTCTATCATTAAACTTGCCCGAAGTGAGTATGACTTTGCGGACTTCTTTTCTTGTTTTTTTCGAATGATAAAGGTCATCCATTTATTTCTACCAATACAAGGTCCATAAGTACGTGCACGTATGAAACCAATCTTTATTAATTAAATACTGAGTGATAGCTATGATACGTTTAAAAAAAACATATGAGGTAGTTGAGTGGTACAGTTGGTTTTGTGTGGGATCCAGATTTAATCCATTCTCACACTTTCTTAGCATAAAAAAATGTGTGTAATAAATAAATAAATAAATATATGTATATATGTTTTTTGATTCTAAATTATTTGAGAACCAGACTATTGATTTGGTTCCGATTCGATTTTTTATGAAAAATTGAACCGAATCAGACCAATTAAATTCACCCCTAGGTGTAAGTCTGAACGACTGAATCGTGAAATTGAATTTAGTTCAATTTTAAGTTAAAGACGATTTTGGTTAGGTTTGAAAAAATTATAAATAGATAGATTCTTTATATGGGTAAGTTATTTTGTGCCATTTGGAGAGAGAGAGAGAGAGAAGGTGTGTGTATGTGTGGTTTAGGGGGTGATATACTGATATGAAGCTGAACATGTTATTTTGTGTTGATGATTGATACTGGGTAGGTTACATATATAGTAGATCACTTTTCTGGAATTTTTTTAACTTACTAGAGGATGTGATTGTGATTTTCTTTATTAAAATTTTGGAAAAATTACGGATCGACCTATTTTTCAAAATTTCTAATCACTCTAGTATCTTTTTTTTTTTCAATCGAAAAAAGATACTTTTGGACGCGAAAAGACAGCGATACCTTTAATGAGCATGAGGCACACACATAAATGAATCGTGGTGCATTGACTATTGAACTGTGATTCATTAATTTTATTGTATTAATTTTTGTACCGTGATTCATCAATTTTATTGCATTAATTTTTATACCGCGATACCAACTTTTATGTACCGCGATGAATTAATTTTTGAAACGCGATACATATACATAATCCAAGTTGCACCGTGGTATCAACTTTTATATACCGCGATAAATTAATTTTTGAAACGCGATACATAAAATACTATTAATCCATTTTTGTATCGCGATACAAAATGATATTGAACCAGACCATGTCATTCACTTTCTTCTTACATCTCATCTGTTGTAAGCCTTCTTCTTCCACCTCCTCCTCCGCCTTTGTCATACTGAAAAATCATTCAACTCATCTGTTTAATTTTGCATTAATTAAATTTATTTAAAATCATTCTACTTTTTGTCAGTCAAAAACTTATAAGTTATTAATTATTATGGCCAGCTTGAGATATATTCTTGTCAGTCACTTAGAAGCAGTTGATCCTAGTTTTAAAATGTCATCTTCTTTACCTTCTTTGCTTGAACATTTCCTGGTACTAACACTTTCCTATTTTGTGTTTTGATAGATCTTATGTTCGATATCTCTATAACAGGATCCATATAATCTTGTGAGAAGATACGTCTGATTTGTAAAACACATTTCAAATTCAAATGTGTTCCTAACGTGCTGCACTTCAAGTTCATCTATAAATACCCACAAGAATCACTTGAAGAAAGATAATATGAAGCATTCATAGTCTTAAAGAAAATCACTCACTTAAAGTGCCTCAGCTTTTATAACTTTAGCTAGATATTCTTCATTGATATTTATTTTCTAGTTATTGTTTAGACAATCTATGAATTACATATTCTTTAAGAAATCAGTTGAATTGTCGCACGAGTGTGAATGTCTTTCAATCATACTCCATAAACACTGGTCTTTGTTATATACTGATCCACTAGAGATCACTTAGATTTTTAATAATATTAGTGCACTTCAAAAAATCCAAGTTTGATCAACTTGGTAGTGGACTAGCAGTTCTTACTGTGAACCACTTCAATTCCTTTGTCTGTTATTTCATCAGCTCTTACAAACTGATCTAACACCTTCTTTTTTTTTAACTAATCTAACACTTAAGAAGTCTTGATCTACTTAAGTGTCAGCCAGTTACTTACATAAATTGTTTACCTATTTATTTTAATAAATTGTTCTTCAGCTCTTTCTTTACATTAAGTGATCCTTTTTCAAAAAGCAATTAAATGTGTCAGCCAACTGATCAACTTCTTATCAGCATCAGCCTCTTTGAAACATCAGTCAGCTGATATTACATTATTCCGCTGTAACTTTTAAAGCTTTTCAAAACTACCCTCAAAGTTTTAAAAGGTTATTCACCCCCTCTAGCCTTGTCAGTTGCTAACTGGACTTACAATTGGTATCAGAGCTTCACTCTTTTTGAAAAATCATTATTTTCCAAGTTTAACAGCTTGAAAGTTCGATCATGGCAACTATAAAAGCTTTTCAATCAAACAATGTTACTCAAGTACCCATTTTTTATGAAGATCACTTTGATATTTGGAAAGAAATAATTACAAGATATATGAACAATATTGATAAACGATTGATGGAATGTGTAAGAGGTGGTCCTATGCAACCTATAAAAATCAATACTAAAGTTGATAAATCTTCTACTGCAGATGATGATACCATAAATCATCTTGCTTCTGCTATTGAAGAGTATGTCCTCAAACCTCAATCTGAATGGACTGAGGAAGATAAAATAACAGATGGATTGGATGTTAGAGCTGTTCACATTCTATCAAGTGTTGTTCCAGATGAAAACTACAAACAAATATACGACTATGTTACTGCCAAAGAAATTTGGGATGCTCTTGTTGAATACGTCGAAGGAGACCAAAACACTAAAGACAACAAACTCTATGATTGTATACAAGAGTTTGATGCCTTTAAAAAGGATCCAAAAGAATCATTGAAGAATGCTTATGATAAATTTCTCGAGGCAAGTAATAGATGCTCTTCTCTTGGTAAAGTTTATAGCATGAAAGATTTGAATATGGGTTTTCTTAGTAACTTGGGAAGTAGATGGCGTGTTAAGGTCACTGCCATAAAGGAAGCAAGAGACTTGAACAAAACTCATATACGTGGTCTTGTTGCAAGTCTAAAAATTTATGAAAAGGAAGTTCTCAAAACTCAAGAAATTGAGAAAAATTTTAAGGGTATCTCTCTGCAAGCTGAAGAAAAAACATCTAAAACTTCTACATCTTTGTTAGATGATGAATTTGATGAAGATGAATTTGCTACTTTTGCTAGACAATTTAGAAAATTTAAATCGTTTAAAAAGAACTTCCAAAAACCTTCTTCAAGGACAAACAAGTGCAGCTTAGTGGTAAAACGCTTCACCCATACCTAGTAGGTCGTGGGTTCAAGTCACCTAGGGGGTAAGTGGGGAACCACTATTGATCCTCCTTAGAATAAAAGAAGAAGAAAAAAACCTTCTTCAAGAACTTCCTCTAATACTCAAAAACATTCCTCAAGCTTTCAAAGACCTTCTTCTTCAAACTTTCAAAAGCCTTACTTCAAAGGGAATGAAAACAAGGATGAGAAAGAAAAATTGTTGTACTTCAATTGTAGAAAACCTGGTCACTTTGCTTCAAACTGTCCTTCTACAAAAAATGAATATTACAAAAGAGCTCCCAAAATTTTTGAAAAACAAAAGGGTTTAGTTGCTAAAGATCAAAATCTTGCTACATGGATTGATACAGATTCTGAAAATGAATATGTTGATTTTGTGCAAGAAGCAAACATGTGTCTTGTTGCAGAATTAGCTGTTTATGATTCAAAAATGATTTCTCTAGTCCAAAATATTCAAATGAGTCTGATAATGAGCTCTCAAACTCACCTATTAAAAACCCCAAGCTGACAAAGGTCATCAAACCTGATCAGTTTGTGGTTAAGAAAATAGGAAATTGCTTTTATGGATAAGGAATCATAAGTCAGCCAGAAAGAAAAATCAAGTCAACCTTTCCAATGACTGCTGACACTAAAACAAGCAAAATGTCAAAAAGGAAGGAGGAGAAGGCTACTGACATAAGTGTTGATGATCTACTGGAACAAATGCAAGAAATGTATTCCAAGTTTGAAACACTTAAAAGAATTCATGTTTTTTTATCTGGTGACTTCAAACGAATCTCTAATGAAAATTGTAAGTTTCAAAAGATCAATGAACTTTATAAAGTACATAGGTACTTAATACAGCACCTATAAAATGCTTAATACAGCACTTTTATAAAATATTTGACCAAAATACCCTTTACATAATTTATTTTTTTGGTTTTTTTAATTAAATTTAAATTAACTAAAATTTATTTTTTTTTATTAAATTTTAAATTATTTAATTTGATTTGAATTAGGTTTAAATAAAAAAAACAAGTTTTGGGGTAAAAAAAACATGTTAAAAAAACATTTTTTGGGCAATTTAATTTTTTTATTTTTTTAATTAAATTTAAATTAACTAAAATTTATTTTTTTTTATTAAATTTAAATTAACTAATTTAAATTTTAATAATTAATTTGATTTGAATTATGTTTAAATTATAAAAAAATCAACTTTTGGGTTTAAGGACTGGATTGAAACCAGTCCTAAACCCATTCATTTCCCCTCACAAGCCCATTGCCTGCTACCGGACCGGCCCCCAACCCAGCCCCCCCTTTTTGGCCTGCTACCAGACCAGCCCTCAACCCATCCTCCCTTTTGGACTGTCACCCAACCAGGCCCAAACCCATTCCCCCCAATTTGGCCTGCTAACAGACCGGTCCCTAGCCCATCTCCTCATTTGGAGTTTGGACTGGTACAAAACCGATCCTAAGGCCTAAACCCAAAACTTTTTGTTTTTTTTTTAAATTTAAACCTAATTCAAATCAAATTAATTATTAAATTTTAAATTAGCTAATTTAAATTTAATAAAAAACAAAAAATTAAATTGTAGCTAATTTAAATTTAATTAAAATAAATAAATAAATTACCCAAAACTTGTTTTTTTTTAATTTAAACCTAATTCAAATCAAATTAAATTTTTTTTAATTTAAACCTAACTCAAAGATAATTTTTCACTTAGTATAACTAAATCAAATTAATTAGTAATTTAATTGTGTTTAATAACTAAATCAAATTAATTAATAAATTAATTGTGTTTAAAATATTTTTAAATTTAAAATTTGTTAAATTAAATTTAATTAAAAAAACAAAAAAATAAATTATGTAAACGGTATTTTGGTCAAATATTTTTAAAAAGTGCTGTATTAAGCATTTTATAGGTGCTGTATTAAGTATACCCCTATAAAGTATAGCAAAATGAATTGCTGCAACTTAAAATCATCAATGAAAAACATGAGATTCAAGCAAAAATCTCAGATGCTCAGATTGTTGACCTTGTAGAAAGGAATCTCTGACTGACCTATGTTGTTGATACTTACTCAAAGTCAAAAGCTGTTGTTGAAACCATCATTAGTCAACAAAAAAACCATGAAGATCAACATGATCTTGATATTCAAAAGATGATGGAAACTGTGAGATCAGATAGTCAAATGGTGAACCTAAGATTCTGCTAAAAAAGAATAAGAGATTAGTTTATAATGTTGTACCTTTTAAATATCCCAAATATATGAATCAGCTTAAGAAATCTATTAACAAAAAGGATGAGCTAAACAATAACAGTTGTCAGTCTTCTGTTCATAATTCTAAAAAATTGTCAACAGCTACAACAACTGACAAGTGTCAGCAATCTGACAGATGTCAGTTAGTTGACAAAAAGGAGGATTCAGAACGAAAGCAGCTGATAAGTTTAAGCCAACCAATTTTGTTGCTGAGACTTCTAAGCTAAGTCAAAATGAATCAATGAATTCACCTCAAATGACTAATAAGTCTAGTTATCACAAGTGCAAAATTTGCCTTACTTTTGGTCATCAGTCGCATGAGTGCCTGTTTAGATTTAACCCTTTGGATCCAAAGATATAAAGGGTACCATGATTTAAATATTCATATTTCAGGTATGCTGAATGGCAGATGATCAACCAACTGACATATGGATATTAGACAGTGAATGCTCTAGATATAGAGATGTTAATAGGGTCGAAAACTCTACGTCCGAACCAAAACCGTTAGGTTTTTGATCGGCTAGACCGAAACCATTAGGGCCAGACCGAAAACCGTTAGGGTTGAACCGGAAGTCGACTTGCATATGGTTTAGTATAGTTAGTAATATACGGGATGGGTATAATATTGAAAACCGTTATGGTTGGACCGATTAACAGCTTTAATATAGTTAGTATAATATACGGGACACGTATAATACACTAAAATAAGCGTACAAGCCTCGAAATTGGGAAAAAAAAAACGTACAAGTTTAATCATTGGCTGAAAACCGCAGGTTTGAACCAAAACCGACAGGGCCAGATCGAAACCGTTAGGTTTTTGACCGGACAACAGTGATAATCGACTAAACCGAACCTATTCTGGACCGGAACCGTTAGGGTTAGACCGAAACCGTTAGGGCTGGACCGATTAACATCTCTATCTAGACACATGACTGGGTCAGCTTAACTCCTTACTGACATTATCTCAGTCAAAGGACCTTCTATCATTTTTGGAGACAACTTAAAAGGAAAAACAATAGGTTATGGATCGATTATCGGAGGATCTATAAAAATTGAAAATGTCTCATTAGTACAAGGTTTGAAACACAATCTCCTAAAGTATTTCACAATTCTGTGACAAAGGTATGAATTGCACTTTCTCCACCACTCACTGTTTTATCAAAAACAGCATCACAAATGAAGTTTTACTTACTAGTTCTAGAAAAAGAAATGTTTTTGCTATTGACTTACTTGCTTTTTATAACAACTAATTTTACACCGTGCGTTAAGTGCACCTGCATATATCTCTTTTAATTAAACTATACTCAAATAAAATGAAGATTATAAACAAAATTTTATTTAAAAAAACAGATGATGAAGGGAACAAATTATATCGGTATAATTAGGTCTGACAATTACAATAAAAAGCACGTTAACCTACCCAACCCGGCTTGAAAATTACCCGACTCAACCCTACCAGTTAATTTTTTTCGGGTCGAAACCGGTTACCCATTTTGAACCAAAAAAAATTCACGGATCGGGCTCGTTACCCATATTTTTGCTATATAAGTGTATGTTTCTTGGTGGAAAATGTGGGTTAAAACTGGTTGACCCATTTAATTAGGACACGATCCGTTTCGACCCAACCCACCCAATCGTCAGCGTATAATTGATATCATTTAATCAATATTTTAGGAATTGTTTAAGTCATTTTCTCATTCATAATTTTCTGGAGTTTAATAATTGATATTTTTGTTATTAAAATTTAGGATCTTAAGTAGTATAAATAGTAATTCAGATGTATATTTTTTTCTATATAACATATAGATTTATTCAATATTTGTAATTTGTGGTTGGTATCTACTATTATGATTTAATCATATATATTCATATGATTTACCAATAAGTTATAATTAATTATGGTTATTTACAAAAATAAATTTTGTTTTCATATTATAATTTCGAATACGATGAAAGAGACAAAAAAAGTTCAAATACAGACAAGTCATATATGAAGATTTTCATAGCATGCTTTTTATAATTAACTGTGGTTATATTTTATTTTGTAATCACAAGTATTCAATGAACAAGATTTTTATAGCATATTTGTTCTTATTCTAATGTTATTTGCTCATTTTAATTAATCAGTAAATTAAGTGTGTGCACCAAAAGAGATTTGTATTCACAGATTTTTAATGTTTGACTACTCCTATTAAATACTACTACATAGAAACACGGTATTTTCTACCATATGTGCATATTTGCACATTTTCAATAAATATTGAAAGTTGTGTAATCAATTAATTAGATTTGTGTTCTCAATGCATGCTAACTACTATATAATAATACTCAAAGATGACTTTCCTTTTTTAGCAAATGCATTTTGGCGGGATCTTACGTCTTTTAGACTACCTAGCTTATATATATATACTCAAATATGCTTAGTAGCAAATAATGCTTCAAAAACTTCATGGTTCTGGCACAAAAGACTTTCACATTTAAATTTTAAATATCTTTCTAAACTTTCAAAAGGAGACTTAGTGAATGGTTTGCCATCAATAAATTTTCTTACTGACAAAAAATGTGATGCATGTATTTTGGGAAAAATAACAAAAGCTTCTTTTAAACTCAAACCATGTCTTTCAACCAAAAGAATTCTTGAACTACTTCATATAGATTTATTTGGTCCTATTACAACTGCAAGTTTAGGTGGAAACAGATATACTCTGGTAGTTGTTGATGATTACTCAAGGTACACATGGGTTGAGATGATGTAATCCAATGATGAAACTTATGGTATTCTTACTTCTCTGTTCAGAAACCTTCAAACTCAAAAAGAATTTGAGATTATAAGTGTAAGATCAGACAATGGTACAGAATTCAAAAACCTTGGCATGGATACATATTGTGATGATCATGGTATTGATCATAATTTCTCAGCAGTTAAAACGCCTCAAAAAAATAGTGTAGCTAAAGGGAAGAACAAAACACTGATTGAAGCAGGTAAAACAATGCTAGCTGAAGCAAATTTACCAAAGTATTTTTGGGCAGAAGCTGTCAACTCAACTTGTTTCACTCAAAACAGATCTCTCATAAACAAGTTTCATGAAAAGACTCCATATGAATTATGGAGAGGGAGAACATCCAACATTGCCTACTTTAAAAATTTTAGGTGCAAATGCTTCATTCACTACAATGGTAGTAATCACAGAGGTAAATTTGATGAAAAAACTGATGAATGTATTTTTGTTGGTTATGCTAAACATAGTAGAGCCTATAGAGTTTATAATATAAAAACTCAAATAATTGTTGAATCTATGCATATTACATTTGATGAATTCAATTTACTTGGGTCTGTTGAGACTCCTGATGTCACTGATAATTTTGAGATTTTTGAGTTAGGAAATAATATAAGCTCAACTCAAAATAATCCTTCATCTTCAAATTCTCCAGATGATATCTCAGATATTCAAAATGAACTTCAGCAGGCTAACAATATTCAGCCAGCTGACAATCTAAATCATCTATCGGATCACTGTCAGTGACCGGTCGGTGACACATTTCTTGAAACTCTTCATCGGTGACACTTCCTCTTCTTCACCTTTACCAACTGAATCTCTTTCATATCTTCCTAGGGAAATCAGAGAGGCTAAGCATCATCCAGTTTCAAACACCATTGGTGATCCCTTTGCTGATCTAAGAACAAGAAGCAGTTCCAGAAATGAAACTCTTGATTCACATGCCTTTGTCTCCTTCATTGAACCCAAAAAGATTGATGAAGCTTTGGAGGATCCCCAATGGATTGAAACCATGCAAGAAGAATTAAATCAGTCTGAAAGATGTCAAGTTTGGCAACTTGCTCCAAGACCATCAGATCAACAAGTTATTGGAACTTAATAGGTGTTTAGGAACAAGTTGGATGAAGACGGAAATGTCACTAGGAACAAAGCGAGGTTGGTAGCCCAAGGCTATAGACAGAAGGAGGGCATTAACTATGATCAAACATTTGCTCATGTTGCCAGGCTGGAAGCTATCAGATTATTCCTTGCTTATGCAACTTTCAAGGATTTAAAGGCCTATCAAATGGATGTAAATAGTGCATTTCTAAATGGTGATCTGCAAGAACAAGTCTTTGTTGAACAACCTCCTAGATTTCTTGATATCAAAAAGAAGGACCATGTGTACAAGCTAAGAAAGGCTCTTTATGGTCTCAACAAGCCCCAAGAGCATGGTATGAAACTCTATCAAAATTCCTTATGGAAAAAGGGTTTCAAAGAGGTAAAATTGTTACTACTATCTTTTCTATAAAGCACAAAGGTAATATCTTACTAGTTCAAATTTATGTTGAACATATTATTTTTGGTTCTACTAATGATGTCTTGTGTAAAATATTTGAGAATCTTACGAAGGGAAAATTTGATATGAGCATGATGGGAGAACAACATACTTTCTAGGTTTGCAAATCAAGCAAACTGCAGAAGGAATTTTTATCCATCAATCACAATACATAAAAGAACTGATCAAGAAATATAACCTACAAGAAGCTAATTCAGCAAGCAATCCAATGGGAGTTGAATGTCATTTGGTTACTGATGAAAAAGGTAAACCAGTTAATACAACTAAGTATAGAGGTATAGTTGGATCTCTCTTATATTTAACTGCTAGTATACCAGACATTATGCTTGATGTGTGTATATGTGCTCGTTTTCAAGCTAATCCAAAGGAATCTCACATGATTGCTGCAAAAAGAATTATCAGATACTTGATTGATACTGAAAAATTTGGTATTTGGTATCCAAGAGACTCTTCTTTTAATTTAATTAGATATTCAGATGCTGACCTTGCAGCTTGTAGAGTAAACAGAAAGAGCACTAGTGGAACATGTTAGTTTCTTGGTAATAGGCTGATATCTTGGGCATGCAAAAAGCATGCATCAGTCTCTACCTCAACTACAGAAGCTGAATACATTGTTGCTGGCAGTTGCTGTTCACAAATTCTTTGGATGAAGCAACAGCTATTGGATTATGAAATGCAAATGGGAACATGTCCTATTTATTGTGATAATACTTCTGCTATTTCTGTTTCAAAAAATTATGTTATGCATTCTAAAACCAAGCATATAGATAAAAGATATCACTTCCTAAAATATCATGTTGAAAAAGGTAATGTTCAGCTAGACTATGTTCCTATAGAATTTCAATTAGCTGACATATTTACAAAAGCCCTAAAATCTGAAAGATTTGAATTTCTTAGAGATGAATTGGGAATGCTTGTAATGTCATAGAAAGATATTCTGCATCCCTAATCTTTGCAGGTGAAATAGATCGGCTGATAAAGGAAATCAACGTTGACTTTTAATTTGTGAGTCGACCTTCATCTAGCTGACAAATTTTATCAGCTAATAGCTGACAACCATATGTCTCATATACATGTTTGGGACTCAGCTTCTGAATAAATCTTCAGCTGACACTCTTCAGCCATCAGCTGACATCCTTCAGCTGACAAAAGTCAGAAGCTGGCACTTTTCATCTACCTCTTAGCTGACAAACAGATGGCAAAACAGTGACTGTCCTTATAGTCACTGTTTAGGTAGCTTCTAATCCCTAAATCAAAGCTGATCGTATCTCAGCTAAGATATCTATTAAATTCAGATATTTATAAATTCCCTCATTTATTTCCCACCTTTTTATTCCTTCTTGGAACTCGCGAAGCTTCCTTGAGAAGCCAAAACAATTTCCCTACTATCCCACCAACACTGGTGGTTGAAGTGACGTGGTTACACAAAAACGGCTCTCAATAATGATAATTGTCATCTGTCACAAATCACCTTTTTATCTCAAAATCTAAAATTCTGTGTACTTACTCACTACACGCCATATCTTCGCTTTTAAAACCTACTCACACAATTTTTAAAATCACCCGTACTTATAAAACCCTTTATATATATATATATATATATATATATATATATATATATATATATCACCATACACAACAATATCTACACATCACTTTTCTCCTCCAAACCTTCTTTTTCTTCAAACTCGCATTCCTTTAAACCCTAACCCTAACTCTTTTGGTAATATTTTTCTTTCTCTCTCTCACTATCTCTCTGTTCCATCTCTATTTTTTTTAACTTTGTTCTTGTGTTTATTTCAGGAAATGGCAATTAATACTGCATTAAGATGCATTTTGGATGTCGTATCTCTTGGCTCAAAACCACTAGGGCTCGAACTCCTCCACCTTTTAACAACTTCTGGGCTGGTTCCTCTTCTCACTTTCAACATTCGAACCTACAGCAGTCATTTAACCAAAGAGTTCTTCATGTCCATGGCTGAATGCCTTTCTGACCCCTTCTCTCTTATTGGGACAATTAGAGGAGTGCCAATCGTTTTTTATTCAGAGACTATCACAACAGCTTTTCCTAATCTATCAGATGATGATTCAACCATCTACACCATCCCAAAAGACACACAACAAGCTGGATGGATCTCTATGCGAGGAGAAGTCCATGTGGAGCTTGCCTTTGATAGGCACAAGAACCGATTCGCTCCTCTTCACTATACCCTTGCAACTGTGCTTGATAAATGTCTTCTTATAAAGTCTGGTGGGCATGACAAAATTATTGAATCTCAACTATTTCTCATGGAAACTATTGTGGAGAACTTTGAAATCAACTGGGGAGCTGTGCTTGTGGAGTGCGTAAAAACCAACATAGCCAAATACAAAGACAATGTGGCTTCTAGTAATCCAAGGCTTACCCATCATCTCATCATAAACCACTTCCTTCGATCCCTTCCTGCTCTTCAACATCGTCTTCTAACCATTGGAGACTTGGAGCCTGTAAAAATCAAGAAGTATATGGCTTCAGATATCAAGCGAGCAAGTGTTTCCAGCCGATTTGGTCAAGAAATCTCCATAGCTCAATCTGGTCGAAAACCACGAAGGACCAGGACTCAGGCTCTCCAGCTGATGTTGGTCAGCCAGCTACTGTTGGTCAGCCGGCTACTATTGGTAAGTCAGCTGATGTGTAAGCAACTGACAACTCTCCTATTCCTATGCCCAGAAGATCCAGAAGAAGGAGATTGATAACAACTGATGAAGATGAGCCTACTCAACTACACCTTCTCCCCCCGTGCCTTCTCATTCCAAGAAACAAAGAAGAAATCATGATCTCAATCCAGGTAACTTTGTTCCATTCTCCCCTGCTGTAGACACCCCAATTTCGTACCCCTGATATGTGACATGACAAAAAATATCAAGAACTGTTAAAACATTAACAAATGTCAAGTTACAGGGTCAAAAATGCAAAAAGACAAAGCAGGATGCGCAAAAGGACAAATTGCAGGGACTAAAGTGTCAAAAATGGGCCAACTTTGGGATTTGGGCGTGGCTACCATCAAGTTTGGGCATGGCGCCCAAAATCATATAGGGTGGCGCCCAATTCCAATTCTCCAGCAACTGTTCATCAAAGATTTGTCGTAAAATGCAATTTCGACAGCGCAACGTGCAACCATTTGATGCACAGAGAAGGAAAAGAAATTCCACCGATGTCCCTGCTCTCCTCCTATAAATACCAGTGCTCGGCTCCTCATTTCACACAATATTCATCCGTAAAGCTTCTCCGCGTTCTCGTTACGCTGGAGAATTAGAGAGCGGTGTGAGATAGTGAGTGATCACCTCAAAAAGCCTCGAAACCCTGCCAAACTTCCTCCAAACACAAATCCAACCGATAGAAGTGTACCTTAGCCCCCCAGCTAGGTATCAACCCTATTTCCCCGGTCCAAAAATCGTGGAAAGAGCAGTTGCTCTGCCCGATTTAAAAGGCCAAATCAGCCAGTAGTAAGTCGTTACTCTGCCCGATTTCAGCCTACTTCCAGTCAAAACAAACAACCAAAAACAAAGAGTTACCCTGCCCCAACCCCGAGGCCGAAAAGTAACTTTCAGAGCAGTCACGTTGCCCAAATTCACACAACACCCAACACACAACTTCAAACAACAAAAAAAGACTCTCTCTCCCCGAGGGACAGAGCGAGCACACCCCTACGCTGTATGTAAGTTTTTATTTTTAAGTCTTTTATTTGTTTGTAATAGTATTATTTCCAATCCGGCCCAATGTAGTCATATAAGCAGTTGTGCTGCCCGGATTTAATTAGGAAATAATACTAAATGTAGCCGTTATTCTGGCAAAATGTTTTTAGATAAGTTTGTATTTATTTACTTCATTTATTCAATAAAGTCTTTATTTGTAAATGTATTATTTCCGGTCCGGTTCAATATCAATATATAGCAGCGATTATCTTTGCCCGGATTTATTTAGGAAATAATACTAAATGTAGCCGTTACTATGGCCAAATATTTTCAAGTATATTTGTAATTGTTTGCAAAAGAGTCTGTTGCAAGTCCGTAAATAATATAGATGTAATGGATGTATTTGTAGGCAGTTAATGCTTTATTTATCTGTTTAATAAATATAACAAAAAGCATACTTTAGCCAAAAACCGTTTTGAGACCGAAAGGGCGAGTTGGGTGCCTAGCACCTTCCGAACTCGTAACTTAGCCTCCGAACCCGTTTTCTTCATCTCTGGTTTTCTTTTTCTAGTTTTGCTTTATTTTTGCCTTAAAATAAAGATGGCGACTCTAAAAACATTTTGGATCCAGTGGGGCCTCGCAACATCTTTCTTTGCACTTTCACGTTTTCCCCTAAAAAAGGGAGAATGAGAATGGAAAGGTGATGTATTCCTATGTTCTGGTATCCCCTAAACAAGGGATAACTTGACATAGAAAACTCAAAGCACCCATAACGATCCGAAATAGGCCATAAGGCTATTTTCATAAAATCCATAGTGGGGGCGCTGCAACATTCCTTCCTTGCACTTTTACGTTTTCCCCTAAAAAAGGGAAAATGGGAATAGAAGGGTGATGCCTTCCCATATCCTGATATCCCCTAAAAAAGGGATAACTTGATGCGGGAAACTCATAGCTCCCATATTGGATCAAAATCCACTAAAGGCATTCCAACGCGCATTCCAACGCGCTATTCCGACAGCACTCCTCCCGCACTTTTGATTTCGTCCTCCCCTAGCCAAGGGAGGCTGGGGAGCGATGGATGTCACCGCATCCGCACGACGCACCCTATCCAAGCGCGGGGCGCGGGAGCACGCTTCCGGGAACCCACACTGCTCCAAATCACATTCGATCTCGCATCCAATTCTCCCCCCTCAAATCTTCTTTCCCCAAACACTGCTCCTATTAAATTCTTTCCACCCATCTGAAATCCTACATTTCATCCTCGACATTCCTACTATCAAGCCAATCCGGTCCCCATTCCTCCAAACTGGGTCTTTCTAATTGACCACTTACCTTACTTTGTCTAATTTCTTCTTTCTTTTCACGAAGAAAAGAAAGATGAAAAACCTCCAGTCAATCCCATTAAATACATTGACTACAACCTCAAAAGAAGACCTTATGTTCTGTATCCAACAACTCAAAATTTAACCCAAGAAGATCTGGTGGCCAATTATGGCAAATATTTTGATCCTCTTCCTCTTGTCTGGAATTAATTTTATCTCTCCAACGACCGTTTTTTTCAGGATGAACTCATTTTTCTGGCGTGGACCATATACAACAAAGTACATCAACTTCCTGCTATGCCTCATGATGACCCCTATCTAGTTGGGAGGGCTGCAGTACCAGAAGATGATCTGCTACACCAAGATTGGGAACAACTATCAGTTGAACCAGTAAACCTGACAAGAACTCAAAGAGCTGCCAATAAGTATGCGTAGGATGCTGTCAATTCTGCCAATCTGGCTTACATTGAACTGCACCGAAAGATGGCCTCTATGCAAGGAAGAGCTTCTATCTCCACGGCCTTTCCAGATGCATTATCCAGTGATCCTGCTCCTCTTATCTCCGAACCTATCCCTTCAGCTCCTATTTTGGTACCTTCTACTACTGTCCCTCATGTTGTTTCTTCAGCTATTTTACCTTCTCCTACCCCCGCTGAACCCTTATCCACCTTCACATCTACATTGCAATCCATTCCATTACCCATCTTTGTTTCTACAGTTGTTGCACCATCTTCAGTCATTCCAGTCTTTGAACCAACTCATGTATCAGCCATCGTCGTGTCAGCTACTCCTGTTCCTCCAGCTGACATTGTGGTTCCTTCCCTTGAACTTCAACCTAGTATAACTAATACACCTGCTCCTCCACATACAGTTTCTCCTAAGCTTGTTATGCATGATTTATCTCTTCACTCAGCTCTTCCCTTGTCAATCATTCCCATCAATGACCAATGGACAGCTCTGACTGATGACTCTTCAGCTGATGATTCTGATCATCAGTTGAAAAATCTTTCATAGCTTCCTCATCTGACTCCTCCAAATCCATATATGTTGATAAGTCTCTTCTCACTCATTCTCAATTGGCCTCCAGAAAGGCAATGAGACAACATGTTATTATTTCTCAAGCACTTTAGCAACCAACTGGCAAAAAGACTGTTTTTTTTAAATGTATCTCCTTAATCAGACCCTGAGCCTACATCACATGTGCCTGCCTATCCTATGTCTACCTTCTTCCTTCCTGACCCTGAGGATGAAGGCATTCAATCCTTTCAGCTCTTCACAGATGTTCCTGGACCTTCTCACTCTCCTGCCACTAAGCCTGCTGATCCTACTCCACTTGCTACACTTTCTGATTCAACCAAGCTAGACCTCCTCTATATCCACCGTTTACAGATGAAAGGAGCTTACAAATACCACACCAATCAGCTTACTACTCTACAACAACAGGTTGCATCCATTCTTTCTAATCTTGTGCAGATCATAACAGTTGAAGTTCAGATTTCTATTGCTACTGGTGCACCTCCGTGAACATCATATGGATGATTGGAGATCCATTCTGCTTTATCAAAAGGAGTGGGCGAACAGAACTTTCAATGTTGAAGCTGCTATGCTTCAAACCATTCAGGAGGAGAAGAAACAGAGAGCTAGAGCTGAGGCATTTTTGGTCGAGAACAAGATTCTTAGACAAAGACTGGGTTACCATCCCAATCAGTGAATGCTGAGCCTGAAGCTGAAAAGGAATCAGAAGATGCTGAAAAGGAACCTGAAGCTGATGTTGGTCCATCAGTTGCTGCTCAAGCTGAAAAGCCCACTGAAGGATCCACATCAGCAAATGAATGAACTAAACTCTCTCTCAAAACTTTGAATCTCTTTTAGAACACCAGTTTTACTTGTAGAAGACAATTAATTTCTTCCTGGTTTTTAATTCCCTGCATCTTAAAATTATCTCTTATCTACTTGACTTACTAACATCTATTTTTGCAGGAATATAAGTTCTCCATAATTGCTCTCTGCTTTAAGTGAATAGTTTTAAGCAAATAGGATGAGATTGTTGAATCTTGCCTTAATTAAATTTGCTTAAAATCATTCTACTTTTTGTTAGTCAAGAACTTATAAGTTATTAATTATTATGGTCAGCTTGAGGTATACTCTTGTCAGTCACTTAGTAGCAGCTAACCCTAGTTTTAAAGTGTCAGCTTTTTTACCTTCTTTGCTTGAACATTTCCTGGTACTGACAGTTTCCTATTTTGTGTTTTGATAGATCTTATGTTCGTTATCTCTATAACAGGATCCCTATAATCTTGTGAGAAGATACGTCCGATTTGTAAAACACATTTCAAACTCAAATGTGTTCCTAACGTGCTGCACTTCAAGTTCATCTATAAATACCCACAAGAATCACTTGAAGAAAGATCATCTGAAGC
Source organism: Codonopsis lanceolata (assembly GCA_013146195.2). Taxonomy (NCBI): domain Eukaryota; kingdom Viridiplantae; phylum Streptophyta; class Magnoliopsida; order Asterales; family Campanulaceae; genus Codonopsis; species Codonopsis lanceolata. The sequence goes on along the minus strand of CM028380.1, from coordinate 58,871,259 downwards.
ATTCATACTCTCAAAGAAAATCACTCACTTAAAGTGCCTCAGCTTTTATAACTTTAGCGAGATATTCTTCACTGATATTTATTTTCTAGTTATTGTTTAGACAATCTCTGAATTACTTCTTTCATATTCTTTAAGAAAGCAGTTGAATAATCTCACGAGTGTGATTGTCTTTCAATCATACTCCATAAACACTTGTCTTTGTTGTACACTGATCCATTAGAGATCACTTAGGTCTTGTTTGGTAGTCAGACAAGGATAAGCAGTATTATTACTCTCAATACTATTATTGCTCTCGCTATTAATCCTCACTTGTATATCGGGGGTAATTTTGAGATTACAAATGTTAATCCCTATTTTTTTTAGTAATGGCGCTAATAATACCACCCTCCTCCTTGGTATTAATAGTGAGGCAATAATGACTTAATCCGGATAACTCGTGTTATTAGTCCCGACCACCTATTGCATACCAAACATCAGTCAACTCAGCTTATTAATCCTATCTGCCTTTAACCCTGGCTACCAAACGACACCTTAAATTTTTAATAATACTAGTGCACTTCAAAAAATCCAAGTTGACCAACTTGGTAATGGACGTAGCAGTTCTTACTATGAATCACTTCAATTCCTTTGTTTGTTATTTCATAGCTCTTACAAACTGATCTAACACTTAAGAAGTCTTGATCTACTTAAGTGTCAGCCAGTTACTTACATAAATTGTTTACCTATTTGTTTTGATAAATTGTTCTTTAGTTCTTTCTTTACATTAAGTGATCCTTTTTCAAAAAGCAATTAACTGTGTCCGCCAGCTGACCAACTTCTTATCAGCATCAGCCTCTTTGAAACATCAGTCTGCTGATACCATATCAGCTGACTAACAAAATTGCATTATTCCGATGTAACTTTTAAAGCTTTTCAAAACTATCCTCAAAGTTTAAAAGGCTATTCACCCCCCCCTGTAGCCTTGTCAGTTGCTAACTGAACTTACACCATCACATATTCACTACAGTTTCGTACATAATGAATCAAAGAAACCGTTTACACGGTGGACTTTTAGGATTAAAAACTTTAAAAAGGGGACCGGCCAGAATTTTACTCTGAAACTTACTAGGGATACTTGAGTAGAGTCGTCAAAATGGGTCAAACTCATTGGTTTGGCCCGCCCCGCCATTATAAAAAGGTGGGTTGAGTTTTAAAAATTCAACCTCGTTAGAAGGCGAGCTTTTTGGGTTAGACCCGCACGGATCACGGGTTCAAGCGGGGCGGGTTGGTCCACCAATTTATACATATTTATTATTATACATATATATATATATATATATATATATATATATATTATATATATATATATATATATATATATATATATATATATATGTGTGTGTGTGTGTGTGTGTGTGTGTGTGTGTGTAACTTAATTATTATGTTACAATTAATGTATTGAAAGTTTGGCCCATCATAAAAAAAAGATACTCCATCCATCCAAAAATTATTGTCCTGCTTTCCTTTTTTGTCAGTCTCAAAATAATTGTCTTGTTTGAAACATTCCTTTTCCTGACAACACTTTATCACTTTACCTTACTTTTTCATCATACTTTAATTATATGCCACATACACATGGACTTTAAAGTAAACTACACATCAAACTAATATTAATAATTCAGTCAAATGTACTTTCTTAAACCGTGTGTCAAGTCAACCCAGACGATAATTTTGGGACAGAGGGAGTATTTTACAATTCTAAGAAGGAATGAATAGGAACTAACGGGGGAGCTAACTTACGCAGTGTTGGGGGAAGTACGATTTAATTTGAAACCTTATCCTTCTTATTATTTTTCTTCCTGTCGTCATTGCCCTCTCTCTCCTCCCTCTCCTTATTTCTTCCGGCCGTCACCCACTCAACCTCTCCCTAATCCAACCATTTTCATTCCCCCTCTCTCTACCTTACCACTTATCTTTCTCTCTATCACATACACACACGCATACCAACAACTTCCTTTTCAGTCTTCCCTCTTCTCTTCCATGCTCTGTAGCAACCTTCTTCTTTATTAGCCCATCTTTTGTCCTTCGATTGCTGAAAGTGAAGGTCTTCAGTGCGGACCATCTTTTGTGACTTTGGATTTGCTCTCCCTTGCATTCCATCATCTTTTTTATAATTTTATTTTTTGCATTCCATCATCTTTTTTATAATTTTATTTTTTGGAGGGTTGGTCCGCCCCGTCGAGTGGTGGGGTCTGCCATTTTGCGGGATGGTTTTCCTCTGGCTGGTCCGTTTTGACAACTCTATACTTGACCACAATAGGTCGGGTTACATTGGACCTATGAATGTGACTAATTAAGCCACCTTAGTTTAATTTAATTAGGCAAAGATAGAAAGCAGCTAGTAGTTAAGTCATGCGAGTGTGACATTAATTAGTTGACACGATCAATTTTTTTTCTCCTAAGGTATGGGAATGGATCGAACATAAGACCTCACACTTTGTGAAGTTTCATCTCTACCATTAGGCCACCCCCTTAGAGGCTAACACGATAAATTAAAGTAGCTTGTTTTTAGATAAAAGCCAAGTGAAGTTCAAGGTAGAAACTCCAATGAGATCGTAAATTGTAAAATGCCCCGTAAATGACACATTTATAATTTTCGTCCTAATATGCCCCCACGATCAAAGGTCGGGAGACAACAAATAGTAAATTTTACAAACTTGAGGTAAATTATGGTCGGTCCCTTTTTCAAAGTTTGTAACCCCTTCAGTATCTCTTTTTTTTTTTAACCGCAAAAGGTCATTTTCAAAATATTGTTCCAAAAATGTCATCTTCTTCTTTAACAACTCCGGAAAACATATTCAATTCAAAAATCACCATTATTGGGCAATAAAATAGAGATCAACTTGCCCGGTTAGGTCGCGGGGGTTGAGCGGGCAGCACCACTTTGTGGGGGTTTGGGGGCAACGCCCCCAAAAGGTAAACATTTTTTTTGATTCATGAAAATACGACATTGTAATGGATTTGTGCATGGTTGAAGAATTTTTCATTAGGGACAAAGGTGGATGAGGTGGATGAGGTGGAAGAGGAAGAAGACGGCTTACGACAGAGAAGATGGAAGACATGGTCTGGTTCATTGTCATTTTATATCGCGGTGCAAAAATGGATTAGATAATAATTTATGTATCGCGGTACAAACATTGATATATCACGGTTCAATTAGACTAGACAATTAAACTATTGAACCGTGGTGTAAAAATTAATGCAATAAAATTAATATATCGCGGTGCAATTAGACTTGACAATTAAACTATTGAACCGCAGTGTAAAAATTAATGCAATAAAATTGATGAATCGCAATACAAACATTGATGTATCACGATGCAATTAGACTAGACAATTAAATTATTGAATTGCGGTACAAAAATTAATGCAATAAAATCGATGCATCGCTGTGAAAAAATATTTTCATCTCAGTGCAAAAATAATGACCTCCGTAGTGCATTTTGGTTCATTAAGGGTATCATAGTCATTTTCCCACCAAAAGTGACTTTTTCGATTGAAAAAAAAGGGTAGTTTAACGATTAGGAACTTCAAAACGTGAATTGACCCGTAATTTCTCCTCTAAACTTTGAAAAGTGGACCGACCTGCAATTATTTCAACTTATTTTGGGTTAGGGCCTTTTGTCATGAAATTGTTATTTGCAACAATTAGAAGTTCTTGGTTTGCCTTCGTCAATGGTCCTTGGTTGAGGGTAGTGTAGATTTTAGGGTAAAATTATGGCCAATCCCTTTTCCAAAGTTTTTAACCCAAAAAGTTCACCGTTATTTTTTTCAACCGCAAAAGACCACTTTTCGAAATATTGTTCCTGAAATATCATCGTCTCCTTCAAAAGCTTCGACAACACACTTTGAATTCAAAAATCACCATTGTTACATAACGAAATGAGGATCTGTGCTGGGTTGAATGATTTTTTAGTAGGACGAATGTGGAGGAGGAGGGGGAAAAAAAGCTTACGATGGAGGAGATGGAAAAAGAAAGTGGAGAACATGCTCTGGTTCAGTATCATTTTGTATCGCGATGCAAAAATAGATTACTAATATTTTATGTATCGCGATTCAAAAATTAATTTATCGTGGTATATAAAAGTTGATACCGCGGTGCAACTTGAATTACATATATGTATCATTGTTCAAAAATTAATTCATCGTGGTACATACGGGTTTTGGACAAGCACATAGCAGCATTTGGGCTTGAGCGATCGCCCAAGGCTTTGGCTGAGTGATCGCTCGGTGAAGATTTCTTCGAGGGGAGCTACTGGATTCCGCGCGGTCGCCTAGGCTTTAGACTGAGCGACCGCTCAGCCCCGTTTTTAGGGATTTTCTGCTTTGTTTGTTTTTTAACCTTTTAAGGGTTTTAGGGTTTCTATTGTACGCATATAAATAGTTGTATCCCAAAAACGGTTTTAAGTGTGTCTCTAATAAAATTTCGACAGTCCATTGGCCCCAATCTCTCTCTCTTCTTTGTGATTGATCCTATTATACTCTTGAAAGAACACAATAGCTAGGATTCTCAAGAGAAGTCAATGTAGTTTCCAATGTAGCTTCTGATGTAGCTACAATGGAAGTCACAATGGTCAAAAATAACAAAACAGCGGAAGACGAGTTAATAAAACAGTAAACTGAACCACAAAGTTTAACCAAACAATCTACTAGCCTATGCTTGTAGATCTAGCCTTATGGCCAAAAAGATTTCACTAAAAAGATGGAATGTCTTACAAAAACTATGTGAAATCACTAAACAAAACATTCTCACAAGACAACAAGTCTTGGAGAACAAAGCCCACATAAAACAGGTATAACAAACGTGGGAAGAAACAAAATAGCTTCCTAAAATCTAGCAGGAAGACAAAACAACATCAACGCTCAATGTAGTTTCTAATGTTGTAACATTGGAAGCTACAATGAAAAACTGTTCAACGTCTGGAACAGAGAACTACTTCGGAATCTTCTGAATTTCTGCACTCAGCTTTTGCTTTCAGTTCTCTCTTAATGTCTGTTGTTTCAGTCGTGTCCAAGCCTTCCTATTTATCATGTAAAGGAACCCTACACACAATAAATAATCCAACTCCAAGTAGAACAAGGATTAAAGTTTGAAATAAAATCTACTTACCATATCTCTTAGATTTTATTGTCATATAGCTAAGGATTTCTAGAACACGGATTAGGAAGGATTTTTGACTAGATTTTGTTTCCAAAAATAATGACTAAACTTAAGGACCAAGGAAAACAAAATCTAATTAAATATTTAGTTACCAAAAATGTCAAACTTGTCTAATATGTATTTTACTAAGAAAAGGGGAAACAAAAACTAAAATAGGCATGACCTATTTTACCCTTACAACTCTGTTAAATTGTTTGATAGTCTTCCGTTGTGCACAACAGTACCACGGTGCAATTAGAATAGGCAATTAAACTATTGAACATCGGTGCATAAATTAATGCAATATAATTGATGAATTACGGTGCAATAGGACTAGACAATTAAACTATTAAGCCTCAGTGTAAAAATTAATACAATAAAATTGATGAATCACGGTTCAATAGTCAATGCACCACGATTCATTTATGTAGCGCACCTCATGCTCATTAAGAGTATCACTGTCTTTTTGCGTCCAAAAGTGTCTTTTTCCGATTGAAAACAGAAACCAAGGTGACAAGCCAGATGCAATTGAAACTTTGTCAGACTTGTTATGATGGAGGTCTCACTCCATATGATTTATTTAAAATTCCAATTGTTGTTTATCATCAAGTTTCTTTTCAAGCTTTATGATTCTCAGATGCATACAAATCTTAGATCAAAAAAGCATCTCCTTCTTCCTTCATCTTTATGAACTTGATGATAGAGCTTGAAAAGGACCTTGCTTATAAACAACCATATGAAGCTGATCTATGAAGATTTCACACAATGAAGATTTATCTGGGACATGCCCAGACTTTATAAATTTTTGATGTATTTCGATGTATTTTAATACAAAAATTGAAAATAAATATATATATTTTGTGTCGTGGTTCACATATGTATTTTGTATCGTGGTTCATCAGTGTTAACATTCATGATTTTTGATACATAAATTAAAGAAAAAACATGTATTGTGTATCGCAGTTCACTTGTTTTAGTATCACGGTTCATTTGTTTTTATATCGCAATTAATAAATTTGTCAACCGCGGTGCAACTAATTTTTATGAAAGGAACTGTATATAAGCAAATATATCAAAAAATTGAATACTACTACCAAATAAAAAAAATTACACCGCGGTATATAAACATTTAAATACAAAAAATGAAGTTATATATCATGGTGCAAATACTAATATACTCTATTATGGTTGTTTGTTTTTGTATCGCAGTTTTGTATCGTGGTATATAAACGTTTAATGTTGTCTTTTTATATTTAAATCACCTAAACAGACATGTACACCGCGATTCACACGCTAGTCATCCTTTCAGCGTCCATTAAGTATAATGTAGTAATTTCTCTCTAAAAATGACATTTTCTCGTTAAAAAAAAGAGAAATTGCGGGTCGATCCACTTTTCAAAGTTTCTAATCATTCAAGTATCGTGTTTTTTTTTTCAACCAGAAAAAGATACTTTTGGGCGCGAAAGATAGCGATACCATTGATAAGCATGAGGTGCGCTACATAAATGAATCGCGGTACATTGACTATTGAACCACGATTCATTAATTTTATTGCATTAATTTTTGCACTGCGGTTCTATAGTTTAATTGTCTAGTCTAATTGCACCGCGATTCATCAATTTTATTACATTAATTTTTATATCGCGGTTCAATAGTTTTATTGTCTAGTCCTATTGCACTGTGATTCATCAATTTTATTGCATTAATTTTTGTACCACGGCTCAATAGTTTTATTACTTAGTCATATTGTACGGTGGTACCAATTTTTATGTACCGCAGTATCAACTTTTATGTACCGCGGTGAATAAATTTTTGAACCACAATACATAAAATATTATTTAATCTAGTTTTCTCCGCGATACAAAATCATAAAGAATTAGATCACGTCCTCCACCTGCTTCTTCCATCTCCACCGTGGTAAGTCTTCTTCTTCTTCCTCCTTCTCCGCCTTCTTTCTAACTGAAAAATTCTTCAACTCACCACAGATCCATTACAATTCCGTATTTCATGTATTAAAAAACCGTTTACCTTTCATGGGCGTTGCCCCCTCGACCCCTGTGACTTGACCGGACAGGTCGATTCCCATTTCGTTGCCCAACAATAGTGATTTTTGAATCCAAAGTGTGTTGTTGGAGCTGTTGAATGAGATGATGACATTTTTTAAAACAATATTTCGAAATGTGGTTTTTTATGATTGAAAAAAAAAACTAGATAATGGAGGGGTTAAAAACTTTAGAAAAAGGATCTGAAGCGATCAAATTAACGGAAAAGGGGATCGACCGACAATTATTTCTAAAAACTTTGAAAAGTTTACTATTTTTTCTAGATTTTATATTTGGGCTTCTGTCCAATCCTCGCCGATATTGGCCTATACAACCCAAGACTGTTAAGCCTTCAGAAAAGAAAATGAAAAAGAAAAGTGAAAAAATTCTGACCTCATATACAAGATATAGTTTCATTTCCCTGTGGCCTTTTAGTGGGGCTTAAAGGCCACTCCGATAAATCTCAATTCTCAACCTATGTAGGTAGATCCAAATCCAATAAATATACTGAAAACAAAATGCAAAGATTAAAAGTAAATGACTATGTGCTTCCTTTCGTTTCGTAGACAAATACAATAATGATCATTCCATTGCCATATTTTCTTAGACAACATTTTGGTACAAATTCGTGAGATATTCCATCGATGCTCATGTTTTAATCTCAACAAAAGAAGAGCACAGATCGTGGCAAAGATTTCCTGTCTCTTGGTGTTAAAGCAGAAGTTTGCATGGCTAGACAATTGAGTCCCTGTTCTTCTTCCTCAACTACGTTCTCACCTTGTTCACTGAAGCATGAGACATTTCTGGCTGCAAAGTCTTTCCCTTTCCACAGGAAACCCCATTTCTCTAAATGGGTGTTAAAGATTCAATCAAGAATCCATTCAAGAAAGCATTTTGAGCTCAATTCCTCTAATGGGTACCCTCTAAAGTCCCTTTCTTGGGAGGATGGTAAATTTTCATTCCTCTCTCAATGCCCTCTTTTTCTTTCTCCTTACAGGTTTTACACACACACTCACTAAGTCATTCTTTTGTGACTCGTTCTTTGCGACTTCCAATGAAGATGAATGCTACAAATAGGATAAACAAGAATTTAAAGTAGGTGACTGATTATCAATAGAGTGCTCGTTTGGAACGAATGGCCTGTCATTCCATTCCATGTCATCTGAACTATCATAGAATGAAATTTATACAAGAACAAAATGTAAATTGTCAATCTTGCAGGTCAAACGAGCACTAAATAGTGTATGCAGTGGCAATTAGATATGGTCGTAAAATGTAAAGTGGAATGAAAACTTTAACGTGGAGGTGATGCTATAAAGAGAGGCATTTCATGATAATATCAAGTTATCAACACTACTTAATTGACCCTTGGGTCCTGGTATGTATCCTAGGATGGAGCTTTTTAAAGATACCATGATCTGATGAGTACTGTCATTAGGAAGGGCTTTTAATATTATCAGGAGAGTAGTTATTTCATTAGCATTGACCAAAGTTGAATTCACAAGTTAAGAGTAAATTAACATGGTTAGTAGATTAATTTGGGAAACAGGAAACTAAGTGCTCATTTGGTATAAAAAAAGTGCTTATTTGGTAAGTAACACTGAGCATCTCATTCTGCATCATTTTAAAACGAATTTCATTTCATGATAGTCCAAATAGAATGGAAAGAAATCACGATTGTTGCTTTAGAAAAAAAGTACATGCCCCAATAGCAATTTATCAGAATTGTTTTCTGAGCCTTTAAACAAGGCTACCTTTTCCATTTAGTTAAAACAGTCTTGTGAACCTATGTACATCAATGACTAATGTTATACCATCTGCTGAGCTTTTCATTCCTAAATTTAGTTGGTTTGAGCCTTAAGATCCAACTTATTTTAATGTTATGTACCACTGCTATCTCTTTTTCTTTCCTAAATCCATTCAAAACAATGTTATGCATTGCTGCTATTTCGTTTTCTTGATTTGCTTATTATGATTTCGAGTAGGTTCTGATGAAAAGGCTCTAGCAAAAGAGATTGAACTCTCAGAATTAGAAAACGCAGTGTCCAATCTCAGTGTTATTGTTGTTGGTGCTTCAGGCGACCTTGCCAAGAAAAAGATCTTCCCAGCTCTCTTTGCTCTTTACTATGATGATTGTCTACCCCAGGTTTTTCTCTTTATTCTTCATAGGTCCATACATTGACAGTGCAATTAAACTGGAAGAAGTTTACAAAGTTGCATCATTCCCATCAAAATCAATTCAAACGTAGTTGAATTCCTTTTGATCATACTTACGCAGAATTTTACAATTTTCGGTTATGCCCGAACTGAAATGACTGATGAGGAACTCAGAATCATGATTAGTAGGACCTTAACTTGCAGAATCGACAAGAGGTTTGATATTTTTAGCGTCAGTTTTCATCGTACAATATTTCCAACTATGTCTATCATGTATTTTTTCATTAATTCAATCTATATTTGCAGAGAAAACTGTGGCGAAAAAATGGACCAGTTTTTAGAAAAATGCTTTTATCATTCAGGACAATACAACTCTGAGGAGGATTTTGCAGAATTAGACTGCAAAATGAAAGAGAAAGAGGTTAAGTGTCTTCGTAACTATGGTTTCATACTTTATTCAATGTCTCATGTTTATCTATATGGATAGAATACATAAACATAATCCTCCCTCCATCCCAAAATTATTGTTTGCTTTCCTTTTTTGTCCGTCCCAAAAAATTGTTTTGTTTGAAAGTTTCCTTTACAAGACAACTCCTATAACATATTACCCTAACTTTTTCTTCTTACTTTAATTATGGATCACATATACATGAATTTTAAAGGAAACGATACATTATCTTAATATTAATAATCAAGTCAAATAATTTTTTTAATCTGTGTGCCAGGTCAAACAAGACAATGATTTTGGGACCGAGGGAGTGCTATTTAGTATAATCAAGAATGTTTTCCAACTCTATGGACTATGATGAATGCCCCCGGAATATAACATGCGGTCTTTCTTATTGGCACTTTGACAGTATAGTGCATATTGCTCTAGTCCTCTATCCCATAGAAAGAATCTCTATTGAAAAGTCCAAATTCTTAAGGAAACCCTGCAAGTTTCTTACAGTTGCCCCAATCTCAATTTTAAGTATTTACCTCTTCTACAATGGAAAAGTAGCAAGCATCGCAAATTTCTTTAAGAGTAGAGTACTGCTAGGATCACAAATATGGACACAGAATTAATCACATTTGCCTAATTAGAACTGAGACTCTTTTATCAGGATATCCCAGAAAGGTAACTCTCATGTTTCGAATATGTTCCTCATTTTCAACTTTAATATTGTACGAGGAGTTCCTTGTGTAGTACTATTATTTCAATGTAGCAAGGGTTAGTTTCATTTATCATTACTTTTTATTGTCCGATAGAGCATCCCTTTTTTATGGAGGAGAAGAAGCGCATGTTCTTTAGTGGTTGATGGATTCTATTACGAACTATCCAGGTTGGAAGACTGTCGAATAGACTGTTTTACTTATCAATACCTCCAAACATATTTGTGGATGTTGTGAGATGTGCAAGTGTTAGAGCTTCTGCAACAACAGGGTGGACAAGGGTCATTGTTGAAAAGCCATTTGGTCGTGATTCAGAGTCATCTGGAGAATTGACCAGATCTCTAAAGCAGTACTTAACAGAGGATCAAATATTCAGGTATATATTGCTGTGGTGCTTTTTGAAGGCGTAATTTCTGGAGTAAGAAAAGACTTTACTTCTCTAGCTTTTATTCTTTTTCAGGATTGACCATTACTTGGGCAAGGAGCTTGTTGAGAACCTGTCAGTGCTTCGTTTCTCGAATCTTGTTTTCGAACCTCTTTGGTCCAGGAATTATATTCGTAATGTGCAGTTCATATTTTCTGAAGATTTTGGTACAGAGGGAAGGGGAGGGTAAGTTTCTTACGCACAAAAAGAGTTTTCTTGTTTCTGAAAGCTGAAATCAGTATGCTATACTTTCTTATTCTCTTCATCTTCGTTTTTATTGAATTTTATTTTATTTTCTGCCCCAAGATACTTTGACAACTATGGAATTATCCGGGATATAATGCAAAATCATCTCCTGCAAATATTAGCTCTTTTTGCAATGGAGACACCAGTCAGCTTGGATGCCGAGGACATTAGGAATGAAAAGGTAGTGCACATGTTCAAAATTCGTAGTAGGAAAAAAGTGTGTTCAGAAAACAATGAGAACCGTTCTTGATACAGGTTAAGGTTTTAAGGTCAATGAGACCTCTACAACTTGAAGATGTGGTCGTTGGCCAATACAAGGGTCACAGCAAGGGTGGCAAGACATATCAAGGGTATACAGATGATCCAACTGTACCACAGGATAGTCTCACTCCAACCTTTGCAGCGGCTGCACTTTTTATTAATAATGCCCGTTGGGATGGAGTTCCTTTCCTAATGAAAGCCGGGAAAGCCCTCCACACAAAAGGGTAGGCAGAGCTTTATCCTTTAATGTTATAGTAGCCATTGATTGGCATTAATATGTGACTGAAACGATGTTCTTATTGAAATGATAATATCCAGAGCAGAGATCAGAGTTCAGTTCAGACATGTTCCAGGCAATCTGTACAAACGGAACTTTGGAACAGACTTGGATAAGGCTACAAACGAGCTAGTTCTTCGTGTACAGCCAGATGAAGCCATATATTTGAAGATCAACAACAAGGTTCCTGGTCTTGGAATGAGACTCGACCGCAGTGACCTTAATCTTCTTTATAGAGCAAGGTATGGGATTTGTGAACGAGTAGTACGTTTTAAATTATATATGTTCAAAATTTGTATAAGTTAAGTTTTCTCCAAGAATTTGTATCTCATTGTGAAGGTATTCAAAAGAAATACCGGATGCATACGAGAGGCTTCTATTAGATGCAATGGCAGGAGAACGGAGACTTTTCATAAGAAGCGATGAGCTTGATGCGGCTTGGTCTCTATTCACACCATTGTTAAAGGAATTGGAAGAGAAGAAGATAGCACCAGAGCTATACCCTTACGGAAGTAGAGGGCCAGTTGGAGCACATTATCTTGCTGCCAAGTACAATGTTCGATGGGGAGATCTAAGTGGTGATGACGTCTGACGTCTGAAGCGTACCTGATGGCTCACTCTTCTGTTTGTTAGGATTCCTTCACTCATCTAGAGCTTCCTTTGACAAATTTTAAACTGTCTAAAGAGTTTGCCAATCTTGTTTGTGGTGGAACGTGGAACTATATAAGATTCAGATTCTATCGCACTGTCTTGGGCATTTAACATTTTGCTTGGGCTATAAGGTTTTAAGAGTTTAGATTCAACCACTGGCTTTAAAAAGTCAGTACTCGAAAGGTTAGGTTCGTATCAAGTCGACCAGCCTACCACCATCAAAGTAACAAAATTACACTGGTTACAACTTGGGCTTCTGTCCTGTTTTGTGATTGTCAAGGATTTGTAAAATCAGTTCCCTATACTAATACACTTGAGTGGATCTCCATGGACAACTGTATAGACAGATGCTTTGTCTTAATTCCAATAGTTTGATCTACTTTTATTCGATTGTCCTCAATCCTGATGCTGATTTGATTTGATTTGATTAATGTTGTGGGATAACTAATTATGCACATTTCCACCATACGTTACTTGTACCCCTTTCGCTCTCCTACTCTCTATAAAGATTAAAGGGTTATGTTTCAAACACTAAGCTTAAGTTTTCTTCTTGTTACATTAAACTTAATATTAAAAAAACCAGTTTAATCCTTGAAACTAAGATCATGTATGAAAATTTATATTACTAATATTTAAAAAATTTGATAAGCAAAGTAGCAAACATGATCTCTTTAATTCAATTAGGTGAAAAATTATGTGCTTCGTTTTTGACATAACTCTTTGTATGAGAAATTTAACAAGGAAACTATCTAAATTATAAAAGAGCTTCGTCGATTGACTTTAGCTAACTGGTGGTCCGGATTGATCCGAAATCCGGTCGTAAGATCTAATGATAATGGGTCAGAGTTATGACTTTAGCTAACTGGCGATCCGAATATATCCGATCACAAGATCCAACGGTTATGGGTCAGCTGTAAATAGCCCCGAATTTAGCTATCTCGAGGTTCGAATTGATCCGAATACAAGATCCAACTATTGTGGTCAATTACAAATAACCCCCATCAACTCTGGCTCAAGCTCGAATTATGCCCCTTAACTATTGCTTGAAGCAATGTACAAGCTCAGTTGATTGATTGAGGTTATCAAGCGGTCCGGATTGATCCTGGTCACAAGATCCAATGGCTATAGGTCAGTTACGAATAGCTCCTTACAAATAAGTAAAATTGCGGGTCGATCCACTTTTTAAAGTTTATAACTCCTCTAGTCAAGTTTTTTTTAACTGGAAAATGACACTTTTGAAGGCGAAATGACTGTGATACCCTTAATGAGCCTAAGGCGTGATGCGTTTTTGTATCGCGTTTCAAAAATATCGTGTTAGATTTTTGAACCACAGTGCAATTAGACTATGAAATTAAACTATTGAACCGCGATGCAAAAAATTAATGCAATGAAATTTATGAACTGTGATTCAAAAATAAACTAAGAAATTAAACTTTGAACTGCGGTGCAAAAATTAATGTAATGAAATTTATAAACTGTGATTCAAAAATAGACTAGGAAATTAAACTTTGAACCACAGTAAAAAAATAATGCAATGAAATTTATGAACCGCGATTCAAAAATTAACTAAGAAATTAAACTTTGAACTGCGGTGCAAAAATTAATGCAATGAAATTTATGAACCACGATTCAAAAATATATTAGGAAATTAAATTTTAAACAGCGATGCAAAAATATTATCTAACCACGTGAACGTCGAAGCTGTTGAAAAAAAGATGACATTCTTGGAACAATATTTCGAAAAGTAGTTTTTTGCGATTGAAAAAAAAAAACGAAGAACTGTTAAGGTTAAAAACTTTTAAAAAGAGAACGACCAAAATTTTATCTTTACAAATAATCCTCTTCAATTATAGATTGAGTTCAAATTGTGTTGAGGGAATGTACGCATTAATAAGCTTTATAGGAAAATGGAGGTCCATATTTTTGGCCCATCTTCTAGTTTTTCTGGACTAAAATGTATCCCGGGCTGGATTTCAAACCCATGGCCAAATTATTTGAGATTGAAGCCCAGTGTCAAAGCCCATGTGTGATTTCTGTTTAATAGTGCCTGTGAAGTCATAAAAATCCCGCCACCGATTTTTTCACGGGATGTGTATATACTATATACAGTAAACAATTTAAGCAAAGATTCATCGACAGAAAGCCTCTGTGCTCTTCCCCTGTTACATGAAAGTTGAAACTGTTCCAATCTTTACTATATTGGAGTGATTATTAAAATTAATCTTATTACAAAACAAAAATCCCATCCAATTCAGAAATTAAACCTACCAGAAACCATAATGTTATCATTTAATTATCCACACCCCACCATTTTTCGTCGCCTTCTTTCTCCCACTCAACATTTGCAATGCACCGATTTCTCCGCCAATTCACCCAGTTCTCCGCCTCCGTCCACGGCGGCGGTGCCTCGGATAATTTCCCGACTTACCCACCGGATTTGAGATCGAAGTCTCTGATTCTGATCAAAGTATGGTGCTTGCTGATTGTGTTTGTGAGTACGCTTGTAGCTGGGGTTTCGCCGTACTTGATGAAGTGGAACGAAGGGTTTATTGTGTTGGGTACTCAGTTTGCAGGAGGAGTGTTTCTGGGTACAGCCTTGATGGATTTCTTAAGGGATTCCAATGGAGGGTTTGAGAAATTGACATCTAAAGAGTACCCTTTCGCGTTCATGTTGGCGTGTATTGGATATATGTTCACTATGCTGGCTGATCGGATCGTTCTTTATGTTTATCAGAAGAAGAATGGATCGGGCAGTGGTGGTGTTGCAGTTCAAGGTTCGATTTCTGATAATTTTCCAACTCTCTGTGTGTGCGTATGTTTGTTTTGAGTTTGTGTAAATTGATTTTTGTTTTTATGTTATCTTGAGTGCTAAACTGATTAAATTACTGGATAAATGATAGCTTTTCTTTTTGAATCAATTTGGAACTTCACTATTACGAAAATTAGTGGCCTACTAATATGGAACCAAAGCCCCCCCCCCCCTCCCCTCCTATTGGTGGCGAACTGGCAATAGGGCAAAAGGATGATTGGAGTTGCCAATTTGCATTATGTGCTCCAGGATTAGGTTTTGAGGTTCGGGAGTTAGAAGGCTAGTGATGGACAATTTGCATTATGTGCTCCTGGATTAGGTTGTGAGGTTCGGGAGTTTGAAGGCTAGTGATGGACGTACTCTAACAAAGTTTGGTTTGCTGGAGTGGATTAAAGTGGAATGGTGTATAGCCAAATGGAATAGGCTAGCATTTACAAGGGAACTGTGCCAAAAGGAAATGTTTTCTTCTTTCTAAATTGAAACCATGGAGTTCCCCTCAAAGTATCAGAATTCTTCCAAGAGTCTTAACACTTGACTTAAAGGCTAGGCGTGAATGCACAGTAGTAAGCGATGGCTGAGCAAGATGCCCAAACATTAACACTTGTATAGCCCCGTATTAAGCCAAAGAATCTTGTGGGCTCGAAAGAGATCACACCACACCCTCCATCTTTGCTTCCTCTCAGTGGCGGAGCTACCTTATGGCCAAAAGGGGCCATGACCCCTGTGGCCTTTTAAAATAATTCTACTATTGCAATGTATGAGTTATTGAATGTGATTATTTTTGGAAAAAAATTGTACTGTGCCCCCCTCCCCCTAGAATTTTTAAAGTCAAAATTTATATATAGTTTCTTCCTTCGAGGCTCGTTAGAGGAAAATAAAAGTTGACTTAATTGAATATTATTAAGTTGTTAGTAATAGCAACTAATTATAAATTAAGAAACTAATATTTTATTATTATGGATATGCTAGCTACTCTTTATTAGTATAAAGAAGTATGATAAATAATTATCGGTGAAAAACTGTTAATCACTTAAAATAATAATATTTGAGTTTATGCGGTCTCTACGGAGACATAATTGTGGCTGCTTCCTCTCCTTTTTTACATTCAATTAAGCAGTACTAGATCCTCCATTTCGTTTCACTTCTCATCCTCTCACTTTTGCACCCACCACTACCAGACATAGCAGCATTCATATTTGTATATAAAACCAAGTCAAGTGTGGTAATTAGTATTCTGAATGAATGGCACTCCCACCATCCCCATGACCGCTTAGGCGCTTACAAATGTAACATACTGCGTAAAAATGTTAGGAGGGGGTAGTCATGCAGGGATTGAGGAGACTGGTGATTGATCTAAACTTCCAAGAAGAATGATTCTTCATGATGTCCAAAAAGTCTGAGTATGTCAATTGGATGAGGCATTAAAACTAGGTAAAGGGGATCAATATTTATCAACATAATGATCTCCATGATGAATGTCTATTTTACTTGTATAACGATTTCTCATAAATTTTTAATTTCTAATGATTGTCTTTTATTTATAATTTAATTAATAAAATTAATATAGAAAGTGCAATGAGGGAAAAGTTGTAGAAAGCTCAAACAATGAGATAGGGGTATCACAAATAATTTGAGGAAGATGTTCAATGGCTCCCTCTGGACAGCTAAGCCATTTGAGTGTTTGACACAAATTTCTTAAAGGGAAACAGGTAAAGTTTTCTTTTGGTTGATTGAGCTAAATGCCTCTTGTGGACTGTTTGATATAGAACTGAGCAAAGTAAAATCTATTACTGGTTTCTGGATGTTGCACAGGCTGTTTTATGGTTCTCTGTCCAATTGTAGGTTGCTGTAATCCCTTGTAGATGCGTTGAGCTGAATGAATAAATTACCAGTGTTAATTTTCAACTTATATGGTTTTTCTTGCAATTAATGTTTTCTTGTTTTGCTGCAGGGGATTTGCAGCAGAGGAAAACCAGCAGTAGTGCTGGAACCTCGAGATCACAAGTTCAGGTGGGATATGAAATAGCTTATAAATTGATTGCTTATTCAGTCACCTATATTCTTTCTTCCATTTGCAAAATAGTTTTTCAAGACTTGGAAAAAAGGAAGAAGCCAATTGTACATAAAGAATTTGTAGAGAAAAATAAAAAAATGTCTCAAACGCCTTGGTGGCTAATTTTTGTTCTCTCGTGGTGATGAAGCAGGTTCATGATTATGGACTAGATCATCATGCAGATCCATCCATTATTGGTGCCAATTCCCTTTCAGACAGCTTCTTACTCATTCTAGCATTGTGTTTCCATTCCATATACGAGGGCATCGCAATTGGAGTCGCCAACACAAGCAGTAGGGCATGGAGAGTCCTTTGGACAGTCACCTTACACAAGGTCTTTGCCGCTATTGCAATGGGAGTAGCCATCTTCCAGATGATCCCTGACTTTCCACTTTTGTCATGCATCCCATATGCTTTTGCGTTTGCAGTATCTACCCCAGTAGGTGTTGCCATAGGAATCGTTATAGATGCCACCTCACAGGGTCTTGTTGCGGATTGGATATATGCCATATCAATGGGCCTCTCATGCGGGGTTTTTATATATATATCAATTCACCATTTAATATCCAAGGGTTACTCGCCTCTGAGAAGCACCACCATGGATAGACTTGATCACAAGTTTTTGGCCGTGCTTTTTGGAGTTGTGGTGGTTTCTGTCGTAATGATATGGGATGTATGAAGATTATGGTTCACAAAAAGCTTGTGCTATTTGCCAGGACCGGGTGGAAACGAGACACAGGTACGTCGTGACAATAAGCACCTCAATGCCATAAATGATAAATGAGGCGGCGTTGTTAAAGTTTGGTAAATATCAATCAAAACTGATCATAAGCCCCATGTTGATGGAAAGTTTAGATGTAGTTATAATACTGTATTTTCGATTTGTTTCATTACTAGAGTGTATAGTCTATCAGTAACGCATGCAATATGGTTTTTTTAGTACCCTAATTACCCTTGTGTCGCGCTGCATTGCAATTTGCAAATGCATTTTGAAATATGATTGTTCACAAGCATGACTATAGTAACATGATGACAAAATTGACAAATATTTCCAGTTCTTAATTGACGTGAACAAGAACATTGCTTGTAAAATAAAGTTTGAATACTTCTCAGTTCTCAATTGCGCTGCTTTTTCAGATATTACAATCGTAAAATGATTATGTAAGCGGAGTAATTTTTTTGTATCTATAATGGAGTATATATGTATGAATGCGAACACGACACGGAATTATTGCGTTTGGTCTGAAACTTATCGAGTTCGGGATACTATTGGCTTGATAAAACACGATAACAAAAAAATATGTTTTAAAATTTAATTTTTTAGATTTACTAGGGTTGTTGACTCTTGCTAATTTCATGTAGACTATTTTTATAATTATTTCATAGTTTTATCATTTGTATATTTGTGACTATTTATATTTATAATTTATTAAAATATGTATTAAAAAATAAAAATTATATAGGGTGAAACTATGCACACACCATTTTTGACAATGTACAACATAAGGTACAACACCTCAATGCAGATAATGAAGTGTGAAGAGTAAAAAGTGGGGTGTATATAGCCTCCCCAATTATATGTTTTATTGAGTTTAACGGGGCTACAAGAGGAAAATACTGGGCAGTACACTTTCCTAATCATTTATTGGTTTGACTTCCCTACTTTTTTTTCAACCGCAAAATGTCATTTTCGAAAAAATATTCCTATAATACTCAAATTCAAAAAACACCATAAATTTCTTCTTTTCCTCCATTGTCGTTGAATTCATTCGCTCGGAGACTCAAAAAGAATATGAAGAGGAAAGAAAGTGGGGAGTTGGGTGGTGAATAAGAACGGTAGTTGAATTCATCATCCTAACTCCCCACTCTTTTACTTATTCATATCATGATGTTGATGGTGGTGTTGTTCTTCTTCCTTACAATTGTGTTTGTGTGATTCAAAATAGATTTACTTTTATATTTTGTGTTGTTATGCATGTAAACTGTTTGAATATAATTTTTTTTCCTTGTTTAACACCTTTTTTTAAATTTGGATACGTTAATATTGAATCACAATGCATTATATGTGATGCATTGATTTGAATTTTGGATGTATATAAATTTGAATAATTTATGGATTGTGTAGTAAAAAAAAGATAGATGAAAGTTTGTTTAAGTAATGATTTTGCATCGTGGTGCAAATTCTTTTTTCGCAATGATTTTGCATCACAATGCAAAATCAGACTAAATAATTAAAGTGATTCAATTTAAATTGATGCACCATGATGCAAAAATTGATACATCATGATGTATTTGAGTGAGAGATCTGTAACGTGCATCATGTTCATTAAGGCTATCGTAGTCTTTTTTACCTTAAAATATCTTTTTTCTGTTTAAAAAAAAGGGACTGAGTGGACCTGCCCAAATCTATCTCCAAATAAATTTAACATTTTTTTTCTTATGATGTCGTGTTTAGGGTTTAATTTTAGGTGCGACAAATTAAATTATCGTGTCGTGTTCGTGTCGCCCCCTATTTACCCTATTTATAATGAGGAGTGAGGAGTGAGAAGGAAGCTTGGGCATCCACAATGGTGAATGCTCCAGCAGTCTAAACTCCTTCATTTTCCTTGATGACAACAATGGACACCTAAGAGCTTCCACAATGGAAGCTTTTATCAATCCTCCAAGGACTACTTTAATGCCTTTTATTAACCCTTGATGCCATAGTGAATCATTTTAATGGCACTCTATCCCTAAATTCTGCTAAGGGTCACCGGAAATGTTGAGGGAGGTGTAGCAGCATAGTAACTCAAATTGTGTGAGAGATATGAATAAAAAAATTGAAAAATATTGTGATAGTTAGGTTTGTTAATTGAGATGTGAGAGATTTGAACTTTTTAGAGGATTGTATAAAGGGTGATTATTGGAGTGAATTATTTTTTAGAATATTGAAAAAGTGTAAAAGAAACAGAAAACGATGTGGCTAGAAGATGGTATTGGGTGGTATTGTTGTGGATGCTCTAAACCAACACTCAATCTCTAAAATCAACTAAAGGTGCCTCTAAGTGTTGAGTTCCTTTTACATGAAGTTGAACAGGAACATATCTCTAGCGTACGTGCCGTGTCGGCTAATGCAAGGAGTGTCAGACCGCAGACGGAACTTTGAAATTTGAGATTTTTTAAAAAGGTTGTCCTGTTTATTTTTCTCACGGTACTTTGGATTAATGGCTACTTATATTTTTATTTATCAATATTTTTAAAAAATGCAATATTTTTTAATTAATTTTTCTATCTCATGGTACTTTCAGTAGGACTATAGTGAATTAATTTAAAAAATGCAACATTTTTTTTCATAGAATATAGGAGTATAATATTAAACTTAAATATTCATTCCAATTGTGGAGGTAAAATAAAAATAAAAAGAAATGAAAAATATGGTGATAATTAGATTTATTTGTGAAAAAATATAAATAGAAGAGTGGTATAGACTAGAGTCGCACTATAGTCCGTAGTCCGTACTACTTTGGTTGGCTAGGGATTTAATCAACATTCAACAGACGATTACCAAAGGCAGGGAAGAGACTAGTGTGTCTGTGTCCGTATTACAGAATACAGACTCGGACTCTACTAGTCGCACGCAGAGAGAGTAGGCTGTTGCTGAAAAGACTTGAGATTCATTAATGTAGGTTTTTAGTTGTCCTTTTCCCTTTCTATTTTGCTTACTTGCTTTATTACCATTAGAGTTAATTAATCTATTTTCGTTCACATTATACATCACACATGAAAGGTAAAAATACTATTTTATCGCTTATAAATTTAATAGAGAAAGTGAATAAATAATACAAATAAGAGAAGCTAAAAATCTGGCTAAAAAACAAAATTTCATGACTTCCAAAAATTTGGCCAAAATAAGCACACACACAAAAAAACCATTTTTTTGGGTCCTTTGTACATAAAGGAGAGTCATCTTTCAGAGATGACTATGAAAGAAGAAGTGTCATCTTTCTAGAATGACTTTCAAGTTTCAAGCATGAATATCAATTTTTTTGCAGTGTTATAAAACTCCCCGCCTAACTCCGCTTAGACCTCGTCTAAGTGCTAGGCTCCTCTTTACTGTCGCGACTTTCTTAGTCGCTGCCTAATCGATCACTCACCGACCTTAATTTATTTTTGTAGCTTTGATTTTGTAGTATGCGGTGACCGGAGAAAGAAGGGAGGTGTAAACTGGAGATGAAAGGGGGAGTGGTAATGGTGAGGCAGAGAGGGAGGTAATGGGGGCGAACTAGAGTAATATTTTTTTTGTTTTTAGTTATAAACTTGGTTTGTTTATTGTTTTGGGGTTGTTGAGAATTGAGATTAATGGTAGATTTGTATATTTTTATTCATTTTACAAATATAGACAAGTGTTTGATAAAATGACAAACATAAAAAAAATTAAATTTGTATTCAATGTGTTTGATCTTTGATGTAAATTATCAAAAAATGGTAATTATGTCTTAATTCTAGGCCCCGCCTAGGTCCCGATTACGCCCCGACTAGTCCCCTAGGCGCTAGGCGCTAGTGTGTCGTCTAGCGACCGCCTAACGATTTTTAGAACCTTGTCTTTTTGTGTTAGTTCTATGACTTTTTTTTACCAGTCCAAAAATATGATATTCATACTTGAAAGTCATTCCAGAAAGATGACTCTCTTTCATTGATAATCTTCCAAGAAAGATGATTTTCCTTCATTTATAACCAACCCAGAAAGGTGACTTTTTTTTTGTTTTTTGAAAAATATTATATATACAATCAGTATTCTAAAACTCCCCGTCTAGGCCCCGCCTAGGCCCTAGGCCTTTCTCTATCGTCACGACTTTCTTAGTCGCCGTCTAATCGACCAAGTCGACACAACATTGTAAAATGAACAAAAATATTATGTTTTGATCGGACAAATCAAATGTTACAACCGAACTGGTTTCCTTTTAAATTCAATTGGGCAAAATAATCATTTTATTACTATACGTGATGTATAAAGTAAATACTGTGGTCAGTATTAATTTGTTTATAAATTTGGGTGGGTGAATCTCTATTGCCTTTCCCTCATGTGCAGATGATTACGGGAATCTAAAGCGAATCGAAGGAAAGAACAAGTTGAGCATATGGTAATTATAATCGAGACTCACGTCTGTTGTTGGCCTGCGGGGATGGGGCATTGGGCATGGGCACCTCACCCACGCCTTCCTTACATTTTTATTTCTCGATTCAAGTTAACTATATTTGTTTCGGTTATTCTATTCTACACCAAAAAAGTGCCAATTAAAAAAAAAAAAAACAATGAAATCTTTTGCTTGTGAATTGTGATTAAGAGAGAATTGAAAGTTGTATCTTCTTGGAGTACTAAACAAATCTTCTGTATACTCAGACATCATGACAGAAAACCTAAGGGTGGAGTCGACGACGACTACGTCTACGACGGTGCTCTCTCTGTCACAGTCTACTTGTACTACGCATGTGTTTTCATCGGTTGACAATCTTCTACTTTTTCTTATGCTTCTTTCTCATGGATTTTAAATCAATCTTCCATTAATTTTAAGAATTTGTTCGTGGGTTAAACTATTCTATGAATATAAACCAAAATCACCATATATCTAACAAACAAAACTTGAATATCTCCATATCTCCCTACATACATGAGTCTGAGTTGTTTTTTTACGAAATAGTATAACTATCAGTTTCACTCCTTGGATCCATATTTGAAAACTCGAATAATTAAATGATATATAATTGCGTAAAGTTGGTCATAATCACTACAATCTTTAATCATAATCAATATATTTGATGACGCAGAAAATCAGTTTTGGGCCGTCCGATTGATGCGCAAGATATCTGGGTTTGATCATATGAATTTGGTCTCTTCACAACCTGCTTAAGAACACGAAAAAGACCTTTGTTAATTGGAGTGCAAGGTTTGGAACACGGTGTGAAAATCGTGTGAGAGTCCTTTGAAATTGTAAAGAGTGTACCCCTTCTTTAGAGCATGTACAACAAAGTGGGGAGCAAAAATGTCATAAAGCTTAAGCTCGATAAAAATATTCTTTCAACAATCGGTCATCTTTATCTCCATTAATTTAATATTTTTTATAGAAAAATGGCTAAAATTTTGAAAAATTCATAGAAAGATATCCAAATGAAACAAACCAAGTCTCTATTTGTAGGTAAAAATGTTTACTTTAATACAGGAAAAAAAAATATTAAAAAATATTTTTATGGCTGAAAATTGATAAAAAAAGAAAATGGAGGAAAAGAAATTAATGTTGTCATGTGAATAGGATGAAGTGGCAACAGATCATTTTTCACAAAACTAGTGTTTATGAAATTGCTTAATTAAGCATTGGAAGGAAAGCTTAATCTTGTTGTGCTTTATGCCAAGAACCTTTGTTGTTCTTTTAGGGTTTATTGTTGGTTTATGCCCTAGAGACAAATCTATTTATTCATATATCATTATTTATTGAGACATTTATTTATTATGTATTGTTTGTTTATTCATAGTAATGTATCATAAAACCCTTAAAATAAATATATTATTCTTAAATATCTCTAGTCGATTATTATAATTAATAAGGGCAATAATAATGCACGGAGACTAATATGTGTTGAAATTCATATAGTTGATATCAGTCTACACCTAGGAGGGTGTTAGGTGTAACAACGTACTGGATTGACCCACATAAGAATGCTACGTGGATCGTTATATGATTCTCATAAACGATTCTAATAGTGACAAATGTGTTCGTTGTCCTTTTAACTTGAAGTTGTTATATACCCTAGATGAGGAACTGTATATTTTGATGCTGATAAACGTCATTCTATAACAAGGTGATTATAAAGTCAGATATTGGATATGCCACGAGTCATGCTGAGGGATATGAACGATATAGATAGAATTTGTCTCTCCTAAATAACAAGAGTATAATATTTATGGATTCCTTGATGAGTGACACTTAAGTAAATACATGGCCGTGCTCAAATAAATCAATATAAGATATTGAGTTTATTTGTTTACTATATAAGTCTACTCGGAGATCAAGAAGTCAAGATTAAACTATAACAAGGATGACACGTTCCATACCTTATGTTTAATTAAATATTATGATAAATGGACAAGAACTAATTTGGTCATAATCAGTTATTTGTAATCATTGATATTTCCTATTAGTTGGGTAACAATGATGTATTGTTAAATGCTAAATGTCGCTCGTTGTTTATAACTAATTATATATTTGATATAGTAATTAATTATTATCAACGTAATTTAGGAACCTAATAGGTCACACATTTAGAATGAATTGGACTAGAAATTATTTGGGTCATTAATTGAATTAGTGGACTCAAACAAAATAATTAAAAAATTTACGTAGATATAGTCCTAACAAGATTAGGAATATGTATGACCGGCCATTACATCCTATATATAGGAGTCTTTTTGATCGAAACCATGGGGACTCACTAACAGACAAATTTAGGGTTTGGTGAAGCACTAAATTCGTAGAGATAAAAATTAGAGATTAGTTTTTCGTTTGACGAAGGGTTTCCTACTTTGATTCAACAATTGTCTAGCACAGATTTGTTGAATTAATCTTGTCCAATCCATTCGTGTGGATACCATAGAGAAGCCATGAAAATCATTTGTTGCGGTGATCGTGATTCTATCGAATATTGATCGTTCTAATATTCGGGTATGTATCCTAAATCTAATTTATATTAATTCGCATGGATCTTGGGAAGGTTTTGAAATTAAAGTTTTGTTATTCCGTCTTGTTAATTTCGATTAAAACCCAGCATATGTTGGGTTATTTATAGGCCCCCAATGGCATAGAATCTGTATAGGATTCACTTTCATAGTTACCTAATAAGTTTAGAATGAAACTCTTAACTTAAAGGCATGATAGGCGACTGACCGTATGAATGTCGGAGCAGATAAAACAAGTGCTCTGCTTGGATAAGGAAACTTTTGACCTGTTTTGGAGAGCAAGTCTCTGGGATTCTCTGTTCGATGCTTGCCCGGGCGAGCATGGCTTTACCCAGCTGTATAGTATGAAGCTGGTGATGATAAGTGTGATTCTTGGGTATGGACACTTGTGCTCAGCCAGGCTTGGTCGGGATATATCAATTATTTCTGCTCGGGAACCTTAATGGCTCTGCCTAATGTCTTATTGATATACCTTGCAAGTGTATGAATCAATATAGAGTATACTGATTGAAAAGCAGTGGTCGAACCATAAAGACAAGAAATAATTAAGACAAGTAAACATGTAACAATTATAACTAAGTGGAGTTCTTTGATCAATTATATCTAATTTAACAAAATTAATTTATTCTATTAGTAATCGATTAATCTGAGGGCAACAATTATTTAGCAGCAGGCAAACACAGTTTATGAAGATCTGATTATGGAAGGGAATTTAGGAGTTAGGATTCACTTGTATCTACTCTAATGCTCTTTTATCTAATGTATCAATCAATATGTCTTGGGTTCGTTTACGAAGGAAAAAAGTGGTGCGCTATGGGCCACGATTTGCAAACTTAGTGTCACTAAGTTGAATTATATTTCAGTGTTCATCCAATAATTCAACCGAGGATATATCCGAAGATCAAGAACATAAGAACCTAAACCTAACTTATCACTTTTATGCGTCGATAGGTTTAATTTATCACAAATGTGGGCCAATATACGACATATGGACATGGTCTTGCAGTTATCCGTACCCCTAGGTCTTTAAACTATTGCGATACCATTAATTAGGAAAAAGTCAAATAGTAAAGAGATTGATAAACTATACGATCAACAAGAATTGATTGAATAATAAATTAATATAGATCAAAATATTCGATACAAGTTACCTCCAATTCTTAGATATGAGCGGTTAGTTCATCTTCAATGATATGATGAACTAATCAATTGGATGAATGAAAGCATGAACGATCTCTTTAAACTATGAATACAAACTAATAAAAATTGTATACTATTGCTAAATTTTGGACCCCTTTTACTTAGAGCTACATGATTTGTATTTATACTAATAGTTACAAGGTTAGAATTAGGTCAAGGTAAAAAATCTCGTCTTTAGTGAAGTCGACGGCTTGCGATCGCAAGGTGCTGGAGGCATGTGACCGCAAGGTCTTGTGATTCTTCAAGGCTGTCAGTCTGTGGACCTTGCAGGGGCAAGCATGCGACCGCAAGGTCTTTAGGCCTTTTTGGTCCTTCTTCTCTTCTGACTTTGCACTTTGCACCCTTCTTCAATTCTTCACCTAAAACCTTCAAGAATTCCTTAATGTCATCAAAAACCATGAAACTCACAATTAAGCTCCAAAACACATGGTATTAGCCAAAAGCCTCGTGGAATCATTATTTCTAAGCTGAATAAGTACCTCAAGATGCGTATAAAACACATTTATCATTGCCCGCTAGGCTTGGTGGTCCCACGCTAATCGAGTTCGTGACTAGCACGTGGTGATCGCTCGTTCTTTGCTTGTGACCGGGTTTGGTCCGGACACATCAATGTTAATATCAAATTTGGAGGATAAAGTGAAATGCTATTGAGATTATCAAAATAATATATATGTTTGACTCTTTGACTCGAATATAGGGAGTATTTACCATAGAACAAGTTAATGCAACAATCATGTCAGGATGGCTATTCATCATATTTTTGTGCACCAAACCAGTCTCACTAGAATGAAATGTGGTTTATAAACTTAGTAAAAAAAATCAAATCTTTCAATAATCATGACATGGCATAAGTGCACAAAGGTTTGGAAAATATCAAGAAATTCGCAAACTCGAGTGAGTTCCAGAGTGGGCTATGAGAAAGTCATGTGGTTCATTGCACTAAATCATCATCGGTTGAAGTTCCCACTCCAGGGCTCAAGAATGAAAATTTTATAAAAATAAATTTTTCTTCTTTTTTTGAAGAAAGTTGGAGTTAGATAAAGACCCAATTGATGATGGGTTCCAAAAACCTTTTCCTATGGTATTCTGGTCTAAATAACATAACTCTGAAAATAAATAAAATAAAAGGCAAGAACATCGAGAGAGGAGAAGAGATGATAGAAGGACATTAAATGCCCCATAACCTACTGGATACTGCAACAAGTCTCCAATTCTCCTTAGGCTGAGTCCTGCTAAGGCCCAATAGACCATCCCCCCCCCCGCCAAACTTAAAATTTATTTTGTCCCCAAAATTAAGGGTTACCATATAAAGGCGTAGATGGAAGAGAAAATACCAAAAGGACATTGTAGATCTGCCTAACGAAAGAGGAAGAAACTTGAACTTCGACTCATGGAGAGTCGGGATGGTATAACGAAGGAGGAAGAAACTCGAGCATAGTGTCATCTGGCAAGTCGTGGAAGGCAACCATATTCCTATACACTTGGCCTGACCAGTAGTAAAAATAGTTATGGTCAACGCGCATCTACGGGACCTGCTGTTGGATCATCTGTTGATCCAGCCCAAACTCCTCAACTTGATTGGAGAGGGCCTCAAAAGGATCCCCCCCCCTCTGATCCTTAATGTTAGCCTCATGAGGCTCTTCGTGCGCTCCCCTCCTATATGGCCGACGCGGGTGCTCGAATAAAAATATCGCAGTAATGTCGGGCACCACACGTACCCTCTCAGAATCGGGAGCTCAAATGGCTTCGAGCTCCCTGGACAAACCAGTAATTAAACTCGGGAAAAGGAATCCCGAGTTTTTTGTGTCAGCAATGATGTAATGAATTTGGGAGCAAGTTCCCTATATCAACAGAACAACCCTATGCCCCAACACAGTGTGTTGGTGACTGGAAGGCATAAGGCATGCACAAATAAATTTGTACACGACCTTAGCCACATTAGTCAAATGGGCTTCGTTCATTGTGCAGGGGCCAAACGATGGACCTTGGTGATAGGTCCAAACCGTACCAGGAGTTGCGATCATCGCATTAACCACCTTGACAAGGATACGGCGGGCAATATGGGCACGATAATAATTAGTGCCCTCGACATTAAGGGTGCCATAATAAACATTAATACTGTTGGGAAAAAAATTGACACTTCTATTCCGGACATTACTGGAGTTGTCCACCCTAGTGCTCAGTGAAACAATCGGACAATGGCCACGATGGCCACTTCCGGAGTCGCGCAGAGATTGGCCTATCTCTGCTAAGCAAAATGAATGGGAAGGTCGAAGGTTTCTTGCTGAAACCCTCTCTCAGGGACTATTCCCTTGGACAACTTCCTAAAGTATCTATAGCCCTCAATAGAGATAAATCGATGAATATCAAAATCAAGCTCCTCCGCAGAACGAGAAGTGGATAGGGGGGTTAGTATTCCTACATTTAGGGGCCATGGTAGAGGGGCACAAAGAACTCTCTCTCGCAAAAAAATTCAGACAAACCCAACAAAGCAGAAAAGCATACACGTACTATAACAATTATGTATTCTAACACCGTAACATGCAAAATTTTACTAAATGTTTTTCAAATTAAATTTTTCAAAGATATAAGGGTAGAGAATACTTGGATTGTGCAAAATGAATTCTGCGATGTTGGATGTCGGATTTTCCAAAGCTTCACGTCGGCAGAAATGGTGGTTCAAAAGTTTCAAGCTTCCATGAAAGAGTGATGAAGATGGAGGTGAATGAAGTGAGGAAGGCTTGGAGGATTGCACCAAGAAGTTTGATCCTAGCCGAAATTGAGTTGCTTTGCCGGATTCGTGAGAGAAAAGAGGAAGATGTCGTAATTTTGAAGGTTTAAGCTTTAGGACTTCTGTGCAAAACTTCTACTACAGCAACATTCTTTTATACTTGCATACCTTACGGTCACAAGGTCCTTGAAGAATGCAATCGCACATTTATAGTGCACTGACTGCAAGGTAGGCATGCGGGGGCAAGATGCTTAGGGCTTGCCCTCGCATGAGTCCCGAAATTTGAAATACGTGAGACCTTGCGGCTATGTTGCACGGACACGGGGATACGTGATTTTCAAAAAATATAGGACACGGGTGGGGGGTAAAGTGTAAATATTCAAACTATAAGGATCAAAATGTAAATATTTAAAATATAAGGATCAAATTATAAATATTAAAAGCTATAACCACAAAATAAATACTTCCAGCATACTTAAGTATTAATATTAACATTTAATTTAAAAATCCATTCTCAATTTCACTGTTCACTGTTCACTATTCACTATTTACTGTTGTTCACGTCATAAGTCTGTATTGTTTGTCTGTTTGACACTTTATTGATGATTGAGTACTACATAAAGTAATACTTAATAGTTAACAGTATAGACTATAAGATAATAGGACTAAGTTAGTATAGACCTGTGTAGTTGTTGACTTAAGGAGTTGAGTGGTGAGTGGAGACTGGAGAGGACGGAAGACGGAAGAAAGAGACTAAGAGACTCACCTCGTGACAGTTAGTACCACCGACGAAGACAAAGAGTAAATCGACAACGAGGACGACTGGATGATTGACGAGTTTGAACAGTGAACAAAGAAGGTCGCGCCAGCGGGCCACGCAAAGACACGCCACACGAAGGTCGGCAGTCGCCCGGGGGCAAGGGTCCGGCCGGGCGCGACATGGGCGTCGACGACGAGATTTTGAGGGGCTATCGTTCGGGATTTTGAGGGGCTATCGCTCGAGATTCATGATCGCCGAAGTCGCAGTACTCGCTCAAGCGCCGCTCGACTTCCCCGACTTCCGTGCACGTATCTCGAGTACCTAAGCCTCGTACCGGTGTCCGTGTCCAAAAGTTTGGAAAATCCAAATTCGGCCCCAATACGTATTTTGGGCCGAATCTGCCGTGTCCGTGGCGTGTCCGCGTCCCTGGCGTGTCGGACTCGGAATTCGCGGGGAGCATGCCTTCGCAAGGTTCACAGTCTTTTATTATCTTAGTTGTCATACCTATGCGATCGCATGGGCAACATAGCATGCGATCTCATGCCTATAGTTTCAGCTTTTGCACAAATTCTTCGTTTTTCTTTCCTTTTTTGTCCTTCGATTATTATTCCGTTAGGATTGTCTCTTTACCCGCACTCTAAAAAATTCTACACAAACAAAACAAAACTAACTAAATATTATAAAACATTAAAAATATAACACTATGATGTTTTTCACCTCACACTTCAATTATGCTATGAATGAGAAACTTTTAATTAAATACACATAATTAAACATAGTGGTGAAAAACATGTTTAAATTACACCACGAAAGCAATTAAAAATTATCAATGTGGGTTGCCTCCCACCTAGTGCATTTGTTTGATGTCTTTGGCTTGATCTAACGCCAAGCCTATTCTAATGGGGGTTCTGTGTCAGCAAGATGAATTCTTTCAATCGTCCTCTCAACTAATAATGTCTCAAAGTAAGGTTTGACGTAATGTCCATTCACCTTGAATGTCTCATTCGAGTGGGGTTCTCGTAAATCTACTGCACCATGCGAATATACTCGTACTATTATAAACGGACCAGACCATTTCGATTTAAGCTTACCAGGAAATAGTCTTAGCCTGGAATTGAAAAGAAGAACTTTCAATCTTGGGCGCAACATTTTCTTGGTGATACACATATCATGATATCTCTTTGTCTTCCCCTTATATGTCTTAGCATTTTCATACGAATTAAGTTGATGTTCTTCTAATTCATTTAACTGGAACAGACATTCCTCCCCTGCTAGAGTCAAATCTAAATTGAGTGATTTAATAGCCCAATAGGCTCTATGTTCGATTTCCACAGGGAGATGACATGGTTTGCCATAGACCATTCGATAAGGGCTCATGCCTATGTGATTTTTGTAGGCTGTTCTATATGCCCAAAGAGCATCGTTGAGCTTTAACACCCAATTCTTCCTATTTAGTCTTATCATCTTCTCAAAAACTCCCTTGATTTGTGATAAGCTTGTAATTTTCCCATAATGTCAATTATTTTCTTGATTTTTTATTGATGATTTTGAGCTTTGGTTAATGATTAATTACATTTGAGAGCCTATTTTTATATATTTTGTGTTTCATGTAGGTCTCTTGGAGATGTTTGAGGTTTTCAAGGCTCAATACATGCAAATCGAGGCAATTTCGGGCTTCAAAGTTGAGTTGTAAGTCATTCAGTTAAAGTATGTTAAGTCCGTTAAGAGTCCAAGGCAAATCAAACTTAATAACAGCAGCTAACTGGGCTAACGACGGACCTATTTGCAAAGCCTAGAGGGGGAAGGACTTCGGAAGCCTCATTTAAATTCCCAGGGGCACTGGAGTACTATTTTGGAAACAGGGAAGCCGAGGCACAATTCCAAATCCCAAGGGAGGCTGACGTCATTCATGTATTCCTATCCCAAGTTGCGTTGTCGGTTTCTGAACGCGTCACATCACCCGCCTAGCCCAGCTCCTTCCAGCCCGCGTCCAGCCAAGTGGAGCCCCAGACCCACTCCTTCTTCCGACCCATCTACCCGTGGTTTGGCCTACTTTTCTCACACATTCCAACCCGTTTTACTCCCTGGATCAGCTCGCGTACCCTCTGCCGGGTACCCATCCTTCCAGTCGTACCCAACCTTTATTTTCTCTTCCATTTCCCCCCGCCCAATAACTTCCTTGCTCTCCCTATTCTACCCCTGGTAATTAGAGTCTCTCCAAAAACCCTTCTTCATTTATCAACAGCCGCCCCATTTTTTCCATGTGGTTCCCTCTCTCCATTTTCTATTCCATTGGTGTTCAAGTAAAGCTAGGGATTCAATCATCTCCTCAATTGAAAAGTATTGTACACTTTACTCTATATTTTAATTTCATGATAATGTTTTTTATTGAAGATTTGATTTTTTTTCTTAGTATTATGAGCTAATTTATTTGCCTAGGGTTTTGATATGATTTTGGCTTGGATGTTGTGATTTTAATTTGGATATTGTTATTAATTGCTATTCAGTAATTTTTTTTGGGTATTATGTTGTGCTCTTAATGCTTGTAATAATTTGATCACCTATTACATGTTCTTAGAAATTACTTGGTGCATGACAATGACTTTGTGATTTTAGAAAATACAACATAGTCGTCTTTTGGTTGGATTAGTCAACGTTACAAACTTTCCTTCAGATAGTCAATTGGGGTTTTGTGTTTGGAAGTGATTGATATGATAAATTCATATGTAGCGAAAGCCCGTGATTTTATACTTTTAATTAGCACAATTGTATGAAGCGAAAGCCCTTAATGGTGATTTTTGAATCCTTGACTTCCAAAAAAATAGAATAGTTTTATTAGAAATCCCTAATTAAATCACAACGAAAGAGCCAATTGAATTCAAAACCCTAGATCCTCTCTCATTGAAATAAATCTCATTTTAATGATGCTTTATTTAATTTTTTGTTTTAGCTTAATTAATTAGTTAATTCGCTCCAAATTGATCGTCTAAATATAGTCAAAAGTGCAACGTGCTTGGTATTCATTAAAAACAACCAAATTACTTCCTCGTGGGTTCGACACTTTACTTTATCACTTTATTACTTGTTTTGACCGGGTAATCTTGCTTGTGTGCGTTTTATCACCAACAAGTTTTTGGCGCCGTTGCCAAGAAAACACTGTGTTATTTTAAGATATCATAATAGTTGAATTTGATATTGTAATTTAGGAACTTTTATTTTATTTTTTTTAATAATTATTGTTACTTGGGCTATTGCACTTGATCTTTGGTATAGTTCTTTGTGCTTGTGTGTAGTTGTATGCGACACACCCGATTGGCAAGAGTTTCATTTTTACTGATTGATCCGGAAATTGAAAGAACTATCCGACTTCGCCGTAGAGTGCAAAGAGCTATGGCGGAAGAGGGTGCCAGAAATAATCCCTGAGAACAAGCCCAAGGGGCTAATGCAAGGGGAATAGAAAAAAATCATATTGAGCAAGAAAGGCCACTCCATGACTTCACCATTCCCCTCATGAATGATTTTCACCTGGGAATTGTGAGACCTCCCGTGGCCACCAACAACCTTGAAATCAAGCCATCTCTCATCTCTCTAATCCAAGGGATCCTTCAATTCGGGGGATTGGTGACTGAGGATGCCCATGATCATATCATGAACTTCATGGAGATTTGTGACACTTTCAAGAAGAATGAAGTGTCGAATGAAGCCATATGCCTTCGTTTGTTTCCTTTCTCTCTTAGGGATAAAGCAAAAATGTGGTTGAACTCGTTGACTCCAGGATCTATCACAAATTGGGGTAAGCTTAGGCAAGATTTCTTGGAGAAATACTACCCTCCGGCAAAGACGGTCCAATTGAGGAATGTCGTCACTTCTTTTTTTCAACTTGATGGTGAGACCTTGTATGAAGCTTGGGAGAGATACAAAGATATGTTGAGGAAGTGCTCACATCATGGGTTGCCTCGGTGGTTGATAGTGTAAACATTTTATAATGGTTTATTTCCATCAACAAGAACCATTATTGATGCAGCTGCAGGTGGTGCATTTATGACTAAGAATGTGGATGATGGGTATACCTTGTTGGAAAAGATGGCTTCGAACAATCATTTTTTGGGGAATGAAGGAGGAGCTCAAATGAGTGTTGCCATGGTTCGTGAATCCTCAACTGAAGTTGCTAGCTTGACTGCTCAAGTAGCGAAGCTTTCCAAGGTTTCACAAGCCGCTCTTCTTCCACAAAAAAATGGTATGTGAACTTTGTGGAGGTCCTTACACATCGGATATTTGCCACTTGAAAATGGAATCAATCCAATTTGTGTCCAACTTCAACTGGAACCAAAACAACCCTTATTCAAACACTTATAACCCGGGTCTGCGAAATCATCCTAACCTCTCTTGGAGTAACAACAACCAAAACCAACCTTATTCCTCAACTCAAAATCTAGCTTCCAATACTCTTCCTGGATTCTCTAACCAACCTCACCAACACCAACCACCATATCAAAGTCAACCCCAACCAAACCAACCACCACCCAAGAAAGAGATACATGTGGAAGACCTCCTAAAAATCATCCATGACCAAAAAGTTGTAATACTTAGCACCTAATCTTTCGTGAGAAACCTTGAAATCCAAATGGGTCAACTTGCATCTTCCATCAATTCTAGACCCCAAGGAAATCTTCCAAGCACCACCGATCCAAATCCCAAAGGCAAAGAATAATGCATGTCTATTACTCTTAGAAGTGGGAAAGCTCTACAAAGTGGAAAAGAAAAAGAGAAGGTGGGTGAGAAAAATAGTGAGCAAGTGCAAGAAAAATCCAAGGAGAAGATTGAGCCAATTCCTCCACCTCCGGTCAAAGAGAGAGTGCATCCTCCACCTCCATTTCCACAAAGGCTCCAAAAGGTAAAGGATGACAATCAATTTCTCAAGTTCCTTGAAATTTTCAAATTTGCTGATGCTTTGGAGCAAATGCCTTCTTATGCCAGATTTGTGAAAGATATCATCTCCAAGAAAAGAAGACTTAAGGATTATGAGACTATATCTTTGACAGAGGAATGTAGTGTCGTGCTACAACAAAAGCCTCCTCTAAAATTGAAAGATCCGGGTAGCTTCGTGATTCCTTGCTCTATTGGAGAATTTTTTTTGGGCAAGGCATTATGTGACTTGGGGGCAAGCATTAATCTTATGCCATTGTCGGTTTTCTGAAAACTTGGTTTGGGTGAAGCTACACCTACTTTCGCCACTCTACAATTGGCGGATAGGTTGCTAGCGTACCCCAAAGGAATGGTTGAGAATGTTCTTGTGAAGGTTGACAAGCTAACTCTTCCGGCGGATTTCTTGGTGTTTGACATGGAAAAGGATAGTGAGATTCCAATTATTCTTGGAAGACCCTTCTTGGCTACCGATAGAGCTTTAATTGATGTGGCGAAGGGAGAGCTTACAATGAGGGTACATGATCAACAAGTCACATTTAATGTTTTCAAGCCCAACAAGTACTCGAATAAATTAGAATATTATGCAAGAGTGGAGGTGGTTCAAAAATTGAAAGTAGAAGGATCTCATGATAGTATTTGAAAGAGCCAGGTTGAGCAAGTTTGTTAGAAGGTGGTGATCAAATCGGAGAAGTTAAAAAAGTGTGATGAAAAGAAGGAGAGGTATGTGATTCATCCAAGAAGAAAGAAAGTCACAAAGTCGTCTTTGGATGTGGCACAACTACTATCCAATGTTGTTAAATGGAAAAGAATAAAAGTGGAGACACAAATGAGTGAAGCCAAGTTTGAAAATTGTGTCAGGAAAACTTCTCCAAATGGTCGCACTCGAGTGAAAGTTCGCGTGCTTCTCCATGATCCTCCATAGGCTGATGCGGGAGAAGAAGTAAAGCTAAAGTCTTTAAATTAGAACTATTCGTCGGTTTTCTCTTCTCTCTCTTTTTATTTATTTGTTTTTATGGCTTTTGTATTTATATGCATGTATTGTTTTTCGTAGCCCTCCCGAGTTTGTGAGTTTATAGGGAGGTGTATATAGTGTCCCCTCACAAAAATATTTTTCTTTTTATTTGCTTTTCATGGGGAATAGTGATTGATGTCCAACCTTGTTATGTTAGTGAACATTGAGGGCAATGTTCGGTTCTATGTTTAGGGGTGGGGTTAGTCTTAGTTTTGTCCATGATTTTTGGGAAAATTTTGAAAATTTTTAGAAAATTTCAAGCTAGTTGGACCCCATTAATTATGTTTTGATCATTCGTCTCATCACTTTGGCACTCATTGAGTTGTATGTGCATTATTTTCTTGGATTCGGTCTTGAGATTATTATATATATACTTGAGGATATTTTGTGATTTTTGTGCTAGCTTCGCCTCATTCATGTTAAATAGTGCCCATGTATGGATTTCTTGATGATTTATAATGTTTTCGTCAAACTTTGATTATGCATGTGGTATGAGTACTTTGTTATGAGTTTGATGACGTTAGATGATCTCGAGATTGATGAATAGCTTGGCTTGGCTTGGCTTGTGAGTATGACAATAACATGATATAGGCCATGTTTGACTCGTTTGTGCCATATAGACCTACCCATTTTCACATTAAATCCCTAGTGTCCAATTTGAGCCTTCATGTAAGAATGGTGTGTGTGCAAGAGCTCACAATGACCCCCATTCGCCTTCATTTATATCACCCACATTGACTTATCTCATGAGCCTATACACTTTATCCATCCTTTGAGAGAGCACTTTGTGAAATGAATTTCTAAATTTATGTCTTTGAGGGAATGTGAGCTTCATGGAAGTGTTGTTCTTCATGTATTGGTGTGGTGTGGTTGAATTCTTGGTTGATGAATTGAGGTTGTTTATCTTGTAGAAAAGGGGCCCTTTAAAAAAATAACGAATCAAAAGTGAAGGGCAACCCAAAATTGTGAATCATTTTTGCTCTAAAGTCATTCAAAAAGGGGAATTGTAGGATGCAAAAATTAGTGTGATGTACTTTCAACCCCAAGTTCTTTATAAAAAAATCTAGGCAATAGGGATTGGCCACCAATTTCGAGGTATAAAAATCGATCGGTCCATGAAGTGCCCTAAAAATCTATATGCTTTTAACGTTGGCTGATAGACGTATTTTATACGTCTATATCGAGTACTTTTATGACTTAGAAATAGCAATTTCACGAGGCTTTTGGCTACTAATATGTGTTTTTGAGTTATATTGTGAGTTTCAGGGTTATAAGTGAACTTATAGGATTTATAGAGCCTTTATTAAAGATTTCGAAGAAGGGTGCAAAGTGCAACATTGAAAACGATGCCAAAGAATAAATATGTCCACCTTGCGGACGCAAGCCTCCAAGGCCTTGCCCTCGCAAGGTAGACAGAAAGATGCATTGCCCGTTCAAGACCCTTGATCTTTCGTGAACGAACCCAATGTATTGAATGATACTTTATTTAAATAAGCAATAGAGTAGATGCAAGTGAAACCTCAATCCTAGATTTCCCTCCTCCCTAAGATCTTTATAAAGTGTAATTGTTGCTTAGTTAATTAGATTTACTGTTTTAGTAGAATAAATTAGATTAAATAAAACAAATAAAAAACCCCCCTTAGTTTAAATTGCTACCAATATACCTGGCATTAGTATTTTTATTGTCTCTGTGGTTCGACCCTTGCTTCCCAAGCTATTCTACAATAGTCTTGTGCACTTGCAAGGAATTAATTAAAATAAGACACGATCAAGTTTTTAGTGTCGTTGCCAGGGACAAGCTAGTTTGAACAGTTGAATCGAGAGGATCCTCTGGCTGATCCTCCAATGGATAACAACAATAATTAAATTCCTGAAAATCCGGTTCCTCCGGTAAATTTAAATCAAAGAAGGGAAGAACCTGCTGATAGAAATATGGAAGTAATAATCAATCAAAGAACTATAAATGATTATGGTCGACCCATGTTGAATGCAACACCATCATATTTAGTTTTACCAGAAGCGGTAAGAAACTTTGAACTTAAAGGTCACTTTTATAACATGTTGCCTTCATTCCATGGATTGCCATCTGAAGATCTAGTAACTTTTGTTAAGGAATATGGTTTTATGACTGATAATTTTCCGTTAGGAGGTTTGACCGAAGATCAGATAAAAATGAGATATTTTCAATGTGCATTAAAAGATGCGGCGAGAAGATGGTTTATGAATCTAGCACATAGAATTGTTTATACATTGGCTCAATTATATGATTTGTTTATGGGTAAATTTTATCAACATGCATCTCTTTCAGAATATAGAAAGCAAATTATGTCTATTCAAACAAAACCAGGATAGACATTCCATAAAGCATGGGATAGATTTAAAATTGTACTTATTTTGTGTCCCCATCATAATTTATCTCAAGATGTGTTAGTAACTCAGTTTTATCATGCTCTTTCGCCTGCCTTGCAAACTATGGTTGATAATGTAGCCGATGGTTCTATTAATAAAATGACACCAACTGAATTAGAAAACTTGCTTGAGATGTTAAGTGCAAATTCCCAACACAAAAGTACAAGAGGAAAAAGTAGAAATTTGTTTCAAGTCCAAGAAGATTCAGATACTCAAGCTCAAATAGCTCAAATAGCTCAAATGAGGCTCAAATTGAACTTTTGCAAAATAGAACACAAATTCAAGAAGCATGTACTATCTATGGATTAAATTCTCATGCTACTAATTTGTGTCCATCTAGTGCTGTGTATCCTGAACAGGTTAATGCGATGAACATGTACCCTCAAAGACAAATGAATGATCCCTTTTCCAACACATACAATCCAGGTTGGAGGAATCATCATAACTTTTCGTGGGGAGGAAATAAGTCATTACATCCTCAACAATTACCTAAGCAAGGACAACTGCAGATTGAAGAAGCTCCGAAATCGAAAGGATTAAATAGTGGACAAGTTGCTCTTAATAAATATTTATTGGAAACTGTGGAAAGATTGCAGAAAGATCTTGCAAAATATCAAGAAAGAGAAGAAGGGAAGTTCCCTAGTCAAACAGAACAAGCGAAATCTTTCACTACTTTGCGAAGTGGTAGAATCATTAGAGAAGAGGTAAGTAACCCTACTCAATCTACTAATGTGCCTGATAAAATAGATAACCATGGTAAAGAAGTTGAAAAGGATAAAAGTGAAAATATTCAAGTAAAAGATAAAGAGGTAGAAAAAGAAATTTCAAATAAAGAAGGTCAAGATAAAGAAAAAGTCACTCAAGAAAAAGCGCAAGAGGCAGAACCTCTTGAGGAACCATATGTTGCTCCTTCACCATATGTTCCTCCAATACCATTCCCTGGTAGACTAATGAAAAACAAGATGGATAAGCAATTTACGGAAATTTATAATATGTTATCCAAAGTAAATATTAATCTCCCTTTGCTTAATGTCATTAAAAATATTTCGTCCTATGCTAAGTTTTTCAAAGATCTCCACTCAAATAAACACTAATTTGAAAAGAATGAGAAAATAATTGTTTCTGAAAACGTTAGTGCAGTATTACAACTTGAACTTCCTCCTAAATTAAAAGATCGAGGTAGTTTTAATATCCAAGTCTCCTTGGGTAGTTCTAAAAAGATGAAAGCTATGCTAGATCTAGGAGTGAGTATTAATTTAATGTATTTCGCTGTTTTTAAACAATTAGGGTTGGGTGAATTAAAACCCACTACTATGTCCTTACAGTTAGCCGACCGTTCGGTCAAACATCCTTTAGGAATAGTAGAGGACATTCTGGTGCAGGTTGATAAGTTGATTATTCCAGTTGATTTTGTGGTTCTAGAGATGGAAAGAAAGATATGCACTAATAATGAAGTTCTTATTCTATTAGGAAGACATTTTATGGCCACTGCTAATACCATGCTTAATGTGAAGAATGGTAAACTTTCAATGTCAATTATGGGAGAAACTGTAGAAATCTCAGTTTTTGATGCGTTAGATAGACCGAGTGACATGAATGCATGTTTCTCAATTGATGAAATTGAAAATCTTACAGCCTAAAGCTTTGAAGCAAATTTAAATGATGATGAGTTAGAGAAAGATAAGTTTGGAGTAGATGATGATGACAGAATCTTCTCCCATGTAAGAATCGACATAGAAGAGTTAGAAAGAGAACTCCAAGAGACCGATGCTAGGAAAGAGAAGGAAATATTAGAAGCTATCATGAATGATAGTGAAGATAAGGAAGAAGTAGAAAATCAAAAATCAGAAAATAGTTCTGATAAAATAGAAATTGATGAGGAAAAAGAAGAGATTCTTAAGGAGGATGATAAAGAAGAAAAAGTGAAACTGGAAATTC
This sequence comes from Codonopsis lanceolata, assembly GCA_013146195.2. Taxonomy (NCBI): domain Eukaryota; kingdom Viridiplantae; phylum Streptophyta; class Magnoliopsida; order Asterales; family Campanulaceae; genus Codonopsis; species Codonopsis lanceolata. Next base: position 58,831,324 of record CM028380.1, on the reverse strand, counting down.
CTAAATTTATTCCATCTATTAAATCCCCTCCTGAATTGGAATTAAAGCCATTACCATCCCATTTTAAATATGCATTTTTAGGGGAAGGTAAAACTTTACCTGTCATAATTGCTGCAGATTTAACAGAAGAACAAGAATTAAGCCTGTTAAAAGTACTATGGACTCATAGAGAAGCGATAGGTTGGTCCTTAGCAGATTTGAAAGGTATCAGTCCATCTATGTGTATGCATAGAATTCATTTAGAAGAAGGTAGCAAACCTTCTAGAGAACGACAAAGAAGACTTAGCCCTCATATGGAAGAAGCAGTTAGAAAAGAAGTGCTTAAGCTTCTTGATGCGGGTATAATTTACACGATATCTGATAGTAAATGGGTTAGTCAAGTCCAAGTAGTTCCAAAGAAATCAGGAATTATTGTTGTTAAGAATGAGAAAGATGAGTTAGTTCTCACACGAGCTATTACTGGTTATAGGATGTGCATTGATTTGAGGAAACTAAATGCGGGTACAAGGAAAGATCACTTTCCTTTGCCCTTCATTGACCAAATCCTTGAAAGATTAGTTGGCTATGAGTATTATTGTTTTCTTGATGGTTTTTCTGGTTATAATCAGATTCCACTTGCACCGGAAGATCAAGAGAAAACCAAATTTACATGTCCCTTTGGTACCTTTGCGTTTAGGAGAATGCCCTTTGGATTATGTAATGCGCCAGCTACTTTTCAAAGATGCATGATTTCTATATTTTCTGATCTAGTGGAAAGATATGTGGAAGTATTTATGGATGATTTCTCAGTATTCGGAAATTCTTTTGATCATTGTCTAAAAAATCTAACTTCGGTTCTAAAAAGATGTTGCGAAACAAACTTGACCTTAAGTTGGGAGAACAGTCATTTCATGGTTAAACATGGGATAGTTTTAGGACATGTGGTGTCTAACAAAGGAATTGAAGTTGATAAGGAAAAAATTGAAGTTATAACACAATTACCTCCCCCAACTATAGTCAAGGGTGTTAGAAGTTTTCTAGGACACGCAGGTTTTTACAGAAGATTTATAAAAGACTTTTCAAAAATCTGTAAACCTTTATGTAATCTTTTGGCAAAAGATACTGAATTTATTTTTGATCAAGAATGAATTAATGCATTTAATTTGTTAAAAAAACAATTAACATCATCTCCTATTTTAACCAACCCTGATTGGTCTCTCCCTTTCGAAATCATGTGTGATGCGTCGGATTTCGCAATTGGAGCCGTGTTAGGATAAAGGATAGACAAGAAATCTCATGTGATTCATTATGCGAGTAGGACGTTAAATGATGCACAACTCAATTATACAACCATTAAAAAAGAATTTTTAGCAGTTGTGTTTGCATTAGAAAAATTTAGATCCTATTTGTTAGGTTCAAAAGTAATTATATTCTCTGACTATGCAGCCCTAAAATACTTATAGAGTAAGAAAGAGGTAAAATCTAGAGTCATTAGATGGATGTTATTATTGCAAGAATTTGACATTACTATTAAAGATAAAAAGGGAACAGAAAACATTGTAGCCGACCACTTGTCTGGGTTGGAATTTTTACCTTTGCTTGAACGTCAATTTCTTGATAATAAAATTCCTATGAATGAAGATATCATTAATGAACAATTGTTAGCAGTTAAAATTTTTGAACCGTGCTATGTTGATTTTGTTAACTACCATGTTGCAGACATTATAAATCCTGATTTTGATTTTTATCAAAGAAAGAAATTTTTAACTGATGCAAAAAAATATTTTTGGGAAGAACCATATTTATTCAAAATATGTTCAGACTCCATAATTATAAGAAGTATTCCAGAACAAGATCAACAAAGTATTTTGACATTCTGTCATGAATACTTTTGTGGTGGTCATTTTAGTGGTAGCAAAACTGCTAGGAAAATCATGCAATCTGGTTTATATTGACCTACTGTTATTAGAGACTCTGAAATATTTTGCAAAACATGTGATAAATGCCAAAGGACTAGCGGAATTAGTAAGAGGAATGAGATGCCCTTACATAATAATTTAGTGGTTGAAATTTTTTATGTTTGGGGTGTTGATTTTATGGGTCTTTTTCCAGTTTCAAATGGTTGTGAATATATTTTAGTTGTTGTTAACTATGTGTCAAAATGGATAGAAGCCATTGCTACCCGAAATAATGATGGTCAAACTATTGTTATGTTTTTGGATGATATATTTTCTCGGTATGGAGTACCGAAGGCAGTAATTAGTGATCAAGGAACGCATTTCACCAATCGGTTGTTAAATGTGAGCCTTAGAAAACACGGTGTAACTCACAAGCTAGCTACACCATATCATCCTCAGACTTCTTGTCAAGTAGAAGTTAGCAACAGACTGATAAAAGCAGTCCTTGAAAAGACTGTTAGACCAAATCGTAAGGATTGGGAATCAAAGTTTAAAGATGCTCTTTGGGCATATCGCGCTGCGTACAATTGGAATGAGTCTTTATAGGATGGTGTACGGCAAAGCATGTCATTTGCCAGTAGAAATTGAACATAAAGCTTATTGGGTCATTAAAACCCTTAATTTCAACTTAACTTTAGCCGGTGAAGAACGTCTTTTTTAGTTAAATGAGTTAGAAGATCATATGTTAAATTTGTATGAGAATGCAAAAAACTATAAAGAAAAGACCAAAAGATACCATGATATGGAAATTTCTAAAAAGATGTTACGTCCAGGATTGAAAATGCTTCTTTTTAATTCTAGACTTATATTATTTCCAGGTAAATTAAAATCGAAAATGTCCGGTCCTTTCATTATAGTACGAGTTTACCCACATGGAGTCGTCGATATTAAGAATCCAAAGACCAATGAAGTATTTAAAGTTAATGGTCACCGACTCAAACCGTACTTTGAACAATCGAACTCATTCGTTTCTCTGACACCGAGTCCCTCGAGAGAATAGGTTTGCAGTTGGGTCGAGCCAAAGACGATAAACAAGTGCGCTAGGTGGGAGGCAACCCACTTTGATGAAATTTTATTTGCTTTCGTAGTGTAATTTAAATATGTTGTTCTCCGTCTTATTTAATTATGGACATTTTAATTAAATGTTTTCCATTATTGGCATAATTTAAGTTTGGGGGAGAAAAGCATCTTAGTGTTGTATTTATATGTTTTTAATATTTTAGTTTAGAAGTTTTTGTAGAATTTTCAGAGTGCAGGAAAGAAAACGGTCTTAACGGAAAAGAGCGAATCGAAGACCGCGCTCAAGGCACAAAATGCGAGTCTAAAACCTTGCTTACGCGCTAAAAAGGCTATTAATGACAGTTCACGCGTGACTCATGCAACGGCAAGCCCAAAAACCCATGCCCCCATAAGCATGCATCATCTTCTGTGCCCTTTAACTGGGTACCTTGAGGGCGCAAGGTATAAATACCATGCGGCCGCAAGGCCCTCTTTATAAGCTGAAGCAAAGCAGCCACAGCAATTCACAATTCAGCTTTTTCCTCTCAAAACCATCCGGCAATCTCTCTCTCTCCCTCAAGAATTCCGACAAAGCTCCCTAATTCCAACCAAGTCCCAAGATTCAAGTGCCTCTCTCCTTCAAGCTCCATCATCTCCATCCTCCATATCACCCCATTCAAGCTTTGAAGAAGAAGTGCTGCCACTTTTGTCGACGTCGAAGCTTCAGAATTCCAGCCAACCCACCATCACAATTAAAGCACTACAATCCACGTATCTTCTATCCCTTCTTCATTAAAATTTTGATTCGTCAAATTTTTGCATGTTAGGGTGTTAGAATTATTTTTACTATTTTGACTTGCATGCTTTAGTTGTTTTAGTTACGTTGTTTGTTTTTAAACTTTTTAGAGAATAGATTTATTTTCTGGTCCATATAATGGCCCCCAAGCGTAGAAACACCGGACCGTCCTTGTCCCGCTCCGAAGAGGAGGAGCAACATTATGACCCCACTAGGTTCGTATCATACGAGGCATCGGAGAGCTACACTAGGAAGCTCTCCAAAAGCATAATCCCTAAGAGGGGATTTAAGGTTAAGGACTTTGCTCTCCCTACCCACTTCGCCCGTCGAAGGTGGGGCAATCTTTGTGCGACCCCGGGCATGGCCATCGTGGCCTTAGTCCGTGAATTCTACGCCAACGGGCGTATTTTTATTTCTAGTGAGATGGTTGACGTTAGTGCTGTTAGGGGTAGGAATGTCGATTTTTCGCCCCAGAGTATTAACCATTATTTCAGCACTCCTAATTTTGCGAGTGGTACTAACCAGTACAGTATCCACATCGCTAATCCTGTCCCTCTCCCGGTGTTAAATGCGGCTATCGCAACACCTGATGCGGTTTGGACCTTCCATCAAGGTCCACCGTTTGGCCCCCACACCATGGATGAGACCCATCTCACGAACACAGCCAAGGCTGTGTTCAAATTTATTTGTGCACGTCTTATGCCTTTCAGCCACCAAGCACACGGTGTCTTGGCATAAGGCCATTTTGATCTACACCATTCTGAGTGCTCGTTTGTTGCAACTTATTTGGAGTGACTTTTGGTTTTTAGCTTTTGAAAAGTCATATTTAGAGTGTTTGTTTCAGCTTATAAGCTCAAAGTCAATAAGTAAGGTACAACACCCTTTATGCATTGAAAAGCCAAAGCCAAAAAGCCAAAATATTAAGCTTTTTTAGTTTTTTTTTAAAGATGAAGACAACTATTCATTAATAAATATTTGATTAGATCCATTTTATCCTTTTATGAAATATACATAAAAATATGAATACTAATTTTGAATTTTTTTTAACAAATAATTATAACAACTCATAAGCAGTTTTTCAACATCTGTAACGAACTGTCTATCATGCAATCAACCACAAGTCATTCAGCCATCAGCTTAACCTATCAGTCATAAGTCATAAGCCATCAGCCACAACAAACGACCCCTGAGTGGTGGGTCTGCTGATGCAGGGCGTTTGATCAACGCCCAAATTCAGACCCTTATTAGAGGTACGACTAACTCGGGATTCGTTTTCCCGAGTTTGATTACCGGACTGTGTAGTGGAACTGGAGTCGTTTAGACTCCAAATTAGGAGAGAGTTCTGGCAGTCCCTGACATTACTAGGGCGCTTCTGTTTGCGCACCCTCGCCAGCCACGTGAGGAACCTCAAGAGGAGGAGGATCCTTTGGAGGCTATCTCCAATAGGCAGGGGGAAATCCTACTACAGCAAGAGATGATTAGTTAGCAGTTGGCACAAATGCGCGCCGACCAGACTAATCTCTTTGGCTGGGTTAACCAGGTGGGGCACAATGTCTCCACATATTATGGGATGCCACCTGGCACGATCCCCGAGTTTCGTCCTCCTTCGTTATTTCCTCCTGACTCACCATGAGTCGAAGCCCAAGTTTCTTCTTCTTTCGTTAGACGGGCCACTTATTTCCTTTTGATTTTTCTCCTCCATCAACGCTTTCATAGGACATTCCTCAATTTTAAGGACAAAATAAAATTTAAGTTTGAGGGGGGGGGGGAGGGAATTCTAAGCCCAGGGCCTTTGCAAGTCCCAGCCTAAGGAAGAGTGGAGTTGGGCTACGTTTTGTAGGGTGAGGGAAAATTTTTGTCCCTCTATCGTGTCTCCTCCTCACTCTATTTTCTTGCTTTTTATATTTTCTTATTTTCGGAGATGTTGTCTTGACCAGAATATACTAATATTTGGTTCCTTCGGGGACCCATCAAAAGAGTCATAGTCATCGCCCATCTCCATTTTCTTTATATAAAAATTTTCAAAAATGAAAAAAATAAAAAATGCTTTAATTCAAAATTTTCATTCTCGAGTTCTGGTGTGGTCATGTCAGTCGATGAGGAGTTAATGCAATGAACCACATAAATTTTCCATAGATTATTCTGGAATTTACTTGATTCTGCAAAATTCTTGATTTTCTCCAAATCTTTGTGCACTTATACCAGTCATGATTATGGATTGATTTGAATTTTTTTACTAAGTTTATATAGCACACATTTCATTTTAGCAACAAGAAATGCACAAGAATATGATGAATAGCCGTCCTAACATGATTGTTGCATTAAATTGTAACTTAGGGTCAATTGCATGATCGTTAGATCCCTTGGATTTTTCTTACTAATATATCTCAAGCACACTTTTGAACCATGTATGCATGTTAGTCTTGATTGCCCCTACATCTTTTCTAGCGAATGCTTATGTGAAATCCAGTGATGCTAAATCTTCAATTCCACAACTTTCATGATGGATATGATATTTTATGTGTTTTGCTTTCTTAAAAACTGCATGAGTATTTTGGCATTAAGATATGATATAGGCCATCTTTGTATCGTTTGAGCCTAAATATTTCCTGACCTTACTAAAAATATCTCTAGTGTCCCCTTTGAGCTTTATTAAAAAGAATGGAGTGTGCTAAGCACACATTGAACCTACATTCGACTTCGTTTCTTTAACTAATATTAACTTAACCCTAAAGCCTATACACTTTAGCCTACCTTTTGAGAGAGTAGGATGTGGGTGGGGAATTAATTTTATGGGACCAATTTTCAGTTAGAAAAGTTTTCCAAAGACTTCTTCTTCCCTGTCGAAATGCAAAAAATAATAATAATAATAATAAATAAGTCGACAAAAAATGTAACGGAAGAAGAAGAGTGCAAGAAGATTCAAATGAAAGAATAACTTTCAAGAGAAAAATATGATAGAAAAGTTTTTTCTGAAAATAGAACACTAGATATTTTTAGCTTGATATATTGTACAAAACAAGTTTGGGGGAAAAGTCCCCACTTGTGGTCTTTGCAGGTCCTAGCCTAATTGGGAAAAACTTCCTTTTGCTTAGAAGTAGTTGGGATTAAAGGTAGTCTTGCTCTCTCACTTTGTATTCTATTCCCTTTCCATCATATCCCCCAACACCTTGGCCTTACATTACAAGCTTATTAAAGACCTATTGATCTTCTTGTCAATGCTTGTGTTGGTTGATTTGATCTGCAAGCTCACTGTGTTAGCATAATCTTAGCTATTGCAAGTAACTGGGGTATGAAAGCATTGTATGTCATACATAGGAAGTGCATGGGATGGTTGTATAAGTATTGAAAATCTTTGGTGTTCTCTCTTTCTGTGATAGCCCGGGTTTGGATGGTAGATCGCATGCTCTATGTTGCATTAGTTTAATTAAAAATTCTGATTTTTAGAATGAATGATGTGCTTTGCTAAGTAAAACTGTTTAAGTTAAGATATTCTCTATGACTGGTTATCACACACACACGGAGAAATTGAGACCGGTAGCAGTTTGAGTATAAATCAGATTGTTTTGTGAATTAGTCTACACATATGTGGTGAGCATCATTCTGAGACAACTGTGATATGCTATGCTTGTGACTTGAGATTGAAACCAAAAAGATTTTTGTTTATTTATTGTTTTTAGAGTAATTTTACTTGCTTTTGTATTTATAAGTATTGTTTACTCGTGGGCGAGCACAGTATAAGTTTGAGGGTATTTGATAGACGTATTTTATACGTCTTTATCGGGTACTTTTATGACTTAGAAATAGCAATTCCACGAGGCTTTTGGCTACTAATATGTATTTTTGAGTTATATTGTGAGTTTCAGGGTTTAAGTGAACTTATGGGATTTATAGAGTCTTTATTGAAGATTTCGAAGAAGGGTGCAAAGTGCAACATTGGAAACAATGCAAAAAAAGAAATATGTCCACCTTGCGGCCACAAGCCTCCAAGGCATTGCCCCTCGCAAGGTAGACAGAAAGATGCATTGCCCGTTCAAGACCCTTGTGGATGCAAGGTGTAAACACAATGCGGCCGCAAGGCCCCCAGAAACCGCCTTTACAGGTGTTTCACCTGGATTGAACCTCCTATTCACCTACAACACCTTGCTATATATAGTAGACGATAGCCAAAGCCAAAGGACGTCCAGAAATTCTTAGGGAACGGTTCTAATACCGATTTTAGTTTGTAATACATAATTTAGTAATTGTAATTATAGTTTTGAATATCGATTCATGTATTCCTTCATCCTGCTATTTGGTTCATCGTCAAGGATGAACTAACCGTCCGTTAATCTAGGAATTGGGAGGTAACTTGTATCGAATCTATTGCTTAATATATTTTTATTCATTCAATTCTTGTTGATCATGATGTTTATCAACCCCTTTATTGTCTAGCTTTGACCAAATGAATGGAATCGCAAGTAATAAAGGCCTAGAGGTGCAGATAGCTGCGCGGCCAAATGCATATGTCGTACACTGGCTCACTATCATGATAAATTGACCTTATCGATGCACGAGAGTGATAAGTTAGGGTCAAGTTCATATATATGACCTAAGTGACAGATAGGATCCATATGTTCTTGTTCTTAAGATATAGATTGGATGAATTATTTGGGATAGAGACTGAACTATAATTTGACAAGCTATATCTATCTTTCGTGAACGAATCCAAGGTATTGAATGATACTTTATTTAAATAAGCAATAGAGTAGATGCAAGTGAAACCCCAATCCTAGATTTCCCTCCTCCATAAGATCTTTATAAATGCTTCTTAGTTAATTAGATTTACTGTTTTAGTAGAATAAATTAGATTAAATAAAACAAATAAACCCCCCCCCCCCTTAGTTTAAATTGCTACCAATATACCAACAATTAGTATTCTTCTTGTCTCTGTGGTTCGACACTTGCTTCCCAAGCTATTCTACAATAGTTTTGTGCACTTGCAAGGAATTAATTAAAATAAAAACACAATCATTGGCTGATGCAGGGCTAGGCTGGCTTCACCCCGTTGGCCCCTCAGTAAGGGGCGCAAGATGTGATAATTTCGGCCAAAGTTCTCCGTAGCCTCTTTTTCGAGATCATGGATACCCGGACGTGTTTATCGGGTTAAAGGGTAGCAGTCTGAATATTTCTACATGTGTGTACGTGTGTGAGTTATCTAAAAAAAGCAATAAAGGTTTTTTTTTTCTTTTTCAGATATAAAGCCGTAATAAAGCAGTAAATGACCTATCTTTCTATTCATTTATTGATTTTCTCGACTCATTAGTTTGAATCCTCGAAAGGACGGCGTGAGCGAGCATGACGGTCATTCAGATCAACAAATAGAAAGAAAAGTTGGGAAACTATCTATTCCTAATAATTACATTTTGGTCCTAATCCCGAAAATAAAATGACAGAATAAAAGAATATTTACATTTTTGTCAGAAATAATAATAATAAAAGCATAATAAAATAAAATAAAACAATAATATGCTTCCGCTTTCTTTTTGTGTTTTTTTATTTCTTTTTTTTTTTCGGGTTACACGGGTACCAAAAATGAAGCTGCTGCAAGATCTCACGGTTATGCGCACATATATACACAGATATATAAAAATGCAGTATTTAAGTTGTTAAAGAAATATAAGCATATTTAGCCAAAAACCAAAAGAAATTTTAATTTTTAATATATAAAAAAACAAACCAAGTCTAGCCCTCCGTTTTTATTTTATTAAAAATAAAAACAACGTCTCCAGCAGAGTCGCCACTATGAGTGCCCCGTTTTTTCGACCTTTCCCCTGCAACTGAGAAGTGGATGGTTTTTGAAAAAACCTTTCAAGCGCGTGGAATACGTCCGGCCTCAATTGTGGACTCAAAATGTGAATAACAGAGGCGCCATCTTTATTTTAAGGTTAAACAAAGAAAAACAAAAAATAATCAGATTTATAAAAAAGGGTTCGAAAGATAAGTTACGAGTTGGGAAGGGGTTAGGCACCCAACTCGCCCTTTTGGTGTCAAAATAGGTTTTTGGCTAAATATGCGCTTTTATAAAATTAACAGTTTAAATAAAACATTTAAAATATATATGTATATAATGAAATAAATAAAGAAACTTATAGCAGCCTCATTTTAGACTTGCAAATATATTTTATAAAAATTTCGTCTTAATAACGGCTTATTTTAGTGTTATTTGTTATAGAAATTTTGGCGGCATAACTACTTATTTCGTGATATACGAATATTTTAAATATTATTGTTTTGATATAAAAAATAAATAAACTTTAAAGGTACCTACCTTTTGAAGCGTGGGGGTTTTATCCCGTACCAAACCTCCTTCTGGTAGTCCTTAGGGTGTGCTGGCTTTGTCCTTCAGGGAGAGTAAGTCTTTTTTTCTTTTGATGGATTTCGGGCAGCGTGACTGCTCTGTTTGGTTGTTTTCGCCTCGGGATCCGGGCGACACAACTGCTTACTTTGGCTGGATTTGCTTGCTTGCTTGCGTCTGAAATCGGGCAGATCAACTGCTTGCTTCGACTGGATTTGATGTCTGGAATCGAGCAGGACAACTGCTCTTTTTGGTTCTTTTGAACCGGTGAAATAGGGCAGAAACCTAGCAAGGTAACTAGGGTTCACTTTGGCTGGAGAGTTTGAGTGTTTAGGGAAGAGATTTGGCAGTTTGACAGAACTTCGGGGCTAGGGAGGAAAATAACATCGACGTTCTCTCGGGAGAACTTCACAAATTGCGCGGTGAAAGTTTTTCACTGTGTGAACTCTCTTTTTTTCTGAAGTCGGGACCCTCTATTTATATCTGAGGATTGGGGATTCCTTCGCAGCTAAGTATCATCAACTGTGCTTCAACGACTTGTACCACGTGCTGAAAAGGTTGCACCTTAGGTTAACTGCACCAGTAACCTTTGAACTATGGGCACTGCCCATATTGGTTGTGGGTGTCGCGCCGTGGATGGGTGTGGGCTGCGCCCATAGCGTTTTCCTTTCTGATTTTTGGCACTTTGGCCCGGAAGTTCACTGTTTATGCATTCTTTTTTTTTTTTTTTGCATTTTCAACCATGTAACTTGACATTCGTTAGTCCTTTTAACAGGTTTTGATATTTTATGACATGTCATATACCATGGGTATGAAATTGGGGTGTCTACAGTACCAAAAGGGCATGTAAAAGTTGTCTTTTCTTGATCCTAAGGCGAAATATGAATCTGATTATATCCTAAGAAGTCATCAAGAAAATAGTAGTATTCATGGCCCGTTAATCTCTCTAAGATTTGGTCAATGAAAGGTAAAGGAAAGTGATATTTCCTTGTGGCCGCATTTAACTTTTGCAAGTCAAGGCACATTTTATAGCATGTAATTGTTCTCATAGGAATTAACTCGTCTTTCTCATTTTTAACGACTGTAACTCCTGATTTCTTATGAACTAGTTGGACTGGATTTACTCATTTACTATCTGAGATGGGGTAGATTATACCCACATCTAGAAGTTTCAAAACTTCTTTCCTAATTGCTTCTTCCATGTGGGTTAAATCTTTGTTGGTGTTCTCTCGAAGGTTTAAAACCTTTTTCTAAATGTATCTTGTGCATGCACATAGAAGGGCTTAGTCCTTTCAAATCTGCTAGAATCCATCCTATAACTTCTCTATGTATCCATAAAACCTTTAATAAACTTTCCTCCTGTTTTTCTATTAGGTCTAATGCAATAATAACATGAAAAGTTTCACCTTCCCCAAGAAATGCATATTTCAGATGGGATGGTAGGGGTTTTAATTCAAGTTCTGGAGGAGATATGATGGACATGACTAGTTTAGGGTTTTTATTTCCCACTTGTTCATGAAGAGTATCCTTAGGAAGGACCTCTTCTAATTTATTCAAACTTTCTATGATATCTTTGACTTCTTCATTTTCATCGTCACTTTCTCCAGTTATTACTTGTTTTAATTTATCTTCTTTATGATCTGTGACAAGGCATTGGGCTACTAAGGTGTCTATTTCATCTATTGAAATACATCCATTCATGTCACTTGGTCTATTCATGGCATCAAAAACAGAAATTTCTATTGTTTGATCCATTGCCGACATAGACAGCTTACCATTCTTCATATTAATGACTGTGTTGGTCGTGGCCATGAAAGATCGTCCTAACAAAATAGGAGCTTCATTATTGGTACACAATTTTCTTTCCATCTCTAAGATCACAAAGTCAACGGGTATGATTAGCTTATCGACTTGTACTAGGATATCTTCATCTATTCCTAAGGGATGTTTGATCGAACGGTCAGCCAATTACAAGGACATAGTTGTGGGTTTTAATTCTCATAAACCTAATTGCTTGTAAACGTGAGGCATTAAATTTATACTAGCATCTAGATCTAGCATAGCTCTCATATTTTTCTAATTACCCACAGAAATTTGTATGTTAAAACTGACAGGGTCTTTTAACTTAGGTGGAAGTTCATGTTGCAATACGGCACTCGCATTTTCAAAAACAATTATCTTTTCATTCTTTTCAAACTTGTGATTCTTAGTGTGAAGATCTTTGAAAAACTTTGCATGTGATGGAATATTTTTGATGACATTAAGTAAAGGAAGATTTATATTTACCTTTGACATGGTTGCAATGGTTTGTTTCCTCCCCACAAAAAGTTTGGATGATTCCTCCAACCAGGATTGTACATGTTGGAATATGGATATATGGATAATTCTTTGGTCTTTGATGATATGAGTTCATAGCATTGGCCTGCTTAACATAAGGAGTACTAGATGACTAGAAATTAGTAGCATGGTTGTTTAATCCACAAATAGCACATATTTCATACACATGGGATCTGTTTGCATGCATTAGCCACTTGGGTTTCCAAGTCATTTATTCCGGAATTAGCAGCAGCTCAATATCCATTATAATTATTTTGCATGCATTGGCCTGCTCAATATCTTTTATTTTGCATGCATTGGCCTGCTCAATATCCATTATAATTATTTTGTATTTCATACAAATTCTTAGGCTTTCCCCTAACACTTTTCTGTTGTGAATTAGATCCTAACATCTCAAATAGTTCTTCCACTTGTGTTGGTGTTTTTCCTCTTATCGAGTCACCAGCTGCACTATCAACCATAGTCTGAAGGTGTGGGGGGGTGAATGATAAAATTGCATGACTAAGACATGTTTTGGAAAGTTTTGTTGTGGGCAAGCAATTTGTAAATTCTTAAACCTATCCCAAGCTTCATGAAATGACTCTCCTTGTTCTGGCTGAAAGGTCATGATTTACTTTCTATACTCTGATAAAGATGCATGTTGCTAGAATTTACCAATAAACAAATCATAAAGTAGAGTCCAGTTATAGATACTTCCAAGGGCTAAGTTAATGTACCACTTTTTAGCTGCATCTTTCAATGCACATTGAAAGTAGCGCATTTTCAATTGGTCCTCAGTCAGACCTCCTAACAGGAAATTTTGAGTCATATGAGCGTACTCGCGCACAAAGGAAACACGATTTTCAATCACCATACCATGAAAGGTAGGCAACATGTTATAAAAGTGTCATTTCAGTTCAAAGTTTATAACTGCAACAGGCAATACAAGACAGGATGGTGTAACATCTAACATGGGACGAGCATAATCGTTCATTGTTCATTGGTCTTCTTCAGCCGCCATTGACACCGGAAATCGTAGTGTCATTCAAAGAGGTTCATGTATTGACCAAGACTCTTGAAGAATACAAAAGAAATACATTGAAGAATACAAAGAGATAAAGATTATTGGAGTTCCCAAGAATAAGATACACTCATCTACAACTTATGATGTTGTATGTAATCTTATCTTCTACATAAGTCATGTAATGTGAGAATGAGAAAAAAAATGAGGAGGATTATTTGAGTGTTTATTTATAAAACATGGATTGTAGCTTTATGCTCTCCTAAATTAGTTTTGTATCTCTTAGGTGGATTCCTTAGAGTGGTGAACTAGCCTTCAACTCAATATCTCTTCGGTGGATTCCATTGGGTGACGAGTTTCCTAGTCCTACATCCTTGGGTGGATTCCTTAGGTGGTGGACATTTTCCTATCAATTTCCATTGTTTCCAATTTTTCCAGTGTCAAATTGGTATCAGAGCTGAAACCTGGCTTTTAGTTTCGATTAAAGGTATTAATTTATCCTTTTTACTCCATTTCTCTTTCCATATTGAGTATCTATATCCTTCTTCGTTTATTAAAAAAAAAAGATTGATTCACATTGGCCCTTCATCGAAACTGTAACTTCACATCTTGTTGATTGGTCAAAACCACCCATCTTTGATAAATGTTTGGATCATTGTGAAGTTTGTGGATCAAATGCATCGAAATTAGTTGGTGTTATACGGAAGAACTCCATTTCAAATGTTTGTCCATTAATTCAACAAAGTGATTCAAAGTGTTTTCTTGAAGATTTCAAAACTATTTATTTTTTTGAGGATCCATTTGATATCAACAATTCAAGCTCTACTCTTTCTTGGTTCATTCAAAAGTTAATCATTGAAAATTTTGTATCGACTCGATGGACCGATTGGATGGATATTGTAACAAATGCTATCAAGTTCAAAGTTTGCCGAACAGTTGAAGGTAAAATTCAAGTGTTAGCAATTCACCTCGTCGGAGCAACAAATGATCTTGATGCAATACTCAAAATTCGAGGACGAATTTTCTTCAAGTGGGGGAGTATGACACCGAAAATCGTAGTGTCATTCAAAGAGGTTCATGTATTGACCAAGACTCTTAAATAATACAAAAGAAATACATTGAAGAATACAAAGAGATAAAGATTATTGGCGTTCCCAAGAATAAGATACACTCATCTACAACTTATGATTTTGTATGTAATCTTATCTTCTATATAAGTCATGTAATGTGAGAATGAGAAGAGGAGGAGATTATTTTGAGTGTTTATTTATTAAACATGGATTGTAGCTTTGTGCTCTCCTAAATTAGTTTTGTATCTCTTAGGTGGATTCCTTAGAGTGGTGAACTAGCCTTCAACTCAATATCTCTTTGGTGGATTTCGTTGGGTAATGAGTTTCCTAGTCCTGTATCCTTGGGTGGATTCCTTAGGTGGTGGACATTTTCCTATGAATTCCCATTGTTTCCGATTTTTCCGGTGTCAGCCATGTTTGGAATTACATCTTCTTCCATATGATTATTCACTGGGAGTGGATTATTAATTGAAGGATCATCTCGGGGATCTTCCATGTTTAATGGTCCTTGATTAACAGCATTTCATACAGGTGGAGGATTAATAAGATTATCAGGGTCCCCTTGGTTTCTACCTAGGTTATTGATATTCTGATTTAATTCCGTCAGTGTAGGATTCTGCGATCTTCGGTCGTGCATGCAATGCACACTCAAATGATTATTAATTAAAAACTTGTTTTTGTGTTTTTTTTTAACTAAACATTACCTAATAAACTAACTAAAAGTTAACTTATCCCCAGTAACGGCGCCAAAAACTTGATAGCTTATTTATTTACATCGCAAGTGTACGAATCAATATAGAGTATAGTGATTGAAAAGCAAGGGTCGAACCACATAGACAAGAAGCAATTAAGGTAAGTAAACGGGTAATAATTATAACTAAGGGGGGTTGTTTGATCAATTATATCGAATTTAACTAAACTAATTTATTCTACTAGTAATCGATTAATCTGAGGGCAACAGTTATTTAGCAGCAGGCAAACACAGTTTAAGAAGATCTGATTATGGAGGGGAATCTAGGAGTTATGACTCACTTATATCTACTCTAATGCTTTTTTGTCTAATGTATCAATCAATATGTCTTAGGTTCATTCACGAAGGAAAGGAGTGGTACGCTATGGGTTACGATTTGCAAATTTAGTGGCACTAAGTTGAATTATATTTCAGTATTCATTCAATAATTCAACCGTGGATATACATGAAGATCAAGAGCATAAGAACCTAAACCTAACTTATCACTTTCATGCATTGATAGGTTTAATTTATCATAGAGGTGGGCCAATATACGACATATGCACATGGTCATGCAGTTATCCGCACCCCTAGGTCTTTAAACTATTGCGATACCATTAATTAGGAAAAAGCGAAATAGCAAAGAGATTGAAAAACTCTATCATCAAGAAGATTTGATTGAATAATAAATTAATATAAAGTAAAAGATTCGATACAAGTTGCCTCCAATTCCTAGATATGAGCGGTTAGTTCATCTTCAATGATGAACTAATCAATTGGATGAATGAAAGAATGAACGATCTCTTTAAACTATGAATACAAACTAATAAAAATTGTATACTATTGCTAAATTTTGGACCGCTTTTACTTAGGGCTACATGGTTTATAGTTACAGGGTTAGAATTAGGTTGAGGCAGAAAATCTCGTCTTTAGTGAAGTCGGTGGCTTACGGTCGCAAGGTGATGGAGGCATGCGATCGCAAGTTTTGTGATTCTCCGGGGCTGTCAGTCTGTGGACCTTACGGGGGCCAAGGTCCTGAGGGCATGCGACTGCAAGGTCTTCAGGCGTTTTTTGGTCCTTCTTCTTTTCTAACTTTGTACTTTGCACCCTTTTTCAACTCTTCACCTAAAACCTTCAAGAAATCCTTAATTTCATCCAAAACCCTAAAACTCACAATTAAGCTTCAAAACACATATTAGTAGCCAAAAATCTTGTGGAATCGTTATTTCTAAGCTGAATAAGTACCTCATAGATGCATATAAAACACGTCTATCATTGTCTGCTAAGCTTGGTGGTCCCATGCTAATCGAGCTCGTGATTGACACGTGGTGTTCGTTTGTGTTTTGCTCGTGACCTGGTTTAAGTCGGGGATATCAATGTTAATATCAAATTTGGAGGATAAAGTGAAATGTTATTAAGATTATCAAAATAATATATATGTTAGACTCTTTGACTCGAATATAGGGAGTATTTACCAGAGAACAAGTTAAAAAAGAAATGGGTTAATAAAAGAAGTTATAATATCCAAGAAGATGAAGAAGAAAAATAATGAAAAACTCAATTGTTGAATCTGTGCTTTTTGCTATAAAAGAAAGTAAAAATTTACAGTTTACACTATCAGATTTTTGTACTATTCTTCAAGCCCCTGGATATTTAATTTTGGGACATTTTGTAATCAACTTATCTTCCCAAAAGGCAAATGATTTGAATTTCTTCCCCCTGATTAGTCTAACTAGATTATATTATGAGAAAGTGTGAGTTTTGGAATACAATTTTTTTATCAGTGCACACCTCTTCTTCTTCCATAGTCTTTCTTTGAGAAGTTAGTATTGACATTTTTTTCTCCTAAGGGGGCATGTGAAGGGATCAAATCGGAGACCTTACACTTTGTAAAGCCACATCTCTACCATTGAGCCACCCCCTTAGGGACTAGTATCGACATATTTCATCTTCAATTCCTCCTTAAAAACACTTATTATTTTGGGGGGGGGGGAAGGGGGAGAGAAGGGTTGTTCATGAACAAAAATTGGAGATAGAGAGGGAGGAGGGGAAGACATTTATATTCTTCTTTGGGGGGTTATAAATCACTAGGGTTAAAGGATGTCTAGCTGAATAGAGAAACCGGGTGAGGTAGCAAGAACAAGGAAGGGGTTGTGTTCTTAATATAAATAAATAAATAAATAAATAAATAAATATATATATATATATATATATATATATATATATATATATATATATAATGATACAGTCATCATATATATAATAATATAGTCATCATAGCACATCAATTTCTCGCCTAAAATTATTAGCTAAAAGAAAGCTCTAATCTAAATCCATGCACTTGAAGATGAAATATTTCTCATGTTTCTATACCTCAAATTTTGACTGATTTATTGGTAATCATGAGATAGAAATGGTCATTTGGTTTCCCTTCATATGTATATTTAAGAATCTTAAACAATATAAATTGTGACAACCCATCTTACATAAACTCACATTGAGCTTCTACAAAACTCACATAAAACAGTCTATCCTCCAAAACTCACCTATTTTACAAGAAATTTAGTTAAACACCGATAAATCAACAAGAATTACAACAAATTAATGTCACCTTCATTTGATTCAGTTATAATTTCAATCAGTATGCAAAGGTAGTATCTTATGAGCTACTTCCTCCGTTCCCGGAAAAGAGTCCACTATTCAATTTTGGGATGTTTCACTTAAAGAGTCTACTTTCAAAAATTAAAGCATAAAAGTGTTACTCCCCCCGTCCCAAAATTATCGTTTGGGTTGACTTGGCGTACAGTTTAAGAAAACACATTTGACTGAATTATTAATATTGAAATATTGTGGGGTTTCCTTTAAAGCTCATGAATATGTGACTCAAAATTAAAGTAAGAAGAAAAAGTAAGGGTAAAGTGGTAAAAGTGTTGTACTAAAAAGGAAATTTTCAAAGAAGACAATTATTTTGGAATAGACGAAAAAGGAAAGTAAGACAATAATTTTGGGACGGAAGGAGTATTTTATTATTAAAAAACTACTAAAATGTCATTTTCTTAAAAAGTTTGACTTTCAAACTGGGACTCTTTGCCCGGATCGGATGGAGTATTTTTTTTCCTTTTTCATAATTAATGAAGTTTTTTCCTTTTCATTGATGAATATGCTAGCAAAGCATGACATGATTGGTCAACAAATGAAATAAAAAATAAGTTAGTAATGTCGTACAAACTCTCAAGTCAGAATATATGCGCTATAACAGTTAATGACTCAACATACAAATCTGAAACTTTTACGTGAATTTCAATTTCTCTCAATATATTAAAACAAAGCAATTTAAACAATAACAAAAATATCTTGAATAATGAATTAATATTTATAAATTTCACAATATTTGAAACAACAATTGAAAAATTCAACTAAAATTTTCAATTATTTTCTCTAAATTATTATATAAAAATATACATGTTTTATTCTGTAAAATAAAAAACTTCATTGTCACTGTCCCATGGTCTGCATTCTTCATTAACACCACTACCTTCTACCTAGGTTTGAGATTTACAAACGGTGACGAGGAGGTGGTATACGTACGAAGAGGGAATAGGAAGATAAATGTCAAGTAATCTCAACTTGCTAACAAAAGATTCAAAAGTTGGCTTGAAGCCTTAAACAACACCTTATTTAGAATATCAACTGTTTGTTCTGTTGCTTGAATAAACGGTATGCAGACCACACCATTCTCGAAATGTCTGTGTGTTATCCCACAATTCTATATTGGGGCCATTGGGTCAAGAACATCGATAAATAACAATTTTTAGTCTTTTAGTGGATTCCAATCAAAACCTAACTTTACTATTTCCCTCTCTCTTTGGTTTTTGATTTCTTAAATGAAATGTCGTGTATGTAAAAAAATATTATAGTTAACATTTTTTATTTAAGTTTTAGTTTCTTCTTTTGTTTGATTTAATTATTGTTTCTCAACAAGATATGGTTGAAGGTTCTACAAAAAAATGTTAGGTATCGTATTTGATAGAAATTGAATTACTTGAGTAATCCAGTTTATTGATATTGATATTCCTGGAAAAAAAAATGTGTAAGATAATTCTTTCTTTACACTCCTATATAAAATTCTCAAGTCATGTACAAAGCCAAAAAGGAAAGGATATATATATATATATATATATATATATATATATATATATTGCCCTAACCGCCAATGTAACTAACTAACTAACTAACTGCAAGGGCTGAGAAATTATAGGATAGCCCTTAATGAGAAAAAGAAAAAACTAACAACAATCTAATAATGACACCCGACATCCTTGTGAGTTGAGACACAAGAGAAGATGCAGAAGATTGCACTTTAGCCCTTTAAATTTTTGGTAGCTTCCTTTTCCTCAATATGATGAATATTTTCGTTGACTTTAACACACCCTCTCAAGTTGGAAGTGGAGAATAGATTCTTTACTTGCAACTTGCACAACAAATCAGAGAATTGACCACTTGGAAGGGCTTTGATGAAGATGTCAGCCACTTGAAGATGAAGGCAGTAAACTCCAGGAGATAGATGTTGATTCGATTGCAAAATTGATAAGAAAAAGTGATTATGGAAGAATTTCTGATGAATCTGGCTCTGATACCATGATAGGAATTGAATTACTTGAGTAATCCAGTTTATTGATATTGATCTTCCTGGAAAAAAAATGTGTAAGATAATTCTTTCTTTACACTCCTATATAAATTTCTCAAGTCCTGTACAAAGCCAAAAAGGAAAGGATATATATATATATATACTTCCCTAACCACCAATGTAACTAACTAACTAACTGCAAGGGCTGAGAAATTACAGGATAGCCCTTAATGAGAAACAGAAAAAACTAACAACAATCTAATAATGACACCCGACACCCTTGTGAGTTGAGACACAAGAGAAGATGCAGAAGATTGCACTTTAGCCCTTTGAATTTTTGGTAGCTTCCTTTTCCTCAATATGATGAATATTTTCGTTGACTTTAACAGTATTATTTAATAATTAACTTAATTTTTATTAATTTTTTTGTTTTATTTGAGTATAATATAATGAAGAAAAAAAATTTTATGTGTTAAACACACGAATATAAAACTAGTTTTATTAATATGAGTGGACCTTTTTGCACCTAAAAATGTCATATGCTTCTCACTTGAGGGCATTTAAACAACCAAAATTTGACGGATTGGACTAAAGGACCAATTGAAAGTGAGATGGACTAATCCCAAAAAAAAGTAACAAGTGAACGGACCATTACCATTTGTGTTAGTTTGCCAAGATTAAAACGCAAAAAGAAAGTAACAATGAAAAGAAAACAAAAAATGAAGAAAGCTGGCAATATACTCTTCAAAAATCATTAACGGCACAACGTATGTGTACTACACTAGTATCACAAAAACTTTGTTGTTGCGATGGTCGTTGTAGATTGTGGAGGTTGTTAGAGGTTGTCGTAGAAGGTTGTGGTAGACGATGGAGGTTGTTAGCTATGGTGGTAACCGTCGTAGGTTGTTTTCGAGTTGAAGGTGGTGGTGGCTAGCAGAAGTTGTTCATTTAAACTTATTTAAAAGCTTGTGTACAACAGTTAATTCTATCAACGGTTATTGAGATGCATGTGTCATAATCATCTCTATACTATATCATAGATACGGAGACGAAATCTATATATATATATATATATATATATATATATATATATATATATATATATATATATATATATATATATATTTAAAGTTGGTGAGGAGCACTATGGTTGTGCCACCTCACCACCTTTAGATAAATCTTCATTCTAAATCATCCATGTGGAGGTTTTAAAAACCTTTGGTTTTCTAGCCATTAGCTAATAATAATACCTAATAACAATCAATATGATAAGGGGTATTAGTATTAGTATATATAACTTCTTCTATTATCAATAGTAGAAGACTTATATTTAAAAACTTTTACAATTAACATTACTTCTAACCAATGTGGGATAAAACTCTTCAAGGTTAGATATTACTTCTAATGACTCACTTTTAACATCATACTTTAAGCTTTGATATCTTATTCATCCAAAACTTGATTTGGACAAATAAATATATCATTTCGATGTTCTTGCCGAGTAGAACACATTTACACAATTACTTTTGTCAACAAACAAATGACACATAAAGAAATTTGTGCCTCAAGTTGCACAATTTCTTTTACTAAAAACACTAATTTTTTAATAAGTATTATACTTTAACTCTTGATATCTTATTCATCCAAAACTCAATTTGGACAAATAAATATATCATTTCGATGCTCTCACCAAGTAGAACACATTTGCACAATTACATTTACCAACAAACAAATGACACGTAAAGAAATTCGTGCCTCAAGTTGCACAATTTCTCTCACTAAAAACACTAATTTTGTTTAACAAGTATTATACTTTAAGTCTTGATATCTTATTATCAAAAACTCAATTTGGACAAATAAATATATCATTTTGATGCTCTCACCGAGTAGAATACATTTGCGCAATTACCTTCGTTAACAAACAAACGATACGTAAAGAAATTCGTGCCTCAAGTTACACAATTTCTTTCACAAAAAACACTAATTTTTCAACAATAGAAGAGATGTATCCCACATTGGTTAGAAATTGATGTTGGTTTAAAAAATTCTATTATTAAGTACCAATAGAAGAAATGCATCATGCATCATACATTGGTTGGAAAGTGATGTTGATTTTCAAAGTCACTAGAAAACCAAAAGTTTTTAAAGCTTCCACATGGATGCTTTAGAATGAAGATTTATCCAAAGGTGGTGAGGTGGCACAACCATAGTGCTCCTCACCAATTATATATATATATATATATGATAAAATATTTTTACAATTATTACCAATAGAAGATGTATATCTCACATTGGCTAGAAAATGATGTTGAGTTTAAATTATTTTATATTATAACACATTGTTTAAAAATAAAATGTTAGATTTTAAAGTCTTTAAAAGACTAAAGACTTTCACTTTTACAAGAGATGTATCTCACATGGTTACAAAATATTCTACTATTATTACCAATAGAAGAGATGTATCACACATTGGTTAGAAATTGATGTTTGTATTAAAAATATTATTATTAATTACTAATTGAAAAGATGTATCATACATTTGTTATAAAGTGATGTTGATTTTTAAAGTTTTTTGTTAAAAAACTTCTACCATTATTACCAATAGAAAATGTATATCTCACATTGGTTAAAAAATGATGTTGATTTTTAATTATTTTAGATTATATAAAAGACTTACTATTATTAGCAATATAAGATATATATATATATACTTTTGGTTTTCTAACCATTAACTAATAATAATACATAATAATAATCATAATGATAATGGGTATTAGTATTAGTATATATAACTTCTTCTATTGTCAATAGTAGAAGACTTATATTTAAAAAAAATTACAACTAACATTACTTCTAACCAATGTGGGATAAAACTCTTCAAGGTTAGATATTCCTTCTAATGACTCACTTTTAACATCATACTTTAAGCTTTGATATTTTATTCATCCAAAACTTGATTTGGACAAATAAATATATCATTTCGATGTTTTTGACGAGTAGAACACATTTGCACAATTACTTTTGTCAACAAACAAATGACACGTAAAGAAATTTTGTGCCTCAAGTTGCATAATTTCTTTCACTAAAAACACTAATTTTTAATAAGTATTATACTTTAACTCTTGATATCTTATTCATCCAAAACTCGATTTTGGACAAATAAATT
>CM028380.1:58678504-58808225 GCA_013146195.2 Codonopsis lanceolata | reverse complement strand
GACCGAGACAGAGGTCGCGTGCCGCTTCAAAAAGGCACATAACAAAAACAAATAGCAAATAGTGGGTAAGGCCATAACGGCGTCGCCAAAACTTTAACACATGCGGGCGTATTTATAATTAAACAGTGGCGCCCAGGCTAACAAGCTCAAACTAACACAACCTTAGAGATAATGAATCTTGGTCCAAAGATAGAATCATGTGACGCAACAATAGGCATGTATAACAATTTATAACAATTATATACCAAGTCATGGCGGCGTTACGGTAGGACCAACATTAAACTAAGTCTACAACTCTAGTCTAAAATGCTCATAGCAACTAAAAAAACATCTTTGGATAACAAACATAATAAACAAACCAATACATGGTTAAAACAACTAAAGCATGAGCATCATAATTACATAAGGCACGACTAGCACATGTCGGCTCAAAAGATTAAGTACTAATTAACATAAGTACTAATAATCAAACACACAAAGTATTTCTACCCCTCATAAAGTTTATATAACTTTATGTTCCCATCGTCCTTGCCAAAAGAAAAGATATTAAAATTACAAGGTAGCAACCTCGTCACAAGCTTCACCAACGTAACTTAATAATCACTTCGAACCACTCGCACGGCTCGGATCTAGGGAAAACAATCAAAACAAATAGGAGTAAGTCATAAAGACTTAGCAAGTTACTAACATAACTTCCTGTCATGGCATCATGCTCAACAATAATAATTCATGTTATTGCATAATATACATTTCATAAATAATCATGTCAAGGTACTCATACTTAACAATCTCGAGTATCATGTTATCAACAAGTATAACATTTCATTAATTCATTCAACCATCATCTCATATCATATCATATTCACGTAGCACATTATTCGCATATAGCACTCGTGAGTCAATTCATTCAAAAGGGATATGATACCAGATTACCCTTTTCCTCGTGTCGCTCCCTCCCCGCAAAAACACGTGCAAAACCTTTATGTGTCCTCGATATTCCTTTCGTGGATATCGCGTCCCCGAGACATTTCCCCGCTCGAGTTCCAATAGTTATCAAAGTCATGTTTCCATACTACAACTGAGATCAACTACTTCCCTACCGTGGCCATCGATAGAGGGTGTGTGCAATCCGGCACGGCGATCCATCAAAATCACGAATCTCACAATTCATGAAGATGATACATCGTCCCGCCCCAAAGACTCAACAAACCGACTCCAGCTGGACTCAAATAAGTAGGCATGTACTCTACAATCATCTAGTCATGCTTTTAATTCACAACTAGCACATAATCACATTAGAGATAAAATCAAGACTCTAATCATCAAGTGTTCTTCATACACTTTAAAATGCTTGGAGGCTTAACCTCCATTAATACTACCCCAAAATTCGTAGGACTTAGGCATATTACTCTTTAATGTCATACTAACCCAATGGTCAACTCCGTTGAGTCATAATCAATCTTTCAAAATTAGGGTATAGAAGCCATTGGCCTCAATACTCTCCTATGTCCATACTAACGTAATTAAATAGGTTACGAAGGTCATTAAACCCATAAAACCCCAATCAAACAATCAAGTATGAAACATAGAATCAAAGTCACAAACTAGGCATATACATTCATTCTTGTAATTTCATCAAATATGAGTCTAACCATTTTATCACATATGCTCCCAACACTTAAACAAACAAGATAACATAATTCATCATATATCTCTACACATGAATATCATCATAATCATACTTTACAACATGTTCATCCAACCAAAATTTCATTATCTAGCATATAGTGAAACATGGCATCTCTACAAGCCTAACTATTTCATCAAACATGCTCCCAACACTTAAAAAACAAGGTAGGGTGATTTATCATACATTATCACACATAAATAACATCATAAACATGGTTTATAATCTGTTTATAATCTGATCATACAATCAAAAATGTAACATTTAGCATATACGAGAACATAACATCTCTACAAGCCTAACTATTTCATCAAACATGCTCCCAATGCTTAAACAACAAGATGGAATGATTTACCATACTTTATCACACCTAAATAACATCAAAATAATGGTTTATAATCTGTTTATGATCTGTTCATACAACCGAAAATTCATCATATAGCATATACTAGAACATGGCATCTTTACAAAGTCCTAAGTGCTCTCATTGACCTCATATAGCAAGATTGTTTTCCCTAGGGTCAATGAGGCTAAAATAAATAGAAAGATATGTTGTAACTCACCTTAAATAATACCTACAAGTTGTACAAAACGTCCATGCAAAGGTGGGTATGTGATCTCCATGCCCTCCTCTTCTCTTCTATGGTAGGGTTTTGGAAATGGCTTCCTCAAGACTTGGCCACCATTGATGAACACTCAAGAACCTTGAAGAAACTCTCTATAACTTGCATGAAGTGATCAACCACGAATTTGGAAGAGAATGGCTGAATAGGATGGGTTTAGTGGAGGTAATGGCCACTATATGGCTGAAGTGGGGTGGGAGGAAGTGTCCAATGCATGTTTGTGCATGTTGGAGGTCTTTCTTTGCCAAGTGTTGTACATGCACTCAAATCTCCCAAAACTTGTCAAGCATGCAAGAGAGGATAGGTAGGACGAACTAGGGTGGTTTAGGGTGGGTTAGGTTGGGTTTGGGTAGGGTTTGGTTAGGCAAATTGGTGAATCTCCAAAAAAAATCTCGTAATCTGTCAACAGGCCCAATGCGGTCGCATGCTTTTGAGAGATGCGAGCGCATCACTCTGGTGTCCTTAATAATTTCGTTTTGCTCCCTCGCAAGTTCTAGGTCTCTCCCTCTTGCACCCTCAAGTCCTCCAATGTACGAAATGTTCTAGAATTCAATCTTAAAGTTCTCTAAAACATAACCAAGGCAAATCAATGATCAAACCTCAATCAAACAAGGCTAAGAACTCACAAAGAACACTCCCGAACGACAACCGAAAAGGTCAAACGAAGAAGGGTTAACCCTAGAATCAAACTAGCAACCAAACCGTCGATGCAACTAGCATTCAACCAACATCTAAAGCGTGTTAATGATGTTATGAGTGGTCTCTAATAATTAACCATGTGTTTACAACATAAAACACAAACCCGAGTTTCAAAGTATCTCGTGAAGGAAATATGCAAACGAGCATCTCAAACGACGTCAATGAACATGCTATCGACTTTAAACATATGAGTGAGCTAAGTTAACATACTAATGATGATTATGAATGTATGAACTCATGCAATAAACAAGTATGCAATAAATTAGGGTTTTACAATACCCAAGAGGTCATCATTTAATTAAGTATTGATATTATTACATCTATGTAATCAATTTTTTTTCCACATTTAATTATTTTGATAAAATAACCCTTTAATTAATAAAAAAATATTCCAAACCCTTTTTCAATTCAGTCATATTCACTTGAAAATTTAATTTTTATAAAATTTCTCTTTCTCCGCATTGCGTTCTTAAAATCATTGCTCCGTTATATGTGACTGTCAAAATAAGTTTTCAATTATCAAAATTTAAACACAAAAAAATATTATCTCATGTATATCATAACCTTTCTCTCTTTTTCTCACTCATATCTCAACATCGGCTATTCTACTAATATACTACCTTTGTGAATAAAATGAGTCGATCATTCCCTTTATGGATGTTTCGTTGAAAGAGTCCTCACTGAAATCTTATCCCTATAATCTTCATAACCCTTCAACTTTAACCTTCAAATATTATGTAAATATCTATCTTTCCGAACTCAAGATATATATAATTATATATATAAACTAATATTATACTTTTCAATCATTGGCTTTTTGCCCATAACGAATATATTTGTGTGTGTGCGTGTGTGCGTGTGAAGTAACTAGAACACCTTAATCACTATACTAGTGTATGTTTGGTAGACGCAAATGTATGTCAAATAAAATTGAATTTACTTTTTTTTTCAATGTTTTAATAGTGATGATTAATTTAACAAGTATAAAAGATTTACCAGACTTTATGGTGTGCATGACGAATACTCTCTTTTGTCGACGGTAGATCACTTTGTCAAATATATATTACCCCCTCCGTTACACCCAAAGAGTGTATGTTAGAAAAGTCTAATTATTGAGAGATATATAATAAGAATTAGAGTTGGTCATAATTATAATAAGTTTAGCACGTAATCCATATGTTATTATCAAATGTGGAGGGTAATGTTGAAATGCTTTAGAAATTGTGGATGTGATTTTTGAAAATAGAATCATAATATGAAACATTTCGAAATAGTAGAGTTGACTCTTTGCCCAGAACAGAGGAAGTAGTTAAAATGACTTGACTATGTTGTTACCTATTTTTTGTTGTTACCATATGACATGTCAAAAGAAATGTATAACCTAAACTAAAACAGAAAAGTAGTTAACTTTATATCTATTCTAATCATTTATATATTTGGACGTGATAAACTCAACGTAGTCCTTACTTGAATACTATTTTTACTAATTGAACATGGTAGAACACCCAACACATATACGTTTGATAAACATATGGTAACTATTCACGTGATAATTTGGCATCATTAAAACAAGTACATGACTCTCGCAAATATTTTTTAATTCATTAATATTTGTCTTTATAAACCTTATTTCTCTAATCATCCTCCTCTGAAGTAAAACGATTACAAGATACAATTGATCTAAATAAAGTATAAACAACTTGTTATTTAAATTGATAGCCTTTCAATCTAAACATAGTATAAATATTCACTCAAAACATCTTATTATTAATATTTTGCCAAAGGTTTACTATCATGAGATAGATTTACGCAGTATGATTGAAAAAAAAAATCATCTCTTAATTTTGTTGCGTGAGGTGGTTGATTATTTTTTTAATTGAAAATTGAAAGAAGATAATTCAAAAAGAAAAGATTACATTGTGTGTTTGTGTGTGTGTGTGTGTGTGTGTGTGTGTGTGTGTGTGTGTGTGTGTGTGTGTATATCTACTAACGGTGGTCTTCATATGTAAATCTATTTTTTTTTCCAAAATTTTATCATCGCCACTAAGCTAAACATAACAACGAATTAAGATTCATGTTCCCTATCATGTTTTGAATTCAATATACACAAGAACACAACCGTTTTTTATTTTTTTTCACATTTATTCAAATTTATGTCATAAATAAGGAGGGATTTAAATCTCTAACTCTCCATCAAATATATGGGAAATAATAAAAATGGAAAATAGAAATCGTAAAAAAAGTTCATTTTAGGAGAAAATAATTGAAAAGTTTTTAAAAAATAAAGAAGAAACTATCAACAGGTTACCTACTTGGTATACATTTTCAGTATATTAATAGCAGGCGAACAATGATCGTGTGCATTTCCCTAGCTAAATTAAATAGACAAAAAACATGTATATGTTGTTGAGCAAAATTAAAATGGCACCTTTGACCTCCCACACCTAATTTATTGAATCAACTCGAAATCATATATGTAACACCCCGCTCCTTCGTTAGCTCGGTTTGCGTGCCATACTCGCAATTCTTCTTTTGTGGGGTGTATGATTGGTTAATGAGATTGTCTAGATGTGTATGAGAGACCACATTAAAACCAAAACACTATTAAGAGATGTCATATAGTTGTTGACTTGCTAAAGTCACAAGTCGTGACTCGACGATAGTCGGAATGCGACGCGATTGAGAGTTTGCTCGCATTTTGCGTTCGTGACCTCGGTGTGGTCCTAGACCTTTATATGATGGTTTATTAACATGTTTAAATGTATTATACTTGAATTTGGAGGTGTACCTTAAGTCTATCGATGATTTGGAAACTTTGGAGATAATGGTCGTCTCTATCGCGTAGTTCGGGGATCGAGTCGCGTAATCGTCTCTCCTTTAGAGTTCTTATTTCCCTAGTTGTTATTCAACTTTATAGAAGTATTCAAGCTTCTTTATTAGCCCTTAGACTTTCCTTAAAGTCTCCTCTCATTGCTCGTTCAATTGCGATTCCATTCGTCGTTTCGGTTGCACGTTGTTGCACCTCTTCCAGGTTTCGCTCTGAGTTGTTTCGGGAGTGGTTTGTGGGTGTTCTATGGGAGTTATAGACCTAATTTTGATGAGGTTTGAACCTTGTTAGGTTTGATTATGTGTTTGAGGTCGTTCGGGGTTGAATTTTAAGCCCTTTTTGGTCTGGGAGGCTTGCGGTCGCAAGGGGGAAGGACCTTGCGCCCGCAAGGTCATCAGAATTTGTGCATGGACAGGGCTGGAGAGCTTGCGGTTGCAAGCTCTAGGGGAACTTGCGACCGCAAGGTGCCCAGACCCTGTTTTGCCATGGTTTGATTTTAGACGAGAAATACCTATCCTACCCTCATCAAACCCCCTCTAAACCCTTCCTAACCTCCCATACTTAGCCCTAAACATGTCCTAACATTAGTTGGAAGTTAATAAAGGTTAGATTAGTGAGTGATTACTCCTAATCTCTACTAATTGTACTTGGGAAATGACTATTGTGCCCTCTTTATATTTGGGGGTATAAATACCCAAACCCTTTGCATTTTTTCAGAAAATCTCTTCATTTCTCCTCCTCCACCATACGTATTAGAGAGAGAGAGGGTTCTTGGAGATTTTGAGCCCTAGCCTCTTTCTCTCTTCAATTCACAACGATCCAACCGTCGGATTGCCTTCAAACTTCGGATTCGTGAAGCCCTCGACGAGTAGAACAAGTTCACCGATCGGATTTGCGTTCTTTGGAGTTTTCATCCGAGCTAGGTAAGTTACCTTATTTTTATTTTGGCTCATTGGCCCTAAGGAAAACAACCTATGTGCTATTTGTGGGCAATGAACACTTGATATGCTATGTATGCCCATTTTGGGGATTTTTGGAAATATGAACTTGTTAATAGCATGAATGAAATGATTTTAATGGTATTATGTGTTGAAAGAAATGAGTTATGATTTATGTTGGGTTTTGTTGTGAATTTTAGGGCTTGAGAATCAAGCCCGAATTATTGGAGAAATTGTTGTTAATTAAAGTGGGTGTTAATGTTGAGATTGATGAAATGTGTCAAGAATGAAAGTTAGTATTTAGACTCAACGGAGTCGTAATAAGTTCAATAATGTGTTAATGAACTCGGGTTGAAATCCTACGGCATTTGGGTTTCATTTGACTATAATTATGATGAGTTATTGGATTTCTAGGCTTGGGAATCAAGCCCGAATGGATTTTGGGATTTTGTTGTTTATATGAATGAAATGTTAATTTGTGGGTTTATGAAACACATAAAAAATGAAAGGTAGAATTAAGACTCAACGGAGTCGTTGTAAGATCAATAATATGATAATGATCTTTGGGTTGAAACCCTACGATGTTCGGGTCTTGCTTAGTGATGTTTGTGCGTACCCGAGTATCTCATTCGGTGTCCAATTGAGACACTCATGTTATAGAGACCTATTGGGAGTATGTTTAGAGTGTGCTTGTAGAGCACGGAGCATTAGAGACCAACTTACGGTCCCGAGTGTATTAAGAGACGATTAATGAATGAATTCTCTCTTTAAGGAATTTGGTCGCGTGCACATGAATGCACTTGCGAGGGAGTGACTACGGGGTAGTCTTGATGTTCTTGAGTATAGCATTAAGGAAGTCGATTAAATATGACGATTGAGACTATGGTTGAGTCCGGTGTGCTTTTAAGTGAAACCAAATGCTGAGCCTTGATTGTGGTTGTTCTTAGACTAAGTAATAGTCTTTGATTTAATTTAGAGTAGAGGACTATAGTAGACCTCACTTTGTGATTTATTGAGCTTATAAGCTATTCTTGAATTGGTGATGACTTGAGGATTATGAATACCTCGATATGTGGTTCTTGAACTAAACTTACAAGTTAGTTGAACATGATAGGTTTGTACATTTATGTGCATTGTTTATTGGGTTTTGTAGAGCGTTATGACCTACTTGATTTGATGAGTCCTTTCGTGATGGACTTGGTCCTTATTGGTTTATTCAAGTAAATATCTACTTGAGCATCTTGATTTGAGTCCAGCTGGCGTCTTGGTCATTTTGTCGGCAATGGGACGATTCATAGCCTTTGGAAACATTCGCTATGAATCGCCGCATTGGTACGCTTTCTCCTCACTATTTGGCCAATAGTGGGATGTGGTCTCATATTAGCGCCACCTAGCCTGATATCGAGCTCCCATTTCTCATCCTAGGTTGGATGAATGTAACGTGGTACTCATTAAGAAAACTGATGAGTTGTGATCATTTGAGGATTGAAACTGATATTATGATCATTTTGGTTCATTGGCCCAAAGGAAAACAACCTATGTGCTATTTGTGGGCAATGAACACTTGATATGCTATGTATGCCCATTTTGGGGATTTTTGGAAATATTAACTTGTTAATAGCATGAATGAAATGATTTGAATGGTATTATGTGTTGAAAGAAATGGGTTATGATTTATGTTGGGTTTTGTTGTGAAATTTAGGGCTTGAGAATCAAGCCCGAATTATTGGAGAAATTGTTGTTAATTAAAGTGGGTGTTAATGTTGAGATTGATGAAATGTGTCAAGAATGAAAGTTAGTATTTAGACTCAACGGAGTCGTAATAAGTTCAATAATGTGTTAATGAACTCGGGTTGAAATGCTACGACATTTGGGTTTCATTTGACTATAATTATGATGAGTTCTTGGATTTCTAGGCTTAGGAATCAAGCCCGAATGGATTTTGGTATTTTGTTGTTTATATGAATGAAATGTTAATTTGTGGGTTTATGAAACACATAAAGAATGAAAGGTAGAATTAAGACTCAACGGAGTCGTTGTAAGATCAATAATATGATAATGAGCTTTGGGTTGAAACCCTACGATGTTCGGGTCTTGCTTAGTGATGTTTGTGCGTACCCGAGTATCTCATTCGGTGTCCAATTGAGACACTCATGTTATAGAGACCTATTGGGAGTATGTTTAGAGCTAGCGTGCTTGTAGAGCACGGAGCATTAGAGACCAACTTACGGTCCCGAGTGTATTAAGAGACGATTAATGAATGAATTCTCTTTTTAAGGAATTTGGTCGCATGCACATGAATGCACTTGCGAGGGACTGACTACGGGGTAGTCTTGATGTTCTTGAGTATAGCATTGAGGAAGTAGATTATATATGACGATTGAGACTATGGTTGAATCCGGTGTGCTTTTAAGTGAAACCAAATGCTGAGCCTCGATTGTGGTTGTTCTTAGACTAAGTAATAGTCTTTGATTTAATTTAGAGTAGAGGACTATAGTAGACCCCACTTTGTGATTTATTGAGCTTATAAGCTATTATTGAATTGGTGATGACTTGAGGATTATGAATACCTCGATATGTGGTTCTTGAACTAAACTTACAAGTTAGTTGAACATGATAGGTGTGTACATTTATGTGCATTGTTTATTGGGTTTTGTAGAGCGTTATGACCTACTTGATTTGATGAGTCCTTTCGTGATGGACTTGGTCCTTATTGGTTTATTCAAGTAAATATCTACTTGAGCATCTTGATTTGAGTCCAGCTGGCGTCTTTGTCGTTTTGTCGGTAATGGGATGATTCATAGCCTTTGGAAACATTCGCTATGAATCGCCGCATTGGTACCCTTTCTCCTCACTATTTGGCCAATAGTGGGATGTGGTCTCATATTAGCGCCACCTAGCCTGATATCGAGCTCCCATTTCTCATCCTAGGTTGGATGAATGTAACGAGGTACTCATTAAGAAAACTGATGACTTGTGATCATTTGAGGATTGAAACCCATATTATGATCATTTGAGGGTTGGACCCATGGTTTGAACATTGAGGGTTGGACGCATGGTTTGAATATTGAGGGTTGGGCCCATATTCTGGTTTTACATGTTTACATATGAACATTTATGTGAAAGATAGTATGTTATATGACTTATGCGAGGTTATGTGCTTTGATAACTAAGTACATGCTTATTGTTGGTATACTAGTATGATACCATGATTTTTATGTATGCTTGTGTATTATGCCATACCATGACATGATATGCCATACAGTTGCATTTAGTAACTTACTGGGTCATTATGACGCAC
This sequence comes from Codonopsis lanceolata, assembly GCA_013146195.2. Classification (NCBI taxonomy): domain Eukaryota; kingdom Viridiplantae; phylum Streptophyta; class Magnoliopsida; order Asterales; family Campanulaceae; genus Codonopsis; species Codonopsis lanceolata. Next base: position 58,798,150 of record CM028380.1, on the reverse strand, counting down.
TTCGTGTGTTTGTTTTCCTTAGTGTGTGCAGTGATCCCGTTAGTGCGCTTGGCTGCTTCGGATAGTGATTTCTAGCAAGTGGTCTTCCGGGCTTTAAGCTTGGAGTTATTATTATTATTGTTATTATGTATTTGTTAGACACGAATGTAAAGTTATTTAGTCTTTACTTGGGTAGATTATGTTAGTATTTTATTATCGTATTATTTTGGGAGCCGACTTGTTTGCTCGAGCTGTTGTATCTCTTAGAGTTGTTCCCTTTCTTATTTCGAGTATGCTTTAGCGCACTCATTCTAGTATTGTTGGTATTGTCATCTCCAACGACATTAGTCGAAAGACTTGGGTTTAGTTGTTAGTATTTAAATATCTTTTTCGTTTAGTTGATTGTCCCCCCGGCATGTTGTAGTCGTTGAGTGGTTGTTTATCAGGTTGGTACACTACAAAAAAACAGGGCAACTGAAACAGATTTTTCGGTTGCAAATCAGGAAAATCGGTTTCAAATTGGTGTTTGCAACGGAAAATGTCTGTAACAAAGTCCATAGCAATAAGCCTCGTCGCAAAATTGTGCAACCACTTTCTTGTGGTTGCAAAAACCTTGCAACGGAAAAAAGTAGTTGTAGTTTCGGTTGCGATGTGTTTCCTATGACTTTTTTTAAAATCTGTTGCAAACAACAACTTATTTATTTCTGTTTCTAATTTGCAACTGGTTTTTTCTATTTCAAATTTGTTACACATATAACTAAACTAGCAACTGAATTTTTCAGTTTTTAGTAGACAACCTAATTTGCAACTGGTTTTTCTATTTCAAATTTGTTACACATAGAACTGAACTAGCAACTGAATTTTTCAGTTTCAAGTAGGCAACCTAATTTGCAACAGGTTTTTCTGTTTCAAATTTGTTACACATAGAACTAAAGTAACAACTGAATTTTTCAGTTTCAAGTATGCAACCTAATTTGTAACTAGTTTTTCTGTTTCAAATTTGTTACACATGGAACTAAACTAGCAACTAAATTTTTCAATTTCAAATATGCAACCTAATGTTTCTGTTGCAAAAGTCCGTTGTTGGTTTGTAACTAATTATTTTTTTAAAAAAGAAAGACTTGCAACAAAAAATTCTGTTGCAGAAGATTATTTTCTGAAAATAAAATATTACTAATATTATGTCTATAAATATTTCTCAATAGTACCTGATTGAACATTTCACTTAAAATATCTTAAATCAAACAATTAAAGTCAACAACGCTTCAAACATTACATTCAAAATGAATTGACAAACTGTCATACTAAACTGTTATACTGTTAAACTATATAGAATTGTCAAATTGTCATACTTTAAACTACATAGGAGCTTGTGGACGATGCTCGGAGCCTCTAAGTCATCGAATTGAGCATCTCTTGAAATTGCAACTGGAAATCATTTTTCATTTGCTCAAATTTAGCCTCATATATGTGGATTGTAATTGTGTTGTGACTTCATCCCTGAAAGAAAATTAGACCAGCTCAGACATCTAAAAGAAAAACATATTTCAATGCTCTATAGTAATAATATATTAAGCACATAAAAACTCCAATGTTTGAAACATAAATATTACCTTCATGCAGTTAATTTTAAAACTATTTGAGGCAGACTTTTTGCTCCATGAAGTTTTTCGGCGAAGCAGTTACGTGCCATTTGACTTTAAACCAACAAAGCTTGATCCAGCAACCGAAGATGTGAAGGCTGCTGTAGACATTTTAAGATGTTGTGGTAATGAATAGAATTTCATTAAAAATATTGAAAGCGATGGGTAGGAAATTTCACTCTATAATCTGAAAATATTGAATAGAATTTAACTACAGTGAGTGAATGGAATTTACCAGTAATCTAACCTTTCATGCAAGGAATTTCTGGTAATACACTGCACGAACGATTTTGGGTAGGAAATTTCACTACACTTTATCTCAACACAAACAATGTGTTATAGGATTGGATGAAGTATTCAAAGTTCAAACACTTGATCTAAAACCCGACGACATTCTTTTTTCGGATCAAAGCTATGATCTCAAGAATAGAATTTGTTCCCTGCCGGATGTCCCTCTTTTTTCGGATCAAAGCTATGACCTCAAGAATAGAACTCGTTCCCTGCTGGATGTCCCTCGGGCTAAGTGGGTACAAGCCAACTGATTAGACACTTGATCTCAATTAACTACACAAACAATGTGTGATAGAATAATCCACAAAATCTAAACCAAACGATTTGTGTGTCTCTCTCTGGTTTTGATAAAATAATAATTAAAAAAAAAAACCCTTTCCATGGCTGCTCATAGTAAGCTTTACTGATAGTAGGTAGTAGCATACAAATAGCCAATTTAAGTCACTAAATTCCAACAATGCCCGTCAGTCTCACTCTTAGTATCTGATACCTCAATGAAGTAGTGAAAATTGAAAAAAGACTTTGTTTCATGGTTTCTATAAACATTGAAAAACAGACATTATTGTCTTATACACTATTTACATAGCTCCATCCACATTTATAAATTGCATTCTTTTTTCTCTTGATCTTCTACAACTCTGACAAAAGACGGTGGATTGTAAATCCACAAAAACAAAAATAAAAACTTAGGTAAGATGGTCTAACAGATATTTTTTGTAAAACAAAACCTCCTTACATGAGACACCGTGTGTTGGTGGATTGAACTGTGGGAGAGTGAGACTTTGTCATACGAAGTAAGATCTGTAAGGCCGTCTTACATGAGACCTACTAAATAACGTGTATTCCTCAAACAAAACTAGACTATAACCCAAAGCAAAGCCAATATAAAAATTCTACTCCCTTTCATGAATCATGATACCATAATGACAACAAATCTTGGTGTACTCCCTTAAGAGAGAAAAATAGAAGTTACACAAATAACTGAAAGCAATGAAGTTCTCTCACTATCCATACCCTTTTTCTCCTTTATTGCTGCTGTTCTTGCTGCCGTTTGTTTTCATTTCTCTGTCCTCCGCGGTCTCTGCCCCGAATTCAGTTTACAACTCCAAAACCATAATCATTGTGACCCCGCTGCAAGATTGTCATGTCCAGGCCACCATTATTTGCTCCAAAAACATGGGAATCCAGCTCAAAATCCGAAGAGGGGACCACGATTTTGAAGTACTCTCCTGTGAGAACCCAAACCCATTACTTGTTTTATACCTTAATAACTTGTTGGTATTATGCCTTAACATGTTAGATATTTCTATTTGTCCATGTCATGCTCACATTTGAGTATTACGTGCCTAGTTGCTTGAATACCTTCTATGCATTGCTTGCCTTGCCGTTGTGCTTTGAGTGTTTGCCTTAGCATGTTTAGCACTCAACCAAGACTTGTTAGAGTTCTATTGTCTTCCATAGATGACCTAGAACGTTCACCTTGATCATAGTAAACTTGGTTGGAAGTTTAGAAACTTTCTTGCTTTGTTTTGGCCTTAGCGATTTCCCTCGTCTCCCGTATTGCTTGTATTTCGTCGTGCGATGTGTTCATTGAATTCCCGGCCTTGTATTCAAGTCATAACCATGTTAAACAAGCCCTTTCCATGCCCAAGTTATCTTAGTTTTATTGGTGTTTGATTCGGGTTTGACTCGTCAACCAATCGTCGCATGATTCGAGCCTTGTCCTACCTTGTTCCGGGTGTAGTTCGGGTGTGTTTCTGACTTGTTTTGAGTTGTGTTAGACCCTAGAATGGTTGCCCATAAGTTTGGGACCATTTAGGACATGTTTAAGTCAAGTTTTGGAGGTCCAGAAGCCCAGGCGCCCGCATGGCTCGAGTGAGGCGCCCGCCCCAAGTGCTGAGAGCAATTGAAAGTTGGAGATGGCCCCAGAGGTTGAGGCGGCCGCATGGGCAAGGTTGAGGCGCCCGCCTCAACATGATTTCTGCTACGGGAATTTTTCCCCCTGTTCTGCTATGTCCGACTTTTGGCAATTAAAACCCCTTCCTTATTGACCCTAAACCATCCTATTAGACACTAATTGAGTGGGATTAAGCCTAACCTCAATCAACCTCCACTTGACAAGTGGAATTGGAAGCCTTCTCCTAGTGACAAGTGGATTTCCACCCACTTCATGCAAAATATAAAAAGGCTCCCTCTTGTTGACCAGCCATTAAACCCCATTTTCAGATCATCTTCTTCTCTCTCTTGCCAAGCTTTGTGTGTGTAGAGAAAAGGTGAGACTAGTGTGTGTTCTTCCATGGATTGAGCTCCCGACCTTCGTTTGCCAAACCGAGACCACCGAAGTGAAGCTATCGTCGAGGAGCACGTTTCCATCCGAATAGTTTGTGCTCATTTCCATCTTTTTCTTGGGTGTAAGGTAAGCTATCGATTCCCCTTAGGATGTATGATAGAAATGCCATGTCCCCCTCTTCTTGTAATTCCCATGCTCCTACCATGCCCATGCCATGATTGTTGATGAATTGGTCTTTTGAGATTTTGAATAATATGTTCATCTTGTTAATTTGGTCCTATGCCTAGAATAAAATGTGTTCTATGCCCCCTTAGGAACAACTATTGTTCTTGGACTAATAGATTTTGACAACTTTTAGAGACTATGATTTCTAGGGTTTCATATGCCATGAATTGTTCATCCTATTGAATTGGGTCCTATGCTTAGAATGAATTGTGTTCTATGTCCTCCTACGAATAATTAATGTTCTTGGACCATTGCATTTTAATAACCTTTGAAATAATGATTCCAAGGTCCCCTTGAATTTGAATTATTGATAATTCTTGACTATGGTTGATAAGAGGATTAATGACCTAGTCTACCGTATACGAGAACTTAGAAAAGGGTTTAAGATGCATATAGCATATAAACTCTATTGGATGAATTGTTAGAGACGACTCAACGGAGTCAAGTTTAGCGAGCCATTGAACAATACCGGCTCACCGATCAATCCCTACGACGTTCTAAACACGTTTCCTAAGAATAATAATTCTAGACTCTTGAACTTGGATTGATTACCTTGCTTGATCTTGAATGTCATATTATAGAATGCCTAATTGACATGTGAGTCCGCTCTTGTCGAACTCAATCCTACTTGGTTATTGATGAGAATAATTTACTTGTCATGAACGAGATCGCTCTTGTGGACCTCGTTCACTACTTGATATTTTGTTAAGTAAACATTACTTGGCATTGCATGAGTCCAGCTGGCATCCCGTCTTTGTTCACACACGCCTCCACTGTGGCCACAGTGGGGAAGTAGCTCCCTTGTTGTAATCAATACGAGCACCATTGGTGACTATCCCGGGCATCTCCTCGGAAGATCGATGTACTTACACACATTCGATACCCGCACATTCCAGATAACGCTTGTATGCAGGAACTACGTAGCGGCCCGGCTCTCCATATATCCTTATCCTATGTGATTTAATTATGCGCACTTATGTGAAACAAATGTGCATCTTGGATATATGACCTCTATGCTTATGTGACGATATCTTGCCTTGTATGTTGCATATTGCCATGACATGCATGATTGATAGCTTACAAGTCTTTATGACTTACCCTTTCCCCTTTACTGCTTTAGATCCTAGCAAGACAGGTCCAGCTCGTTGAGATTTGCTGTGTTCGTGCTTTGTCCCCCTTTTTGGTCCGCCGTTGATATTTGAAGAGGTGGTTTAGTTTTCCTCTTCCTCTTGTTTATATTTTGTAAGGACGACGGGTTTAAGCAAGTCAACTAGACTATGCTTGGGTATTTGTGTAGAACTTGATTTGTAACTCTTGTTAGCTACTAGTAGTTATATCACTTGTAGTACTTGTAACCCTTTTGTGCCGGCATTGTGTAAGCCGAGCTTCGATTACCTTGTTAATATTCCACTACGTATTAGTCTTCCGCTGAGCATGCCATTAGCTCTTATTTAATTCTTGTCCATAAACTGTTAGCTTGGGTTCCGGCATGTAGTGTCGCCGATGACTTGGTTATATTGTTTAACTGTTTTATCAGGTTTGAAAAGTTTTAAAAATACCGGCCTTTTGGTGCCGAGGCGTGCTACGTCTCTAATGTTGCGTCACGTCGTTTTTATAAATTAAGTCCTTGCATGTTATTTGTCTACTTGTTTCCCTCCTTATTTGGGCGGTCCGACCCTCGGTTCCACCTCGGGCCCGGGTCGGGTCGCCACATCTCCAACGTCTCGGATACTACCTTCATTCTACTTGATATGTCTAATCTCTGGTCAATCGATATTGATATCAACGAAGAAACTGCATGGGTTCAAGTAGGTGCAACAATTGGAGAGCTTTATTACAGAATCTGGGAGAGGAGTAAAGTTCATGCCTTCCCTGCCGGAGTTTGTCCAACAATCGGGGTAGGCGGGCATATAAGCGGGGCCGGATAAGGCACTTTGTTGCGAAAATACGAATTAACCGTTGACAATGTTCTCGATGCAGTAATAGTAGATATTAAGGGAAGAATTACGAAGCAGTTCGGGGGAGAAGACCTTTTTTGGGTGATTCGAGGTGGGAGTGGAGCAAGTTTCGGAGTCATACTGTCCTACAAAATCAAACTTGTTCAAGTTTCAAAAATTGTTACTGTTTTCCAAGCGGACAAAACAATGGAAGAAAATGCTACCGACATAATTCACGAGTGGCAGTATGTCGCAGATAAAATTGACAACGATCTCTTCATACGATTGAACATAAAACCGGACAAGGGAAAGAAGACCATCAGAGCATCCTTTGTAGCAATATTTCTTGGATGATTGGGAAAGCTCGTGTCTGTGATGGACAGGGGATTTCTTGAACTCGATCTACATAAAGAGGACTGTAAGGAGATGAGTTGGATAGAATCTGCGCTTTTGGTCCAATAAGCGGGACAAGCGTGAATGTTTTGCTAGGACCGAATTCATTACTCGCATAAAATTTGCAAAACGGAAATCGAGACTATATACAAACTCCAATTCCAGGGTAGGCTGAAATTGATATGGAAGGCGATGATTGATTTGTGAGATACGGAACTTATATTTAACCCCTACGGTGGAAAAATGAGCGAGATCACGATTGGGAGACTCCATTTCCTCATCAAGTAGGAAACATTTTCAAAATCGATTACTCATGAATTGGAATAAAGAAGGACCTAACGCAAAGAGATACTACGTCAATCGACACGAGTGCTCTACGATTACATGACTCCTTTTGTTTCCAAATCTCCCGTGGAGTGCGTATCTCAACTATAGGGACCTAGACATTGACATCGGTAAAGATGGAAACCACAGCTATATTGAAGGTCGAGTTTATGGGGTTAAATATTTCAAGGGTAATTTGGACAGATTGGTGAAAGTTAAGACCATGGCTGATCCAAATAACTTCTTTAGAAATAAGCAAAGTGTTCCAGTTTTGCCAATCGGGAGGAGGAAAGTAAGAAGATAGAAATCATTTTACGGTATTCGGTGTTCTACTGATTCCATAGGGCTAACATAATTTAATGAATCACCCCATTCAGATTTACTATTAACGTTTCGATCTGTTTCTTTGTTAAAAATTACTAAATACTTAATAAAGTTCATTGAGTCAAGTGAACATCTAGTGTTTATGTTTTTCTTTCTTTTAATGCTACTATTTTATTCTGGGTTTCCAAGCGCATGAAAATCATATATTTTGACCTCTACATTAGTGTTTCTATAGACTAGAGAAACTACTATTTCTAACACGAAGTTAACAATTGCAAGTATCCGCCTTCAAGGTTGACAATATCATAACACCTAGTCGGAACCTGCGGTGTTGGAAACTCTTGGGCAAGAAGGTAAGGTGAACATGAAGTACTATACTTGATTGCTTGATCCAAGAATTTTTAGGCTATCCCCAATTTGATTCCTTTACCCAAACCCCCAATGAACACAAATTTGGAAAGCATTACATTTGTATCAACTATCGAGTGCAGCATATTCAAGCAATGACAATGGGTGTGCACCATTGTTTCGTTTGTTGTTTTGGCCATGTTCTGAGTTTTGTGAAATGAGAATAGTTGAGAAATGAAGTGATACAATTTGGTTTTACGTAAATTGATAATGTCTCCTTCTTTGCGAATAGAGTCTTGGTTCCAGTTCTTAAATCAATTTGAGATTTTTTCTAGATTGGAATGACTTGTGATGTGTTTCATATTGGAGGATAATTGAATAGTTTTGTTAAGTATACAAAACCAGAGATGGAAAAACACCCTCCCTGAATTATGAGCTTTATAGAAGTGAAAAGAAGCGGATAAAGAGAAGCAAAAATATATTCTCTCATATAAGGATATTAAAAAAGCGTGAACAAAAAAGCTTTGTCTCGATTTTTGGACAAAATGTTCAAGTTGACTTTGAAAAGTCAATATGATGCATTATGCTACAATTTGTGGGAGTGAGTTTGTTGATGGGACTTGGGTATTGCATTTTCACTTTCGATATGATGCATTATGCTTCAATTTGTGATATGATGCAAGAGATGAAATTGATATGTGATGTAATATGCTATATTTTTTGCTTTTTGATATGATGCATGATGCCGCAATTTGTGATATGATGCTGATTTGAAGTGATTTTGGTGAGGAATTTTTGTGACACTTGTTAGTGTTTTCTTTGCTCGAATAGATTGGGTATTTTGGGGCAGCTTATTCGCATCGTTGGTGGAGGATTTTGGGACTGTTTTGTTGAGTATTAATTCGCCAAGGGCTGTTTAAAAAGGCCTGGAAAGATTTGTTGTTTCAAGCAAGTCTATACGCATCGCCTTCTTGTGCTTATCAAACAGTTTAGTTGATGTCATTTACTCATTGTGTAAGTTTTTGAGAAGTGAGCTTGAAGATCGATGCGGTGACAATCTGAACAACACTCCAAAATCTGTTTACAGCTCTCTTGCTCAACCCCAAACCCGACTCAAACCTACCAAAAAGCTGTTTGTAAACTAACCACATTATTCCGGACGCCCAAGTCGCCCAAAATATCCTCCAACTTCAGCCACGTACCGCTCAAAAAAAACCTTGCTAAAATAGCACCTTAGTCTAGCCTTGAAAACGGCATCAACAAAGATCAAGAATGCTTGATAAAATCAATACCACCCGAAATACACACACACCACGGCAACAACAAGAATAAAAAAAAACAACAAAACACAACTTGCCGACGTAAAGTCTTCTTCAAAACCACGAAGTCTATCTCGCTTCACTCACCTAACTAGATTGCAAATCGATATTGAAGAAGAAGGCCTTAAATAACTTTACAAAACTATCATGTCTAAAAACTAAAATTCAAAGGCTTTACAAAAATCCTAAAACTAAATCTAGATAGGAAATCAAAAGGAAATCCTAATTTAAAAAAAAGACCTAATTGACTATTAGTCCTTTTAGGACTTAATTACAAAGCATGTATTAAACTAAAACTCTAAACTAATTGAATCTTGGGGACTTCTTTAGCCCCACTTTGGATTCCTAAGCACGCCTTGCCTACTTTCTTTTGTCTTTGTGCACCTGCTTCCTATGCACCAATTTATGAACAACCCCCACCCCTTTGAGCCACCACTCCCTTCCACCATTGCCTCAGTATCCTTTATTTCTCGATCCCTCTTTGAGCCCACCTTGTCTTTGCATCCTTGTCCCCTTTATATTTAAAGGACCGCCCGTGCCCCTCGCTTTGGCTATGTTAACAAACCCAAGGCTGCCTTGACTTAACCGGATTATCCATTTCATATAAGAGCCTCAAACCCGTTAGTCTTCCTTGTCAAATCCCAAAAGGTCCCGTTAGTCTTCCTTGTCCCAAATCCGCACTTTCCACGATCCGCACTTACCCGCTTATAATTTAGATGGACATCCGTTTTTCTGTTTTTCTTTCATTTCCACCCTTAAAACATCCCCCATTGTCCTTGACGCCATCACCGATCGACCCTAATTGCATGGCTACCTTTTGGAAATTTTGTCATCCCGATACGCATCAAAGACATCCAGCACTTATTAGTTTAGTCTCAAGTAGGAGTATGAAATGCCCCTAATTGTCTGGATCTTTGAAATAGGAGTACGAAATAAAAAATAAATTCCAACAACAAAGCAATGGTGCACACCCATCAAACGAGGGCACCCCAACAAATTTATGTTCAACAACGAAACAATGGAGAGCAGCCAAGACATAATCCCACAACTAATTAGAGATGCATGCCCACAAAAGTCGTGATCGCTCAAATTAGTCCCAGCAATCCCAAACTTGGGAGAGATTAATCTAGAAACTAGAAATAGACTCAAAATTATGGAGCAAAGTTAGTATATTCGTAAAACCCCAGAGAATCAGAATGTATCACTAGTGAAAGCAGGAAACATGCACCTCCTCTTGCCAAGGGATACCCCTCAATCAGACATCCTTCATCAACTCTAGAAGCATCCTGCTAAAGACAATGGCCACACAAGAAAACAAGAAGGGATGGGATCCCCTGCTTGAGGCCCCTCGAGAAGGAACACCACAATTTTTGCTGACCAATAAGAATCAAAGAGAAAGTGAAGAATGAACACAACAGACAGCCTCAAATCCGTTGATGCCATCTATCCAAAAACCTTTTCCGCCCAATAACCAGATAAAGAAACCTATAATTCACTGGGTCATGGGTCTTCTCAAAATCAAGCTCAAGATAAGACCTCCTTTTTCATTCCCTCCTTGGTAAGTCCTCAACAGAGTTATTAACCACAAGAGCTGCATCTACATCAAGCTCCCTCCCACTACACACTTTAAGCTCAAAATGGGTGTCTCCTAGAACTCCACTCAAGCTAGTAGAAAGAACCTATAATAACCTCACAAATACTCATGACCAAGCTAATAATGTTTAAAGCATTCACCTCAATAATCTAATTCCAGTTTTATGGATTCTTCCCTGTTTTTTGTTGTTCCAGAATCATGACACTTTCTAAGAAGTTGACACCTATGGATGAAGTAATGTCCTGTGACCCTCAGTACCTATCCAAGGTTAGGCTTGACGCACAAAATTGCCACCTCTAAGATAAACCAGAGAATTACTAAAAATGTAGGACAAGGGACATTTTACAGATGAACAAGAAAAACTTTAAAATGGCAAAAACAAAAGGAGGGGGATCGAAAAAATTATAGCACAATATTTCATGCCCTAAATCAGCCTTAAACGATCAAAAAAGAATTGAACCCTAACATAAATGTTGAATGATTAGAGACAAATTGAGCACAATTTCATCTAATGACTGCATTTCACATACCTTACAATGAAAACTTAGGGCTGAAATCTAATCCCTTTCTCAACTGGGATTCATATCAAGAGGAAAAAGTACAATCAATAGAGAAAAAGATAGCGAGATAGAGAGACCGTTACGACCAATTGTTTGAGAGGAGAGAGTGAGACAAGTCGGCGTCATTGTGTGCGAGGGAGGCAAGAGAGAATGTTTTTGTGATATATACGCGCGTATACTTTACTGCAAACACAAATGGACCAAAACTTTGGTGGAGCGACGGAGGATTCAGACTGCGGGAGAATGACTTAGACGACCTTTTCCGTCGGAAGAGCTACGGTGGTGGATAGATCCACCACAAGGCTTCAACTGGCCGGATTTTGAGAAGAGAGGCTAGATTGGAGGAGAGGAATTACAACGAGGGAAGGTTAGGAAGAGGGTTGTCTATTTTGCAATTGGGGATTTTACTTTAGCTTAGGTCATGCTTTTTAACTAATTAAAAACCAGTTGCAAAACAATTTACAAAAACGACGTCATTTTGATATTTTTTTCAATCCTACTAATCAAAAAACTATTTATTAATGTACTGCAACTGAAAGTGAAATTGAAAATATTCAAACCAAAACCTCTCAGTCTCGAAAATAGTTTCAAATTTATGTGCGATCCTTCCCTCCAATTATTCCCAAAAAAATATGTGACTGAAAAAAAAATAGTTGTAATATCAGTTGCAAGCTAATTATGCCCTATATCCATGATAAAGTTTGTTGAACCCTTATTTGAGTTGCAACCGATTTTACAATTTAATAAAATAAAAATTACTTATGATTAATTGCAACTGAAATTGAATTGAGAATTTGAAACGGAAATTTATCTGTTTCAAAATCCCTTGCAAAATTAGGCGGGTTTCTTCCCTCCAAACTTTTTGCCCAAAACATAATCCCAATTTTTATAAGTTCTAAATATAAAAATATGATATTAATAAATACAACTGAAATTGAAACAGAAAATTGAAACCGAAGTTCATCTGTTTCAAAAACCATTACAACAAAATTCATTCTTCCCTCCAACTTTTCCCCCGAAACATGATGCAACAAAATAGTTTTCCATTGCAATATGAGTTGCAAAATTAATTGTGCACGTCAATTTCCCTTGAGCACTTTTTATATTGAAACTGATTTCAATTCGGTTGCAAAATTCCGTTTCAGTTGCCCTGTTTTCTTGTAGTGTGTATCCCACAATGGTTAGAAATTGATGTTGGTTTTAAAAATTCTATTATTAAGTATCAATAGAAGAAATGCATCATACATTGGTTGGAAAGTGATGTTGATTTTCAAAGTCACTTGAAAACCAAAAGTTTTTAAAGCTTACACATGGATGCAAGTATTTCACATTGGTTACAAAGTATTCTACTATTATTATCAATAGAAAAGATGTATCACACATTGACTATAAATTAATGTTGGTTTTAAAAATATTATTATTACCAATAGAATAGATGTATCATACATTTGGTAGATGGTAATGTTTGTTTTTAAAGTCTTTAAATAGAAGACTTCTACCATTATTATCAATAGAATATATATATCTTACATTGGTTAGAAAGTGATGTTAATTTTAATTTTAGATAAAAAAAACTTTTACTATTATTACTAATAGAAGAAATATCTTACATTTGCTAAAAAATTATGTTAGTTTTAAAAGTCTTTAGATAAAAGACTTTTACTTTTATCGTCAATGTAATAAAAGAGATGTATCTCACATTATTTAGGAAGAGATGTTGGTTATAAAATTTTTAAAATAAAAGACTTCTTCTATTATTACCAAATGAGGATATGTATTACACATTGGTTAGAGAGTAATGTTGATTTTAAAAGTCTACAATTATTAACAATAGAAGAGAAATATTTCACATTGGTTATAAAGTGATATTGGTTTAAAAAGTTTTTAGATGATGTATCTTACATTGGTTACAAAGAAATGTATCTCATATTATTTAGAAATGAGTATTGGTTATAAAAGTCATTAGATAAAGACATTTTTTGTTATTACCAATAGAAAATATGTATCCACATTGTTTAGAAATGAATATTGTTTAAAAAGTCTTTTATCCACTACTATTATTACTAATAGAAAATATGTATACCACATGGTTAGAATGTAATGTTGGTTTTAAAGTCTTTAGATAAAAGATTTAAACTTTCATTACCAATAAAAATATAAAATATGTATCTCACATTGTTTAAAAATGAATTATGATTTTAAAAGTTTTTAACAAAATGACTTCTAATATTATTATCAAGTTAAATGTTAATTTTGAAAGTCTTTAGATAAAAAACATTACTATTATTATTAATACAAAATATGTATCTCACGTTAGCTAGAAACTTATATTAATTTTAAAAGTATTTAGGTAAAAAAATCGTTTAATATTAGTAACAATATAAAAAAAAATTATAACAATAGAAGAGATTAACAATCTAATTATAATGCCTAAAAGTTATATTATTATTACAATATATATATATATATATATATATATATATATATATCCTACATTATACCCATGCATAGCACGGGCTAAATAACTAGTCTAGTTTAAATTAACGAATATCATGTGGGTGCACATTTATTCGATAAGCACAAATTAATTGGCAAAACTATGCATGTCCATTTTTGCACAATTATATTAGGGGGATGTTTAATACAACATATGTTACATACTTAATACAACACTTTTTGTTGTAAAAATATTATATTACTCTTAACAAAAAAATGTTATACAACACTAAATCATAGCCAATACTTATCCCAAAAAATCATATCTTATCCAAACATTTAATAGAGAGGTTAATTAACAATTTTATTCAATCACCGAATATATGGTTCCGATTCCTTACATTTAGGTGGCCTTTTGTGGATTTCTTTTTCTTAATTTTGTTTTTTCTCATTTATTGATTTTACTATTTTTTATTTCTCTTATTAAGATTTTAATATGGGCTCATGCTTAGCATTTTGTGTATAGAATCCAATAAAATATTACTTAAAATGTCTTGTTTGAAATAATGTTCAATAATTTTTTTTTAAAAAATACATTGTTATAAATTCTAGTAAAACAGTAAATGACAGTAAAACAATAAAAATTGAGTTACGCAGAAGTTAAAAATAATTGAGTAAGAGAGAGAGAGTTAAATTTAGTTACATACGTAAATTAAGTTAGGCTAAAGACCGTTGACAACTGCCCTTCGCACATGTAAGAGTATGAGAGAATTATAACCGTAAGATTAAAATAAAAAAAAATAATTACAATCACTACTTATTCTATGCCAATCGCATGCATATTTCTCGATCTGTTTTATAATATAGATTTTATATTATTACATGCATACATACCCATTAATTATTTCTACTATGCATGAATATGGACAAAACAATTTCACCTATAGGTAATTAATCATCATCGTGCGTAATATCTCTTTCCATCTTTTTTTTTTTTTTTTTTTGTGGCAATGAAAATTTTCGGAAATTGTTTTCCTTTTTCATCAAGCGTTGACTGACATATAAATGTGTTTGATTTAAAAATTCACTTTTGTAAGCTTGGTGTGTTTGTCGCAAATATACTTTTCGAGCTTATCGGAACTCCCTTCGTTTTGGGAAAGAGTCATTTTATAAAAATCAAAGCTTTTAAAGAAAATAGCATTTTTAATAGCTTATTAATAATAAAATAATATTTTTATTTCTTAATTTTTAAAAATAAACTCTTTAAATAAATATCTCAAAATAAATAATAGACTTTTTACCCGAAATAAAGAGAGCTAACAATATTTAACATTCTTTCCTTTCTATTTACTTATATATATTACATGTATTTGACGATACCGATTTCAGAGATAACCAAATTTTAGATATTTTAACCATAACCCAGGTCCCAGGGTAGGGGTGTGCACGAGCCCTAAGTCCGTGGGCATTGGCAATGCTCAGTATGAGTCCATCAAGCAGCGGACATTAGATTTAAAAGTCTAGTATTATTGATCAGCCCACGGGCATTAGTGGACGGGCTTCAGACGGGCACGGGCAGATACGGGCTTCAGCCCATTTGTTTATGTTTTAAAATAATTTTACTGTTTTCTCATTCAAACTTTGGGTCTCAGCTATCAGCCCATTAATTCATTGCCATGAACTTTTTTTTTTCAAACTATTATACTTGCAAATTTGAAATAAAACACAGTTGAAGTGAAAGAAAAGGAAGAGAAACAACTAAGTTAAAATATAAATTCAGTATGTAGTAAACGGATTCATATAACTCGACATTACCGATATCAAATTTTAATCTTGCATGTGATGAGATTGAGAATAGAATATCAATAGATGTATCTGATTGAGTAATTAATTATTAAAATAATAGAGTTTGACTTTTAGGTTTTTATTTTTAGCAATAGCTTTATTAGTTGAAGTGTATTATACTATTACTATATTTATAGATTATAATTTATAACTTATAATATATAAATATAGTAATAGTATAATACACATAAATTAAATATATAGGATTTGGTCAAAGATCCATAATTAAAAATATTTAAAAAGTTATCATAGAAGAGGACAGGCCGAACCGAGCATAACGGGCATGGAGCAGTTGAAGGCCCAGTAGAGCCCGAGACCACGGGCATTTGACTCATCTAAAACCCAGTACTATGTAGTGCCCATGGGCACGGGCTCCATAAGCCGGGCATTGACGGGCTTTAACGGGCTTGATGGGCATTGACGGGCCCTGCTCACCCCTATCCCAGGGTGATAACTTATCAAATATACACATAACCAAATAAAAATCCTAAATTATCAATAGAATAAAATAAGGAAGAGATTATTTTCATTACAATTTTTACTTATCCACTACATCCTCAATTATTGCATTAAATAATTATATATTTTGACAAAACTACCCCTTAAGTACTTACTCATTTTAATTTGACCAATCAAGTTATTTGCCTATTACCTTATAATTTTTTTTTCAAACATCAATAAACAACATAATTATTATATTTTTATGTTTACATTTTCATTCTTAACAAATAAGGTACTTATTTCCTTTTTTTCCTAATAAATATGGTTATTCAAATATTCTAATCACTCATGTCTTATATTCCATTATTATAAAAATAATACAATTAATGCATTTTCTACCAAAATTTTAGGAAAAATGAATATTTTAATATCAAACTAATATAATTTAATTTAGTTTAAAAATATTATTTTAAAAAATCAATTCAATAATAATAATATGGTAGATATTAATCTGAATATTAGTTTCAATCAATTCAAGAATTAAAATTTTGAATCAATTTTAAAGGTAGGCAAAAGATTTAAAATTTTACAATACTATGCCATACTATGATTTCACATTTAGTTTTTTTTTCCATAACTAAATAACACATATTTATTCAAATTTTGGTAGACAAAAAATGTATGTATGATATTTTTTATTATACAATATAACTTTAGTCATAAGATTAATTGATAAAGCCATTAAAAAAGTAAAAAGTATATTAAAATAACTATGTTTTTCTGTGATGTTTGATTAAAAAATAATATTAAAAGGCAATTAGAAAAGTACATTGATTAGTCAATTTAAAACATGTAAGTACTTAAGGCGTAGTTTTGTCTAAATATATATTTATTTAATGAAATAGCTAAGGATGTTGTGGATAAATAAAAATTGTAGTGGAAATAACATCTCCCCAAAATAATTGTATCAAGATGTAATTATTATTTTTCAGCTCTAAAATAAATTATTCATTTTAAAACAAGTTATGTGGGGATTATATATATATATATATATATATATATATATATATATATATATATATATATATATATATATATATATATATATATATATATATATCATATTCTGAAAATTGTATCTCCTCACATCATATTTAACTTGGTATAAGTGTCAAAATTGTCTTGAAATATGAAAAGACTTGATATTAATTGCATATGTTACTAGATATATTAAATTTTGAAAATGAAAGCTGAAGCATTTCTTTAGGGCTAAAATCACTTCCATTTATATAGATATCTATTGCTTTAGTGTTATAATATATTTTTTTCGTGGGTTCCAAAAAAAGTGTGTTTTTTGTAAGTTTTTATTAGGAAAATTATTTTATTATTTTAACCTTATTTTTCTCCGCACCTAACTTCTATAATCTATACAAATGCAGAAGTTATATAAGCTTACATGACGATAAATGAAAGTTTATGTACACTTCTATCCACCAAAAAGATACTAACAAGTAAAATTAACAACAACAAAAAAAAACAATACATTTTGTCACTTTACAAGGAAGACACTAAGATCAGTATCCCTAAAAATCCACAGACCTCGTTAGTTGAATTGGATATCAAGATGTAGATGAGTTTTAAAATAAACTACATATAATAATAATATTAATAATCAAATCTTTTTTTCCTTAATTTGTATGACAAGTCGAACATAACAAAAAATTAGAACAAAGAGAGTAAACATTTCTATTTAAAACAAAAAACTGTTATAGAGCCTGTTTGATTTAACTTATTGATATGTGCTGATGACTTATTACTTATAACTGATGATTTATTACTTATGATTTATGACTAATGACTAATAACTGGTAATATTTGATTTAGCTTTTTAAAAGTGTTTATTAGCTTTCAAAAGTTAGTGTATGTGTTTGATTAATAAGTTGAAATAGTACTGAAATAAAATATAAATACTAAAATAACATCATCACAAAATGTGATTATTATTATTATTATTATTATTATTATTATTATTATTATTATTATTATTATTATTATTATTATTATTATTATTATTATTATTATTATTATTATTATTATTATTATTATTATTATTATTATTATTATTAATTGTATTATTATCATTATTATTTATTTTATTTATTAGTATTATTTTTATCACTTTTTATTATTTTATTAATATTAATACAAATTTTATCACTATTATTAAGTATTACTATTATTATTATTATTACTTATTAATTTAAGTATTTATTTTATTATATTAATAATAGTATTAATTTTATTTATATTATTATTATTGATTTGATTATTATTAATATTATATTTTATTATTATAATATTGATATTAATATTGATGTTACTATTATTTTTACGATTATTTTTACTATATTATTATTAATATTAATTTTTAGTATTATTATTATTATTAGCATTATTAATTATTATTATTATTATATTTATCATTATTAATACTATATTTATTATTTTTATTATTATTATAACTATTAGCATTATTCATATTTGTTATTTATTACTATTATTATTTATTATAATAATAATAATAATTATTATTATTACTTTTTGTTTTTATTACTATTATTAAGAATGGTAATCTTGGAATATATAAAATTTCAATAAAGAAGAGGACTCACATGTTTTTGAAAAGTAGAATTAAGCACTAAGCTTAGTGCTTATAGCTTATTGTCTTATATATGCTTTAAGTGGCTTGTACATGACTTATGACTTATCTTAACATAAGTGAAATCAAACGCTTCAAAAACAACTTATGGTAAATCATAAGTTATAGGCACTTCCAAATAAGTCAAATCAAACATGCCCATATGTAATATGTATCCTCAGTGTTCATCCACTGGCATTTGTATATTGCAGTGTTTAAGGTAACAAATCGTTCTGATATGAAAAATCAACAAATAAAACAACAAATATTGTGTATAAGTAATTTTTTTATTGTACTTTCTCACTCTAGCTTGTGTCGATTGAGTGGAAATTAAAGTAGGGGAAGTGGGGAAGATATTGGGGATGGAAGGGGGGTGGGGTTTGTGTGAAGTATCTTGAAACCCACGAATTTGACATTGTAGAAAATGCAAAACTGGAAAGAAAGTGGGTTGGCTCTTTCTACATCGATCAACAGTCTCTTCGTCTTCATCTCCATTCACCGAAGGAGCGACTGCATATGGTCAATGGATCCCTTCTCACTAAGATAATGAAGCCCTTGCAATCGAGAAAGAAAATGAAAAATATACAAGTCCGACTATTCTTGTTGTCCTATCACGGGGGTTGAAAGCCAACCTCAATCCTATTCTAAGTCTTGAGATCTAACAACTCCGGGCGGACCGACAACCTCCACCTCAAAACTGGAGACCATGATCTGAAAAATTAAATTTTGAATTGTTACATTAACCCCCTATATTTTGGACATTTTGAAAAATTCAGCTCATATTAAACTTTTTAATAAGAGTATTTTTTATATTTGAAATAATATATGATAGAAAATGTAACGGTAACGGTAGGAGGGGAAAATTGATCAAAAAACGAGTTGTGGGCCCACATGAATATGTTTTAAACCCCAATGACCAAAGAATTCTTTTTCGACATATCTAGTAGTGGTGGCAAATTCTGCCCACGTCCATATGCCCGCCCAGACCGTCCACTAAAATATGGGCATGAGCACACTTAAATTTTAATATAGATACAAATGGGCATGCCCACTTAGACCATTAAATTTTATGGGCATAATATGGGCACAAATGAGTACCCATATTTTCACCTCTCACTCTCACGATCATTTTTTTCCTGTATACCTGATAATTCAAAGTTATTTATCTCTATATATTTACATTTCTATCAATAACCATTCATTAAGATAGAGAGAGTGTGAGTAGAGAGAAACTAAAGAGAAAGAGAGAGATGCATGACTGCTACTTGTTCTTTTAGTTTGGTTTTTAGAACCAAAGAAATAGTCAGCAATGGTGAGAGTAACCGTTATTTTTTAAGAATAAAAAATTGACAAGTTTTTTTTTATAAATTTTTTTCGATATCATATTACTTTTTATATACGGTCAATTACGTATTTTATGGTTATGAAAAAAATATATCAGATTTTCATTTCAAAACAATCGAGTTGACGTAAAAATCAAGGAATTAAGGGAGTATTTTATTTCAATTAACATATGGCAAAAGTGAAAATATGTTCTTGTTTTGATATTATTAGTGGTTCTGCCAACACTAACACGTCATGTAAAACTTTTAAGTTCTTTTTAGAAATTTGGTTGCATTGAAAATAGTGATAGATGTTAAAATGTTACTAAAAATAATGTCATTTTCCAATTATTGTGGTTGTAATTATATATATATGGTTAGTTGTAACTTTTGATAATTTTTTGTAAAAGGAAATTATTATTTTTTAATAATTTTTGTATTTATTCGATAAGTGTGTGTTAATGAGTAAATGGCTGCCCATGGACGCCCATGCCCATTTAGTGCACGCCCATAAATGCACATGTTGTTAAATGACTAAATGAGCATTTATTTACTCGTCCATTTGAGCCCGCCGCTTATTTGGGCCCACCCATTTACCACCTCTAATATCCAGGAACCAAAATATTTATATTACAATAGAGCTTAGTTAATTGATTGAAGCTATTCGGCGATTTGGATTGATTTCGGTCGTAAGATCGAACGGTTCTATGTCAGTTATAAATAACACCCTTACAATAAACCCCCTCAACTATGGATCGAGTTTGAATAACGCCACTCAACTATCACTTGAAACAATATACCATTTCGATTATATAGTTAATATGTACTAAGTAATTGTGTGCGATGGTCTTTGCCGTTATATACTCTCACATGCACGAGTACGAAATTCTAGTATATATATATATATATATATATATTAATCCTAAATTTTATGCAAAAAATATACTCCATCTAATTGATTTTACATTTAATAGCAAATGAAATGATATATAGTAATGTTGGCAAATTTTTATTATTTAATCTATTTCAAAATAAATGTCAAGTAATGACATTATATCTAATGCATTTAATGCATAGGTATAAAAACTAGTTTAATATAATTTTCGTTCAATAACTTTAAAGTATAATTAATGATGTCTAAAGTCAATTCAACAAATCTTTTTTCATCTAGTAATTAAAATCCTTTTTTTTTTTCATCTCGTAGTTAATAAATGTAATATACTCGTATATTTTGAAAAAAAAAATAGAAAAAAAAAATTAATGTTGTAATGGAGGGAATAGTAATTTAATGGCTCTGGCACTGTACTCAGTACTCTAGTATACATATCCACAGGCGTGCCCTGAGGCTCAGCTCTTGCCCGCCGTCGTTTCAGAGCGGGAAACTTCCGTAAAGTTCCATTCCACCCCTCACTTCGTGTTTATATTTTGATGATGACGATATATAAACCTTGCCAGTCTCTATGACACACACATTCAAACACACACTCTCTCTCTCTCTCTCTCTAAGCCATATTGTCATAACTTTTTGTAGATTGTTCGATCACAAAAACGCGAATGTCGACGTCTTCTTCGTCGTCAGAAAATGGCGGTGGTGGAGTGGGAGTTGGGGGTGGTGAGTTTGACGGTGCATCGTCATCGCGTTCGCGTTTACGCTCAGGAAACCGTGTGTGGCCCGAACCTTTTCTCGAAGCTCTCGCTTCTCACGTCGCCATTGACGCTTCTCGCTCCATAGGCCGCCTCGCCGCCGCTCCCGCTCTCCTTAATCTCTTCCAGGTCTCTCTCTCTCTCTCCTATATACAGTTGTGTTATACGATTACAATCTTTTCCGTGTGGTGTGATCATTTTGAATTAGGAGAGAATGAAATAATATTTAAAATTGTGTTTAATTTAATTCCTTGCGCAATGCGTTACTCATTCGAAGAACTGGCGATGGCGATGTGATTATGGCAGATAGATCAAATCTTTGACCAAAATACATTTCCGAAATCAGATAGAGAGAATTTCGTTAGGGAGAAGAGGACCGGGGGGTTAGGGGCCTATACTAGTTGCTGTAATTGGCATGTGTAGGGTAGGGTCTATATTTGAAAGGGCCACTCTCTGGATATTTAGTAATGCAAGCCTTTAACATGGGAAAAAAAAGGGTTTAATCTTTTATTATTTCAAAAAGATCCCTTTTCATTTTCAGTTTGTTTTAATTTGCATGATCATGGATACTTTTTGAGCTCCTAAAATCTCCTTCTTACCTTTTTTGACTTTTTACTCTTTACTTTCTTCTTTCTATGTGTAATCGAGTAATGGTAATTCTATAAATGTTCGATAAAGGCCTTCAAGTTGATTTGCTTGTGAGACCAGATTCTGAAGATATCATACTTGCTTTAAATTTTTTATTACCTTTTTCCCTTTCTATTTCTACTGCTCACCGAGCATGCATAGCATCTACCTCTATACATTTATTTTTATTTTTAGATTGCAAGGTATTGTATGTAGATTAGTTTTTTTTACACAACCTACCAAGGATCATGATACGGTGTCAATCATAATCTTTTTTGAAATTTAAAATATCATTTATCGTGTTTCAAAGATCACTTGCTTAAAGAAATATTACACCGCCCAGTGGATGGAAATTTAATTTTTGTTTTTATGAACAACTTTCAAAATACATACTCCGTACTATTTATTTGATGGTTTTAGAATACAACACGAATTAATGTTCAATGTTATTCCCTCTCCATATCTAAATTATTGTTATGTTGGTGCTATGAATTATGCGTTTTATAATTATGAAAAATTAAAAAAAAGTACTATATGTTAAATTTTAATTTAAAGAACAATAGATTTGATTCTATAAATATATTAATTTTGAAACGGAAGTTGTATTACTTTATATTAACACTAAAACTCGTATTAATATCACAAGCTCTAGCTCGTAATATCATTTGTCTTGTTTTGAATGAGAAAACGTTTTGCAATGTAACGTCTGCTTTAGAATGTTAACTAGATCTTTATGTCATCAATTGAAATGACAGTGCATAAATAGAAAGTCTGATTTAAAAAAAATGTTACAGTTGAGGGGTACATTGCTTTAAATAAAATATAGGGAGATGAAAAATTGGTGACTGCTCATAATATTAATTGTAGGGAGTGACTTGTAATAGTGAAAGAAAATAAGAGTTAAAAATGGATAATTACTCATACATGTGGTCATACATGTGGTACAGGAGATCTGGACTCGTGAATGTGAGGGTGAATTTTAATCGTTAATTTTTTAAGATAATTTAATCTCAATCTCTGAATAGTTCTAGCTGTTTTATAATATAGACTAGATCTTCATAATTGTGTCTATGACACGCTGCCAGTATTTCGTCAATTGAAATGACATTGCTTAAATAGAATGTGCGATTTAAAAAATGTTACAGTTGAGGGGTACATTGTTTGAAGTGATATATGAGAGATTGATGTTTTATAAAGGGTGACTAAATAGAAGGTTCGATTTCGTCGATTGAAATGACAGTGCCTAAATAGAAGGTACGATTTTTTAAAAAATGTTACAGTTAAGGGGTACATTGCTTCCATTGATAATTGATGGATTGGTGTTTTATAAGGGGTGACTGTTCAGAAGATTAATCATATGGTGTGACTTTGTAATGTGATTGAAGATAAAACATAGAGAGAAGAAAAAATGGTGATTGCTTATAATATTAATTGTAGGGGTGATTTGTAATATGGAGGGAAAAAATAAGAATAATAAAGAGTTAAAAATGGATAACTACTCACATATGTGAATGTGATGGTGAATCTCAACTGTTAAATGCTTTAAAAGAATTTAATCTCAAACTCTCAATAGCTCTAGTCAAATATCTAGCTGTTTTATAATATAGACGAGAGATCAAAATGTTGACTTTTGTTTTACAACTGTGAAGTTTACTTGATTTTATAATTTTATTTAATAACAGTTTAAATTGATAATTTTGCTAAAGTGAACATGCGTCCTATTTTCAAGTGTTATAAACCATCTATTTGCAGAATATTTTGCAACAAGATGTAGGGCATATTTGATGTAGCTTTTTTGATATGTGATCATAACTTATTATTAATAACCAAAGATTTATTGTTATAACTTATAGCAGATAACTAATCGCGTGTGCTGTTTGATTTAGTTTTTTGAAAATCTAATTAGCTTTTATAAGTTAGTGTGTGTGTGTTTTGATTATTAAGTTGAAAAAGTGTTAAATTCAAATATAAAGACTAAATTAGTCTCATCACACAATGTGATTTACTTTATTATTATTATTACTTTTATTCTTATTATTCTTATTCTTATTATTATTATTATTATTATTTATTTTTATTATTTTTATTATTATTATGATTATTACTTTATTATTATTTTATTTTTATTAATACTAATTTTATTACTATTAATAGTTATTATTATTATCATTATTATTGACTTTATTATTTTATTAACATTAATATTACTTTTAAGAATATTACTCCCTCCGTCCCTAAAATATCTTCCTCTTTTTCTTTTTCATCCGTTTCAAAATAATTGTCCAGTTTGAAACTTACCTTTTTAGAACATCACTTTTACTACTTTACCCTTACTTTTTTTTTCATATTTT
Organism: Codonopsis lanceolata; assembly: GCA_013146195.2. NCBI lineage: Eukaryota > Viridiplantae > Streptophyta > Magnoliopsida > Asterales > Campanulaceae > Codonopsis > Codonopsis lanceolata. The sequence continues at coordinate 58,773,559 of CM028380.1, read as the reverse complement.
AATTATGAGCCACATACACATATGCTTTAAAGGAAACTATACATTAAACTAATATAAATAATTAAGTCAATTGTTTTTTCTCAATCTGTGCGCGGGGTCAACTAGGACGATAATTTAGAGACGGAGGGAGTAGTACTTATTATATTAGGTGAAATGTATGGTAGAAAAAAATAAGGGTAAGTGATAAATATGTTTTCGTAAAAGAGAGTTTGAAATAGAACAAGTATTTAAGAACAGACGAAAAATGAAAGGTAGACGATAATTTGAAAACAAATAAAGTATTTAATACAATATTAGTTAATACATCTAAGGCCAAGGCCATAAGAGTCTACTTTCAAAAATCAAGATATAAAATTATCATTTTATTTTTATTAACTACTAAAAATATCATTTTCTATAAAAATTTGATTTTTAAATAAGAACTCTTTACTCAAAATGGAGAGAGTATATTAACTCTTTACTTGTATATTCTCATTTAACCATTATTTAAAAGTTGGACATGTTTTTATTCTGATTCAGTTATGCATATATATGGATATACTATAGTTTTAAAAGTAAACATCATCATAGTATATATAGTATATAGTATAATGGAGCGAGAGAGTACATTGTACTTGGTAACGTGTGATGTTTTCATGGGCTTGGGTGTTGGTTGCCCCTTAAATAATCATTGAAATGGCAGTGGAAACATGGGTCGAATTGTAAGCATGTTTCAGACCCATAAAAAGAGCAGATATATAGAGCCCAATGCTGGTTTCCAAACCGGTCTCCAGTCTCCTAGTCTCCTAGTCTCCTCCCTTGTCTTTTTCAGTAGATAAGGTCTTCTTATCGATCATACATTGCCAACTGATTGAGAGCTCAGTTCTTTATGCACTTTCCCATCTTTATTTACTTGATTACCATTTTTCACTCAATCTTTTTGTTGGGATGGGAGTGGGACCGGAGTACAACCTTATTCTTCCTTTCTTCTGGAAGTTGACTACTCCACACCTACAAGGTTGAAACAACCCACACTTTCTCTTCATCTTGTTAATTTTTATTCAAATTACAATTCCTTATTAGTTCTCAGTTGCTTTTCCTTTTCTTTTTGGGATTAATAATAATAATGTGGCCGTTAAACAAATTAGATAGGTTCGGGCTCCACTCGGAATTAATTTTGGACTCATAAAGGAGAGATTTATCATGAATATACCGCTGTTGACGGGATTCAATTTTTCAAATCTCATCATATATATATATAAACATGGGATGGGATGACAAATTGTTAAGATGGTCGCGCGCTTCTTTTTAAGAGACATGTCCATCTTTTTCCCCTCCCTCCTTTCTTGGGAATGAAAGAGAGAGAAAAGTGATTTGCAATCTAGCAATCTTCTTCAGGTTTGTAGTGTACAAGACATGGACCACCAAGTAAAGAGCCTTCCTTTGTCTTGCTACGGTATTCATTCAAATAAAACAAAATACTTAAATAAATAAATCAGTATTAAACCAGTCTTTTTCAAAAAGTAGTCTTCCTCCCTGGTGTCAGTCGGTCAATTTTGACTCCCTCAGTCTCCTCATCTCCATTCTCCAACGCATTTTGATTATTGAGACCCGAGGCTACTGATCCATTGTCCCTTTTAGCTATAATCTTATTATTACGAGATAAATGGACAAATGCGCTGTAATTATAAAAATCTTTTTTTAAAACTATTAATATTTTTAAAAGAAGTGTTTAAGTGGATCATGTTAAAATAGGATAGTAGATCACTAATCACTAATCACTAATCACTAATCACTAATCACTAATCACTACTCACTACTCACTACTCACTAATCAATAACATGAAAAGGGCTTGTGGGATTTTTAATGTACTCCTACTTGTTTTAGTTTTTATTTAGGAGATGGGAGGAGGTGGGATTTTTTTTTTCTTTACTTATCAAAAAATAATAATAAGGGAGATGAGGGATGTATGTTAGTATATTTGAGTAAAGCAGTGGGGGGGGGGTTACTATATCTCTGTCTCTGTCTCTCTAATGAACAGACATGTGTCTCTCTCCTCTGTTTGTCTGCCTGTACCTATGTTTATGTAGAAGGATAAAGTCTACGAAAGAGGACAAGACAAATCGAGAAGAAAAGTACGCCCCTAAGACCCCCTATTTCGTAGCTAGTTTGTTAAGAGAGAGCTTCATTCTTGTTTGACATACTCTCTCTATGGCTTTATGTGCTGAGCTGCTGCATGCCTGGGACTGGAACTGGGTGTCCTGTGTTGTGCTGTCATCACTTGATCAGCCTCAGCCTGTAGTCCCATAAATAAAAAGCCACAACGCGCATGCATGGACTCTTCTGCTGTCTCAGAAACAAAGGTTATTTTTGTTACTTTACCACGGTGAAAACATCTCATTTACCTTTAACCCGATTAAACTATATTGAATTTTACCTAAACTACCTCTCTTTGAGAGTATCCACGTGCCAGAATTACTTTTAAGCAAGGTCCATTGCCGTGCCTCTGCTTAAGAGTTAAGAGTATTACAAAAAAAAAAAAAGATTAATTAATACATGAATAATTATTTCTAAGCTTTGAATCAATGGAGTGGTACACTAATTTCTGGCATCAGGTGGGTATAGGGTGTTTCACGGTTCTCAAGGTCTAGTTAGTTTGGACGATTCATTTAATGTTTAATGGTTGAGTGACGGTCGACATTTTTTTCCTTTCCTCCATTCCAAATCACATCCTTTTAACTTAATCTTATTTCTTCAGAATGCAATAGTTTTTTTGTTAATTTTACATATTTGTTCATGTGAGCCTTATTATAAAATTAACTAAGTTAATTAGTTAATTCTCTTATCCTTTCCTATCAAGATTAGGCTTCCTGTTTTCTTGCCCCTTTTGATCTCTACTTTGTAACCTATATATACTCTCTTAAATTTGTCATTTAGACACACAATCATTATATATGATAGTATCCATTTGGTGGGTGCACAATATGACTTATTAAAAATAATTAAATAAATAAAATGCAAGACTAAACTAATTTTACTTTAATTATTAAACTGAAATGAAATTGTTATTGTTTTTGTGAATATGGTAAGCAAATTAAATGGGTACTAGTTTTTGAAATTTCAAAACTTGCAAGACATTTAGAAAAGGAAAAGTTTATAGAAAATACAAAACTTAGATGGTGTTTTTCAAGGTAGTCACGAAGAGAGTATGACGTTTCTAGCTCTGGTAAATCTTTGATTAAACTTTTATGGTGTCGTTTCTAGTATTCAGAGTTTCCCTTGGATGCGGATGTTGCACTGAAACAGTTCTTAGCCCCTAGATCTAACTATTCAGTTAATTGCTGCACCCCCAACATATTTCAGGTCGAATAGATAGCTCTGATTTCAGGTGAGCTTTACCCCTTACCACAACGCACCTGTTCATTCTGAAATTCGAGCATATCCTTGGTGCAAATTTTGGCAGTATCATGACCAGTGACATTTTCCCTGTAATGACCTTTGATGAATTATTAGTAAAAGATTAAGTAAACTTATTTAGGCCGCCCTTTATTATTCTGCGGCAGATCAGGGATTGTCCTAACCTTAAGGGAGGGGACTCCCTGGATTAACTCTCTCCTAGAATATAGAGGCCTTCTAAATAAGTGTATTGCGCTCTTCATAACTTCATAATACTTGCTTATAACTCGTGCAGTGTTAGAATTAAAGTGTTCTGTAACAAATTGGTCATGTCACTATGATATACAATATATATCCGCAAGAACTCATTATTACTGCAATAAGTTAACTGTTTATGCATGGTCTATTTGTATGTAAATCTTGTTCACCAAATGTGCCTCGTGGGTGTTGGCTGCAGGTGTGTTCAACTTGGCGAGCTGTCTCTCACTCTGACCTCCTATGGCAGAGCTTGACTCGCCGTATTTGGCACCGCAACCATCTCCTCCACGACTCTTGGCACGACGAATATATATACCACCATCGCACAGCTCGCAACTTTCGTGTTAGGAGATATATCTATGCCACCCTCCACTTTGTGCCCTCCAATGACAATGCCAATAACGACAATCTTTCATGTCGCCGCCTAGCACTATCTGATCACCACCTTGCTGCTGGCTTTTCTGATGGCTCGGTTCACCTCTTCCACCTGCCCACTAGACTCCATCTCTCCACTTTCCACCCACATCAGCGTAACCACCTCGGCCCCTTCTCAAGAGCTGTCTCGGGGATCCTTTTCTCCGGTGACCGTCTTGTTTTTGCCTCCCATGATGGTGACATTCATGTTGCATCCATCAACAATGTGGCCCCACTACGGAGAGCCCACTTGGGCGATGTGGTCACAGATGGTGTGTTAGTAGATTTCACCGGGTGTAACCGATGGTGGGTCGGCCTTTATGCAGGTGCTTGAAACAAAGTGCATTTATATGGTAACCACACGTGCATGCATGAGCTTCATAAACAGGAACTAGACCACTATATTTTTTCCTTCCTGTTTAGTGTTTCTTGTTCAAGTATAAGGATGATCATGCATGCATGTTTAAGTTTTTTTCTGTCTGAACGTAATACATTGTTCTTAAATCTGTAAGATATACTGACATCAATATTTGCTCTTTTTCATACTAATTAGGTGTTCCAGGCCGAGCCTTTCACGTGCGAAATGGTGATACAGAAGAACTTGTATTCATCGGTGGCACACTGACAGACCCAGAAGCAGTAATGGGCTGGCATTTGCTTGCGGAGTTGACTGAACTAATTGGAAGGGTCCGGTTAACGAACAACGAGTTGGCCGTTGCGTGCACGAGGCTTAGGGTTGTTGTATTTGATTTGAGTAACCAAGTTATAAGGGAGGAAGAGTACCCTAGGGGACTCACTGTTGACTTGATGGATGCCTGCGATGAGGGTTTCATAATTGTGGATAGTCGGGGGGTTGCGAGGGTGCGGCGGGTGGGAACCATGGGGGAGGTTTGTAGGTTTAATTCAAGGGGTGCATCATTGGGCTGCATGAACAGTTTGTACGCACTCATGTGCAGTGGGGGAGTGATTAGAGCATGGGAGGTGGAGCATGGAGCGTACATGTATAGTTTTAGAGAGAGAATAGGAGAAACAAGTGCCATGGTTGCAGATGAAAGACACGTGGCAGCTTGTTCTAGTGATAACACCATTCATATGTGGGACTTTGGAGCACACTAGCAGCTGTTGGAAACAAAAAATATGTACGTGAAAGAATTAGCTACCTAGAAAGTGCGAGGTGTAAAGTAAAGCAATTTGCTTGGGAATTTCTTGATTTAATCCACACTGCTGAAAGTTTTTTTCATTTAAAAAGTGGTGGGCCGACATTTAAGATCAAAATGAGTAGTGTGGGCCTTGAGACACTAGTAGTTTAGTGGGCCTTCAGAGTTGTACTTATTTGATACTTTGATGGAGACGGGGTTGTGGTCCTTGTGGATACGCTGTTGTGTACTTTCGAGTTTATAGTAGTTGGGCCGAATTTGTTAATGTGTTTAGTTTTATTTGAGTCCTTGTAGTCTTTTTTCTGTTTCCTTTTTTGTACAAGGTTCGTGAGGTATCATTGACAATTTTGCATGCACTTTTGTACGATGATTTTTTTTTTTGTCTTTCCCATTTCGGTAATATCACTAGATCAGGGCGGGGCCGGTTTTGCACTTGTTCTATTCCATCTAAAAAGCTCATATTTAAGAAGTCTTATAATTTTAAAAATAATTTAGCACAATCAATATGCTTATATATATACAAATGAAGGAAGAGGTCTATAAGTGAAGGTGAGGTTGAAATATTAAAAAAATTCCAAGTATAATTTTTTAAAATTGAATATTTAAATGAAATTTATTAAAATAAAATAGTTGATTCTCCCTTTAAAATAAAGGGAGTAGAACTTTAAAAAATACTTTGAACTTTGTGTTTAAAGATTTAACAAAAAAATATACTTTGTTTGACTTAAAAATTTATCTCAGAACACTAATTTGGAGATGAATGGAGTACTAGAGCATCTCTAATGATGTCACTCTATATCACCCTTTAGTTACTTCGTTTTTTTTTTTTTTTTCATTTTACACTTTTTCGAAACTCTAAAAAAGTTTCTATTCTAATAATCAACCTTTATACAATCATTTAAAACCCTCAAATCTCTTTCATTTCATCACAACTAACAAATCTAACTACCACCATATTTTTCATCATTTTTATTTATATTTTTCCAACACAATTGGAATGAAATATTTTTATTTTATATTATAGATTCTATGAAAACAATTTGTATTTTTTTAATTATTTCGATAACTTTCATCTAGAAATAAAAATAATAAAATATAAGTCATTTAAGAGACAATTTATGTTTATAATACAACATTATTATTATTATTATTATTATTATTATTATTATTATTATTATTATTATTATTATTATTATTATTATTATTATTATTATTATTATTATTATTTTATCCTCTCATATATTACGAACACCAGACACATAATTTTTTTGATTGAAAAGAATTCGTAATTAATACACAAGATTCATATAAAAATAGGCATCTTTCAATTTGATCAATAGATCAAGTTTACGATAATATAGGCACCCTCTAGTTACCTCGTTTATTTGTTCCTTGTTTTTTCCCCTTGCAGTTTGGGGCGCGGCGCCCGTAATGTCTTTCCTTCTTTTTCTGTTTCATTTTTCTGTTTGTTATCGTTCGTCCTTTTGAGTTCTTTTTAGTTTCATTTGACGCTCTGGTTCCTTGTAATATATAAAAAGTAATTTTTAATCAGTAATAATATTTTATAGGATATTACAAAATAAGGGTACGAAGTTGGGGTATCTACACAAATTAATCCAAAGGGATGAGTGGATCATGTTATTAATTTTTATTTTTATTTTTGGAGGTTGGGATTGAAATTTCGCTAGAAGTGATTAGTGAGGTAGCGGTTATAGATTAGAGAAAACTACCCAAATCGTCCCCGTGTTATATGCGTTTTTAGAGATTGGTCCCTAATGTGATATTCAAAAAAATTAGCTCCTTGTACTGGGCATATTAAACATTGTTAGCCCTTCCGTCTAATTTCGTCCAAATTTTTCATATTTTTTTACGTTAAGCACTCACTCGTGATTGTCACGTGCATTATACACAACTTATAAAATCATGTATTTCTAATAAATGTGAAATGGTGAAAATTTCTACAAAATTTTCTTAATGGCTTGTTTGTATAATGACAAAGTTAATAGTGAAACTATGTTCAATTTAGACATATGACCGGAGAATCATGTCTTCTTTCAAACATCACTGATGCAGAAGGTCCTCCAGTCATCTTTGGGGACAATGCTAAAGGAAGAATCATTGGATATGGATCCATTATTTGAGGAAATCTCTCTATAGGGAATGTCTCTCTAGTAGAAGGATTAAAGCACAACTTGCTAAGCATCTCTCAATTCTGTGATAAGGGACTTGTGTGTCAATTCTCCTCAAACAGATACGACATCAAGGATCCAGGTAACTGGACATGGACAAGGGAATGTCTATGTGATAGATTTAAATGCCTATGAAAAGGCTGCTAATCTATGTCTTGTAGCAAACTCTGCTCAAGATAAAAGCTGGTTGTGGCACAAACGTCCCAGTCATCTGAACTTCAAATACTTATCAAAACTTTCCAAAGAAAGACTGGTAAAAGGAATGCCAAAGGTCTTTGCTGATCACGATCGTGCCTGTAAAGCCTGTCAACTAGGAAAGCTTTCAAAAACCTCCTTCAAGAGAAAACCAGGACTAGCAACATCAAGACCACTGCAACTTCTTCACATAGATCTCTTCGGACCAGTGACTACTATCAGCTATGGTAGTCACAGATACACTCTAGTCATAGTAGATGATTATACAAGATATACTTGGACGGAGATGATGTCTTCTAAGGATCACACGTATGATCTTCTTACAGCCTTGTTCAGAAGACTGCAGACTCAATAGCTTGATGAAATTAGTGACGTTCGATCAGACAACAGAACAAAATTCACCAATAATGGAATAGCGAAGTATTGTGATGATCATGGCATCGGGCACAACTTCTCTGTTGTAAGAACACCACAACAAAATGGTGTAGCAGAAAGGTAAAACAGAACACTTATCGAAGCTGCTAAGACTATGCTCGCTGAAGCAAAGTTGCCCAAACACTTCTGGGCAGAAGCCGTCAACACAGCTTGCTTTACTCAGAACAGATCCCTGATCAACAAATTTCACAGTAAAACACCTTATGAACTTTGGAGAGGTAAAGCCCCAAACATTGGATTTCTCAAAATCTTCGACTGCAAATGTTTTGTAGTTTACAATGGTAATGACTACAGAAGTAAATTTGATAACAAAGTCGATGAAGGTGTATTTCTGTGCTATGCCTTACACTCCAAAGCTTATAGGGTTTTCAATAAAAGATATTTAAAAATTATAGAATCCATTCATGTTTCATTTGATGAATTTGATTTATTATAGCCACACATGGCTCCAAATGTTGCTGATGATTTTGTTCATGATGAGACAGGTACATGCCAAACCTCTAGCTCCCATACTCCAAATCCACCACCAGAAACTCACTCAAATATTCCTGACCATCATTTCTCAAATGATTCACCAGAAGACCTCAACTCTGCTCAAGAAAACTCCAATCTAGAGCCCATTGCTTCTAAACCTTATAATCCCATCCTTCAACTCACCTATGAATCAAATTCTGAACAACTCTCCCAACAAGAAACAACTGACTTTTCACCTAGTCCTCCTCCTGAACCACTCAATGAAGAATCAACAGTGAATCACATTCCTGCTATCACAAGAACATGCAAAGATCACCCTATTTCTCAAATCATTGGTGATATTCATGTAGGAGTGCGGACTAGAAGATCTTCCATAAATGAATGTATGTTCTGTGCTGCATTTGTTTCAGAAGATGAGCCGAAGAAGATTGATGAAGCTTTACAAGATCCAAGTTGGCTGGAAGCCATGTAAGAAGAACTTCAGCAATTTGAAAGATGCCAAGTATGGAAGCTAGTCCCAAGACCTGCTGATCATACCATCATTGGCACAACATGGGTGTTCAAAAACAAGAAGGATGAAGATGGGAACATCATTATAAACAAAGCTAGACTCGTTGCACAAGGATATCGCCAAGAAGAATGAATCAACTATGATGAAACTTTTGCTCCAGTAGCAAGGTTAGAAGCTATCAGAATCTTTCTAGCCTATGCCACATATAAGGACATTGTGTTATATCAAATGGACGTCAAGAGCGCCTTTCTCAATGGTGATCTTCAAGAGACTGTTTATGTCGCTCAACCTCCAGGTTTCATTGAGAAAGGAAAGGAAACTCATGTCTATAAGCTTAAGAAAGCTCTTTACAGTCTTAAGCAAGCTGCTCGTGCTTGGTATGAAACTCTATCCAAGTTCTTAATGGAACAAGGATTTGTGCGAGGAAAGATTGACACTACTCTCTTCATTCTCAAGCACAAAGGTCATTCACTGCTGGTGCAAATATACGTCGATGATATCATCTTTGGTTCTACAAATGAGAAGCTGTGCAAACGATTTGAGTCTCTCATGATTGGTAAGTTTCAAATGAGCATGATGGGAGAACTCACATTCTTCTTAGGTCTTCAAATTCAACAATCCAACAAAGGAATCTTCATAAGCCAATCCAAGTATGCTAACGAACTGGTGAAAAAATACGGATTGGAAATGGCCAACACCTTTGACACTCCAATGTCTACTAAATGCAAATTATCAAAGGACTTACATGGGAAAAAGGTTGATATTACTCAATATAGAGGAATTATCGGATCTCTGCTCTATCTTACCGCCAGCAGACCTGATATAGTGTATGCTGTTGGGGCATGTGCTAGATTTCAAGTAGACCCTCGTGAGTCACATCTTCTAGCCGTCAAGAGAATCATCAAGTATGTATTAGATACCACCAACTTAGGTATCTGGTATCCAAGGGAATCCTCTTTCAACTTAGTTGGCTACTCAGATGCAGATTATGCTGGAAACCAAGTAGACAGGAAAAGTATGAGTGGAACTTGTCAATTTCTAGGCGACAGACTTGTCTCATGGGCCAGTAAGAAACAAACATCGGTTGCCAACTCCACCACAGAAGCAGAATACATAACTGCTGGTAGCTGCTGCTGTCAACTGCTTTGGATCAAACAATAGTTGGTGGACTACGAAATCAAGGTAGCTGACTGCCCAATCATGTGTGACAATACCTCAGCAATCTCTATCACCTACAATCCTGTGATGCATTCTAAGACAAAGCATATCGACGTTCGATATCACTTTCTAAGGGATAATGTAGAAAAGAGAAATATAAGCATGAAGTACATTTCAACAAAACATCAGTTAGCAGACATCTTCACAAAGGCACTTGATGCTGACAGGTTTGCTTATCTAAGGGAAGAGCTTGGTATGCTTGACCCAACTGCTTAATATTTATTCAACTTTATTTTTTTTAATCTAAATTTTAAGCAGACTTGATAATATATTTAAGCAGACTTGACATTGTAACAAAGCAGACTTGTTCCTATGTAAAGAAAACAGCAGTATTGCAAATTATTTGAAGACGGAGCTCTCTTCTACGTCTTCTTCAATGGCTAAATCATCTGCTACTGGTTCATCTTCCGCATCTGCATCTGCTTCAGCTGCTGCAACCCCGTCACCTTCACAAGCCTCATCTTCTGAAGTTGAGATACCCAACTTGCCGGACACCATGCGTCATCCTGGAATGTGCATCGATGTAGCTACTGTCCGTGTATATGCCTCTGGTATCAAGATAGTTGATGACCTGAACCAGTCCGGACTTCTTCCTCTCTTCCTGCTCGACGACAATGATGGCTACAACAATCAACTGGCAGAAGAGTTCTACCAACTCATCACTGTCGATAGCTCTCGGGGCTTCATCTCAGGCACTGTACGTGGTGTACATTTCTCTTTAACCGCTGCTCGCATCGCCAAAATAGTTGGTGTGGAATTTGATGGTCCAACTGAGCTCTCCGAGCAAGAAATGGCCACTGCTTGGTCTTACATGCGTGGTGAAGGAACCCCCAAAGAGCCTCAAGGAAAGATGAAGCGGATCTTGTTCAATGATGATGTGTACTTCATCAGTCACCTCATTGACAAAAGCATGATCTTCAAAAACGGGACACACGACATTATGACTGCTGATCAGTTGGAGTACACAGCAGCTGTTATTCTCAACCTACGCTTCAACTGGGCCACCATCATTTTTGACCTGTTGTATGATGGCATAGATAGTGTCAAGAAATCCCTGAAGCAGAGGAGGCATTTCGTACGGCTAATCAATGTGCTCCTGCGCAACAACTACTCCTTCTCCAATCGTGTTTTTCCCTTGGAACTCAGGCCGATCTATCCAATTCACCAATACCTTCATCTCCTCAACCAAAAAACTGAGGAATGAAAAGCTTGAAAGGCAAGGACTACCCACTCAGCCCTTGTTTGCGGTTATCAACCCACCTCCCTTGGTTGTCATAAGGATTAATCCAAAGACGCTGGATGATGCCTTCATTGCCAAGCAGCTTGACAAGAAATAAAAGAAGGATGCTGCTAAAGAAGGCTGCTCTAGCAAGGAACCAACTGATCTTCCTCCTCCCTCTAAGAAATCCAAGAGACAGCACTTAGCTGTTGAGGAAGATCCTGCAGTCAAGAAGAAGAACAAATCTTCGAACTCTGCTCCTGTCTCTGCTGCCCCATTTTCATCACCATCTGCTGGTGCTCCAGCCAAGAAGAAGAAGAAACATCTTTGCTTCTCTTGTTCTGCCTCGATTAAGAGACCGCTGAACCAAAACCAGCCCCTCTTCGCCCCCGAAAACGTAAACCAAAACACTGAGAACCCTCCGAACCCTTCATCCCCTTTGTCCCTCCTACCTCTCCTATCTCTTCTACATCTCCACCTCTTCACTATTCCACAGACCCTGCTGCTGTTGGGGAGGAGCACATTGAGACTTTCTCTTCTCCAACTCCCTCAATAACCCCCACTGTTGTTAAGGAGGAGCCTTCTTCTCCCCCTCCTCAGAAGAAGAAGCGAAGACTTCGCAAGAAGTCTACGACTGCTCGACCACCCTCACCTCATCCAACGTCTCCAGAAGCCATCCCTTCTCCACCCTCCTTACCAGAACCCATTTCCTCCATTTTTCCTGACTCTTCTTTAGCCATCGTTCCCTCTTTCTTACCTTCTATACCTTCCTCGACCTCACACTTCCATATCCCAGAAGCTTTCTCTCTTCCTTCCCTTGACCCTCATCTTTCTTCTCTTCTATACCAAACTTCCTTCCTTTCTTCCCGAACTCTTTCCCCCTATTCTCAGTACTTTACACCCATCTCCATCTCTACTGACCTCTATCAAATTCGTTTCCCCTCTATCTCTTCTGCTTCTTATACGTTCCTATTTGACCTCACCTCTATTTCCGATCTTCTTTACCCTTCCTCTTCTCCTCCAAATTTTGTTTTTCTCCCCGAATCTCCTTTTCCCTTTTCTTTTCTTGAAGTCTCCTCTTCTTCCCCTTCCTCTCCCTATGTCAGTGATTCGGACACTGATATAGAACTTGACTCTAAACCCTCCTTTCCCATCTAACCCTGCTGCTCACACCATTGCTTCTTCCTCCACTTCCCCCGCCTCTGCTCATCCTAACCCTGCTGAAACCTTCATCCCCATCAACCTTATCCCTGGCTCCCTTCCTTCCAACTCTGCTGACCCTGCCCTTCTCGACCTCCTTCTTGCCAACAACACCCAGCTTGAGCGTCTCAACAGCATTGTCTCTTCTATGGAACAACAGATCGATGTACTCAGCTATGGCTTAAACGCTACCCATGCTATTATCTTTGATCTTGGGAAGATCGTTGAGCAGCTAGTGAACGACACTGCTCAAGCTTTCACTTCACATCGCTTCCTCGTTCAAGACCAGCAGGAATCGCTGATGGGTATGCTCAATTCTCAGCAGATCAGCATCCGTGCCCTTTTTGATGAACTCCGGACTTCTATGGCCCGTGCAGTCATTGCTAGGCGTGAAGTTCCCGACTTCACTGCTGTTCAACATGTCGAACGCGTCAATGAAAGAGCTGCTGCTGCTGAACAACGTCGGGTTGCTGCCATCAGGGAGGAGAGAGTTACTCATCTTTTGAATCAAGCTTTAATTGAAGAACAGAACAGACTGCGAGAGCGTCTTAGTGATCGAATCAGAATTTGGGTTGGTGACTACTTAGAGCGTTGCCGTACTCAACCAAACCTATTCTGATCTGGTAGAATTCTTCTGTTCTAACTTTTAATATTCAAACCATGTTTTGTAAAACTCTGCTGTTAAACAGCCTGTTTAACTTACAGATGTAATATATTTTAGATTAAGATTAATTGCTCTATTCTATGATCTTGTCCATTTAAGCTTCGCGTTTAAATCTTTAAATTGCTTATATCTTTCTTATTGCTAAGATTTAAACTCTACTTAACTTTATACTTGATCTCATTGCTCTTTATCTTGTAAGTACTGTTGAATCTTGTCTTAAAATAAAATTTGCTTAAAATCATTCCACTTGTTGTCAGCCAAGAACTTTTAAGTTATTTCTTTTTGGTCAGCCAGTGATTTAAAATTCTTTGTTAGTTACTTGTTTCAGCTGACCATAATGTTTTAGTGTCAACTTGTTCACCTCATTTACTTGAACATTCCCTTGTACTGACACTTTCTCATTTTGTGTTTTTGGTAGATATTCTGTAAGATATCTTTCCAACAGGATCTCTGTGATCTTGTGAAGATACGTATACATTGTCAAACACATTTTCATATTCAAATGTGTTCCTAATGGGTTACTCTTCAAGAAGATCTATAAATACCCACAGGAAGCAGTTTGAAAAACATATAGAAGTCTGAAGCATTCTAATCTTAAAAGAAATTTTCTCTGTGCCTTAGTCTTCTTGAAAAACTTTAGCTAGATACTCCTCTTTGATTATTTCTTTCTAGTTATTGTTTAGACAAACACTGAGTGATTCTTTTTATACCTTTTAGAAATCAGTCAGTTTGCCTCACAAGTTTGATTGTTATTCAATCATTCTCCCTAAACACTAAACACTGGTCTTTTGCTGTACACTGATCCATTAGAGATCAATTAGATTTTTAATAAAATTAGTGCACTTCAAAAATTCAAGTCTGACCAACTTGGTAGTGGACGTAGCAGTTTTACTGTGAACCACTTCAATTCTCTTGTCAGTTATTTTATCAGCTCTTACAAACTGATCTAACACTTAAGAAGTCTCAATCTACTTAAGTGTCAGTCAGTTACTTACATTAATTGTTTAATTATCTATTTTGATAAATTCTTCTTCAGTTCATTCTTTATATCCAGTGACCTATCTTCAAAAGTTATTTCTTAAAAAACAATTGTGTCAGCCAGCTGACCAACATTCATCAGCTTGTGTTTCATTATAAATATCAGCCAGCTGACCAACTTTAGCTGACTGACAAAATTCAATTTCTGCTGCCAACTTTCAGAAGTTTTATAAGTCAACCCTCAAAGTTTTTAAAAGGCTATTCCCCCCCCCTCTAGCCTTGTGAGTTGCCAACCGGACTTACAAGTACCTAGTTTGGCTATCTCTCTACTTAGACTTCTGCTTTGAGAGGCATGTCCGCTCTGCTTAATAAAATTCTTTTAAGACATGTTATTATCTCAGTGCATGATTCAAAGTCTGCTAGTAGCTGAGATGATGACATCAACCAAATAGGAGGAGATTGTTGACCCTCATAGGTTCTAGATTTGGTTGAAGTCATCTTCTGGTTCAATAGCACAGTGGCTAATAGGTCTGCGTACCGGTTAGTGTGGCAACTGTCTTAGAATCAAGGGTGTTTAGAACTGTTTAGTGTTAGTTTCTCCAAGGCGCGAACCATCAGGCTTCAACAGCAGCTTTGAAAGCACAGTTCGAACAGCAAACTTGAAAGTCTGCTCAAGCTCAAAAATTCAAATTCAGCCAAAGCATGTAATTAAGTCACATGATATTTGATCTAGATATTTTTGAAATATCTAGTCAAATTATATTCAATTTATCTTCATTAGATTTCCCTCCAAAGAAGTCAACAATCTGCACAGACACCTATCCAGTCTGTCTCCTGAATCATGAAGACTAAAGACATTATCTCATTTGGCTAAGAAGACTTTCATAGCTGTAACGCTTGCAAATTGGAACCTTACTCTATTTGGGAATGTCTTCTCTGCAACCACTGCATCTCTGATGGCTGTGTTGCACTCATTCCACAAAGCGCTGAAATGCATTTAATACATTATATCGTTGGACACAGCCTCCTTATCCTCAATCCAACGGTCCAAAAGATCTCCCTGGTATTTATTCAAGTTTTGAAGATCTGAAGATACAACTCTTGCGCATTTAATATTCAAGCTTCATCTTCAATACTCAAGCATTCAAGAGATCAAAAGGACAAGAACTAACACTTCACCAATCTTCTTGAAGCTGCAGATCTGCCAGCCTTTACTCCGTTTCAGCTTCATCTAGTTTGCACTTAAACTGTTCTTTACTTTAGAACTTGGGAGGACAATTATTCATTGATTGTTTCTCTCATCATTATACGCTTGGTTGAAAACTATTTTGTACACGATCCATTAGTGATCTTACCTTCACACCTAGTGGACAAACAAGTGCACCTTTCAAAATCCAAAGCTAACCACTTTGGTAGTGGACGTAGTACTATTCACAGTACGAACCACTCCTAAAATATGTGTACTGTCTGATATGTCTCTGTCTATTTCTTAACTGTTGTTGTGTTTACTTATTAAAGTCTGCTATTGTATCTGTCTTATTTCAACAACAGCCTATCTATCAGATCTGGTCTCATTCAGTTTTCCGATGCACTAACTCTTCTTGTAAAATTGATTTAAAAGAAAAGAAGAAAATTTCTTTTAAGAAACATCTCAAAAAGTTTTTAAAATCTACTAGCCTATTCAACCCCCCCCCCTTCTAGCCTAGATTGAGCCTATTTTGGGACCAACATTAATGATATAGCTCAATTACGTTAAGACCAGGTTAGTATCTCAGTTATCAGTCTATTAAAGGGTAAAGGATTTTCTAAAAAGGCTAAGGGGTTAAAAGTCACTTTTTGTTGTTACTTTGAAAATATCTTAAGCTAAAAGCCTTTTTGAAAGACACCCGTCACTCATCTAAGGCATTTTCGCTAAAATGACTTTTTTCCTTCTTTAAATAGACTTTGAACCGCATTTTTCAAAACTTTCACGAACCTTCTCTCTCAGATATTCTCTCTCTACTCAAACCCTTAGTTCTTCTTTGCAACTGCTTCATCTTTTCGATTATTTTTCGTTTCTTCTACCTTACAGCAACAATGGTAAGCTTTACGATACTCATTAATTTTCTCTCTTTTGATTTATGCTTAAAATTTCTTCTTCTAAGTCATTTTCTTGAGGAATCCGAAAGGACGCTTTGCATATCCTGACGGTTTCCGTCATTGTTGTTTATTTCAAAACCCTGAAACCAACAGTTTTCTCTGTACTTTGAATACTTATTTCTTCGAGAATTATCTGTTGATGTTTCTCTGCATTTAACTCTCCAACATTCAAGGGTTTCAATTTTCCTATCTGAAAATTTATTTTATTTCTTAAAAATGAAATCTTTGGTTATTTGTTCTGTCAAGGGAAAAGCCCTAATTTCTGAAAATGGTTTTTGTAGGTGAAATCATCCGTCAAGACAAATACTGGTAAAAAGAAGGTGCTTGACCCGGAACAAGTCATTCACCCTAACCCCTTCGTCAACGTGCCTGGGTTTCCTCTCTATATCCTGCTCCACACGACATCATTCAAGAGCTGGAACCGAAAATGTACCTCCTAGGCATGTGCATTGACTTGAAGACAGTTCGCACATTTGCTGCTGGAGCCAAAATGTGTGACAACATGAATGAGTCTAGGATTTTCCCCCTCTTCTGTCTCCACAACGAAGACTACAACAACCTCCTCGCTGAAGAATTCTACCAGCACATGGAAATCAATCCCAAGACACCATCTGTCATTCGAGGATGGATTCGTGGGTTTCCCTTCTCTCTCTCTCTCTGCTAAGGTGATATCCAAAGTCATCGGAGTTCACTATTGCGGAGACATTGAGCTATCCATTGCTGAGGCTAACAGGGCCTGGGAAGCTATGAGGGGAACCAATACTCCAAGGGAACCTTAAGGTAAAATGCTGAGGAACGTCTTTCCCTTGGACGTCTACTGTTCCAGTCATCTGCTGGACAAGTCGCTGTTGTTCAAGAATGGAGCCCACGATATCTTCACAACCAAACAGCTTAATATTTCAAGCGCCATTCACCAGAGGACTCACCTCAAATTTGACGCCATTATCTTCAACGAGCTCCGCAACTACATTGCAACTGTGAAGAATAGCCCTTACACCAAGAGGCCCTTTGTCCGGCTAATTAACTCCCTGCTAAAGGATACGCCAAAAATCAAGTCTGCCGTTAAGCCAGATGAGCTCATCAAGGTGTCAAAGGACAAACAGTTGACTGCTACCTTCCTCAACAAATACGTTGAACATGAAAATAAGAGGAGGCAGCAAAGAGGGCTTCCCAATGTTGCTGCTGAAAGAATAGCAAAGCCTACTCCTATGATGGTCACGCGATTCGACATGGACGTGTACGATGATGCCAGTGTAGCCATCCGTGCAGCCAAGGCAAGATTTGAGAAGGCTACCTCTACAGTTGCCCGTGACATCCTGTAAGAAGCTCGAGAGCTAGCAGATGCGTCAGAGCACATGTGGAAGCAGCGAAAGGTTGCTCAAGACAAAAAGGCAAATCGTTTCTCACCAGATGAGGCTGAAGTCTTGGCTGACATCTTTACCAAGACCAAGGCTGATGTTGCCAAAAAAGCTAGGCAGGAAGCTGAAGCAGACGAGCTTCAAGCAGAATGGATTTGGAAGGAACTGAAGGCCAGTAGACGTGCAAAGTCTGCTGGCAGCTCCTCTGCTGCTGTTGGACAAACATCTTCTCCCTAGCCATCCAATCCTGAACCAACAACCTCCACTCCCCAGCCATTCCAAACCCCAAAACGCAAACCATCTTCTGACCAACCCTCACCATCACCCAAGCCTAAATGCAGGCGATTGCGTAGAGGCCTACCGACCACGCCACCAGTAGACCCTGTCATATCTGCCGATGAAGCAGCTAGATCTCCTATCCAGCTGTTGAGGCAGAAAAGGAAGTCTTCTGGCAACCAACCATCTACCCCTTCTCAAGCCTATCCTACTGAGTCATCTACTCAGATGGAATCACCCCCTCCGGAGGAGTCTATCCCTCATGAGGAGCCAATCACTCTTGAGGAGTCTATCCCTCATGAGGAGCCAATCACTCTTGAGGAGTCTATCCCTCACGAGGAGCCTACTAGATCATCAACTCCAACACCTCCCTCTCCCTTCAACTATTCTCCAAACCCCTCTACCCCTCACTCACCCACTCCTACCCAAACCAACACTACCCTATCAGAACCAGACCAACCCATTCCACTCATCCTAACCCCCTGGTTTCCCCCCATCCTCTCTTCTGCTACTACAAAGTTCATCTTTAAACTTTTGTCAGTAACAGAACTCTTCACCAAGCCTGCTCCCCCTCCTCCACAACCTCAACCTGTGAGACCAGAAGCCCTTTTCTATCCCCCTCATTCCTTCTGGTTCTCAACTGAACCCCTACCAACCCCTTTCAATATATGTGATCATTTGGACATAGATATTGAAATCCCCCAACCCCTCCTTCATCCCCACCTCAATCCAATTCCCCTTCTACCCATACATTCCCAACACTTGATTCTTCTTCAACCTCCAACTCAGCAACTCCCCCCCTCCAGCAGCCTTTCTGCCTTGTCATCACTACCAATGTTGCCTCGTCTACAGGTATTGAGCCTATTCAAGTGGACCTCGACCCTTCTCCGTCCCAACCGGCATACAACGAAATCCTGAGCTGCCTGGATGCCATATACAACAGACTGGGAGAACTTACAAGTATCTCCACAGCTGCTACAGAGCTTGCAATTGCATCTTCCAGGGCTGCAGACAGGAATGACGCCATCCTCCGCCAATTCCAAGAGGATGTTTGGACCAAGTTTGGAGAAATGAGGCACGAGTCTCCCGATCTGAAGATCAATATGGAAGCTCAACGCAACGAGTGTGTCAGACTCTGCTCAACTCTCTTCTACCAACTGTTCCACAGCATAACCCTTCACCTGGGTCACGGACGCCCTCCAGTATTGCAGCTCAATGATCAAGCTCTTAAAGCAGCACATGATCGGATCAACGCTGAACGCGAACGTGATGTGGCCATCACGGAGGAGAGACAACTAAGGTATATGAACCGAACTCTGATGGACGAGAACAATAGACTACGAGAAGAACTCGACTACCGTTCTCGCTCCACCAGACAACCAACCTCTGCTGATGAAGAGTACACCAGAAGAGTTGAAGAACTCGAGCGTCAGCGCCGCGAAAGAGAACCAGTTGATTGAGCAGACAAAGGAAAAGAAAAAAGGCCTTGGTAGCTTATATCTTTCTGTCCTTATCCTTTGTATCTATTTTTTGAAAACTCTGTACAAATTGAACTTCTTGTTTGAAATACAGAAGTTCATTCTTTTCAAAAATGTCTACTGTTTAAATTCTTGTTCTTTAAATTCATACATCTGCTTAGAATGTAAACATCCAGTTTAAATTTATTTGAATTGTTTATCTCTAATCCTTGTGCTTGTTCTTTATATCTCTTCTGGTGTAAGCACTTAGATTGGTTGTTACATTTGAGGTGTTTTCTTTTTGATAGAGGCATGTCTGCTGTTATAAAACTTAAAAGTGTTTTTTCTGACATGCTATTATCTTTCCTAAAAGCTTTCATAGCCCTCACTTATAAGTAATGATGACCAGATGCAAATAGGAGGAGATTGTTGTTTCTCATTGTATCTTGATTTGCATTCGTTTATTCATTACATTAGGTTATCTACTTAGTGGCTAAATGGGTTGCGTACTAGTTAGCGTGGCAAATGTGTATAGAACTTTGCCTTAGAATAGTTTTTAGACTTCACAGGTTTAGGCTGAAGGCTTCACCAGCAGACTTCTCAAGTAGCCTCCAGCGGCACACCTTGTCTGCACTCGGACAGCATGACGTGTCCAGCTCTTCCAGATATCAAGCTTAGGTGGATTATTTAATTCAGCTTTATTTAGTTTGAATTTGAATTAATCCATCTTCAAATCAGTGCTTGACTTCTTAGACACGTCCCTCCAGCTTTTCCGAAAAAGCATGAAGACTTTCGCCTCCTGAATATGGCAGAGCAGGTGCACAATCTAACACAAACAAACTGTACCAACTACTGCAGGTCTGCAACTCTGTTTGTCGTCCTTCTGCCAGTTGCTGCACCTAATCCTCTCCATATCCTGATCAGTCTCAGATTGAAGATGAAGTCAACAAGGCAGCTCCAAGCATTTAAAGCATTTAACCTAATAGAGTTATTTCTCACTTCGTCTTCTCCAACGATCTCAAGGATGCACAACTATAAATACTGCCATTAAAGACTGAAGAAAAACAATGTTCTGGATCTATCCAACAACATCAAGCTTTATACTCAGTGCATTCAAGAGATCATTAACTGATCAACGAAGTGCTCAACAACAACAAAAAGATCTGCATCAACTCTTAATCATTTACTTCTTATTGTTGTAATCTTTACTATTCTTTTGCATGTTGAATATTCTGTTTCTCCAAATATTCAATTTCCCCACCCCCAAACACAAGTCAAATATTTTGTACACGATCTATTGGATATTTCTGTAATAGAACTAGTGGAAAATATAGTGCACATTTAAATCCAAGGTTGACTGCCTTGGTGGTGGACGTAGCACTTTTTATAGTGTGAACCATCTCAAAATACATGTGTTCCTTACTTATTGTTTTATATTGTCTTCATTGTATTTACTTATTCCATTGAGCAGCAAACTAAAGTAATCAGCTAAGTCTACCGCCAGTGCTTCACCAGCAGACTTAGTATGTCCTCCTTACAAGTCTTCCGCTACTTCAATCTTCTTAATAGATTACAAGTGCTTGTTCTAGGAATTATTACGAAAAGTTTTAAGTATTAATAAGTTATTCAACCCCCCCCCCCTTCTAGCTTATTATTGTGCCCTTTGGGACTAACACTTCTGCTTCGCTCAAAGTTCAAGTTCGCACGAGGTAACTCCTGATTACCCTTAGATAACGAACTTGATTGGTATATAGATATAACCTTCATAACCCATTTGTAATTTGTGCTCCAACATGACCCGAAGAGTACACCTGATTATGCGAGAATGCTCTTCCATCATTACAATAGCCTAATCAAGATAAACTCGCAACAACAGTATGTTCTCTGGGAACACATAAGAAGTGGCACGTCTGGATTCGCTCAGACCCCACAGATCACGGATTAACTTCAGAATGTCACCTTCACATCCTTGCAGTGCCAACAGGGGACGATCCCGGTGGGGTACAACTTGCTCCTGACCAAATTGTCGTAGAATTTTGTACGACAGATAAAAATCGTCCTACGAAGACCAGCCAAGACGACTTGTGCATATACACTAGTATACTTGTGGAATCACTCAATTTTCCAATGAGTGATTACCAAGATAATATCTAGATAGTTGACATGAGCAAAATGCTCAACCCAATGCTGCTCAGTTCAGAATACATTTTCATAAGTACCCATGGCCCCATAACTAGAAGGATCATAGTGTCCATGAGACAAAACAGGTGGATGAATTCGGTTAAAATGCTCTTCGAGCCACATATGGATTAATATTGGACTCATAGATGGGAAATAGTCATCGCCAGACGAGTAATCATCAAGGCCCTCCAGAGTAGTGGCCTAAATGATTGGAATGATATTACCCGACGGCCCTGAGCCTGCAATACAATATCAACTACCCGAACATCAATAGTCCCAGGAGGACCCATTAGGAAAAACCTTCCTATGAGACACAGAAATAAGGCCGCCCTTCCCTGCCTTAGATACATCTGATTTTCCTAATACTATAAGAAGAGACTAGGAAATTATGTCAAGTCCAGCAAATCAACATGGATAAGTCCATTGATCCCAATCGGATCAAACCCAAACACTTCCCTGATAGCCATAAATGAAGTGTGAGTGGTAGAGGGAATAGCAACACTGGCTTCTGTCCCTGTAGCAGTCATCACACAAAATTCTTCATAGGTTGGACACATTTCATTCATTGAAAAGTTGAACAGATGGGAGTTTGTTGACCAAAAGTGGGAAGCTGCTTAGAGCATTTCCCAATTGATATGTACCCACTCTATCCAAAGATACAACGAAACCTATACGCTTCATGTAAGTGTTGCCTTTCGTGCCTACGGATAGAATTTATCCACCGGTCCAAACTGGTCACGTACATTTTGAGACGTGCCGCAGATATAAATGAGTCAGCCATGGATGTATTCCTGTGTTATGTACAACAACAGATAGTCAGCATCGCTTATTTCTTTGGCGATAAACAATTTTCAGATGAAACAAAACAGATAGTACACTGAGAATTTGAGAAAGTTGGCTTACCAGCTTTTGCAATCACACAAATACAGATAGAGGAGGAACACAGATCGATTGTGGTCCTGGACAATAGTAATATTGCAGATATACAGATAAGAAATGAGTTTACGGATACATATACACAAGGAAGTCAGAATGTGTCTGCTCTTTTATAAAGAAAACTGAGAACTATCCCAGAACAAGTGGAGAGGGCATGGGGCCGCTCCCCACTTTAGGGAGCCGCACCCTCCTTGATTTCCAAAGGAGCCGCACCCTTTGACCCTTTTGATCCAGCCTAGCTTTTTAGTCATTCTGCCCGACAGTTTGACCAAACTTTAAACCATCCACAGGCTACGCTCGTAACTCACTTATTTGAACCTGTCGATAAACCCCTTACCAGCCCAAATAACTCCCGTCTCCCATCTACTCAATAACCAAAGCAGCCGCCAATGAGCCTCTGCTTCCCCAAAATACAGTGTGCATAACAAATGGCAAAAAAAATCCAAAACAAACAGAATTGTGTCTTTTACATATACTTGTGTATATTTGTTTGGTCCGGTGTCAGTTAAATTTATTGCATATATATCATTTGGTGTCTCCCCCAAATAGCTACACACCATCGATAGTTAAATTCTTTTGACATGATTTCTTGCAGATACTTAATTCTTTTGAGGTAAATAATGCATCTTTTATTTCTTTTGACATGATTATGCATCACTAATGTTTGATTCTTTTGAATTAGTTATGTGTCGCTAACATTTTGATTCTTTTGAATTGATCATGCATTGTTCACACCTTTTGATTCTTTTGAACTAATCATGCATGGCTAACATTTAGATTCTTTCGAATTAATTGCACATCGCAAAACATTTAGCCCTGTCTAATAATAGTGCATCACATATAATTGTGCATCGCTAAAACATTTAAAATTACACATACATACAATAAATTAATACAATTTAATACATAAAATACATCGGTGTGCGCGTGCTGACATGCTCCTCTGCACTCCTGCAGTTCGTGAACCAGGATTGCTTGTCCCAGTGCCCATAACCCGAGGGCCTTTTCGGTTCGGATTACCAATTGGATCATCATCGTCCCTGCGATGTACATTGCCAACTACTGCATTATTGCCCCGACACGAAAGTGTCACCTTTACTTTGCGGTACTATCGAGATACAATAAAGAAATTATTTAGTAACTGAAGATATGACTGTGCGTTCACCTGAAACCGTGCGAAACAAATACATTTCAGATACAAACAAAATGCAAAAACAAATACAATGATAAATATAAGATAAAAAATCATAGTTTTTACCGAGTGTACACCCTCTGGGAGCCGATAAGGAGCATGAATCTCTTCATCTGACAGAGCCTCCTCGACAGGCTGTCTGCCACAGACATGAATCACGCTCGCTGAAATGGCACGTTGAGTACAGAAATCCAGCGGGTCTGTAGCTGTAGAATACAAAGGCCCGACTGCATCAAAAGCCCGTCTAGAGGGCACATGATGCAATATCCTCCTAACAAAGTCATCATATGACATGGAGGAATAAGCACAGATAGGAACAATAGACCGCACCATGTACTCATACTGATGAGGAATACTCTCTGGGGTAAGCATTCCTGGTGGAGGATCCACAGGCGGTGATCGGAGAAACGAATGTTGTTTATGCACTCGATCCCCTAAATACATAGAATCACACATCACAGATCACATTAAAATGCAACAACGACGAGCTTCCACTCCAGTGAGCCCGCTCCAAGGATAAAAATCCACTAACTCTATACGGACTCAATCCAAGAAAGTCTGAAGAACACCCACATCAAAAGGGGTTTCCCATTGAAGAGGAATCCTATTTGGGTCATTATACCCTAACAGATAAGGAGGAGCCCGAGGTAGCACTTCGTACCAGAAAGGCATTCGCCCAAAAACAAAATAAAACCAACCTACAAACAAAATTTACCTTAGCAAAATACTTGAAAGTATATACATGCAAATACATATACACAGATAACAAAATACAATAAAGGTATTTACCTCCCAAGCAATGTCAAAACCAGTCAGGCTAGTCATCTCGTTACGAAAAACCTGATTCATACAGAAATATAACTCGACTAGGCCAGCATGTCCCCAATCATATTTCGAAACCTGATACAAGTCCCGAAGACAACTCAGTAAAGAGATACGCAAAGCATAAGAAGCATTTGCGAACAGAGTAGGGCCCAGAAACAAGAACAAAATGTTTGGGCGACTCGCTCCACAGCCACATCATCGTCATCATTAACATAACAGGAATTCGCCCGGAGCCAATCCCATAGGCTAGGAACGTGTATCTCATCACTACTCTTGTACACAAGCTCAAAGCCCAACAAATCATGAATCTCGTCGCTACGGAGCCTAAGCTCCAAATCAAGTGCTAGACATATGCCTTGCCCAGTAGGAACACCAGTGATAGCAGCGAAATCAGCTGGCGTGATGGTCGTCTCTCCCCAAGCAAAATGAAAAGTATGGGTGGTGTCCCACCAACATTCTCGCAACACCTCATAGATACTTAAGAAGCTATGGAAGTTTCCCAGCGCTCCCAAGAATTGAGCAAATCCTGTACACATCCTTTTTACCCACCAGAATGCTTTTTTGCATAAAAGTTATTTTTATAACATACAAACAATTAACATTTTTTTTAAATTAAACACTTTTTAAAACACATCTTTTCTTTTATTTTCTATCTACAAAATAAATCTCTTGATTTCAAAATGTGTGTGTGTGTGTGTGTGTGTGTATATATATATATATACTATCTTTATTTTAAAATTAAAAATAAAAATAATAATTTTTTCAATATGTGTACATACATAAATAATAATACAAATAACATGTAAGTAAATAATAAAGTATTTTTGAAATACATTTTTGAACATCTAAAACCCAACTCTTACCTTCCAACAAATAAATACATGACAAAAACATTTTTTTCTAATATATATTTATTTTCAATCATTTGACCATTGGGTCAAACATAACATACATTGTGTCTAACTTTAGACATTAAAACTGCACATATCCTGGGTCATCCTGAAAGTTTTTAAATCAAAAGGTTTGATACCTTTACACATCACTTTGCACAATCATATTACCCCATTGGGTAAATTAACATTTTTCCTAGCGAATATAGAGTCAATTTTAACATCTGACACAGTAAAAACATGCACAACTAACAATTCTTCTACACACATTTTTTTACATCAATACATCCTGCCATTACATAATAGCACGATACCCAACAAGATACAAATAAATACATTTGAATTTCAAAATTCAAAATTCAAAAAAAAATACAAAAATCAAAGTATTTGATTTTCAACAAAATCAAAGAAATACTTACTGAATTAGTCAAATTTGACACGTGAGAGCATGGATCTCTGTGAATATCCTCCCAATCGTTGAAAGAAAAATGAAATCAGACTTTGTTCCGCTTTATTGGCTTCTCATCTCGGGCATTTTTGCATGATTCAGAGGATGCACGATATTTTCTCTTGCCAGATCTTGAGGAAGATGTCATTATACAAACAAAGACAAATAATTTGGGCGAGAAATGAACCCAAATAGAAGAAATTTGAGTGAGAATTAAAGATACGAAACAGAAGTAGCAAAATGGCCGCTGCTAGCTGCCATGCACCCAAAAGGAGCAGAAATTTTTCCTTCTCCCCCTTAAGGTTTGCAATTTCTTGCACATAAACCCTCTGAATGCCCTATTTGCATATTGGCCCCTCCAAACCAACTTTAACTTAACGGAAGCTGATGACTTCCAACAAAGTTAATGTCTTTAATTTACACATTTTAAATTTCCGTCGACAATGTCTTTAAATTCCACAATTTAAATTTCTGTCAATAACGTATTTAATTTCCACAATTTAAATTTCCTGTCGATAATCTCTTTTAATTTTTATATTTTAAATTTCTGTCGATGATGTCTTTTAATTTCCACATCTCTATTTAGTCGATAAAATCTTTAAATCTGTGTTTAAATTTCAGTCGATGATGTCTTTAATTTTCATATTTTAAATTTCAGTCGATAATGTCTTTAAATTTCATAATTTAAATTTCAGTCAATAATGTCTATAATTTCCACATTTAAATTTCATTCGATGATGTCTTTAATTTCCATATTTTAAATTTTAGTCGATAATGTCTTTAATTTCCACATTTAAATTTCAGTTGATAATGTCTTTAATTTCCACATTTAAATTTCAGTCGATGATGCCTTTAATTTCCATATTTTAAACTTCCATCGATAGTCTTTAAATTTCCACATTTTTAGTTCCTGTCGATAATGTCTTTATTTTCCACATTTAATTTTCAGTCGATAATGTCTTTCAATATATGCATTTCAATTTCAAAAAAACAAAAACAAAAAAAAAAGAAGAGGAGGAGAAATTTCACCACTCCCTTACTTGCATTGCACATGTTTTAAAACTCATATCATACATAAAAAAAAATATTATTCTTGTGATACATGCCCCGAAATCGGAAGTCAATATCTTATCAACGACGTTCGTCTACATGTGAATTCACGTTCACTTGCAAACTTCGTCGTTGAGGGGCTCTGTAGACACCCTAATTTCGTACCCCTATGATATAATGTCCTATAATAATGATAACATATATTTTATAAATGTATTGGATTTACAAATGTTGCTTTCTATTAGTGTTTCAGTTAACTGGATTTAATAGGAGTTAAATGATACATATGAAACATATTAGGGGCCTTAATGAGATAACCCATTTGCCCATAAAACAAGCAGATGGATCCGCTCCCCAAGCTAGGGTGTCTCTCCCCATGCATGGGAGTCGCTCCATCCCTTTCTCTTCTCCAGGCATGCTAAAACGCTGATGTTTCCTCAGCTGCCTCGTGCTTTCATGCGTTGTTTCGTTCCCAGGCTTCCACCTGGCACGACATACATTGATTATGAAAGAACGTCGTTGTTTAATCGACCGTTCTTCTCCTATAAATAGAGGCTTCTGGCTCTCATTCTCGACACACCATCGAGAGCATTAAAGACGATCAAACATACAATCAATACACATATTGCCTTCCCGAAGCCTCCTTTGCCGAAGAAGCCAAAGAAGCCAAAGAAGAAGAAGAAAGTCTACTCGCTCTGCACCCCGCAGCGAGCCATCTGAAGATTCAGTCTTCCCCCCCCCCCCCGGCAAGCCGATCACATACTCATACTCATAAAAAAAACTCCCTCTTTCAGAAGGACAGGGGAAGCACATTTGAAGTCTTCGAGCGCCTAGCGGGCTAAAGCTTAGGCATATGTACCAAGTTAGACATTCACGCTTCAAGAGGTAAGTACCAATTTACTCTCTTTACCCGTTAATATAAATAATATAAAATATCAATATTATGCATGCAATGTAAATAATATTATAATTAGATAATGTAATGTAAATAATAGATAAAATATAAATAAAATAATTATGCATGTTATAAATATACAATGTAAATATATAATTATGCATACCCAAATAACATTAAACACGCATATAGTCGTTACTATTCCCAAATAACATTAAACAAAGTAATGTTATTATTATTATTATTATTATTATTATTATTATTATATATATATATATATATATATATATATATATATATATGCATACCCAAATAAGTACTTTGGTGGACTATCAACATTTAAAAGCATGTTAATTTATTTAAACCCTAAAACGAGACCAAAAGGGCGAGTTGGGTGTCTAACCCCTACCCAACTCGTAACCTAACCTCCGAACCTACACATTTTCTAGAATAACTGTTCTTTTCTGTTTAACCTTAAAATATAGGTGGTAACTCTGTATTCACACATTTAGAGTCCACAACAAGACCGAGTGCATTCCACGCGCTCGGATTGCTTCAAAGCAAAGGGGTTATCACAAGATACCCTTAATGAATAATAGACACGTGCTCAAAGCCATTGCCCAAATATGGGAATCATAATGAAAACATTAGGCATCGTAATGCAATAGCCACTGTCCAAATTTGGGCATCGCAAGGAAAAACATTGGGCATCACAATACAAAAAATGGACATCGGTAATTAATTTTGTGCATAAAAAAAAATTATGCATCGAATTCGGATTTAATTTGGGAATGACAAAACATCGTCACTTTTTGTCTTTCAACTGGGTTTACTCCATTGAAAGTTACGTCCCAGTCTAATTAGTGTTCATTGAAAACTTCAACAAAAAACACAGGTACAAATGGGTCTTCGTGTCTCTTCCCAGCCTTTTGATGTTTCAATAATTCTTCTACAAAGAAGATTTCAATGAACACTAATTATTCGTCAACCATTTCATGTTCTCAATTTGATTTGTTAACTCCATTGAAAGTTACGCCCTTCAAGTTTCATCCAAGAACATCATCATAGGCTTTAGAGAACGTATGCTCCATCAAAAGGTTAGTTCAGATATTCAGGAGATCACAAATAAAATCACCGATCTTGTCAATGAATTAAGTGAAACAATCAAGGTAGGAGGCGATTCTGCTTCTTCGACCTTGGGTTTGGGGAAAGCTTATAAGGTACAATATCTTTCCTATATTAACAAAGACGACTTTGTGGGGAGGAAGGACGACATCGAGGAATTGGTAAATCATTCCGATGCCCCGTAATTTAGGCATTGTAAGTTCCGACACCCCGCAATGTAGGCATTGTAAGTTTCGACACCCCGCAATTTAGGCATCGTAAGTTCCAAAGCCCCGCAATTTAGGCATCGCACCATCTGATTCAAGCATCGTAAGTTCCGATGCTAGGTTTTGTTTGGGTTGATTAGCCCTGGATAAGGTTTAGCTCCATGAACTCAATCTGACCTATAGCTCTTGATCTCTTCTCGTTTTTTCTCTTTATCTCTCTTCACCTTTGAAATAAACTCTTCGCTTCGTCTCTTTAAATCTTCGTCAGCTTCTTCTTTTTCCTCGTCATCATCGGACCAATCAATCTCAGAATCATCGCTACTATTTTTATCGTTATCTTCCTTGTAGCCATCAACCATAACTACCATAATCATCGTCTTCTTCATCATCTTCCTTCTTCCCTTGATCAGTTTCGAAAACAAAATATTTGACAAGAATGATCTCATCCAGCTCATCATCAGATAATCCAGAGCTATTCCCAAAAATGGAACATATTGATGTGATTAACACCAAAAACGCAAAGACACGAATAGCAAAAAGACAAACGTCGTAAGATAGAGATTCAAAAGGAGCAAGAGAATAGAAATAGCTAAAATCATAACAAGGAGGAGAATTATGTATATCCAGATAGCTTTCATGCCCTGAAATTGAAACAAAAAGATCTTTCTAAATGTTGACTGCAAATAGTGGAATTTTGGAGAAGGAAGGACGTTAGGATGAGGGGGAGGGGCATTTATGGAAGAATTTTATGAAAATAGACTTATGCTGTAGGAAAAAAAAAAAAGAGGTAGCAGAGCGGTTGAAAATCTTTCTTTTTTTAGGCCTTTTTTTTGTGGAGGCCTAAAGCCTTTGTTTCCCATCCTCCCCCTTGGGCCAGCCCTCAGTAGTACTGCCGAAATTGTTAGTAATATAAACTTTACCCCTATTCATACAAGTATTTAAACCTAGGTATATATATTTTAAATGAAAAATATAAAACCCTTATCATTATTCTCAACCATACAAATTTGTCGCTTAGTTCATTTAGTTAATCAATCATTTTCATCATTTCAAGACTTAAACCTCTCGCATTTGGTAGAAAATTTCCGATCATTCAAATTTATCTATAGACATCAATAACAATTAATTGATCGACCAAACACAACTGACATCTCAATAATGTTTGCTTCTTTCTTTTTATCCCCCCTCTCTCTCTCTCTCTCTCTCTCTCAATATTTGTATATGTAGACAAACAAGTTTGAGGTAAAAATCATATTATTTGAAAAGAAACTTTCAGAATCAATACATACTCGCTCCATGATATGAGTTTATTTCTCATTTACTATGAATGATCATACTCTATTAACCTTGTTTATTGTTTTGAAGTATTAATTCAGTCGTTCTATTCATTGTTTTTTTTTTTTCTCAATTAGGCATGTATCATTAAATTTATATATGTCTAAAAGATTTTACATTTGAAACACCTAGTATTGCTTCATGAATGTATACCAGAAAAAGGAATGATCTATCGGGTTCAGGGTTGATCTCTGAGAGTAGAACGGATCGCACCAATATCAATCCCTTTTCTTCCATTTATTCCTATTCCAAGGCAAGTCTTCAAGAATCCCTTAACCAAAATCAAGGAACTATCCATACGTTGTTGAATCAAAATAAGGAATGCCAATCTTTGATAATTTTGTCAGCATCCAATTGTTCTTATTCTCGACTGGGTCCATTCAACGATGTCAAATCTCCTAATGTGAAAAAAGAATCAATTAAAAGGAACCCCCTAATTCCGACTAAGAATTCGTTGGGCCCTTTAGGAACAGGTCTTCAAATTCCGAATGTTTATTCATTTTCACATTTAATAACTTATAATCAGATCTTGGTAACTAACTATTTCAAAATTGACAATTTAAAACCGACTTTTCAAGTACTTAAATATTATTTAATGGATGAAAATGGGAAAATTTTGAATCCTGATCCGTGCAGTAACATCATTTTGAATCCATTCAATTTGAATTGGTATTTTTTCCATTCTAATGGTTGTGAAAATTCATCTACAATATGTGTGTGTGTGTGTGTGAGTTTATATGTTATTGTAAAAGCTTAGCCAATTTTTTTTCATTCGTATTAATGTTGAATATTACTTTTACATTATTACGAAATTGTGATTGCATCCTTACGTAAAGGTTTCCTGGTTAATTAACTCTTATGTGGTTTTATGAATCAACTTTGATTCTATTTTTGTATGTAATATTACACTATTACCGTTACATGCAATAGATACGTGAATCTATAATTTTGTATGTATTGAATAAATTTTGATATGAAGTGTTTTTGGAAGTTAGATTGTTATTTATATTTTGATTATTGTAACTTAATAAATTTAATATAGTAAATTTGTGGCGTGCACAACAATATAATTAAATTTTTTAGTTTTGTGGACAAGATTATGATGAATTTTATGTAAGTGTTATCATTTAGGGAAAATTACCCAAATGGTCCTTTTACTTTACCACATTTTTCAGTTTCGTCCTTTTTGTTTCATCGTCGTCCCCGTACTAAAACCTTTGACTCATTTCATTTGGTCCTTCTGTCCATGTCCGTTAATAATTTGTTGTTTACTCACTACACGTGCATGTCACGTGCTATTTTCTAGGGGTAAAATAGGAAGTGCATATTATTAATGTTCAGGAACCATTTGGGCAATATGTGTAGCGATTGGTTTTGTGAAGTTCATATTGCAACAATTAGTCGTGGTTTGTTATTAATGTAATGCCTTATGGTACATTTGTGGTATGGTATGGTACATGTTCCAGTTGGTTTCATGTTGCAGCAATTAGTTGGTTTTTGTTTTTATGGTAGAATCTGCATCAATTAGTTCAATGTAATGACATTGGTTTTGTGAAGATCAAATTAGTTGCAGCAATCAGTTGGTATATACTTTCTGGCTTGAGTAATCAGTTGGTAATGTGAGAACCCGAACCCATTTCACGTTGGTCATCATTATAACATGTTTATTAAGTGTCTTGACATGTTAGAGACTTCATTTCATTCATACCATGTTTGCATTGAGTTGGTTGAGATCATATTAGAGTGTTGATCTTCCATGCGTTGCATGCCTTGTTGTTGGTGTTTTGAGTGTTTATCTTAACATGATAGCACCTAAATAAGTCTCATTGGAGTCTTAGTACCTTGCATATAAGATTTACAATGTTCATCTTAGTTGTTGTATGCTTGGTTGAGAGTTTAGAAGCATTGTTGCTTCGTTTGAGCCTTAGGGTTTCTCGGGATTGCCTTCGTTGCTTGTATTGTTTGTGTTTTCAACTTGCGAGAAGTTCATTTGAGTTCTAAACCGAGTGTACTAGTATTTCACATGCTTGCATCATTGTTCATAGACTTCTTTCATTTGGAAATAAGATGACCAACATATTACTTCACAGATTCAGTCCGGTTTTGGGTAAACTTCGGGAAAATTCTGGTACCAATCTACTAAAGATAATTTTCTAAAAATTTAGTATGTTTTACCTACATATGTTAGGATACTCCCTGTAAAATATAGTATTTTTACAAGGTGTATAAGTACCTCATTTAGGTCTTGACTTACGGCTGTGCCAGAATTCTGTTTTCAGGAAATCAGCTTCTGTGCTTGAACTTGTAGTAGCCATATTTTGATGAATATAAGTCCAAATTGAGTAATTTAAAAGGCTAAACTATAGTTTAAAGAGTCTAGTTTCATAAAAATCAATAATCACCTCATTTGGAGGTGTGAGATATTTTTGGTCGATTTTACAAGATTGACTGTCTGTTTTCTAGAATCTGGTTTTGTGAGTTTTGAGTGGGTTTTGGCTATTGACCCTTGAACCCTTGGCCCTTGGACGTCCATTGTGACTCAAAGCCACCTTTGTTGACTTGTCTAAGACCCTTGTGAACTCTTGGATCATGGCCTATCAATGGTCTTCATGCCTTAGCCAATAGAAAGCCTCTTAATCACTTCACTTGGATTAGGGACCTCTTGGGAAGTATATAAACACAAAATTCATCCCTTCCAGCCATTTGTGTTCAACATAACCAGAGAACTTCAGAGACTTGAGCTCAATTTCGTCCATGGAGGTCACACAAACTTGAGAGACCATTTCCCGGAGATCCGGTGGTCCGATCGTCGAACCGAGACCGCCAAATCGAAGCTCTCGATCTTCTCTACAACAATCCTCTCTTTAATCAACCTTTCCTCCATTAATCATAGGACTAAGGTGAGTGACAATTCCCATAATTTTCATGTTCAATAATATAGCATGACCCCTTCATTATAGTTGTTCTAGGGTTGATTATGAACACCTTTTGTGAAGACAAAACTTCCAATTCAACATATAAAATATGTGTATGATTTTATGAAATCTCTATGAAGTTATGATTTTGACATTTATTAAAGCATGAATGTTGTTTGTATTAAGCTTGGGAATAACTCTTGTGAAAGAATTCGGTTCAATTCAAGGTTTAACAAAATCGCCGAAACTAGGGTTTGAAACTCGAGATTGTGTTTAAGGCTAGTTTAAGAACATGAACGGCTTAGTTATCGAAGTTCTAAATGAACGGAGAACTTAGAAAAGGGCAATGTGATACATATAGTATCAATACTCTTCTTGGTTGAAATGTAGTAAAACTCACCGGAGTTGAAATTAGGGAGTTATGAACAATAACGACTCCACAATCAATCCCTACGTCGAATGTAGTTCGTTAGACTAATGAATTAGCTTTCGATACTTTGAGATGGATTGATGTTTATGCCTTGATGTTTGTGTGCTTTTAAGACTCGATTGAGTTCTTATGCGGTTTATGTGATCGTGTGAATTAAATGCATGATTGAGAGCATGTTGTAGAATAATGTATCTATTTGACATGTTGAATTCGCTCTTGTCGAATTCTTGTATGATTCCTTAAATGAGTAAACAACTACTTGTTGAATAAGTTCGCTCTTGTCAAACTTATTCCTTATTTGAGATTTCATGACGAGTAAACATCTACTTGGCATTGCATGAGTCCAGCTGGCATATTTGGTTGAGTCAATGGTGTGACAATGCATCGCCGTCACGAGTTATGGGACTCGTAATAGTGATGGGTTGTTATACCGGGTTTTTATCACACACGCCTGGCCACCGGTGGGGAAGTAGCCCCTTTGCTGTAACCAAGAGAGCACATTTGCATGTCTAAGTACCATGGAGAGAGCTTGGTACCCGAGTAGAGAGCTCGGCACTTTGATACACTCATCACGGGTATCATTGGCACGAATATTAACGTTGTGTATTGCAGGAGCTACGTAGCGGCACCGGTTCCATAACATATCCTCCTTATATGTGATTTACTTTTTAGCACTTATGTGAAACAACGTGCTACCATGGATATGTGATTTAAGTGTTTATTAAATGAATACTTTGAGTGACTTGATATTAAAGATGATATCTTGCTATGTATGTTGCATAATGCCATGACATGCATAATTGTTAACTCACAAAGTCTTTATGACTTACCCCCTCCCTTTTCGCTTTAGATCCGTGCCGTCGCTCGCGTTGAGGTGTAGCAGGATTCTCGCTTGTCCGTGATCGCACGCGACGAGGTTGTGGTCATTAGATGTCCTTATTTTGTTCTCTTTTGTAAGGACGTTGGGTTTAGCAAGTCATTTAGACTTTGCTTGGGAACTTGGTTTTATTTGGATTTATGTCTATACTTGTAGTTCATGTATCCTATTTTTGAGTGTCGGCGCATGTACGCCGAGCCTTGTATAGCTGTAGTATGGTTCATCTGTTTTAAATCTTCCGTTGGGCATTACTTTAGCTCTTATTTATTTATGTTGTTTCTCCGGCATGTTGTAGCCGTTGAGGTATATTTGCATGAACTGCGTAGTGTTGGGTTCCGGTAGTAAAGTCGCCGATGAATTGATATACTTGTCTTTAATTGTTATATTAGGTTTAAAAAGTTTTAAAAATTCTGGCCTTTTGGTACCGAGTCGCGCTTCATCTGAAATGTTGTGTCACGTCGTTTTCTATAATTGAGTCTTTGCATGTATTGTTGTCCTATTTGGACGACTTGACTTGTGATTCCACCTCGGGGTCCGGGTTGGGTCGTCACAGTTGGTATCAGAGCTTTATAGGTTAGCTATCAGCCAGGATAGGTTCCATGGCCTAGGTGGGTTGGTTCTTTGTGTGAATCTTGACGTTAAGTGTTCTGTTTCGTGCCTTATTGGAAGATACTTCGTGAATGAATACGACTTGGAGTACTAAGTTCGTTTGGTCTAAATTGCCGTGAGTGAAGGTTTGTGTCTAGGAGTATTATATTTCTCCTATATTGCTTATGAGTTGCAGTTATACCAAGAGTGGGTCTTTGCGTTCAAGAGAGTTGTTGTTCCTTGTTCCATTTTTAGGAATCAGAGAAGCTAGATTGTCGGTCCCAAGGGTGATCGTCATGTTAATCATTATGGCGAAAGTTCGTTGTAATACGTTTCGAGAGCGGAGTGGTTAAACCTCCTGTGGTACCTATTAGTATTCCATAGATTACTACAGGTGTAGATAGTTAGGGTAGTAATTAACCACCAGTTCTTGTATTACTTGTGTTGGGAATTTGAGAACTCTTTCCCGATGGTTGTGTTTGGGTATTTGGGGGACTACCTTGATCAAGGTGAAATTTCCTCATGATATGTTGGAACTTGGAGATTGGCCAGTAGGTGATCACGTGATGTTTGGTTGGATTGGTTGTCGACCCGTATACGGTTTGACTTATAAGGATTGGCCGTATACTAGTTAGTAAGAATATGCTACCTAGTGACTCGTGAAATGTTGTATTGTCTCTTTATTAGTCTAAGTACCATGGAGAGAGCTTGGTACCCGAGTAGAGAGCTCGGCACTTTGATACACTCATCACGGGTATCATTGACACGAATATTAACGTTGTGTATTGCAGGAGCTACGTAGCGGCACCGGTTCCATAACATATCCTCCTTATATGTGATTTACTTTTTAGCACTTATGTGAAACAACATGCTACCATGGATATGTGATTTAAGTGTTTATTAAATGAATACTTTGAGTGACTTGATATTAAAGATGATATCTTGTTATGTATGTTGCATAATGCCATGACATGCATAATTGTTAACTCACAAAGTCTTTATGACTTACCCCCTCCCTTTTACTGCTTTAGATCCGTGCCGTTCAGGTACAGCTCGTTGAGGTGTAGCAGGATTCTCGCTTGTCCGTGATCGCACGCGACGAGGTTGTGGTTATTAGATGTCCTTATTTTGTTCTCTTTTGTAAGGACGTTGGGTTTAGCAAGTCATTTAGACTTTGCTTGGGAACTTGGTTTTATTTGGATTTATGTCTATACTTGTAGTTCATGTATCCTATTTTTGAGTGTCGGCGCATGTACGTCGAGCCTTGTATAGCTGTAGTATGGTTCATCTGTTTTAAATCTTCCGCTGGGCATTACTTTAGCTTTTATTTATTTATGTTGTTTCTCCGGCATGTTGTAGCCGTTGAGGTATATTTGCATGAACTGCGTAGTGTTGGGTTCCGGTAGTAAAGTCGCCGATGAATTGATATACTTGTTTTTAATTGTTATATCAGTTTTAAAAATTCCGGCCTTTTGGTGCCGAGTCGCGCTTCATCTAAAATGTTGCGTCACGTCGTTTTCTATAATTGAGTCTTTGCATGTATTGTTGTCCTATTTGGACGACTTGACTTGTGATTCCACCTCGGGGTCCGGGTTGGGTCGTCACAGGTAACTTTTGTTTTGTGAAAATCATGTTGCATCAATTAGTTGCAGCAATTATTGATTATTTTGAGCAATTACTGTATATACTTTTTGGCTTGAGTTATTAGTTGGTTTTGAGCTATGAGTAGATATGAATTGACAATTGTTTATGCCATTGCAGCAATTACTTCAATGTAATGACATTGGTTTTGTGAAACATAGGCAAACTTTCTAGCCAAACATTTTGGCAATTGTTTATGTCAAGTAGAGCCAAACTTTTCAATTGTTATGTAATTCAAAAAATAGCCAAACAGGGCCATACATAAACAACATAAAAAACAGAGCAATATCAAAAAACATAACAATGATCAACCATGTAGCTTTTCCATTTATGGGATCAACATTGGCAACATAAAAAATATTGTTACATAAATTACAACATCAGCAACATCAAAACAGAGGACTACTAAATCATATCCAAAACAGAGCCTATGGACCACTAATTGTTGGATAAATTCTTCCATGGAAATTGCATCTTTCTTTTTCGACTTCCCCAAAAATAACCACCCACACAACCATCAACCAAGCTATGAGAAGTAAAAGTCATAAAAGCTTCAGATTAATTTCCTGCTTTCTCTCTTTGCCTTCAGGACCTCTCACGGCTTCAAATTGTATTATCCTTTCAAGTAACCCAAGAATAATCTGGACATATCTGTGACACATGAGTG
Source organism: Codonopsis lanceolata (assembly GCA_013146195.2). Lineage (NCBI taxonomy): Eukaryota > Viridiplantae > Streptophyta > Magnoliopsida > Asterales > Campanulaceae > Codonopsis > Codonopsis lanceolata. The sequence goes on along the minus strand of CM028380.1, from coordinate 58,735,840 downwards.
GATCAAACCAAAGAAAGAACCCACATTGATGCTGGTCAACAATGACAGAATTAGTAGAACCAAGGGCAGAAAATAAAGAGAGATGATCAATTATTAAGAAATGGAATACTAACGGAACTATTGGCACAACTCCAGAACCTTCGACCTGGATTTAAATCAGTCCAAGATGTTAAAATTATTGTCGTATTTCGACAATGACAGTAGACCTCCATTTTTGTGTTATAGCCAAGGTTAAAATCCTCCATGGCTATTTATTGTACTAGGGAGACATAAGGGAAAGGGGCAATACCATTTGGCGACAAATCTTTGCCGCCTCCAGTTTGGTCCATGTATTTTATATAATGGAAATAACAATCTTACCCCTTTGCAAAAGTATGTGCTTTGCACGTGATCATACTTGACAGTGGAAAACTAACTGTCTTGAACGGCATGATCAGTTGAGTCAATATTTTCAGTACAAGGACCATTTAGGTTGTTTTTTTTTTTTACAGAATACTAAAGTGGCAATAATGGGTAAAGTACAGCGACCATTTGGATAATTTGCCCTATCATTTATCAAGTCTTTTAAATTTGATTACATAGTATGCTTTTTGAATATAATTTTTTGAGTGTTTTTTATATTGTATTTTAAACTAAATTGTTAACTCGATCAATCCCCCGTTGTTATTCCTCGATTAACCGTTACTCGTGTGAAATAGATATGGTAGGACAGATTGATTATCTGGTGAGGAATAGGGCAGTTATGGGGGTAGAAAATTGAATATGAGAATGGGGGTGATATTATGTATAACCATCTCGAACTACCCCATTGCCACAACAGAAGTAAACATGGCATCACAGGCATGTCCAATGCTAGATTGCTTATGAATAATACATTTCCGTTAATCTCTCGTCAAATTTTGTTACATCAACATCATCACCGTTATTCTATCTCTATACTCGGTCTCGGGCCTTGTTTCTCCATAAGTCCTACCAACTAAATAAATAAAGACTGGTTATGTTATTACTTATTATCAACAATCTTAGCTCTACGCTACTTTTTTACATTAACAATTCATTTAACCTTAACCTCTAATTCATGCCTGCCCAATACCTTTCTTCATAACCATTTCATACACTCTATCCACCTTGCTCGGATCAACATTAAACAACCGATATGCATCAGTTTTCTGGCTGATACTTCCATTTAGAACCTCTACAGACATTTTCTGCATCATGTTGAGATAATGTGTAGGCAGGATCCTAATCTCACAGCACAGCCGTTTCTCCTGCACAATACCCATCAAAACACATCTATAACAAGAAAAAGCAAAGCACTAACTTTCGTTTTTATAGAATTGGGATGAGCATTCTTACAGCTTCGGAGAGTAAATCCGCACCCAGAAGTCCAGTTACATCCCAATCATCTAAGGAGTTAGAAATAGCCAGTCCACCAGTTGTTGACAAGGAATCAAAAACTGGGGGACCCCTAACACTTCCACGGGGACTGTTATCAATTTCTCCTTTAAGATGATTTGCCCTTTGTAAAAATTTACCACTTGGTCCAGCTTGTGAATTGTCCTTCACCTTACGTGCATTCTCTTCAGCTTCCCTCTTTCTCTTCTGTTCAATATATCTCTCAGCATCAGCTGATGTTCGGCAGCCAGCAGCTCGAGCTTCCTGGAAGCGAGAAAGTGTTAGTTAATCACAAGAGTCGAGGGTCAGAACTAGAGCAGAGAAAGCTCTTGCATGATCGCAAGAATACTTGTTTCATGGATAAATCTGATGAAGACTGGAAGCATGAAGGAGTTGCCATTAGTAAGCATTGTTTCAGATTGTCCTATTGATCTAATCATTTAATACTCTCAATTTTTTATGTTATGTGCCCAGTTCTACTTAATATCCATCACCCTAGGTACATAAGAATAGTTAAAACACAAATATTCCAGAGTAAATAAAAGAGGAAGGGTGTTAATCAGGCCACAGCCAGACCCCAGGATCAGGAGGGGAGTGCAGTTTGTACACGATAAGATAACTACTAATCAATAACTCATAATTGTTCAGTGCAAGTAAAAACTAATGAATAAGGGTCCACCACTGTCAACTATAATGAAAAGAAAGAAAAGCAAAGTGATTTTTCTCCAACACTTCAAGATAATTTTTTTTGGGAGGAAATAAACTAATTATCCTAGTTGAGAATTTGGACAATTTATGTGTATTATTGTGATCGATTAGTAAGAGAATACAACGAGCTTAAGTTAAGGAAAATAAACAAAACGCAGAGATGCTAGGATTTAAGCATATATTGGATAGTGCCCCTACCATTACCAAGTTAGACCACATATCTGATCATTTAGAGATCAAGTTATGTGAAGTGTCAAGTTTGCATCAAACCTGAAGGTCCTCTATTCGTTTCAGAATTCGGTGCTCTTCAATGACACTCTTCAACAATTCTTCATGCTCCTCTTTAGAATGGAAACGCATGAACACCCTGTAACGCTGACATATTTCTCTCTCTTCAGGTGTCAGGCCCTTCTCAAACGGGTCAGTGTAGAGTAAATTTCTTTCCAGGATAAAATCCTTCCTGCATTTCCTTTCATCAAGCCTGCCAAAATTCAGAATAATGAACAAAATGAAATAAGACTAATATCAAACTGTAAATAGAAACAGAAAACTGATCTACAACTGAAAAGCGTGGACTCTTGTAGTCTCAGCAATCACAATTTCTTTTACACAATTGACACACATAAGAATTAACTGCATGGGCAATTTGCCAATAATACAGAAAGGAAGAAGTGGTGGCTAACCTTTTTGAGTATATCCGTAACACTCGTAGTTTAATTTCACGTTCGACGTCAGTGTCAGCTTCCTTGAATTCCATGTCAGCCAGTAATTGCTCAGCATCATTGTCATATTCAATTTCAAACTCTTGCCTCTTGGCATTATAGCCACTCAACTCTGTCATAGTAGGACCCTCTTCCACAGAAGTCCTCGGTTTTTTCTCTCCAAAAGTCCTCTCTGCATGAGATTTTAACAACATGATACATATGCATGACAAGTCTTGAAGATCAAACTCTCTAGAGAAGGAAAATTAGTCTGTTAAAGATTAAAACTAGAACACAAGAAATATAAACCCGGGATATTTTTTATCATTGTATAGCGAATTAGAAGTAAATTCTCCGAATTCTAGTGATGTTCTAGTTGGATTCCAATTCTAATAAATAGCACCAAAAGAGATTCATTTTTTGTATTGCTAGCAAGAAGAAAGAATGTCTGCCCTCTATTTTTATGCCATTATCATTCTCAGTGTTGCTTGATGTCCTCTTAGCTGCCCCCGTTGATGCATTAGCACTGACAGTACCTACTCCGGAACCTGGATCTGATGCAGAAGAGGAAACCTTGTCAACAGAGAGAGAGAGAGAGGCACCACTTAACATAACGGATTACATGCCCAAAACTAAGCTAGAAGAGAATAGACCTGCTGGACCTTCTTTTCTCTGATCATCGACCCTGACCAAGGATATCAAAGGGATTAAGTCAAGGAAGAGAAAATAATGGCGATGAAAATCGAACAGATGATAAAGAATTCAGCTATACTTGATTCTTGCAGAGAATGGAGACTCTTCTTTCACAGTAACTTCACCAAGCGATGGGAGTCCTGATGCAATATAAAAAACCAACAAATTTAAAGAATGTATATATGTGTACTTGTTAAGTCACAATAACCACTCATGCATCTATCAGAGAGACAGTCTCTCGGCTGATAGAGTAATTAACAAGTCTTATGACATTAAAGTTAAATCAAGCCACAATACTTGCAATTTGAAAGCAACCTATTTCTTTACCTAAATAAAGGTAGGCTCGCAATACAAGAGATGTGCCGGCAAAATAGTGGAACTAGTTTTAACAAAAAATCTTTTACTTATATGTCCTACTAGTCTTTGAGGCACAGACGAAGCATGTGCATTAATGTATTATAAATGTTTTCTTTAGTTAATAAATAGAATAGGTTTTCTGCAACCTTATCAAATGTAGCAGAAACTCCAAGATGAATGAAATGTAGAATACGATCTAAAAAGCTTACCTTTCTTGGCGTCACCATGCCCTCTGGCCATGGCTAGGAGTTCCTCTCTATTCTTTCCCATAACATGGGACATGTCCTAGGGAGTTGAGGCATAAAATGTAAGGTTCCAGCTATTATCTCAAACTGCCAACTTTCGGGAAAAAACAAAAAACAATTATACAGTGGTATACCGGAAGAGGAAAGCACGGTGAGTTCATGTATATGGAATTATAGTGCTCAATACATATTAATTTGCTCTTAGTTCCAACATGCTCAGCAACTTCATTCCAGTTTGCTAGTCCATACATTTCAATACCCTGCATAAAGACGGATGTTCAAGATGTTGCTCCAAAATGATTCTTCCTCAAAATCAAATTTAAAATATGATAATATGCAGATTAAGAAAAAAAGATACCGGGGAAACAACAGTATCTATGTTACATAGAATGTTTTTTGAAGTTCTAGTTTGTTATATATGAGAATATCTCTGATACCAGCAAAAATAACCGGTACTTTCCATAGAATAATATTCCCACCTTTCCAGTCAAAGTGTCGTCTCAAAATCAAACATTATAAGAATTAGTGGGACTCTTTTAGTGAAACAGAGAGAGCATTTAAGGGGGTCAAGGTTGATTATGCATGACAGTACCTCTAGAAGCAATATCTCCTCATCTGCATTCCAATCAGAGCATATGAGTGGAAACGACAAATTATCCTGCGGAAAGACAGGGGTTCAGAAATAGCATGAGAAGCAACTGAGGTAAACAAAGAACCGATTCACTTCTCAATAAACTAGTTTGATATAGGCCTTTCAATGGACTGGATTTTGATTACCTGATGTTACTTTTAGGTATTAATAATTTTTTTCATTTCAATGATCCAAATCTGCTAACCCGATAGCATTAACGACACGAACCAATCTAATTCCAAAATTATAGTATTATAATGATTGTCTTGAGCTTTTATTGATGATTCCTATTTCAACTAAATACAAATAAAATTTCTTAACAATATTGTCATTCATGTGTATGTAGGTTGGACATGAAAATTTTCATCTATGTTTGAACTTTGATCCAGTAAAAAATAGATCGATATTTTTTTTACTGTAATTCTTTAATTTGGGTAGGAAAAAACAGAATATGAAAGTTTAGTATACGGATTGAGCATTGAAATATCCGGGAGATTATCTGATACTTATTTGGATGAGGTATATCCTATCCGAATCCATTCCATTGACTGGTCTAGTGATAGGGTCACTAACCATGACTCTATATGGATCATTGCTTTTGTGAGGATTAACCTCAGCTCCAACAGAAAAGCACTCCACACAAAGATCAAAATCCGAACACACTGCACACTTTATGCGTATCTTTCCTGAGATATCCTTGTTGCAGTAGTTACAGTGGTACAAAGCCTTCTTCCCTTCGTTCGTTCCTTGACCTACCAAATTGAAATAAATGGGGGTTACCCTAAAAGATGATGGGAGAGTTGGAAAAATACAATATTAGGTATTTTACAGTTTGATGTATGAAAAAGGAGAAATAAGTGAGCCATATGAGAACCCTGCATTCGTATCAATATACAAATTAATGATACCTGCAGTTGCAGCCTCTAAATTCTCTAAATTTGAAGCAGTCCGTTTCCTCTTTGATCGACTGAAGATTATAAGATTGAAAAATTAAGTGCCAAACAGGACAAAGAAATGAATGACGAAGGAGCTAAAAATCATGGAAGGATAGACGAGACATAAACAGATGAATACATCACATTGTAGCAAAAGTAAGGAAATGGAAATTCAATCAAATACTGAAAATGTTTTTAGCTTGAGCTCAAGAAACAAAGTGGAACGCTAGAAAGCTGAACATGATATGTTGCAAAACCACATACTACAAAGTAAAAATCCTTAGCGACATCGAAATCAGATGAACATTTAACTACTAACAAACACCCATCCGCATCACTAACATTATGCAATCTTGGAAGAATAAACATAAAAATACAGTGCATCACTGATATGGAATTAGAAAAAAAAAAAAAAACGCTTATCTGCCTCGCACAAGTTAAATGGAGAAACACAAATACACATACGTGTCTCCATAACAAGCTCACTTGTATAAGGCAGCATTACCCGCACATTTACATCAATTCAATAACTAAAACCCTATCCAGACAAATCCAAAGCTTGTGTTTTTTTAAAAAATAAAAAATAAAAAATTGCACATTAATAAATTAGAGGCATAATTAACAACACAGTCACCAAATTTAAACCTCAATTCTTGTATAAAGACTTCCAAATTCAGCAAAATAACAAAAAGAAAATTATTTTCAAGCTTAGAAGTTGTTTATCAAGAAATTAGAACAAAACAACCATCTAGAACAAGTTGTAAGATAATTTGACCGACCTTTGGCTGGGATCGTCGTCAGCGGAGTGGGTAACTGCGCGAGACCGACCCATTTGAAACCCGAAATGTACACGTTTGTTCGAGCGCACCGCAAAAGCTTAATTCATGAAACCCTATAATCTTTAATTCTGAAGAATAACTGTGAATTGTTCAAAAACTTTTTGTCAAATTGGGGGAATCAATCAAGACTGTTGAACAGACATTCAGACGTTATTTCGAAACCCTCATTTCATCGTTTCAATCTCGTCCCTTTTCTTTTGATAAAAGACAATAAGCCACCTTATTTTTTGGGTTTAATTACAAAATGGCCCCCACCGTGTATTCATCAGCCACAAGGTGCTATAATTTTGGAGAGTCGTCCCCCTCCCCAGACGCTCTCTCTCGAGTCTATACAGTTAAGCGGTTTCCGATTTCTGCAAAATTTCAAAACTTTTCGCTGTCCCATTTGACCACTTGAGGCTCAGAGAGACCATTGTTTGAAACATCATGTGTTTATTGTAGTATTTGGCTTTCTTGAATATCTGGTCTTGCGCTCCAGCTGCTTGTAAAAATGTTCACAATAATTGCTGCTCACTGCTGTTTATAGTAAGAATGAGAAAATTTTAATCCTAAAAAAAATTCTGCCTGCTCGTCCTCTTTCAGGCTTCAGCGCCGCTCCCCTCTTCTTCCTAACGATTTTTCATAGGTCTGGGCTTCAAACTAGAAGGCCCAAAAAATCGGGAGGATTTGGCCCCTACCCGACATGTCCGTGGACTTACGGCTCGAACATGAAAGCCTTATTGACCCGACGGTCCCGACCCAAGCATAGGTCGACAAAATCAAACGTAATTAGAAAAAAAGAAGAAATAATTGTGGGCCGGTTCACTTTTTGAAGTTTCTAATAATTAAAGTATCTTTTTTTTTGGAAAAATTACAAGCCGGTACATCTTTTAAAACATGTTTTCAAATAAATCTAACTATTTTTTAGACATATCTTTTAGGTACAATTTGGGGGCAAAAGTACGTTAATGACCTCGGTTCTTTGGTTTTGCGAACTCGGAACTCAAGCTCTGTTTCGAAATACCCAACTGAGTTTGGGAGGTCATTCCATTAAACCCCATCAAAACAGAAGAATTCCAACTCTGATTAGCTAAGAAGTTAGTATCGCAGCCCAAATCGAAGGAATTGTCAAAAGAGTTAACGTTAAAGAGGGAAGAGAAGCAGGATTTAGGAGGGAAGAAGGAATGCGATGGTGAAAGCAGGTTACGGCGAACAAGAGGAGGACGAGACCATAGGAGCTTGTAAAAAGAGATTGTTAATGTCCTTGAGGAAATCTTGGTGGTGATTTGGGAATGATTGAAGATGAGGTGGGACGGGATTCTTGGGAAGGTACCAGTCAGTGTCGAGCATGGACTTTAAGGTGGAGAGAGAAGCATTCATATCATCATGGCCATGGTCTTCAATTCTCTACATGTCTCATCGCGGACTTGGTTGTTGTTGCTCGTCCATGAAACCGCTTCGTCTCGGCTCCTTCCATCCAACCGCCACCACCGCTTGACGGTAGCATTTCTGGTTTGTTTTCTTTGGTGAGGTCTATTCGAGGTGGGGTGGGAGTGGATTTTTAATTTAAATATAATTTTATTGTTGTAAGAAATAAGAAAGTAAAGGGACCACTAAATTTGACCACTAAAGGGAGGTTGATGCTCACCGTCCAAAGACATTTGTGCTTCCCAAATTTCGTACAAACTGATTTGCATCTTCCTCCTTTTCCTGTGGTTTGGTAAGTTGTTGTGAAGATGTATGGCAATTGACGGTGGAGGTTGCCATCGGTGGTGGTGATGGGGTGATGAACTAGATCTGGTGGCTGAGAAAGAAGAGGGGAGATTGACCGGTGGCTGAGAAAGAAGAGGAGAGATTGAGAAGGGAGATGGCTGTGGATGACCCAGATGGAGGGACGCCTGACTTGGGGTTGGCATGGCTGGATTGCTTGGGATCGGTGTGGAGGTTCTATGAACGGAGGAACAGGACGGAGGAATACGGTTGGGTCTGTAGATGGCCGAGTGATGGCTGATGATGCCAAAATCAATATGAACGCAAGCAATTTTTTGGCATCAGCTTTAAGGATTAAGCAATATCTTTATTATGTTGAATACAAAGTGAATATTTAATTAATATTTATGTTAATGAAATTAGGTAATTATTTCACTAATGTTTATAAATAATTAACATTATTTTTTATTTTGGCATCAGGTTGTTTTCGATGCCGTCATCGTTGATTTTTTCGATGCCGGCATCGTTGATTTTGGCATCGTTGATTTCGATGCCTCGAGTTGATTTTTTGGCATCAGAGTTTTCATTAATGACATTTTTGTCATTTGGCAATCAATTTGTAGTTATATGAAATGTCCAAAAAATTCATGGTTCTAAATGAAAACATGTCTTCAAAATTGTACCCACTTGAAATTCCCCTTTTTTTTTCAATCGAGAAAAATCACTTTTGATGGCAAAATGACTACGATACTCCTAATGAACCGTAGGCGAGCTACGGAGGTCGGAGGTCATTATTTTTGCAACGCGGTTCATCAATTTTATTGCATTAATTTTTGCATCGCGATTCATCAATTTTATTGTATTATTTTTACACTGCGGTTCAATGGTTTAACTGTCTAGACTAATTGCACCGTGGTTCATTAATTTTATTGTATTAATTTTTACACCGTTGTTCAATAGTTTAACTACCTAGTCTAATTGTACTGCGGTTCATCAATTTTATTGCATTAATTTTGCACCGTGGTTCATCAATTTTATTGCATTAATTTTGTACCGCGGTTAAATAGTTTAACTGCTTAATCTAATTGCACCGCGATTCAAAATCATAATGAAACATATCATGTCTTCAGTCTTCTTTTTCATTCTCCTTCGTCGTAAGTCTTCTTATTCCTCCTTATTTGTCTTCGTCCTTACTGTCAGTCTTCTTCTTCATGTCCAATTTTGCACCAGGGTTCAATAGTTCGATTCTTGCCCAACAATTGTGATTTTTCAAATCTAAAGTGTGTTGTCGAAGCCGTTGAATGAAACAATGACATTTTTGGAACAATATTTCGAAAAATAGTTTTTTTTCGATTGAAAAAAAAAACACACTAGACTGAAGATAGGGGTAGCAATTCGTGCTATCTTATCATGTTCGTGCCTCATTATCGTGTTTTCATATTATCTATCTTCTTTGATCATAAATATAGCAATAAATATTATTTTGAATATATTAACAATTTCGCGCTTTCGTGTCGTGTTTAGGTGTTGTGTTGCTTGCGCTTATCGTGTCATTTGTCTATGTAATCGTAATGTGTCGCTTTGCCGTTCGCTTATCGCGCTATCGTCACCCTAATCGAAGATGTTAGAAACTTAAAAAAGTAGACCGATACAAATTTCACCTAAAAAAGAAATTCAAAAATTAAAAAGTAAAATAAAAAACCTATCGCTAATCTGCTGCCTATTCCCTTTCCAGATTTGAGATTTAAGATTTCTCTCTTCTCGCCACTCGCCACTCGCCGTCGCCAGACCAGTCGCCTCCGCCTCCGCTGTCAAAACCCTAACCTTTGATCTATCGGCGAGTCCGGCTCCTCACTCCAATCCGACACGGTATCGCTCTCTTAGTCTCTATACCTAGACAGCTAGACATATTGTGGATTTAAATTGGTTAGAGAGATTTGGGGTCTTATGGAGATGATTGATTTATGGGAAAAGGGAGAGCGCGAGCCTTTCATGAACTATGCAGAAGTATACAGTTTAAAATCTAATTCTTGGAGAGTTATTAATGAGGCGGTTGCTCCAATTTTTCACTCTTTGGTAGTTGGCGAAGCTTGTGTTCTTGTTTCGTTTGACATGGAAGAAGAGGGTTTTCGAGTGATTCCAGGCTTCCAGCTCCCCCCATTCAAAGCACCCGCTCACAATGTTATGCTTGCATCATCGAATGAAACGATTGTTGTTATGTATTATAAATATTTTTCTTCTATTGAGGTATGGGCAATGAAGGACATATTCGCATCAGGAGAAGATTGTTGAACTCTGGAATATATTCTGGAACCGCATTATGGAGTTCCTCCATTTTATAATTTTCAGCCGTTGGGTTTGTGGAAGAACTGTCCCCTTTTCATAAAATGTGGGGAGAATGTTTAAAAAAAATGTTTGTATAACCCAGGTTCTAGAGAAATTAGGAACCTTCAGTTTCATGGAAGAATTTCTATTCCGACGGCTTACAGTTACAAAGACAATTTGGGTGCAGAAGAATTTATATCCTGTCGTTTTCAAAAGATTGAGATGAACTCGAACTGTGTTGAATTACCACCACCACCACCAATTGTGCTTAACTAAAATCAAAGGAATTAATGGAAACCACGAACGAATCAAAGGATAATGGAAAGCAGGGCTATTGGCACACAAAAGTCTATGCATCTGATCATCGTGAAACCTTGGTATCTTTAGCTTGAAATTAGAAAACAAAGACAGTTTTGGTGTTAGTATTTATTGGGTTAAGTTTGCTTGTAGTTGTATACACTAATACACCAATTTGGAGAAGGAAAGTACGAAATGAGAGATGCAAGCCACATTTTTGTGCTTGTTGATTCTTCTTCTTAGCCAATTTGTGAATGTTTTAATAAAAATAATTAATTTTTTGTGGCCCATAGGCCGAAGTTGATATGGGTTGGGCTTGAGTTTCTTGAGTCCCGACATATCTTTGACCCTGTCCGATGTTTAGCAAAGTTTGGTAGGCTTGGACCGGCCCAGCTGACAGCTCTAGTTGACAGCAACCTCAACTATTATTCTTTCAACCTGTTGGGCTCTCTCTCTCTCTCGGTACTACAACCGCCACCTTCTTCTTTATGCCTTAAGGTCAGCGTCCCACTTATAGCAAACCAACACCCACAATTATACTTCCCTTTACCGCATCCTTGTTCGGCTTCTCTCCTTGTGATTGATTTACAGTATTATTTGAAGTTTGTTATCATTAAATTATAACTAGTAATACACTCGTGCGTTGCACGATTTATACACATATGTAAAATCATATACTTAATTAAAATTGAATAAATAAATAAATAAATTATAATAAACAGTAAAATAAAAGAAAGAAATTTACATAAATTTGAAAAAGTTATTATAAATTTGAAATACTTTTTTATATACAACATTTGTCGTTGAACATGTATAATTATTACGACTATCACTAACACATAATAAAATTCGAAGTAAATAAAATAACTAATACGTTGATATAAATAAAAATAAATTAATAAATTAATGCTAACAAAATAGACAAATAATTGTAACTAAATATTATAAATTCGATATATATAAATTAGTTAAATAATTTTAATGTAAAGATTAAGATTATGATATATATGTTACCTAGCAATATTACCGAAGTTCCAACATTCATTCAACAGATGATTATCATTTATAGAACATTTGATTTCATTTAAAAATTCATAAGTATAAATATGTTTCAAAGAAACAACATTTCCATTATAAAAAAAAAGGATAAAAACAAAAAAAGATAAAATTTGGGACCGACTTATCCTTGATTATACTATTTCAACAATTAAAATACAAAGATTTAGATGGACCTGATTTGTCCTTGACCCAATCTCTTTTACTTTGAAAGATATAAATTACACACCACAACGACAATTAGGGGTGAGCAAATTTTTTTAGATGAAATTAGGTCTGCCCCTTTTAAAAAGTTTTCAAGATATTTTTTGGGAGAAAATACTACGATACCCTTAATGAACCAAACACATGCGCGCAAAGTATCATTTCATTCATCGATTTTGCATCACAATGCACAAATCGAATCATATTCGTACATCGGGATTTTAAGCATCATTGATTTTGCATCGCAATCCACAAAATAAAATCCAATTTGAGGATCGAGAATCTAATTTGTGTATCAAAACCCCAATTGAAACCAATTTATGGATCACAAATTCAATTTGTGTATCGCGATTCAAATTGATGCATTATGATTAACAAATTGATGCATCACAGTGTATTGGGTAAGTGATCCTTAGCGCGCCTCTGACTCATTAATAGCATAGATATAGATATTAAATGATCAAATATCAAACTGTTTGTTATATCTAATAAAAAAAATGAATTGAAGTTGAAATAACATACTATAAACATAACCTCTAACGCTAAAATATTATGAATAACATATTATGCAATATAATTTTTATACAATTATTCAATAACAAAAGTTATTGAGTTTAGATTCTTAGTGTGTCTTGGGAGAAGTCCTATAACAGAAAGTTGATATTTCACTAGGTCTCATTACCTTTTTCTGAATATGTAGCCACATCATCCCCCAATAAACTCTAACATTAAATACCTTCAAACCATTTCACAATTAGGTTTCTTAGATTTCCTTTTTATTTTTTTTAAATAAATTTTTTGGAGAAATGTGTATGATACAAATTTGAATTTCAATTATTATTAAAAAAATTAAGAGTTTAATTTAACTAAGTATGGAAAATATACATATCTTATAGTTAATTAATTATATCCAAGTACATATCAATATACATCTTCACTTTAAAAAATAATTTATAAAAATAGAAACTTAGATCTATCATAACTACATATCAATATACATCTTCATTTTAAAAAATAATTTATAAAAATAGAAACTTAGATCTATCATATCTGAGAAAATTTGTAAGCATATGATTTTTTTTCCAATTTGTTTTTCAAAATGGATTTTAAAAAAATTGATCCCAACTTTTTATGTTGGACATTTGTTTTATAAATTTAATTTTGACAAAAATGAAAAAAATAAACATTAGTTATGCACTTTCTGACTTCAGATCTGATGAAAATTGAGAAAAACATCTTAGATTTGTATATTTTGGTAAATATTTGTAAAATTAAAGTTCAAATTAACCTTAGCCTATTACCGATTAAGTCGAATAAATATATATCTTTTGTAAACTAACTTTAATAGGTTAAAGTTTTTTGCAAATATTATACCTGAATTTTTCAACATGTAAGATGTACAAATATACTAAGATTTTTATTTTGTTAATTTAGGTTTTTTTTTTTTTTGCATATATTAGACCTGGTTTTTTAAACATGTAGGCTAGACAAATATATTAAGAATTTTATTTTTTAGCTTCAAATTTGATTAAAATGGAGTAGAAAAAATATCATATATATATATATATATATATATATATATATATATATATATATATTTATATTTATATTTATTTATTTATTTATTTATTTATTTATTTATTTAGGTAAGTGTGGCCCCTAGTTTTTCCATCTCTCCCACCCCATGGGTCAGATATATATTCATTTTCTTATAAATTTGTCAATTATTTGTTCAATCTAACTTTAGCCTATGTTCGATCTATAGATTTTACTTATAAAATCACTTGAATTTTTATAAGTATTCGACGATTAAACACAAATATTTGAATGACAATAGGAGTAGTGCATATGTTGATACTTTATACAATAATTATTTTTCTTGACTATTACCATTATCGATGGCAAGTAAATGTTAAGAGTAAATTTATTGTAGATACTTGGTTACTAATTGGTCTTTTCTATTTACTAATTTATATGAAATCGTCCGTAAATTTCATAATATGTAATAATTGTGTATGTTTATATTGCTGTTGCATGGAGTAAATTATTTGAAATCTGACTGTTATATAATTTATTGATATTATTGATATATAAACTTGTTACAAAATATAGAAAACATTTTTTTAGAATAATAAAAATACCTAAGCACCTCGAACAACAAACTGGTTCTAAAAATTTTTAAATTTTAAGTACTATAAGAATCTAAAATTTACAAGAATGAAGAAGAATTAAACTTTTCATAAAACTACTCATATTACTCATAAATTAAGCTTCAAAACATCTAAACAAAATGATTTGTGATGTGACAAAAATGCATCTTTTTTGGATGGGTATTTATAGGCCCTCAATGTCATTGAATCCATCTAGGATTCAGCTTCCATAATTACCTAGCCAATTTAGGATGAAATCCCTAAATTATAGGCGTGATAGGCGGCTAGCCGCATAAATGTAGGAGTAGATAAGGTAAGTATCCTGCTCGGATAAGGAAACATTTGACTTGTCTTGGAAAGCAAGTTTCTGAAGTTTCCTGCTCAATGATTGCCCGGGCGAGCAAGGCTCTGCCTGGCTATATGATACAGGTCTGTCAAAGACGAGTGTAGATCCCGGGCGTGGCCCCTGGTCGGGCAAGCAAGGCCTATGCTCAACCAGGTTTAGACGGGATGAGTCTGATTCTTTGCCTGATGTGTGTGGTCCCTGAGCATGGCCCCTGATCGGGCAAGCAAGGCCTGTGCCCGGTCAAATTTAGATGAGAGTTGTATTACTCATTACTCGATATCATGCTAGTTCTACCCGCTAGGTCGGTAGGTCCCATGACCGATGAGCTCGTGACTGACACGTGATATGTGCTCGTGCTTCGTTCATGACCGGCTTTGGGCTTTGGGTCGGGCACATCAGTGGCCCCTAGCTCTCTATCTGGTGAGTATTCATGCTCGGAGCGGGGAGCGTTTATGCTCGATGATGTAGCTTTTGTAGCGGGCTTCAATACGTGTGCATTTTCTGAGTGGATCACGATCTGGATGGAAGGCAAACTGGTAGAAGATTCTGGAACCTTAGTGGGCAGACAGTTGGAGCGTGATGGGGAAGCTTTACAATTGGAAAGTAGGTGTAGGGGCGCATGAGTTGTCGGTGAGTGGAGCGACGTGATGCGAGTGTGACTTACGAAGCGGCGCATTAAATGCGCGTGCGCCTGTGTGACGCCAGCCTTTGCATGTGTTGTTTCGGCGTCCCTTTTTTTCCCCACAAAACTTCACGCCCCTTCCTATAAAAACCAAGCCACTCCGCCCTTTCCCTCTTTTAGTGCTCTTGAGAAATTTTTAGAGAGAGAATTTTTGCTTCTTGTTACTGCCATTACAAAGAGTTTCCAGATTCTGGTGTCGTTGCCCCTCAATTCTGGCTGTCGTTCTGCTCACAGAATCTGAATTCTTTCCTTGCTTCCATTTCGACCGAGCTTGTGCAGAAGAAGGAACTTAACCCAATCTTGACAGTGAGTTTTCTTGCTCTTTTCTGGTTTTATCCTTCGTTTTTTGGGTTTCTGGGTTTCTCATTCATCTTCAAATCTATTCTGGGTAGAATTCATAAGGTTGAATCAGACCGTAGCCCGTAGGTAGAGATCGAGGAAAATCACCCGAAGTGTCTTGTTTGTTAGGCGGGCATGGCCCCTTGGTGTACCTAGACTTAGGGTTTTTCCCTTTCTGAATTGTTTGTTGCTTTGAGAAGAGTCGGACCTTTATTTCCTCGATCTCCATGTAGATGTCTCATGAAGAGTATTCGGACAATGATAAAGAGGCTTTCAGATGCGGCGGGTGTGGGTTCCCGGGACTGCGCCCGCGCCCCGCGCACCCTTGGATAGGGGTGTGCGTACGTGCGGATGCGGGACACCACTACTCTTGTTCCACCCTCCCTTTTTTAGGGGAAGACGAAATCAAAAGTGCGAGATGAGTGCTGTCTATGATAGCGCGTTGGAATGCACCTCGGTTGCCTTTAGTGGATTTTTGATCCAATATGGGAACTTGTGGTTTCCCGCATCAAGTTATCCCTTTTTTAGGGGATACCAAGATATGGGAATGCATCACCCTTTCATTCCCATTTTCCCTTTTTTAGGGGAAAACGGAAAAGTGCAAAAAAGGATGTTGCGACGCCCCCACTATGGATTTTATTAAAAATAGCCTTATGGCCCGTTTCAGATCACTATGGGAGCTTTGGGTTTCCCGCATCAAGTTATCCCTTTTTTTAGGGGATATCATGATATGGGAATACATCACCCTTCCATTCTCATTCTCCCTTTTTTAGGGGAAAACGAAAAAATGCAAAGAAGGAGTGTTGCGAGGCCCCACTGGATCCAAAAAGTTTAGAGTCGTCATCTTTATTTTAAGGCAAAAATAAATCAAAACCAGAAAAAAGAAAAAGAAAACCAGAGATAGAAAACGGGTTCGGAGGCTAAGTTATGAGTTGGGAAGGTGCTAGGCACCCAACTCGCCCTTTCGGTCTCAAAATAGTTTTTGGCTAAAGTATGCTTATTGTTATATTTATTTAGCAAATAAATAAAGCATTAAAGGACAGGAAAATAAAACAAATACATCTGTAACTACATTATTTACGGACTTGCAGCCATTTCCTTACAATAATTACAAATGTATTTAAAAATATTTGTCCATTATAACGGCTCTTTTACATAATATTTCCTATTCTAATCCGGGCAGCACAACGGCTTATATTGACTACATTGGGCCGGATTTAAATAATAACTTTAAATAATAAATAAATGAACAAGTAAATAAAACGCCCTTAAAGGCTATTACCTTTTAGAGCGGTAGTGTGCTCGCTCTGTCCTTTAGGGACAGAGAGTCTTTTTTTGTTGTTGTTGTGTGGTTATTGTTTTGATTTGGGCAGAGTGACTACTTATTTTGGATGACTTTGGCTTGTTCACTCGGGCAGAGTGACAGCTTATTTCGGAAGGTTTTGGCCTTTTTGGTTGGGCGGAATAACGGCTTAATTTTTGTGTATTTCAGCTCATTACTCGGGCAGAGTAAGGGCTTACTTTAGGGATTTTGGGCCGGGAAAATAAGGTGGATACCTAACTACTAGGCTAGGGATCACTTATAACCGATGGATTTAAGTTTTGGCTGAGTTTGGACGGGGTTTGGAAGCTTTGGTGGGCTACACACATATCTCACACCTCTCGCTAATCTCTCGGCGTTGTTGAGACGCGGAGAGAATCTCAGCATTTCTTTGCGATGAAAATCTTGTGCTGAAGAGGGGACCCGTCACCTCAATTTATAGGAGGAAAGGAGGACTCATCGGGAATTATAAATTCCCTCAGCCGGCTTCCTTCGTTTGTACCGCAGCCTTCGTGAATTGCACAATGCGGCAAGTTTGAGAGCTACAGTGGAGACCTTGGCGCTGACACCAAGCTTGCATGGCGCGGCGCCCAATATGCCTTGGCCACGCCATGTTACTATTGAAGTTTCATTTTCAGCACTTTCACCCCTCACGATTCACTGTTTTGCGCATCCTGCTTTGCCTTTCACATTTTCGACTCCTGTAACTTGACATTTGTTAAATTTGAACAGTTCTTGATATCACATGTCAGAGTCACATACCAGGGGTACGAAATTGGGGTGTCTACAGAGC
Source organism: Codonopsis lanceolata (assembly GCA_013146195.2). NCBI lineage: Eukaryota > Viridiplantae > Streptophyta > Magnoliopsida > Asterales > Campanulaceae > Codonopsis > Codonopsis lanceolata. The sequence continues at coordinate 58,718,134 of CM028380.1, read as the reverse complement.
CCCTCAACGATGGATTCTACGGGTAATCCAAGGCTTACTGAGTAGACGAACATCGTTGATAAACAATAGACTCTCCAATTTCGTTCAATTAAAATGGGAGAGAAATGCAACAGGTAACAGTTATAATGCAACAGTTTATAATGTTATCCAAACTCCATAACCTAGACATACTTAGTCGGTCATAACAGGTTATCGTAGTTTTTAAGCAGATATGAATTTGAAGTGCTCTGATGGTCGGACCTACTAGTGTAGGCTGCCTACGTATTCCTAAGTAAAGGAAATCAGACCAAACGTAGTTCAGGCCAAAACCTAAACTATCAATCGTGCAACGGTCGCGCCTACCGAAATAAGCTGTCTACGTATCCTTATACAAGAAATCAGACCGAGACGTAGTTCACTCAGTCGGGGATCAAATGCTGCGGTGCAAGTGCGGCAATACTAAATGAGCAAGTGCGGCAAAGCTTTATCAAATGAGTGCTGCAAGGGTAAATATAACGTGCTGCGATGGTCGCGTCTACCGAGATAGACTGCCTACGTATCCTTAGCCAAGGAATCAGACCAATCGTAGTTCGCCATGCGGCTGTGCGGCATGAATTGTCTCCTCAGGAACTCAGTCTTCGTCGGAGGACAAGACCTTTCTCTCTGAATCGGGGTTGCATGCCCCTTAAAAGAAAGTTTTCCAACACAGCTAAAAATGCATGGAATGCATTGCCTCCTCAGGAACTCAGCCTTCGTCGGAGAACAAGACCTTTCCCTCTGAATCCGGGGCTGCGTGCCCCTTAAAGGAAAGTTTCCAAACATCATACAAATGCACTGCAAAAAAGGAAAATACCTTCCTTTTCTTACCCTTGTCGTGCCCATGCAAATTGCTGGTTGCTTTGTCGCTTCTTGCTTGTTCTTTCTTTGCTCTTGCTGCACTTCTTTGGGATTCTTCTTTTGTCACAGTTCCAGCCTTTGCTGGAAAAAATTTTCCATGTCTCGCTATGTTTTCGGCTTCAGCTAGAAAATTTTTCTTGATGTTGCTGCATTTTTCTTTACTGCTCCTTCTAATCTTGGTTAGAAACTTCTTTTTTCTTGCTGCAGCATCTCTTGGTACCAGCTGAAATCATCTTTTCTTTGCTGCTGTTTTCTTTTCGCTTCATTTTCTAGCTTCAGCCGAAAATTTCTTCTTCTGCCGTCGCATTTCCTTTTGTTGCACGCACCTATAAATTATCCTTTTCTTTTCTTGTACATGCATTTTCCCCTCTCCCGATTTTTTCTCTTTTTTTCCCCCTTTTTTTTCTTTTTTCTTTTTTTTCTTCTTTATTCTGCATGCTCGCCATTTCTCTTTATTTGCATGCTTATTATCTGTTTATTCTCTCTCTTTCTCTTTTTTTTTTTTTTTTCATATTCCTCTCTTTTCCTTGTTTTTCAATATTCCTTTTTTTTTAATCTGCCTGGATATACTTCAGATCTGCTAGATTTTGGCACTGTTTGGCACTTTTGAAGCATTTATGACTTTATTAATAATGCTTATGCATGTCCTATCTATGCCTAAATGATGCAATTAAGTAATGATGCATGAAATTTATGCAATTTATTCTTACGATGCATGATTGAACTAGTGGTCACTATTTGACCCTACTATGCATGATTTATACTATAAATGCAGATGGAGCTATATGATGCATGTTCTAGGCTAAAACATATTTTTGCATGCTATGTGTTCACGAAATGGACTTTTCGGAATATAATTCAATTTTTTTTCTGAACACATTTTCGGACATATTTTCGGATGAATACAAGACAAAACAGATATATTTCATACCCTAAAATTTATTTTTCCTGCATGCTTATGCAGCAGGGATATAGTAAATGTCATAAGAATATTTATTTTCATGATTGGTGGCATTTTATTTTCTTTTTAGCACACCCCTAATGCAGCTTATTGGATAATAAATGCAAATGTTGAATGCATGTACTACTTTATTTGATGCAAATGCAATGTATAAAAATTATAGGATGTTTATTAACATGATGCATGGACATTCTTTATTCTATCATGCATGCAATAATGCAGTACATATTTTTTTTAAATGCAAAATACACTTTTATGATGCCTAGGATGCAAAAATGCCTATGTAGATGCAAAATAATACATAAAAAAAATTGTTTTTGTTTTTTTGTTTTTTTTTTTTGTTTTTGTTTTTGTTTTTGTTTTTGTTTTTGTTTTTGTTTTTGAAAACTTGTACAAACATTTACAATGCAATATAATTTTATATGATGCAAAATAAATAAAAAACATGCAGACTCAAGACGCACGCACAAAGCAAAGCTATACCGATATCTAATAGGTAATGGCACGCTGTATCTCCAAAACGAATTTTAAAGGAATATACATTCGGGATCGAACAGGCTTTTCTTTCCTTTTTTTTTTATGACATGCGGGGAGAGGAAAAGACAGTCACCCCCTCCTGTCCTCGGCCATATAATTGTTGCAGGGCTACACTTGGCATAAGGCTATTCTCATACCCCCTGCATTTTTCTTCGCAATCAGACAAGGCAGCAGTGAATGGTCAGAACTCAAATCATCATTTCGGAGACAATGGCGGCCTTGAGATGATGAATAGGGACGAGGACACTTCGGTGCTTCCCGATGAGGCGAGCCTTTTTCGTGCCTTGCGAAGAAGTATATGGGGGCCGCTGCCGCAGCACGATGGATGCTCCAGGGGCTTTAGCTGCAAATGAAGGGTAGTTTTGGGGGAAACAAAAGGGGGTAGAGGCAATAATAGATATGTACAGCAATTAATGCGTAACCTAAATTTCTTTAGCAATTATTCCTAAGTTGCACCTTAGGACCTGTAATATTATATTTTATTGTTTTAATGTGAGCCTCTGTCGTGGTTTTTCTTTTTCTTCTGTTAGTCGAGTCCCCTTGCATGCTGAAGACTGGAGGTAAGATGCCGAGGTCTCAAAGAGTGCTTTCCCTCCCCTTTTTCTCCTGATATATATATATATATATATATATATATATATATATATATATATATATATATATATATATATATATATATATATATATATATATTTTATTTTGCTTTGACTTTTGCCTAGGCTGCCCTTTTCGGGTTTTCAACCTAGCGAGCCCTTATTTCTCCTTTTTTTTTATATATATGTTATTTATATTTTTTTTATTTGCTCTAATTTTTACCTAGGTCGCCCTTTTGGGTTTTCAGCCTAGCGAGCCCTTATTTATCCTTTTTTTTGTCTTTTTTTTTTAATTTTGCTCTAATTTTTGCCTAGGTCGCCCTTTCGGGTTTTCAGCCTAGCGAGCTGGAGAGGGAAGCACTTGCCAGATAGGGTGGCTCAAGCATAATACCTTTTAAGCTCGTTGGGATTGGAGGGTTGAACAAGGTCTTTTTTTTTTCTAGCTTGTGAGGAGTACGGCATCTCCTGATCGGATCTTTTTGACAATATACGGCACATCGTGGAAGAGAGTGGTAACAACCTTTTGATAAGTAGCCCCAACATTTTTTTTTAGCCCAGATGGCATGACTAGCAGTAGATCTCCCAAGGAGTGGTGAATGAGATCTTTTCTTGGTCTCCTGCTGCCTTTGATTTGACTATAGCCCAGCATACCGTCGGCGAAGGATCTGATTTTGTGAGTAGCAACAGCATCTACCACAATATTGATATTGGGTAGAGGGAAGTCACCTTTGGGCGATGCCTTGTTTAGGTCGCGAAAATCTACGCAGATCTGAACCTTCCGGTTGGGCTTGAGAACGATCACTATATTGGACAGCCAGATTGGGTATTTTACTACCCGAATGAAATTGACGTGCAGCTGTTTTATGATTTCTTCTTTAACTTGTAGTGACCATTCCGGCTTAATCTGGCAGAGCTTTTGCTTGATTGGCCGAGCATCCGGATATGTGGGGGTCCGGTGTTTGACTATGGCTGGATCTAGCCCCGACATATCTTCATAGGACCAGGAAAATATGTCCACATACTCTTTGAGGAGGTCAATGAGTGTTACCCTTTTTAGAGCCTTGCAGGTAGTTGTCGATTTTGACTCCTTTGATTTCATTGTCCAGCCCCAGATTGATAGTGGATCAGTCTTCAGTTGCTGTTGATGAATGATGTTGTTCCTGGTGCTCTACTGACTTTACAAGCTCAAGCAAATAATTTTTTTTATCTTTTGGGTCCTATTAAATGACTCATCATTATAATTATTTAATGCGTCTTTTAATGTAGGTGCAACTAAGAAATAAGCAAAGACATTTAGATTGTTATTAAAAGCAAACTGTATAGGGTTTATTACATTGTTGAGGACATGGGGTTTGAGATCCTCAATTTTATGGAGCGGATCGGTAGATGACCAATCCGTAAAGCTAGGGAAGGAATAGGGATAATATATTCGAAGCGGTCCACCAGATCTGTGGGCGTCAAAAGCGGGCCGGTCGTAGCATATTAGTTCTGCAGAGGCTTATTAGAAATAGACTCAAACTCAGCAAGGAGCTTTCCATAATCAGTGCCTCTGTCTATCATGCCCAGGAAGCTGTCGCTTGGTCCTTGTCAGAGTGATCACCTCTTTTCAGGTTCGGCCAGATCGGGTAAGATGGCTAATATCTTTATCGACCCAAGTGGCTTTTTCAATATTACAAGTGCTTTGGCTACCCAGGATAGTGTCCCAAGAGAGCATATTGCAGCTATGCTCTTTTATGGACGGGGATGGAAAGAAAGGAACAAGGATATACGGTAATGGGTGTTTATTTGTTTCGAACTCGGGCACACAAAAATTTTCATCAACCTCAATCATGTTGATTTGAGGTAGAGGGTTATTGACTATATTAGGTCTAGGAGGAGGCTTTTCAATAACCTTATCATCTATAAGATCCTGGATAACATCTCTGAGTATATAACATTTATCGGTGAGGTGACCACTGCAGCGATGATATTCACAGTACTGGGCATGATTCCAGGTCCTGGGCAGGGGGTTTGGTGGCTTATAATTTTCCATGGGCTTTAACACTCCTTGTGCCATTAGCCCCTGCAGGATCACACACTAGGAGGCTTGCAGTTCATCATAATGCCGGTTCTGATTTCTGAAATTTCTGTTCGGGCCATTATTCCATCCGACTGTGTTGACAGACCTGTCCGCTCCATAAGACCATGGAACAGTGCCATAACTTTGGGTAGGAAAAGTGGCTGATGCATTTCCTACCATATTGACGGTTGGTGCGGGTGTGGCTGCGGCTGTCTTCCCTTTAGAGTAACGGAAAGAGCTGGGAGGCGTATTGACTTGTAATTGCCCTGTCCGTATATCTTCATCAATACGGGCTCCTATCTCCACTATTTCTTTAAAATTGGTGTAGGGGAGATACCGCATGTGTTCCAGGTAAATGGGCTGGAGGTTTTTGATGAACATGCATGACTCGGTGGATCGATGCAAAAGTCGGGCCAACTTTCTTTTCCACATTGCGAACTCAAGGGTTTCTTTTCCTCGTTGGGTGCACGACTCAAGGTCCCTCTATTTTCGGGGACTGGTGTTGTCTTTGTATCTTTCAAGGAACGCTTGACTATCGGTCCCAAGTACTCGTGGTGCTATCGACAACATCGCCATTGTTTGGCCCTATTACGGTGAGGTGAAAATTGGAAGCCATAGCCATGCCGGAATAAGATTTTAAGTGGGATAGCTAGGGCATCGGTGGAATAAGATTTTAAGTGGGATATAGGGTCCCATCATCAAATTTTTCTATGTCGGACATTTTGAATTTTAAAGGCAATACTACCGTTGTAATGCGGGGTTGTAATGTCGGTGAGAAAATTCCCCTTTGTTGAGAAGTTTGAGTACCATGGCCTTTATATTTTCCATGTCGGCCTCCATTTTGGTGGCTAGGGGAATTGGTTTTTGTATATATCGGCTGGATTAGGGAAGGCTGGGTTAATTTATAGCTGCGGTATCTGGTAAGGATTTTGGGCTGGATATGGATTTTGGGCTGGATAAGGGTTCTGGGCTGGATAAGGATTTTGGGCTGGTGGATTTTGGGTTGGTGGATTTTGGGTTGGCGGATTTTGGATGGTTTCGGCTGGGCGATCAGGATCATTATAAGGTAAATAAGTGGTAACTTGGCCTGGCACTTGGCTTTGGCGGGTTATAACTTTGTGGGTCCATATGTGGGTAGTCCTGGAGTGGGTTGGTTATGGGAAAAGGGAGGTCATTTGGGTTTTGGGGAATTTTGGTGCTTGGGGAAGGATATGAAGGATATGACGGGTAAGGGCTGATATTTGGGTAGTAGGGACTTGGTGGAGGATTGAGATTTGGGGTAGTGGCCATATTTGGTGGGTTAGTGTTTGGCTGGGGAGTTGGGTTTGGAGGCACATGGGGGGTTGATGCTTCCCGGGGGACTGCAGGGGAAGAGTTCACCTCACCACTGGATTTCAAACTTTGCACCAGGCTAGCTATTTGGCTCATCGCTGCACCAAACTTTTGGTCTAACCATTCTTGGATTCTTTGAGTCGGGCGTATCACAGGAGCCTCGAATCTGTACCCATAGCATCGCTCACTCTATCGCCATATTGCTCGGATCGTACTCTATACTCGATTACGCCTGTCCGATCGATATCGATACCTTACGTTACGATTTACGCACTAATTTCCCGTATCAACCGGCCAGTACTATCTCTGCCTTTCCAAATTTGGGCCAGGTTTCTGAGGAAAATGGGTTTGGAGGTATCAGAAGGCTGGCTGAAGGCTTTCTGGGTTTGGAGTACAGCGTGCCTTTATTAGTATATTTTATTATTATTTAATTGTTCCCTACAGTTGACCGGATAAGCACCTGCTTTATTTTGACGGTCTAAGGACTTTTCCTGGAACAGTGGATTCTTTCTTCAGAGTATAGGACCAACGTATTCCACCTGCCTTTCGACTCCCCAAGATCGGACTGATCCTAGGCGAAGGGTCTATACTCTTTCCAGCATCCACCATTCGAAATGGTCTAGGTCGAGCATCAGAGAATAATAAATCAGCCCCTGCGTATACATATATTTTTTATTGCGCATTTATTTTCTTTATCATTTTTTTTACTTGCGCATTTTTTTTATACATATATATATTTTTTGACTTTTTCTTCCTTTTTTTATATTTATTTTTTTGACAGAGGTTGACTCACAATTCAGAGATGCAAAAACCGGTCGGTCTATGAAGTGTCATGAGAATCTATATGCATTCTAGCGTTGGCTCATGCAGGGGTAGGCTGGCCATGATATAGGGTAACAGTTCGGAATATACCTACATGCGTGCGCGTGTGTGCGGTAACTAAAAAACAGTAAAATCTTTATTTATTTTCAGATAAATAAACAGAAAATAAAACATATATGGTCTGTCTTGCTGTTACGTGTGGATTTTCTCAGCTTTTTAACTTGAGCGCAAGCAAGCAAGCACATCATATTTAAGACATAGAAAGAAAAGTGGGGAAACTATTTATCCCTATTAAATTATTAATTACAAATTTGGTCATATGTCCCCAAAATAAAATGACATAATGAATGCAAGTATGTAAAAATGTACAGAATAATAGAAAAGGAAAAATGAACAAAAAGAAATAATAATACAGAGCCGGAAATAAAACAATAATTAAAATAAAGCTCCGGCCCTTTTATTGTGCTGCCCGGAATTTTATTTGTAGCATAGATAATAATATTTATTTATTTTTTTGACTTTATTTTTTTTATTTTTTGATTTTTTTTATATTTATATTTTTTTTGATTTTTTTTGAAAAGAAGAATAATTTTTAAATACACCTGTAACAGTTATCGGAACGAAACTGCTGCAAGATGGAGGATCATATCCACAAATATAGGCACGGATGTATAGGAACGCAATATTCAAATGTATAAATTAATATAACAAACATACTTTAGCCAGAAACAAATAAAAACAAATAAAAGTTTTATTTTATGAGTCCAGCCCTCCATTTTATTTAAAATAAAACAACTCCCCAGCGGAGTCGCCACTGTGGGTTCCCGGGACTGCGCCCGCGCCCCTGGATAGGGGTGCGCGTACGTGCGGATGCGGGATTGTGAGGTTCCCGGGATGTGCTCCCGCGCCCCGCGCGCCCTTGGATAGGGGTGCGCGTACGTGCGGATGCGGGACACCACTGCTCTCGTTCCACCCTCCCTTGTTTAGGGGAAGACGAAATCCAAAGTGCGAGAGGAGTGCTGTCTATATTAGCACGTTGGAATGTGCCTCGGTTGCCCTGAGTGGATTTTGTATCCAAAATGGGAACTAAAGGTTTCCTCATGTCAGGTTATCCTCTTATTTCGGGGATAACGGGATATGGGAATGCATTACCTTTCCATTCTCATTTCCCCTTTTATCTTTCAGGGGAAAATAGAAGTGCAAGAAAAGATATTGCGACGCCCCACTTATGGATTTATTAAAATAGCCTTATGGCCCAATCAGATCGCTATGGGAGCTATGGGTTTCCCGCATCAAGTTATCCCTTGTTTAGGGGATACCAGGATATGGGAATACATCACCCCTCCATTCCCGTATCTCCCTTTTTTAGGGGAGAACAGGAAAGTGCAAAGAGGGAATGTTGCGAGGCCCCACTGGATCTGAAAGTTTTAGAGTCGCCACCTTTATTTTAAGGCAAAAATAAAGGAAAACCAGAAAAGAAAACCAGAGATTTTAGAAAACGGGTTCGGGGGCTAAGTTACGAGTTGGGAAGGTGCTAGGCACCCAACTCGCCCTTTCGGTCTCAAAGCGTTTTTGGCTGAAGTATGCTCATTGTTATATTAATCTAGCAAATAAATAAGGTCTTATTTTGACAAGGGAAAATTAAACAGATACATTCGTGGCTACATTATTTACGGACTCGCGCCTCCTTCCAATAATTACAAACACATTTAAGAATATTTGGCCATTATAATGGCTCTTTTACATAATTTTTCTAATCTAATCCGGCAAAGACAACGGCTTATATTGGCTACATTGTGCCGGATTTAAAATACAACTTTTTGAAAATAAATAAAAGAAAGAAAATACAAAATAAAATAAAATACGCTCTTAAAGGTATTACCTTTTAGAGCGGTGGTGTGCTCGCTCTGTCCTCCTCGGGAGAGGGAGTCTTTTTTTGTTTTGAATTGAATTGAACTGGAATTGAACTGGATTGCTGCTTGATTTGATTGATGTTTTGAGGCTTGGGCTTGTCAACTCGGGCAGAGTGACAGCTTTATTTGGGTTGGTTTTGGCCTTTTTAGTTGGGCGGAACCTAGACTTAAGTTTTGACTTTTTTAGCTCGTTACTCGGGCAGAGTAACGGCTTATTTTGGGATTTTTGGACTGGGGTTTTAAGGTGGATACCTAACAACTAGGCTAGGGATCACTTATAACCTATGGGTTTTTGATTTGGCAGAGTTTGGATGGGGTTTGGAGATTTTAGGGGCTTCCACTCACCTATCTCGCACCTCTCGTACTAAAGATATCGAAGAAATCGCAGAAGCAGAGCTTCGCTGCGATAAAAACTTCGCGTAAATTGAACGAACAAAATGAGAGGCCGGGCCTTCTTATTTATACTGGAGCTTGAGGACGCAGTGGGAATTTGTTGATTTCTCTCCGTGCATTGGCCGCTTGTACCTTGCGCTTGAAAAGTTGTACTGAATTGAATTCGTGAGAGAGCATGAGAACATGCTTGGTGCGGCCAAGCATATGCTTGGTGCGGCACCAAGCTGCCCTTTGGTGGCACCAAGTGCTTTTTAAAGTTTGCAATTTTGACACTTTCCCCCTGCAGTTCACTGTTTCGCGCATCCTGCTTTTCCTTTCGCATTTTTGACTTCTGCAACTTGACATTTGTTAAGTTTTAACAGTTCTTGATATTTTATGTCAGTTACATACCAGGGGTACGAAATTGGGGTGTCTACAGAGCCCCTCAACGATGGAGTTTACGGGTAACCTTTCGGCTTACTGAGTAGACGAACATCGTTGATTAACAAGAGACTCTCCAATTTCGTTCATTTAAGAACAGGAGAATGCAATTGGTAGCAGTTATAATGCACAGTGACATGCTATCCAAACTCTATAACCTAGACATTTTTAGTCGGTTATAAAAAATTATCGAAGTTTTTAAGCAGATGTGAATTTAATGTGCTCTAATGGTCGGACCTACTAATGTAGGCTGCCTACGTATTCCCTATTAAAGGAAATCAGACCAAGCGTAGTTCAGGCCAAAACCTTAAACTACAATGGAAAAAGATTTTTGTGTTTTCGAAAAAAGTCGTATTCTCCCGGTCCGAAACCGTTGTCAAATACGGTATGAAGATTTGAATGTTTTTCTGTTACCACCTTTCAACTAGTTGAAATGTGTTAAGAAAAATTTTCTAATTATGTCTGGGCCTTGATCGCTGTCTTGTTTCAAGACATAATCCGAAAACTTTCAAATATCAAAAAATTGTGTTTGACTAAAGATTCGTTGCCCAGCATTGCTTTTCTGTTACCACAATTTCAACCGGTCAATACCTTGGCATTGAAATGTGTTAAGAAAATTTTCTAGGTATGTCTGGGCCTTGATCGTTGTCTTGTTTCCAGACATAACCCGAAAATTTTCAAATATCAGAAAATTGTGCTTGACTAAAAATCCGTCGCCGAACACGGCGAATTGATCATTCTTCAAGTATTTTCGAAAATTGTGAAGTGGAAAATATTCTTTTTCCTTCCTTTTTTTTTCCAAATATTCCTCTTTTTTTGTGTTTTTGAAATATTCCTTTTTTTTTTGTTTTTGAAATATTCCTCTTTTTTTTTTTTTTTGAAATATTCCTCTTTTTTGTTGTTTTTGAAATATTCCTCTTTTTTTTTGTTTTTGAAATATTCCTCTTTTTTTTTTTGTGTTTTTGAAATCAAAACTCATTTTGAAAAAGAGTTTTTCTTTTATTTAAAAATAAAACAATTTTTCCTAAAAAGGAAATTATTCTAAAATCAGGGTAGGAATACTGTACCTGACTTACCTTTTTGCGGTGGTGCATTCGGTGATTCGACATTTCGCCACTCTTTCTTTGGGGAATTTTTTTTTTTTTTTTATGATTGTGATGGTCGGACCTACTGATGTAGGCTGCCTACGTATCCTTTTTCAAGGAATCAGACCAAACGTAGTTCGGCCTAATGCTGGGAATTTTATTCTTGCTAGCTTTTTTCTTTTCTTTTCTTTTGATTCCTTTTGATTTCTCTCTTTTTTTTTTTTTTTTGATCTGCTGGGGATTTTTTCTTTTTATCACTGTTCCGGCCTTCGCTGGAAAGTCTTTTCCCTTGCCTTACTTTGTTTTCGGCTTTTAGCTGGAAAATTTTCTTGATGCTGCTGCATTTGTTCTTGTTGCTCCTTCTAACCTTGGCCAGAAGCTCCCCTTTTTTTCTTGCTGTAGCATCTTGTGGTATCAGCTGATGTTATCTTTTCTTTGCTGTTGTTTTCTTTTCGCTCCATTTTCTAGCTTCAATCGAAAATTTCTTCTTCTGCCGCCGCATTTTCCTTGTTGCATGTACCTGAAAAATTTTCTCTTTTTGTACATACATCTTCCCCTCTCCCGATTTTTTTTATTTTCTATTTTTTTTCTTCTTTTTTTTATTTGGAGGAATGTAAAAGAATATGGTATATATGTACAATATATACAATTTTTTAATGAAATCAAATGTTTATTTACATGTAAATTTTGTTCATGTATATATATATTTTTAAAAAAATGGCAAGTGTTTATTTACGTAAAGAATGATACATTTTTTTTGTTTTTTTTTTTTTTGTTTGTTTTTGTTTTTTTTTTGTTGAAAACCTGTACAAATATTTACAATGCAATCTAATTTATATGATGCAAAATAAATAAACACATGCAGACTCAAGACGCACGCACAAACAAAAGCTATACTGACCTAACGGGTAATGGCACGCTGTATCCCCAAAATGGATTTTAAAAGAATATACCTTCGGGTTCGAATAAGCTTCCCTTTTTTTTTTTATGAGTATATGCGGGGAAAGGAAAAGACAGTCACCTTGCTTGGCCATATAATTGTTGCAGGGCTATACTTGACATATGGCTATTCTCGCAATTCCTGCATTTTTCTTCATAATCAGACAGGGCAGCGGTGAATGATCGGGATCCAAGTCATCGAGCTGTTTCAGGACAATGGCAACGCAGATGATGAATAGGGCGAGGATACTTCTGGTGTTTCTCATCCTGATGAGACTGAGCTTTTTCTGAGCCTTGCAGAAGAAGTATATGGGACCGGCCGGGCGGATGCCACAGACATTGATGGACTGCTCCGGGGCTTAAGCTGCAAATGAAGGATAATTTTGGGGGAAACAAAGGGCGCATAGGCAATAATTGCTATGTACAGGCAATTAATGTATAACCTAAATTTCTTTAGCAATTATTCCTAAGTTGCACCTTAGGACCCGTAATATTATATTTTAGTGTTTTATTGTGAGCTTCTGTCGTGGTTCTTCTTTTTCTTCTGTCAGGCGAGCCCCCTTGCATGCTGAAGACTGGAGGTAAGATGTCGAGGTTTCAAAGAGTGCCTTCCCTCTCCTTATTTTTCTGATATATATATTTTTTTGTGCTCTAATTTTTGCCTAGGCCGCCCTTTCGGATTTTCAACCTAGCAAGCCTTTATTTTTTTTATTTTGCTCTAATTTTTGCCTAGGCCGCCCTTTCAGGTTTTCAGCCTAGCGAGCCTTTATTTTTTATTTTTTTTATTTTGCTCTAATTTTTGCCTAGGCCGCCCTTTCGGGTTTTCAGCCTAGCGGGCTGGAGAGGGAAGCACTTGTCGGATAGAATGGATTGGGCACCATACCTTTTGAGCTTGTTGAAATTGGAGGGCTGAACAAGGTCTTCTTTCCTGGCTTGTGGGGAGTATGGCATCTCATGACCGGATCTCATTGACAATATATAGCACATCGTGGAAGAGAGGGGTAGCAGCCTTTGATAAGTAGCCCCTAGCATTTTTAGCCCAAACGGCATGACATGATAGCAGTGGGTCCCCCAAGGGATGAGGTCTTTTCTTGGTCTCCTGCTATAGCTGAAGATCTTTGTTAAAAAAAATTGTTCGGCTTGGGAATGATCACTATTTTGAACAGCCGGATCGGGTATTTTTTTTTTCTTTTTTTTTATTACCATTTTTTTTTTACTTTTTTCTTTCTTTCTTTCCCCCCCCCCTTTTTTTTTACCCGAATGAAGTTGACGTGTGGCTGTTGCATGCTTTCTCTTTTTTTTTTCAATTTGTAGTGACCATTCTGGCTTGATGCGGTGGAGCTTTTGTCTGTTTGACTGAGCATTCGGACATGTGGGGGTCCGGTGTTCAACCATGGCTGGGTCTACCTCTGACACATCTTCATAGGACTAGGCGAGCATGTCCACGAACCTTTTGAGGAGATCCATGAGTGGTGTTCTTTTGGAGCCTTGCAGGTAGTTGCCGATTCTGACTTCTTTTGATTTCCTTGTCGGCCCAGTTGATAGTGGATCGGTCTTGATTCTTTGTTGATGATGTCTCTGGCTCTACTGACTTTACAAGCTCAAGCAAACATTTTTTTTCCTTTTGGGTCCTATTAAATGACTCATTATTATAATTATTTAATGTGTCTTTTAATGCAGGTGCAACTAAGAAATAAGCAAAGACGTTTAGATTATTATTAAAAGCACATCGTACAGAGTTTATTACATTATTGAGGACCTGGGGTTTGAGATCCTCAATTATAGGGAGCGGATTGGTAGATGACCAAATCCGTAAGGCTAGGGAAAGGAATATGGGTACTCAATTTTAGGGAGCGGATTGGTAGATGACCAAATCCGTAAGGCTAAGGAAAGGAATAGGGGTAATATATCCAAAGTAGTCCACCAGATCTGCGAGCGTTAAAAGCGGGCCGATCGTAGTATACTAGTTCTGCAGAGGCTTATTAAAAATAGACTCAAACTCAACAGGGAGCTTTTCGTAATCAGTACCTCTGCCTATCATACCCAGGAAGTTTTCATCAACCTCAATCATGTTGATATGAGGTAGAGGGTTATTGACTATATTTGGTCTGGGAGGAGGTTTTTCAATCACCTTATTATCTATCAAATCTTGGATAGCATTTTTGAGTGTGTAGCATCTGTCGGTGTGGTGACCACTGTAACGATGATACTCGCAGTATTGGGCATGGTTCCAGTTGTCAGGCAGGGGGTTCGGTGGCCTATAGTTTTCCAAAGGCTTCAACACTCCCTGAGCCATTAGCCCCCGCAGGATTACTGGCTGAGAGGCTTGCAGTTTATCATAATGCCGGTTTTGATTTTTGAAATTTCTGTTTGGGCCATTATTCCCTCCGACTGTGTTGACAGACCTGTCCGCTCCATAAGACCATGGAACAGTGCCATAATTTTGGGTAGAAAAGGGGGCTGATGCATTTCCTACCATATTGACGGTTGGTGAGGGTATGGCTGCGATTGTCTTCCCTTTAGAGTAACGGAAAGAGCTAGGAGAAGTATTGACTTGTAATTGGCCGGTCCGTATATCATCATCAATACGGGCTCCTATCTCTACTATTTCTTTAAAATTGGTGTAGGGGAGATACCGCATGTGTTCCAGGTAAATGGGTTGGAGGTTTTTGATAAACATTCGGCATGACTCGGTTGGATCAGGTCTGTCAAAAGTTTGGGCCAACTTTCTTTTCCACCTGACTGCGAACTCAGCACAGGTTTCTTTTTCTCACTGGGTGCACGACTCAAGGTCCCTTCTATTTTCAGGACTAGTGTTGTCTTTGTACCTTTCTAGGAACGCTTCAGCTATTTGGTCCCACGTATTCATGGTGCTGCTATCAGACAACATTAGCCATTGTTTGGCAGCCCCTATTAGGGTGAGGTGAAAATTGGAAGCCATAGCCTCAAAGCTAGCTCCCCTTGACTGCATGCCAGTGGAATAAGATTTTAAGTGGGATATAGGGCATCCAGTCCCGTCAAACTTTTCTATGTCGGGCATTTTGAACTTTGAGGGAAGTATTGCTGAAGGTTGCAATGTTAGGGCCTGAGTAGAAAATTCCCCTTTATTGAGGAGCTTAAGCATCATGACCTTCATATTTTCCATGTCGTCCTCCATTTTGGTGGCTGGGGGAGTTGGTTTTTGGTATATGCTGGCTGGATTTGGGAAGGCTGGGTTATTTTCTGGTTGAAGGTAGGGATTCTGGGTTGGTGGGTTTTGGACGGTATATGGATTCTGGATTGGTGGAATTTGGGCATTATAAGGATTAAAATTTGGATATGGGTATTGGGTTGGATAAAGGTCTTGGGTTATTGGGTTTTGGATAATGTAGGGATTTTGGCTTGGTGGGTTTTGGGTAGTATATGGATTCTGGATTGGTGGGTTATTGGTAGCTTCAGCCGGGCGACCAGGATCATTAGGAGGTAAATATGTGGTAACTTGGCCTGGTGGGTTAAAGCTTTTCGGGTCCATGTGTGGGCTATTTAGGAGTGGGTTAGTCATAGGAAAAGGAAGGTCATTTGGGTTCTGGGTATTTGGGGGAGTATATGGTGGATAAGGCGGGTAAGGATAGATATTTGGGTAATAGGGACTTGGTGGAGGATTGGGATTTGGGGTAGTGGTGATATTTGGTGGGTTAGTGTTTGGCTGGGGAATTGGATTTGGAGGCACGTGGGATGTTGATGTTTCTGGGGGCTGTAGGGAAGAGTTCACCTCACCACCGGGTTTTTGATCTTGTATAAGATTTGCTATTTGGCTTAGCAAGCGTTCATCTCGTGCACAAATTCTCGAAGCCGCATTAGAGTCGGAGCATATCCGGAGCCCCCCGAACTGTACCCATATCGGTTGCTCATCTGTTGCCATCTTGCTTGGATCTGCACCCAGGCGATTACGCCTTGTCGATTTGAAACCGATACCTTACGTTACGATTTACGCACTACTTTCGTATCATCAATCGGCCGATTACTATCTCGCCTTTTCAAATTCGGGCCGGGTTTCGAGGAAAATGGGGGTTTGGTAGGTATCGAGAAATTTGGATGGAGGCTATACGGGCTTGAAGTACATCGTGCTTTTTTATTAATATTTTTTATTAATATTTCCATGTTCCCTACAATTGACCGGATAAGCACCTGCTTTATTTTGACAGTCTCAGGACTTTTCCTGGAATAGTGGATTCTTTCTTCAGAGTATAGGACCAACGTATTCCACACGCCTTCGACTCCCCGGGGTGGTCCCGAGGCGAAGGGCCTATACTCTTTTCAGGATCCACCATTCGAAATGGTCTAGGTCGAGCATCTGAGAATTGTAAATCAGCCCCAGTTTATTGTTTATTGTCTATATTTTTTTTTTGTGCGCACTTATTATATTTATTTATTTTTTTGAACTTGCGCATTTTTTTTTTGACATATATATATTTTTTCTGATTTTTGACAGGGGCTGACCCACAATTCAAAGATGCAAAACCGTCGATGCGTGAAGTGTCCCGAAAAACTATATGCATTCTAACGTTGGCTTATGCAGGGGGTAGGCTGGCCATGGTGTAGGGTAACAGTTCGGAATATATTTATATGCGTGCACGTGTGTGCGGTATCTAGAGAGCAGTAAAACCTTTATTTATTTACAGATTTATGAACAAAAAAATAAAACAGTTATGGCCTGTCTTGCTGTTTGAGTGGATTTTCTCGGCTTTTTTTTTTAGTTTGAGCGCAAGCAAGCAAGCACATCACATTAAGAAATAGAAAGAAAAGTGGGGAAACTATCTATCCCTATTAATTACAAATTTTGGTCCTATGCCCCCAAAATAAAATGACATAATGAATGCAGAGATGTACAAATATACAGAGTTACAAAATAAAGTGAAAAAGAAAAATGAACTGAAAGAAATAAATGAAAGAAAATAAAGCCGGAAGTAAAGCCCCAGCTCTTTTGTTGTGCTGCCCGGAATTTATTGTAATATATGGTAGATATATTTTT
The DNA here is from genome assembly GCA_013146195.2 of Codonopsis lanceolata. Lineage (NCBI taxonomy): Eukaryota > Viridiplantae > Streptophyta > Magnoliopsida > Asterales > Campanulaceae > Codonopsis > Codonopsis lanceolata. The sequence goes on along the minus strand of CM028380.1, from coordinate 58,701,193 downwards.
TCGAATTTCTTTTTTTTTTATACATATATAATAGTGTTTGAAAGCTTTTGATCGGTCAAGTACGCGGCGTTGTATGCTCCGGCGATACCAGACTCTATTCAGAATGCTTTAAGGGTATCAATGGAGTTTCCAGCCAATATACTTAGACCGCCTTATATATATATATATTTTTTTTGAATTTTCGAATTATATATATATATATATATATATATATATATATATTTTTTTTTATTTATTTATTTTTTTTTGATTGATGATTTTTTTTTATACTCTCGAACATGCACATGTATATCGAACGAGCGAGGCTCGCCGGATGGAGGATCATATCCACAAATATAGCCACTACCGTAATGGGAACACTTTATTGAAATGCGTAAATTAATATAACGAGCATATTGCGTAAACAAAGAAAACAAAAAATTTTATTTTATGAGTCTAGCCCTCCATTTTATTAAAAATAAAACAACTCCCCAGCAGAGTCGCCACTGTGAGGTTCCCGGGATGTGCTCCCGCGCCCCGCGCGCCCTTGGATATGGGTGCGCGTACGTGCGGATGCGGGACACCATTGCTCTCGTTCCACCCTCCCTTGTTTAGGGGAAGACGAAATCCAAAGTGCGAGAGGAGTCGTCTATATTAGCACGTTGGAATGTGCCTCGGTTGCCACGAGTGGATTTTGTATCCAAAATGGGAACTAAAGGTTTCCTCATGTCGTTATCCCTTATTTCGGGATAACAGATATGGGAATGCATTACCTTTCCATTCTCATTCTCCCCTTTTATCTTTCAGGGGAAAATAGAGAAGTGCAAGAAAAGATATTGCGACGCCCCCACTTATGGATTTATTAAAATAGCCTTATGGCCCAATCAGATCGCTATGGGAGCTATGGGTTTCCCGCATCAAGTTATCCCTTGTTTAGGGGATACCAGATATGGGAATACATCACCCTCCATTCCCCGTATCTCCCTTTTTAGGGGAGAGAAAGTGCAAAGAGGGAATGTTGCGAGGCCCCACCTTGGATCTGAAAGTTTTAGAGTCGCCACCTTTATTTTAAGGCAAAAATAAAGGAAAACCGTAAAAGAAAACCGTAGATTTTAGAAAACGGGTTCGGGGCTAAGTTACGAGTTGGGAAGGTGCTAGGCACCCAACTCGCCCTTTCGGTCTCAAAGCGTTTTTGGCTGAAGTATGCTCATTGTTATATTAATCTAGCAAATAAATAAGGTCTTATTTTGACAAGGGAAAATTAAACAGATACATTCGTGGCTACATTATTTACTGACTCCGCCTCCTTCCAATAATTACAAACACATTTAAGAATATTTGGCCATTATAATGGCTCTTTTACATAATTTTTCCTAATCTAATCCGGCAAAGACAACGGCTTATATTGGCTACATTGTGCCGGATTTAAAATACAACTTTTGAAAATAAATAAAAGAAAGAAAATACAAAATAAAATAAAATACGCTCTTAAAGGTATTACCTTTTAGAGCGGTGGTGTCTCGCCTGCCCTCCTCGGGAGAGGAGTCTTTTTGTTTTGAATTGAATTGAACCGAATTGAACCTGGATTGCCGCTTGATTTGATTGATGTTTTGAGGCTTGGGCTTGTCAACTCGAGGCGAGTGACACTTTATTTGGGTTGGTTTTGGCCTTTTAGTTGGGCGGAACCTAGACTTAAGTTTTGACTTTTTTAGCTCGTTACTCGGGCGGAGTAGCGGCTTATTTTGGGATTTTTGGACTGGGTTTTAAGGTGGATACCTAACAACTAGGCTAGGGATCACTTATAACCTATGGGTTTTTGATTTGGCAGAGTTTGGATGGGGTTGGGAGATTTTAGGGGCTTCCACTCACCTATCTCGCACCTCTCGTACTAAAGATATCGAAGAAATCGCAGAAGCAGAGCTTCGCTGCGATAAAAACTTCGCAGAACGAACAAAATGAGAGGCCGGGCCTTCTTATTTATACTGGAGCTTGAGGACGCAGTGGGAATTTGTTGATTTCTCTCCGTGCATTGGCCGCTTGTACCTTGCGCTTGAAAAGTTGTACTGAATTGAATTCGTGAGAGAGCATGAGAACATGCTTGGTGCGGCCAAGCATATGCTTGGTGCGGCACCAAGCTGCCCTTTGGTGGCACCAAGTGCTTTTTAAAGTTTGCAATTTTGACACTTTCCCCCTAGCTTCACATCCTCGCTTTTCCTTTCGCATTTTTGACTTCGCAACTTGACATTTGTTAAGTTTTAACAGCTTCTTGATATTTTATGTCGGTTACATACCGTGGGTACGAAATTGGGGTGTCTGAGCCCCTCAACGATGGAGTTTACGGGTAACCTTTCGCCATCGAGTAGACGAACATCGTTGATTAACAAGAGACTCTCCAATTTCGTTCATTTAAGAACAGGAGAATGCAATTGGTAGCAGTTATAATGCACAGTGACATGCTATCCAAACTCTATAACCTAGACATTTTTAGTCGGTTATAAAAAATTATCGAAGTTTTTAAGCAGATGTGAATTTAATGTGCTCTAATGGTCGGACCTACTAATGTAGGCTGCCTACGTATTCCCTATTAAAGGAAATCAGACCAAGCGTAGTTCAGGCCAAAACCTTAAACTACAATGGAAAAAGATTTTTGTGTTTTCGAAAAAAGCCGTATTCTCCCGGTCCGAAACCGTTGTCAAATACGGTATGAAGATTTGAATGTTTTTCTGTTACCACCTTTCAACTAGTTGAAATGTGTTAAGAAAAATTTTCTAATTATGTCTGGGCCTTGATCGCCTTATTTCCGACATAATCCGAAATATCGAAAATTGTGTTTGACACCAACGAAAAAATGAATGCGAGATCTATTAGGTTGACCATTTGTATAGATCGCTGTAATGAAAAAAGCATTAGATAAAGATTCGTTTCATTGTTACCACAATTTCAACCGGTCAATACCTTGGCATTGAAATGTGTTAAGAAAATTTTCTAGGTATGTCTGGGCTTTGATCGTTGTCTTGTTTCCAGACATAACCCGAAAATTTTCAAATATCAGAAAATTGTGCTTGACTAAAAATCCGTCGCCGAACACGACGAATTGATCATTCTTCAAGTATTTTCGAAAATTGTGAAGTGGAAAATATTCTTTTTCCTTCCTTTTTTTTTTTCAAATATTCCTCTTTTTTTGTGTTTTTGAAATATTCCTCTTTTTTTTGTTTTTTTGAAATATTCCTCTTTTTTTTGTTTTTGAAATATTCCTCTTTTTTTTTTTTGAAATATTCCTCTTTTTTTTTGTTTTTGAAATATTCCTCTTTTTTGTTTTTGTGTTTTTGAAATCAAAACTCATTTTGAAAAAGAGTTTTTTCTTTTATTTAAAAATAAAACAATTTTTCCTAAAAAGGAAATTATTCTAAAATCAGGGTAGGAATCAGACTGACTTACCTTTTTGCGGTGGTCGCATACCGATTTCGACATTTCGCCACTCTTTCTTTGGGGATTTTTTTTACTGTTTTATGATTGTGATGGTCGGACCCTCGATGTAGGCGCCACGTATCATTTTTCATGAATCGACCAAACGTAGTTCGGCCTAATCCTGGGAATTTTATTCTTGCTAGCTTTTTTCTTTTCTTTTCTTTTGATTCCTTTTGATTTCTCTCTTTTTTTTTCTTTTTTTTGATCTGCTGGGGATTTTTTCTTTTTATCATCGTTCGCCTGGAAAGTCTTTTCCCTTGCCTTACTTTGTTTTCGGCTTTTAGCTGGAAAATTTTCTTGATGCTGCTGCATTTGTTCTTGTTGCTCCTTCTAACCTTGGCCAGAAGCTCCCCTTTTTTTTCTTGCTGTAGCATCTTGTGGTATCAGCTGATGTTATCTTTTCTTTGCTGTTGTTTTCTTTTCGCTCCATTTTCTAGCTTCAGTCGAAAATTTCTTCTTCTGCCGCCGCATTTTCCTTGTTGCATGTACCTGAAAAATTTTCTCTTTTTGTACATACATCTTCCCCTCTCCCGATTTTTTTTATTTTCTATTTTTTTTCTTCTTTTTTTTTATTTGGAGGAATGTAAAAGAATATGGTATATATGTACAATATATACAATTTTTTAATGAAATCAAATGTTTATTTACATGTAAATTTTGTTCATGTATATTTTTTTTTAAAAAAAAAAATGGCAAGTGTTTATTTACGTAAAGAATGATACTTTTTTTTTGTTTTTGTTTTTGTTTTTGTTTTTGTTTTTGTTTTTTTGTTTGTTTTTGTTTTTGTTTTTGTTTTTTTTTTGTTGAAAACCTGTACAAATATTTACAATGCAATCTAATTTATATGATGCAAAATAAATAAACACATGCAGACTCAAGACGCACGCACAAACAAAAGCTATATCGACCTAATCTGTAATGGCATCAGATCCCCAAAATGGATTTTAAAAGAATATACCTTCGGGTTCGAATAAGCTTCCCTTTTTTTTTATGAGTATATGCGGGGAAAGGAAAAGACAGTCACCTTGCTTGGCCATATAATTTTTTTTTCTGTTTTATGATTGTGATGGTCGGACCTACTGATGTAGGCTGCCTACGTATCCTTTTTCAAGGAATCAGACCAAACGTAGTTCGGCCTAATGCTGGGAATTTTATTCTTGCTAGCTTTTTTCTTTTCTTTTCTTTTGATTCCTTTTGATTTCTCTCTTTTTTTTTCTTTTTTTTTTTTGATCTGCTGGGGATTTTTTCTTTTTATCACTGTTCCGGCCTTCTTTAGGGATTTTGGGCCGGGGAAATAAGGTGGATACCTAACTACTAGGCTAGGGATCACTTATAACCGGTGGATTTAAGTTTTGGCAGAGTTTGGATGGGGTTTGGAAGCTTTGGTGGGCTACACACATATCTCACACCTCTCGCTAATCTCTCGGCGTTGTTGAGACGCGGAGAGAATCTCAGCATTTCTTTGCGATGAAAATCTTGTGCTGAAGAGGGGACCCGGCACCTCAATTTATAGGAGGAAAGGAGGACTCATCGGGAATTATAAATTCCCTCAGCCGGCTTCCTTCGTTTGTACCGCAGCCTTCGCGAATTGCACAATGCGGCAAGTCTGAGAGCTACAGTGGAGACCTTGGCGCCGACACCAAGCTTGCATGGCGCGGCGCCCAATATGCATTTTGGCCGTGCCATGTTACTATTGAAGTTTCATTTTCAGCACTTTCACCCCTCGCGATTCACTGTTTTGCGCATCCTGCTTTGCCTTTCACATTTTCGACTCCTGTAACTTGACATTTGTTAAGTTTGAACAGTTTTTGATATCACATGTCAGAGTCACATACCAGGGGTACGAAATTGGGGTGTTTACAGCGGGCAGAATGACCCGTTGAGTAGTGAAGAGACTCCTCTATTTGGACCAGAATCCGATAGTACCGCGGAGTCTGTGGCTGGGGAAGTTGTTGTCGCGCGTGTCCACGTGCCTATCATCGCACTTACCGACTCTTCCAGTGGTCGCAACCCATCTGATGGTGAGGTTCAGTAAGGCCATTTCGCCGCTGGCGGGTAAGACCCAACACAGTTGCCCGAAAGAGAAGAGCCCCTGGTCGAAGAGGGCGTTGACGAGGAGAAGTTGCCCGACGTCGAACAGGGGGCTGCCGTCAATGAGGCCTCCAACTTGGGGGAGGCGAGCTCTGATATCCCCTTGGCCCGGAGAGGGAGAAATCTTGCTCGCGTACGAAATGAAGCTACTACCTCGGCCCCCACGCCTGATTGGATGCCAGATGCTGATGAGACCTTGTACGCTGCACACTGGGCCTCTTTAGATTCACCGAACAAGCTTGCTGCGTGGTTTACTACTTTGGGCGTGGACCCCCAAGACTACCGGGTAGAGAAGGCCATGCTGGTGGATGGGGAGTATCCTCACGAGCAGAACGAAAAACTGTTGTTTTTTGTCGATTTCTTTCGGGTAGGACTGCGTCTACCTTTAGATTCTTTCTTCCTTCGATTTCTCAAAAACTTTGGCCTGATGCACGGCGATCTCATGTTGAATACCGTCTGAGCCTTAATGGCGTATACCGTGGCATGTCACTTGCTGCGTATAGAGCCGACCTTGAAATTATTCTGGCGGTTGTTTATTCTTAATGCCAACATTTTTGGCCGAGTCGGTCTTCTGTCAAACTCCAGCTTTTTGAGGATTTTAGATGATGTCCCGGGCAAGGTTGAGGCATGGGACAAGACAATTGTCTTAATTGAGTCTCGGACAGGCTGGCCGATAATTGCCATGAGTGAGGCTGGTATAAATGTCCCTAAACTTCCCCGTGGTAGCTTTACAACGGGTGATACTTGCTGCCTAACTACTATCCGAGCTGCCTTAGGCGTTGTGATGGCAGGGATAAGCGAGTTAGCCAGGAGAGTCTGTTCGACTGGAAGGAACTGGTTTGTAACCCCAAGAACTTGCGCCTGGCAGGAGTACTTCGAACTGCAGTGCCTGGGGTCGAACATATGTGCACTTTTGAGCCCGAGGAAGCACACGTCTATTGGGGTAGATATCACGGGCAGAACTTCTCTGCTGATTGTCCCGAATGTCAAAGACTCGGGCATGATTGTACTTCTGTCTACTCGACTGCCCCTAGTCGATATTTCATTTTGCTCGCTACTTTCCTTGTTGCCTTTTGTAATTGTTGCATTAATCCTTTCCTTTTTGTTCAGTAATGATGACCCTCAGGCAACTCCAGAAGCTCGAGGCCGATAAGAGTAGGAGGGTAGCTGCTCTGGCGAGCATGCCACCCCAGGCTATCCTTACCGTCCCCTTTGGCCAAAAAGCCTCTAGCGGCAAAGAAGATCGTTGAGCTTCCTCCTCCCGCTCGGCTAGCTGTAAGTGTGGCCGATGCTGCTGCTGATGCCGCTGCCAAGGCAGCGGGGAAAAGAAAACATAACTCTCCTCCCCCTACCGATTGGTCTACTCGCCCCCGGGGCACGGGCTCTGAGCGCATCTCTACCACACCTTCTCCCGCAAAAGACTCTACGAAGCCGTGGCTGCTCCCTGGCTTTGAAATGTCGACCACAGTTAGTGCCGTCCGGGCTATTGTGAGCGGGATCTCTGAGGGCCCTAACTTGGGGCACATCGACTTGTCTGCTCGCGGGAGCCCTGCAGGGCTAGTGAGCAAGGGCATTATGAAGCGGCTCTTGCAGGAGGACGTGACTCATGGCTGAGATACCACTGGCCACGTCTTACTCGGACATATCGGGATCAACTTGAGCGAGGTATACCCGTGATAATTTGCGCTGATGATTTATGTTCGCTGGCCTATGCTGTAGTGCATAGGTATACCCATATTGCAGATCGCCTCCTCCTATACTAATATTTATGACCGCTATATCGAGAAGAGGGATGTTCGCAAGAAGTTTAAGTCTGAGAGGGACGAGCTATTGAGCTCGGTGAAGCGTAAAAGCGAGCAAGTCACTACTTTGGATAAATCGCTGAAGGAGAGCGAGGCTTCGGTCAAGAGACTTGACGCTGATAAACTGTCACTGGCCAAGGAGAAGACTGCCCTGGTGGCTCAGCGGAAGAAGTCCCAAGCTACCGAGGATGCCTTGGTCTTACAGCGGACACAATTTCAAGCAGAGCTAGATGCGTTAAAGGCCCAGGCGGCCAAGGATGCAGCGGCCATAGCCTCATTTTCCATGCAGTTGACCGCGGCAAAAGAGAAAACAGTTGAAGACTTTGTTGCCTCCCCCGCCTATGCCTCGCGTGTGCGCAAAGATATCTTTTCCTACTATACCGTGGGCACCAATCACATCTTGCGCATGCTCGCTGGTACTGGTGCAGTTGAGATGCCGACAATGGCGGACTGACCTTGCTTGACCCATACTGCTCCGAAGCTCGGAATTTACATCATCTGGTGCCTTCCCACCCCGCTAGCCGTCAAGGTATGCAGCCTGATTGAGGCAAAATGGGCGGAGAGGCAGGCCCGGGTAAACGAGGCCACTGCCCGGCTGCAGGTGGAACTGGAGGCCGCTCCCAATGCCGAAACTACTGCTGCTTCAACCCAAGCTCCACCGGATCTAGTCTAGATTGCTTTCTGTCCGGCCTACGTACCAATATTCTCTTGATTTCCACTTGTAATTCTTACAATTTTTCAATGGAAATTTTATACTTGCTCGCTTATTATTGCTTTACTCTCATTTTTCCTGCAATTAATTAGCACTAGCATGTATGTATGTGTTGTTCCAGCGAGCATAATTAGCATAATACGAACAAGATTATTCGAACATGCAAACTTGTGCCGAAATAACTTAAGAATAATAAGGCTATCTCAGCTGACATATTACTTTAAGTTCGAGTGTCCGAGTAAGTGTTCTTACCCGGACTGAGTGTTGGGTTCTGGACAAGGCTTTCCGTGGGCATGACCCTTATCACCCTGGGCGAGCATCCTGAAGATTGCCTAGCGGGCATGGCCTAACTCTGAGCGGCGACTAGCTAACCGAGCTTAGCCCTGTCCAACGTTTGTACGTCGAAGTTGTTGCTAGTATATCAACTTGGTATAGAGATATACGACTAACAGTGTTGCTCGATCACTATAGGAATCCGAAGAAGTTAGCCGCTACCGTGTGGGCATGGCCCCTACCAACTTGCGGGCTTCCCAACACGTGAATCGGGCAAGACCCTATCTTGCTCGCTGAGAGGAAAAGATATGTTCACTGATACTCGGGTATAGTGGAAGGTTGACCGGGCATGGCCCTACTTGCTCGGCTTGCAAGAAGGTCTTGCCAAGCAATCCGAAAGCAGTTTATACATGATAAAAAAATGAAATAGGGAAAAATATATTATGCATGATAAGTAAAAAATGATAATGACCCTCAACAGGACTGGGGGTCTTGCCCGTTCATACATTTAGATAGCCTGCGCGGGGGGATGCCCGACCTTGTGCGCATGGATCGTGGCTGGTGAAGGCAAGTTGACTTCATCTTTTTTGGGGATTTTGACTCCCTGTTCGGGAGAGTTAGATCTTCTTACTAGTTCGCGACCCACTTTGAATGCGAGGGGGCTTGGCCGCTCTTCTTACTGCCCGATTGTCTTCGGCATTCTTGGGTCCTTTGTCTTTCTTGAAGCGATCCAGTTTGCCCGCGTTGATTAGCTTCTGAATCTCTCGCTTCAACACATTACAGCTCTATGTGTCATGACCGTGATCGTTGTGGTAATCACAGTACTTGGAGTTGTCCCAGGTGTAAGCGAGCTCAGGATTGAGCGGGTATATGATAGGCAAGACATCTCCGACCTGGAACATGATGTCTTCCCGAGTCGTGTTTAGGGAGTAAGCGTGGCTCTCGAATCTACATGCAGGGAGTGGAAGTTCGATTCGATCTCTCTTGGCGGTTGTAGCGGTTGTAGCGGGCTATGATCATCGCGTGTTGGTATCTGAGTCTTGTCCTTTCTTTTGGAATTGTCATCCTTAGTATTTTCTGTCGAGCAGAATAAGTATGAATTGGCCAGCAATTTTGCTTTTGAGGCGCTGGGGTTCATTGTCAGCATGGTTTTCAACAGCCCCGACCTCATGTTGTTTAGATAGCAGAAAGTGATCTCCGGGTCGCTGGTCGTTGTCACTTGCCCGAGCATCTCCTCGAACCGCTTGAGGTAGCTGCTGTAGGACTCTTGGTCACCTTGTTTGATTTTGCTCAGGTCGAATCTGTTCTTGGGCGTGGGTCCTGCAATGCCGAACTCTTCAAAGAAGATTTTCTTGAGGTCTTCCCAGCTACCAATCGATTCGCGAGGAACTCTCCCTAACCATGCTTGGGCCTTGCCTTGAAATGCACCTTCAAAAGCTCTCATCTTAAGCACCTCGATATCTGTGACCATTCGGATATGTGCCTCGAATGACCTGAGCCAATCGTTTGCCCGCGTCTTCCCAAAGTATTTTTTGAACCGCGGGAAGGTAATTTCTTTCGCGGGTGGCGCGTTTTCGATCTCCGAGGTGAATGGGCTTCCTTCTAGCGGCTTTGTGGCTCAGAAACTGGGCTTGGCCACGGTTAACTCGGCCATTTTCTTGGTCATCTCTTTCTTTATGGCTTTCATTTCGTCGACCAATCGCTTCTCGGCATCGATTGTGAGTCTGGTCGAGGTGGTGTGTGATGAGCCCTTTAAGCAAATATCCCCCAACCGCTGGCTCTGCCCTCTTATGGATTTCGTTGGCCGTATGGCTCTTGCCGAGCGGGCAGGCTCAGCGGAATATCTGACCGAGGAGGGATAGTAAGTTGGGTCATAATAAACTTCAACATGTTGCTCGGTCCGAGCTCTGTGTCTTGGTCGCTGCTCCTCTGCCTCGACGTACTCATGAGCTCAGCGATGGTTGTCCCTCTCTGCATGAGCATGATGCTCTTGTCCACGGCGATGGTGATGACGGGACAAATTATAGCGGTTGTACCTGTTCTCTGCCAGACCATTCACCCTTTGCCCCTGATTCTCTAGTTCTGAGGGTAATGAACGATAGAGGGGGTTCGTTTGGTTGAAACGGGCAGTTGTTGGGAGGCCGGGCCATCGTCAACAGGTGCGGGATTGTGGGGAGTAGGCAATACAAACTCTTCAATAGGCACCGGGGCATGGCCCAGGGCGAGCAACATGTTGATTTAACGCGTACATTTTATTATAGTAGTCTGCTTGTACTTGTAAGGCAACAGCCTGTTGCTTGGGGGTTAGCCCGGGCAAGGCCGCTTGGCTACCTTGACCCTTTTCTTGTTGACAATTTAGCTGAACCCTGAGGTCTCGAGGATGATCTTGCTGCTCATTGATTACTTCGCGAGCATCTCGTTGACTCGATTGATTTTGAATGGCATGTTGGGACAGTTGTTCCTCAACATAAGGAACGTCTTCGCCATGAGCTGCATACCAAACAGCTATCTTTTGGTTTCTCATTTGTACCCCTTGTTGCGGTGCCCTCGGTGGCAGGTCACCGGGCAGTGGGTTGTTCCCAACCAATTGGCTGCCAGCGTGGTGGTTACTATCAGTGGTGTGATGCTTACTACATTTGTCAACTATTGCAATAAGACGAATTACTGAAAAACTCACCGGAAAACTTGAAGAAAGTTTTAACTTCGTTTCCCGGTAATGGATCCAAACTGATGTGACAAAAATGCAGCTTGGGATGTCCATAGGATGGGTAGGATATTTGAACTTGACCTGCTTCTTTGAACCTGATTAAGACCACGAAAACACCTTAGAGGGAGTGCAAGGCTTGGCCTCGCGAAACCACTCCGGTGTGAGAGTAAGTATTGTGTGAGAGAGTCAAAAGAAAATTTAACAGAGGTTCGAGGCTCAAGAAATAGTGTGCACCTTGAATATGGTTTCTGGAGGGGTATTTATAGGCCTCCAATGTCATTGAATCCGTCTAGGATTCAACTTCCATAATTACCTAGCCAATTTACGATGAAATCCCTAAATTATAGGCGTGATAGGCGGCTTGCCGCATAAATGTAGGAGTAGATAAGGTAAGTATTCTGCTCAGATAAGGAAACTTTTGACTTGTCTTGGAGAGTAAGTTTCTGAAGTTTCCTGCTTGATGATTGCCCGGGCGCAAGGCTCTGCCCGGCTATATGATATAGGTTTGTCGAAAACGAGTGTAGATCCCGGGTGTGGCCCCTGGTCGGGCAGGCAAGGCCTGTGCTCGACCAGGTTTGGACGAGATGAGTCTGATTCTAGGTCGGTGGGTTCCATGACCGCTGAGCTCGTGGCTGAAACGTGATATGTGCTCGTGTTTTGTTCTTGATCGGGTTTGGGCCGGGCACATCAATTTGTTTCAAAATATTTATTACATTTAGTCTATACATTTCATACGGTTGCAAATAATTATGGTTGACAATCATTTTATATACTCCTTGGAGAAACATTAATTTAATGCATGTGTTCTTTTACTAATTTGTCTTTGTCTATTAACAAATTTATCTGACATCCATCTTTTATATTTCTTATTACATCGATGAATAACTTTTAAATAAAGTTAGTTAAAATATTAAAGATTTCATGAGGTAATGATAATATTCTATGTTGAACAATACATTATTTAGTAAGTCTGCTAATGTAATTCGTTTTTTACTAAACGAAAAAAATATTATCATTATTTTGGACGTTTACCAAAAATATTTCTTTAATAAACCATTAACTAATTCATTAGTGATGAGAAGTAACTATGTTACTTTGATTTATGGTTTTATACTGATTTAAATAATACTGCATTGTAATTATTTGTCAAGACTATTATTAATAATGGTGGCAAATAATTTATATTGAATCGATTGTTTATCATTTAATCTTATTTTTGGGAGTTTATATTACTGCAGTGAAGATTTAGAAGCCAATATACCAATTACAAATGCAAAAAAATATAAAATAAAATCAAAAGAAATGTGAAATCGGATATAGAATAAATTATTCAATTTTTGATATTGTATTTTTTGTCATTTCGTAAATCATTTTGAACTATATTAAATGTTATACAATTTGTTTACATTAAATGCACTAAAGATATTTATAAAGTCATTTGAAAGATATTTATATCAGTTTTGACATCTATATCATCAAACAAATTTACATATATCTCTACATTTTAAGGATACCAATTATTAAGCATTCGAATATGCGTAACAATCATCTAGAACTACAACTCTTATAAGCTTGTTGGAATACACAACTAGAAAAGGCGTCTTCAGCGACAGAATAATCGACGACGGAAATATTCTGTCGGTAAATAGCAACGGAAATTGAGCAGCAGCGACGGAATTGATGTGATAATGCCTTCAGCAACATAATTTATGTCGCTAAAGGTGACTTTTAGCGAAGGAATAATCCGCCGTTAAAGGTTTTCATAATTTAATTTAAATAAAATATCAGCGACAGATTATTCAGTCGCTAAAGGTGACCTTTAGCGACGAAAATCCCATCGCTGATATTAAATTTAAATTAAATTTTAAAAACCTTTGACGACAGAGCATTCCGTCGCTGAAGGTCACTTTTAACGACGGAAATTCCGTTGCTGATATTAAATTTAATTAAATTCTTGTATATATAAAAAAATGTTTTTTTGGTAAAATCCCTTTGTATATATATATATATATAATCATTTTAATGAATGATAGTATATTATTAAAAATATTCACATTAATATATTATATTTAAGAAAATAATAACTAAATTATATTAAATGTGTTGCATGTCTCTAGCACATTCCTTGATATGTATCATTGAATTATAATTTTACTCAATTTTTTATAGACATAATTAAATTTTTTAGCTTCACAATATATCATCTCATAGAGTTTTTCGAGCTGAGTTGAACCAAACCGGATAAAATCATATTAATTGAACCGAATCACTACGCATATTGTATTTATATTAGACTGTTCATTGATAGAATTTTGAACAGTTTGTAAATGCTTCAATGTATAACACGTTTGAAACGCTAAAGTCTCATTTATAAATTTAGATAATATTCCCCCCGTTCCAAAATTATTATCATATTTACCAAATACACGGATAAAGAAAAATCAAGGAGACATCCTTTTGCATAAGTTTTTAACCAATTAAGTTTTATATTTTTTAACTGAAAAAGACACTTTTAGGAGGGGGGGGGATAGATGACTATGTCATTATAACGAGAGGGAGGCGCGTTAAGGATCAATTTGTGTATTGCGATACATCAATTTGTTCATGATAATGTATCATTTTGAATCGCGGTGCACAATATGGATTTGCGATGTAGCAAATCCCGGTGTAGAAATTACATTCCTAACACACAAATTGGATTCCCGATGCAGAATTGGACTATCGATGCACAAATTGGATTCCCGATGTAGAAAATCCCAATGTACAACCGTAAAACTGAACTGTGAAACTGCACAAGTTGAATTGTCGTGGTTTTGCAATTTAGTTCAATTTAGGCCCATGGATCATCCGGACTCAGATAAAAAAAACCTAACTTTTTTGGGCCGGCCCAGGTAGGGCTGGCAAATTTTCCCGTTTTCCCGACCCGACAAAATCCTGATCCCGACTTTGTCGGGATTTTTCCGACCCGACTTATTTAGGGACGGGATTCAGAAAAATTTCTAATCCCGTCGGGATTCCCGACCCGTCCCGACAAATTATTATTATTATTATTATTTTAATATTGTGTAGATTAAATGTAAATAGTTGTAAACCCTAACCCTTAGTCTCTGTTCTCTAACCCTCTCTCTGTTTCTCTTCCGCCTTCAGTCACAGACTTCACATTCACTCCCCATTCTGCCTGCGACCATTCCTCCGTTCGCAAAGCTACCGCCTCCCAACCGCCCACAGTCTCACTTTCCTTCATTCGTCTTCTACTCTTCCGGCAGAAATCAAAATTTTCTTCCCCAAATTCGCAAATAAGCAATTCGTAAGCCGTAAGGTACGCCCCTTTTTTTATTTTTCGATTTCTTTTTTATTTTACAGATTTGAGTTTTATAGTTTGATAAAAACTGATTTGTTAGATTTGTAGTAGATCTGAAATTCATCTTTCATTTTCATTTTTCATTCTCCATTTATATCCTGTTGGCTGTTGTGCTCCTTAAAGCTGAGATTGGGAGTTCCGTTGATTTACGAGAAAGAAGTATCTGTTGGGTTGAAAGAAACTAGAAGTATTGTTCATCTTACCATTATAAGCACCAGATTTTGCAGGCTAGAAAAACGTTGTTTGTAGGTGGAGTTTTTAGTGAATTCGTTATTAATCTTTGGCAGAAACTTGCATCCTTTCCTGTAGTGGTCAAGATCCTGAAGAAAGAATATGCATTTTGGTTCAATCCAGCATAAAACAAAAAACAACTTTAAGTTTTAGCCTATATTCTTGATAACATTGAGGATTATTATTCTAAAGATCTCCTAACCTCAGTTAAGTACTACTTGGCCCCTTTCAGTTTCGATTGGTAAGTAAAGACTGAAGAGGGAAGTCCACTAACAATTTTGTCCTGGGGAGCGTTGAATATATGATGAACAGAAGAACAATTTGCTGAACTGGTTGGAACTTGGAACCCCTGATAATTAAACACAAGAACTTGGAACCCCTGACAATTGTACAGCCGTGTTTACCGTTGGTGATCCGTGTATGTTCACCAGAGCTGAAGAAATGATTCATTACATGGCTGCTAATAACTAGAAAACTAGGGAGAGTTACCTTATTGAATGAGCAGCCCCTGAGCAGAGCTGAAAAAACATGTTAACCGGTTATATGATATTGCGTTTAGCACATTTCAGGCTTGTTTGCTTTTATTCATTTACTTTTACCATATACTTTTTTAGCGGGAGGGGGCGGGTAAGCCAGTTTTATAGTTGTGGAGTCATGAATGTTATTGCTATGTAAAGGATACAGTTCTTGCTTTAATTGCAGTTACTGCAATACAATTTATATGGAAATGTTCAACTCTTCATGCGTCTCATTATTAAACTGTGCTCCTTCATGATGCTGCACGTCTCTCTCTTTAATGGGGAGTCTCTGTCTTTAACCAGTGTTGGGGAGCCTATCTCTTTTCATTGTCATTTCCGTGTATGCATGTATATATACTGCTTCTATTCAGGCAAATCTGATGTTAAATTCATTTTAATCATAAAGCAACATTGATGTAGAAGAATAGTGCTATACTTTTTCTGTCACTCAACTGTATGAAATGATTGGTTTAAAGGCTACTTGATCTTTTGCAATGCATTTGTGCTCCATAAAAGCATTATTTACTGAAACTCTGTGCTCTGGGTTTGTTAGGGATGGACCCTATATGAAATAGTGAGATATGCACCTCAAGTGATCGTGTATAATAGAAAACAATGTTTGTTAAATTTTATTTTGTTAATGATGTTCATGTTTGTTAAATTTTATTTTGCTAAAATTACTTAAATTTTATCTTTCAAAGAATGTTTATTTTGTTTAAAGCAATGTTTATTTTGTTAATGATGTTTGTCAAATTTTATTTTGTCGGGATTACGAGATTTTTATCTCCCGACACTTATCGGGAACAGGATCGGGAAGGAATTTGAAATCCCGAAACACCGGCCCGACAGGGCTAGCCATAGGCCTACTATACCTATTGAATGGGCCAATGTTGCCCATTTTTTTTTGCCAACAACTAGAGTTGTCAAAACGTGTTAGGCCCGTTGACATAGCTTGCCCCGTCACCTAAAAGAGGTAAGTTGGGTTAGGAAAATATGAATCAACTATGAGGCGGTTCAAACGGGTTGAGCTCGCGGCGGGTTGCGAGTTGAGGTCGGACGAGGTAGGTTGAGCTGGGTTGACTGACCCGCCTAACGCACAACTAGAGCTCTCAAGCGGACTGAGTCGGGCCGACCCGTAAAATGTCCATCGGGCCACTGGGCCGGAACAAGGATATGTTATAAAACTCAAGCCTAACCCATATCAACAATGGGCTTCTGGGTCTTCGAGCCTATGCGCAAAAAAAAAAAAACTATTGTTCAAAAAATTCATAAATAGCTACATCAATCAACAAAACCTTGGAGTTTGACTAACGGGTTTGACTGAAAAAATGCATGTTGATTCAATCTCTCACAACCATGATGGGATAGACTGAGTTTGCGATTTTCAGGTCCACCACATTCGTGGGTTGTCTTGGCTCGCCCCATCCCTCCAAATAGTGGGTTACAGGTTAGCCCACCCCGCCAACCCACTTTGACAGCCCTACACACATCAAAGCTCACCGGCCAAACATTGAAGTCAAGCTGGGCCAAAATTGCACCCGACCCATGGAACCTAAATCCCAGCCCGACATAATATTAGGTGGCCTAGGTCGGCCTATTGGGCCGTGACAATTTTTGAGAGCTCTGATTAGAGATGGCAATGGGCTGGCCTGACCCGAATTCAGTTGGCCAAAGCTAATTTTTGGGTTGGATCGGCCCAACCCGAAATTCAACGGGCATATAAAAATGTTAGTCTGACCGGGCCGACCCATTGAGTTGGACTTTTTTTTGCCGGCTCTAGCTCTGATATAAAAAAGCTAAAATTTTTGAAAATAGTTTCCATTGCGATACATCAATTGGTTACTTGAATTGATGTATCGCGATGCATACATTAGATAATGTAATTTTAATTTATGTATCACGAGACATAAATTGGATTTGGTAATTTAATAATATTATATTATAAAATATAATAATATTTAACTAGTTTTACACCCATGTGTAGAACACGCTTACACTTTTTTATTAAATTAAATTCAAGCAAAATAAAAACTATAAATTAAAAATATAAATTAAGAAAATATTCAAATAAAATTATTTTGTTTATTTAATAAATTACATTCAAGTAAAACAAAGACAATATAAATTATGTGTATTTATAAGCTGATAACTAAAAAAACAAAAACCATAGGTATAAATACAACTTAGGCTTTTGATCTAAGCCCTAATCTCAAACACCTCACGGCGCTCACTCCCTACCCTCTCTCGACGCCGGCAGCTCCCATCTCTTCCTTCTCCGCTTCCAGCCAGATAAGCAACCCAATCGCTGGCCTCGTTCAATCTTCTCCGGCTTCATCTCCGTCTCCAAGCCGCACGAAATCCAGCCGCCATCTCTGGTTCCAGCTCCGATTTCTTGCCCTGTCTCCTACTGATTTCATCTGCTTCGGCAAACTCTAGGTCGGCTCTTCACTTCCTCAAAAATTTCTGCAAAGTTCAAGTAAGATCCACTAATTTCCGCCCATGTTTCGTGAATTTCGGTTTCGTTGAGTAATATCTTCTGATTTGTATTTTCTGTTTAATAATTTTCTATTTTTGCTTCATATTTTTATGTTGTGTTCTGGTATTATGAAATTTCAGTTTTACAATGAAACGGGAAGGTGACAAAAATTCATTTTGTATTCCTAAAGAATATTGTAAAGAGCTGTTACATAATGCTTTCCGTGAGACTCAATTCCACTACCCATTCACTCGATTTGTTCAGCTTTATGAACATGAGAAACAGTAGGACTTTTAGATGCAGAAATTCGATATAAAGATGGAAATGAAGGGACATTCCCTTGTTGAGTACTCAGCTGGGAAAATGGAATGGATATTGGGTTACTCTTGAATTGTAGTTTAAGCCATGGAGGTTAGCAAAGGTGGTGGCTGCGACATTGGTGGAGTCATCGAAGCCTGGTTGTGAGGTTGATGAGGCAGATTTCAGCATAGAAGCAGCTGCTGAAGTGGTGGAAGCCATTGCGGTTACTGAAACTGAAAGTTGGTGGTTGTGGGTTACTTCACATAGGTGGTGATGAGAACAGACTTATCCTCGGCACATCTTTGCATCTGATTTCGGATAGAGAAGGGACAAGATGAATAAGCATGGAGAATTAACTATTAGAAAGGAAGTTTGATAATAGAGAAGGCTACACTTACAACACGTAACAGGTAGTTGTAAGTAACAATATATCACCTAACACATTTTGTTGAAATAAAATTAATATTGACTATCCAATATGACGTGACGTATTAGTAAACTTGCTGATATGACAACCTTGCTTCCATTGTTAGAAAAATAGTTGATTTATTGCAAAAACAATTAGATTCAATTGAATCAAGACAACGTCGTTTCAAGCAAACAAAAATATCTTTGAGCATAAAAAAAAAATCCTATGCAAAGCAACCATACAACTGATATAACTGTTTTGTGTCGGCATCTTTTCAAAATGTAATAGTTATACCTCTTTCTCTATGTATATATATATGTAAGTGTGTGTATATATATATAATGATTTACCTGGTATAACATGCTTTAATAGGTAACATCAATTAAGAACCTAAACAATATAGCTGCTTGTATATGTACTCTTGTGATGCTAGAATCAATATTTTATATAACTAAATGATTGATGGTTCTGCTCTTTGAAAGTGGCCAAAAAGAGAACAGGTTGCTAAGTTAGACAAGTGAATAACTTAGAATTTATGTTTCCAAATAAATATAGTCCCTTCCAACCCAAATTTGAGTATTGGTCCATGTGTAACTTGTTATGAAATGTATCCACACAAATATGACAGCACCCGCTGTCTAACTGCCTCCCATTTGTCTCTCTTTGACATTAGTTGTTTTCTTAAAAACTAGTTGCATTCTCGACCACTTCATTCCCCAAATACTCCATAACACTAAACCTAAACCATAACACTAACCTTAAACCTAAACCACAACACTAAACACTAAACACTAACTTAACCTTAATCCCTAAACCTAAACCAAAACCATAACACTAACCTTAAACCTAAACCATAACACTAAAACCTAAACCACAACTCTAAACCTAAACACTAAACACTAAACACTAACTTAACCTTAATCCTTAACCATAAACCTAAACCTAAACCATAACACTAAACCTAAACCATAACCACAACTCTAAACACTAACTTAACCTTAATCCCTAAACCATAAAAATCATAACACTAACCTTAAACCTAAACCATAACACTAAACCTAAATCATATCACTAACCTTAAACCTAAACCACAACTCTAAACCTAAACACTAAACACTAACTTAACCTTAATCCCTAAACCTAAACCAAAACACTAACCTTAGACCTAAACCATAACACTAAACCTAAACCATATCACTAACCTTAAACCTAAACCACAACTCTAAACCTAAACATTAAACACTAACTTAACCTTAATCCCTAAACCTAAACCTAAACCATAAACCTTAATATAAACGTAAACGTAAACCACAACACTAAACCTAAACCATAACCACAACTCTAAACCATAACACTAACCTTAAACCTAAACCTAAACCCCAAACCCCAACCCAAACCCCAAACCTAAATCTAAACAACCTAAACTTAAACCTAACAAACCCTAACCCTTAATTTAACCGTAACCCTAAACTTTAAAACTAACCCAAACCTAAACTGAAACCTTAACCCTTAATAATATTAAATTGAAAACCTTAATTACCCTTAACCTTAGATAAACCTAACTTCGTCACCTAACCCTAATTTTAACCTAATTACTTATAATTCTTTTGGTAGAAGTTCAAACACTAGTGATTACTATCGATGACGTTAGTGATTAGAAATATGAATAATATGATGAACGTGTTATAGAACATATTAGCAAGTTAGGACGAGTGTCGTTTGATTGTCTAACTTGACAATATATTCCAATGTTGGTTCTCATGCATTTTTGGTCACTCCATCTCAATTGCATTTGTAAACCACTCCTGAATAAACTTAAAAGCTTAGAAACCCGTTCGAGAATCCTTAATGGGTGTTGCTGTTCAACATGTGCTTGAAGTTCATGTTAGTTAACATCTTAAAATAGTTTAACATCTCAAAATCTGTACTTAACAATGATCATACTCTTTTAATTTATGTATTAGTTATTCGACAAGCTAACTATATTGTGATTGCTTTAAATTTTTAGAGCTTTAAATTTGTGTCAGAGCATTGTAAGAAGATCTGTCAATGTATTGTTTTCTATTACTTAAGTTTTATATTTTTATTGTATTTAGAGATGAGTTTTTCTAGACCTTCCAGAGCGGGTAAGAAGACCCGCCCTTTATATTCCTTGTTCACTGGGACGCAACCGTCTCGCTCTGTTTAGATGTGCCGGTGCAGAGTCCAGTGGAGACATCCATACAGGCCACTCCTTCGGAGCAGATACTACGACTTCTAGTCCTATCAATTCCGAGGGGAGGATATATGTCCATTTATATCTGGTTAATCCATGTTGTGCACAGCGGAAGACTAGGCAAACAATTTAACAGAGTATAATAGGATCAATCACAAAGAAGAGAGAGATTGGGGCCAACGGATTATCGAAAATTTATTAGAGACTCACTTAAAATCGTTCTAGGGATACAACTATTTATATGTGTACAATAGAAACCCTAAAACCCTTAAAAGGCTAAAAAGCAGACAAAAAACAAAGAATGGGCAAAAAACTGGTCGAGCGAATCAGTGATACAAGAAAATCCAAGAGCACGCCGAAGAATACTTCACTGAGCGATCGCTATCAAAAGCGATCGCCCGCCAAAGCTAGAATGATCATGTCCAAAACCCGAATAGTCCGTACCGCGGGGGACTACACCCCTCGCACCCCCCTTTGAGGTCCAATCAAGTCTTACTACCTGCCCTGGTTAGTTCCTTGGTTAATCGAGCCATCACATTCTCAACAATCTCCACCTTGGCGAGTATTCACCCAACCCCTTAGAAGACAAAGAATACGAACCCAAAACCACCTTGAGCACCTGTAGAACTCGGCCTCCCACATCTCTAACAGCTAGCGATGTGCAACAAATCCAAGCAATGCTTGAACTTGCCAGCCTTCGGCCAACATGTCCGCAACATTATTCGTGGTTTGAATCTTCTCAAGCAGAATATCCCCATTATCAATCAACTCACGAATCTTGTGAAAAACCTCACATCGATGTGCTTCGTCCTTGAGTGATAAATCTGATTCTTCGCTAAGTAGATTGCACTTTGATTGTCACAATGCAACAAAACTTCACCTTCGAACACCCAACTCCTTAACTAAGCCCCTAAGCCATGTGGCTTCAGCCTTTCAACCAGCCACCATGTGATTACGCCTCTGGTCAGAGACAATGCAATAATGGCTCGCAACATAGCTCTCCAACATATAGGTCCACCTGCTAGGGTAAACACATAACCTGTGGTAGATCTCCTACGATCATTATCGCCTGCATAATCTGAATCAACATACCCTACGATTGAAAGCCCCACACTGTCACGGAGACTGCTTTAGCCCATAAAGTGACTTCTTCAGTTTACAAACTAAATGCTCTCGTCTGTGATGATCGAACCCATGGTCGCTCCATGAAGATCTGCTTTCTAACTCACCGTAGAAAACAGCCTTCACATCCATCTCGCTCCAACACCTTATCATAAATAAGGCTACAAGACCGAACACAATTCCGATCAAGTTGTCTCACAACAGCAAAAAATCTCATTATAATCTATCCTCGTTGCTACGAAGTACCCTTTGCCATACTAACCGTGCCTTGCACTTTTCCCCCTCTTTTTTCTCGATATTGCTTCTTTCGGCTTGAATACCAATTTACAACCAATTGCTTTCACTTCCTTGGGAAGTTCCACCAACTCCTACGTGTTATTCTTGTGAAGTGATTCCATCTCTTCCATAGCATCGCCGCCACTTGTCTTTTTCGACTTTTTATCGCATCCCGATAAGTATTTGGATCTCACTACTAAGAAAAAGAGCATATGAAACCAAATCTTCAAACCCATACATTGGTGGTCTGATTGTTCTCTTCGGTCTTCCACTCAAGGATTTTCTTCTTCAACATCTTGTGTAGTTACCTTGGGATCGTGAAGAGTGCGATCCAAATCCACCTCAGGTAGCTCTACCTCAATAACATGCTCATTACCCCATCGTTTTCTAGCACTGTTTCTCCTTTTCTTCATGAGTACACTTTTAACATAGCTTTCTCATCGAAAACCACATCCCTCGGCCGATCACCACTTGTTAACTTTGCTTAACTTGGGATCCCAAAGTCCGAACCCTTTACCCCTTTTCGCAAAAACCGAGAAAGATACACGTTTTTAGACTTTACTTTGATCAAGCTTCGATCTTTCTTCACTAGGTATGTGCACATAGGATAGGCACCCAAACACCGATATCTGAGTAGCTCCACCTCGTAACTCGGCCCATGCCTCTTCTCGCCTTGCAATCTAGTCACGCCTCGTGATCTGCTTATTAAGAAACAAGCCATACTCACTACATCCGTCCTAAAAACACTT
>CM028380.1:58629741-58678404 GCA_013146195.2 Codonopsis lanceolata | reverse complement strand
GTAGTGTGTATATATATATATGATTTACTGTATAACATGCTTTAATAGGTAACATCAATTAAGAACCTAAACAATATAGCGCTTGTATATGTACTCTTGTGATGCTAGAATCAATATTTTATATAACTAAATGATTGATGGTTCTCTTTGAAAGTGGCCAAAAAGAAACAAGTTGCTAAGTTAGACAAGTGAATAACTTAGAATTTATGTTTCCAAATAAATATAGTCCCTTCCAACCCAAATTTGAGTATTGGTCCATGTGTAACTTGTTATGAAATGTATCCACAATATGATGGCAACACCATTGTCTAACTCGCCTCCCATTGTCTCTCTTTGACATTAGTTGTTTTCTTAAAAACTAGTTGCATTCTCGACCACTTCATTCCCCAAATACTCCATAACACTAAACCTAAACCATAACACTAACCTTAAACCTAAACCACAACACTAAACACTAAACACTAACTTAACCTTAATCCCTAAACCTAAACCAAAACCATAACACTAACCTTAAACCTAAACCATAACACTAAAACCTAAACCACAACTCTAAACCTAAACACTAAACACTAAACACTAACTTAACCTTAATCCTAACCATAAACCTAAACCTAAACCATAACACTAAACCTAAACCATAACCACAACTCTAAACACTAACTTAACCTTAATCCCAAACCATAAAAATCATAACACTAACCTTAAACCTAAACCATAACACTAAACCTAAATCATATCACTAACCTTAAACCTAAACCACACCTAAACCTAAACACTAAACACTAACTTAACCTTAATCCCTAAACCTAAACCAAAACACTAACCTTGGGCCTAAACCATAACACTAAACCTAAACCATATCACTAACCTTAAACCTAAACCACAACTCTAAACCCAAACATTAAACACTAACTTAACCTTAATCCCTAAACCTAAACCTAAACCATAAACCTTAATATAAACGTAAACGTAAACCCACACACTAAACCTAAACCATAACCACAACTCTAAACCATAACACTAACCTTAAACCTAAACCTAAACCCCAAACCCCAACCCAAACCCCAAACCTAAATCTAAACAACCTAAACTTAAACCTAACAAACCCAACCCTTAATTTAACCGTAACCCTAAACTTTAAAACTAACCCCGAACCTAAACCGAAACCTTAACCCTTAATAATATTAAATTGAAAACCTTAATTACCCTTAACCTTAGATAAACCTAACCGTCACCTAACATACCTAATTTTAACCTAATTACTTATAATTCTTTTGGTAGAAGTTCAAACACTAGTGATTACTATCGATGGCGTTAGTGATTAGAAATATGAATAATATGATGAAGCGTGTTATAGAACATATTAGCAAGTTAGGGCCAGTGTCGTTTGATTGTCTAACTTGACAATATATTCCAATGTTGGTTCTCATGCATTTTTGGTCACTCCATCTCAATTGCATTTGTAAACCACTCCTGAATAAACTTAAAAGCTTAGAAACCCGTTCGAGAATCCTTAATGGGTGTTGCTGTTCAACATGTGCTTGAAGTTCATGTTAGTTAACATCTTAAAATAGTTTAACATCTCAAAATCGTACTTAACAATGATCATACTCTTTTAATTTATGTATTAGTTATTCGACAAGCTAACTATATTGTGATTGCTTTAAATTTTTAGAGCTTTAAATTTGTGTCGAGCATTGTAAGAAGATCATCAATGTATTGTTTTCTATTACTTAAGTTTTATATTTTTATTGTATTTAGAGATGAGTTTTCTAGACCTTCGAAGGCGGTAAGAAGACCCGCCTTTATATTCCTTGTTATTTGGGGCCTTGACGCAGGCCTCGCTTCATTTAGATGTGGGTGCCGAGTAGTCGATGGAGACATCCATACGAGGCCACGGCGCCTTCGGAGCAGATACTACGACTTCTAGTCCTATCAATGGTGAGCCTGCCGGATTCTTTGCTAGTTCGAGGGGGTTGAGGCAAGGAGATCCTCTTTCTCCTTTTTTATTTATCATTGTGATGGAGGCTTTGAGCAAGATGTTGGATAGAGGCTGTGGGGGTGGTTTTTGAAGGGGTTTAATGCGGGTAGAGGTAGTGGAGAGGAAGTGATAGTGTCCCATCTTTTATTTGCGGATGATACGCTTGTTTTTGTGGGGCTAACTCTCGTCGAGTTAGGTTATTTGCGGCTTGTGCTCCTCTTCTTCAAGCGGTTTCGGGATTGAGAATTAATATCGCTAAGAGCGAGATTATTAGGTTGGCGTGGTGGCTAATTTGATTCCGCAGCCAATTTTTTTGGTTGCAAGGTTGGGGGCCTTCCGACGGTGTATCTTGGGTTACCTTTAGGAGCGAAGCATAAAAGTAAAGAGATGTGGATCTCCGTCATCGAGAGGTTCAGTGGAGATTGGCGGGTTGGAAAAAACGATCTTTCAAAAGGGGAAGGCTAACTCTAAGTGAAAAATACTCTAGCCTTCCCACTTATTTTATGTCTCTTTGTGCTTCAGGTTCGGTTCGCGGCGGCCGGACTTGAAAAATTGGAGAGAGATTTTACGTAGGATGGGTCTTTGGAGGTGCGAAAGTTTCATTTGGTTAGATGGGAGAAAGTACGTGATAGTGTGAGAAATGGAGGCTTGGGGATAAAAAATCTTAAGTTTTTTAATTTGGCTCTTTTGGGGGAAGTGGCTTTGGAGATTTGTGGTGGATAGGAGCGCTTGGTGGAGGAGAGTGGTGGTGAGCTTGTATGGTGAGGGTGAGCATTTGTGGTTTCAGAAGATGTTCCTACAGTATGGGGTGGGGGTTTGGAAAGGAGTCGGGAAATGTTGGGCTCGGTTTGAGAGACACGTCTCTTTTGAGGTCGGAAATGGGTCTGATTAGATTTTGGAAGGATAAATGGTGTGATGACGGGGGAGCTTTGGAGATCTTTCCCATTTGTTTAATTTAGCAAGTGAGAAAGATTGCTTAGTAAGTTCGATTTTGAATATAGAGGAAGGGAAAGTCTCTTGGAGTCCCGTATTTCGGAGAGATCTTCAAGATTGGGAGATGGACTCTTGTGTTCGGTTTTTGCTAAGTTATACTCTCGCTCGGTGGGCGGTGGCGGGAGGATAGGGTGGTGTGGGCGGGCTCGAAGAGGAAGATTTTTTGTTAGATCCTATTATCATATTCTTTCAAGCAGAGAGAGAAGATTGTGTTCCCTTGGCGGAGTATTTGGAGAGTGAAAGCTCAGAGTAGAGTTTTGTTTTTGCATGGGAAGGCTGCTGCTGAAGCCATCCTTCAGGGGATAATTTGCGAGAGGCGTCGAGTGATATATGTGAATTGGTGTTTTATGTGCGAAAGGATGTGAAGAAAGTGTGAATCACTTGTTGCTTTATGCCCTATTGTGTCTATGCTTTGGAATTTAATGCTTGAGTACGTTCTCTGTTGCTTGGGTGGGTGATCCGAGATCTGATCATTAAAGATCTCCTTTTGAGTTGGTCTTTGTCTGGCGGAGAAGAAGGATCAGCTTTTGGCCTGCAGTTCCTCTGGGTATTTGGTGGATCATTTGGAGGGAAAGGAATAGGAGGTGTTTGAGGATGAGAGAGGCCGGTGGATAAGTTAAAGGATGAGTTACTTAAATGCGTTGTCTTTTTGGGGGTTGAGGACACTAATTCTTCCAACATTCATAACATTTCTTGTATCGATTTTGTGAATAGTCTTTCTATAGATTAGTCGTTTTGTGTATGCTTATAGTTTGTAAAAGGCGCGTCTCTGTTTAGGCGCTTTGGTATATAATACTTTACTTATCAAAAAAAAAATCAATTCCGAGGGGAGGATATATGTCCATTTATATCTGGTTAATCCATGTTGTGCACGGCGGAAGACTAGGCAAACAATTTAGCAGTATAATAGGATCAATCACGAAAGAAGAGAGAGATTGGGGCCAGCGGATTATCGAAAATTTATTAGAGACTCACTTAAAATCGTTCTAGGGATACAACTATTTATATGTGTACAATAGAAACCTAAAACCCTTAAAAGGCTAAAAAGCAGACAAAAGCAACAGGGGCAAAAACGGGTGCGAATCTTTGGGTGACATGAAAATCGCGCTTCGAAGAATACTTATTTGGCGATCGCTTAGTCAAAGCTGAAGCGTCGCCCGGACCCTAGAAGCTGCAATGATCATGTCAAAACCCGAATAGTCGATGCAGCGGGGACTACACCCTCGCGCCCCCTTTGAGGTCAATCAAGTCTTACTACACGCCTGGTTAGTTCCTTGGTTAATCGAGCCATCACATTCTCAACAATCTCCACCTTGGCGAGTATTCACCCAACCCCTTAGAAGACAAAGAATA
Source organism: Codonopsis lanceolata (assembly GCA_013146195.2). Classification (NCBI taxonomy): domain Eukaryota; kingdom Viridiplantae; phylum Streptophyta; class Magnoliopsida; order Asterales; family Campanulaceae; genus Codonopsis; species Codonopsis lanceolata. Next base: position 58,674,077 of record CM028380.1, on the reverse strand, counting down.
CGAACCCAAAACCACCTTGAGCACCTGTAGAACTCGGCCTCCCACATCTCTAACACCTAGCGATGTGCAACAAATCAAGCGATGCTTGAACTTGTCGATTACAAGCGGCCGTCAACATGTCTATGACATTATCGTGGTTTGAATCTTCTCCAGAATATCCCGTTATCAATCAACTCACGAATCTTGTGAAAAACCTCACGTCGATGTGCTTCGTCCTTGAGTGATAAATCGATTCTTCGCTAAGTAGATTGCACTTTGATTGTCCTGATGCAACAAAACTTCACCTTGCTGAACATGACTCCTTAACTAAGCCCTAGCCGTAGGGCTTCCTTTGCGGCTTCCACCACCATGTATGCGCGCCGATTAGGTCGTAGAATAATGCAATAATGGCACAACGTAGCTCTCGACATATAGGTCCTTGCTAGGGTAAACACGTAACGTGGTAGATCTCCTACGATCATTATCGCTGCGTAATCTGAATCAACATACCTACGATTGAAAGCCCAGCTGTCGCGAGGCGCTTTAGCCCGTAAAGTGACTTCTTCGGTTACAAACTAAATGCTCCTGTCGGGATGGTGAACCCATGTGGCTGCTCCATGAAGATGCATTTTTTCTAACTCGCGTGTAGAAAAAGCGGTCTTCCTCCATCTGCTCGACACCTTATCATAGTGAGCTCTGAGACCGAACACAATTACGATCGAAGTGTCTCTGACAACAGGGCAAAAAATCTCATTATAATCTATCCCTTGTTGCTACGAGTACCCTTTGCACTACTTGTGCCTTGCACTTTTCCCCTCTTTTTCGATATTGCTTCCTTTCGCTTGAATACCAATTTACAACCAATTGCTCACTTCCCTTGGGAAGTTCCACCAACTCCATGTGTTATTCTTGTGAAGTGATTCCATCTCTTCCGCCATAGCGATCGCCCACTTGTCTTTTTACGGACTTTTTATCGCATCACGATAAGTATTTGGATCTCCACTTACTAAGAAAAAGAGCATATGAAACCAAATCTTGAACCCATACATTGGTGGTGCGATTGTTCTCTTGGGTCTTCGGCTTGAAGGATTGAAGGATTTTCTTCTTGACATCTTGTGTAGTTACCTCGGGATCGGGAAGAGTGCGATCCAAATCACCTCAGGTAGCTCTACCTCAATAACATGCTCATTACCCCGTCGTTTTCTAGCTTTTGTTTCTCCTTTTCTTCATGAGTACACTTTAACATAGCTTTCTCGCCGAAAACCACGTCCTGTGATCACCACCTTGCTTAACTTGGGATCCCAAAGTGCGGAACCCTTTACCCCTTTCGCAAAACCGAGAAAGATACCTTGTTTTAGACTTTGGATCAAGCTTCGATCTTTCTTCGCTACTAGGTATGTAGGATGGCACCCAAACACCGAATAGGATAGGCGGAGTAGTCTACCTCGGGTCGTCCATGCCTCTTCTACCTTGTTCCATCCATGCCTCTTATTAATCTAGCCCTTGGTGAAATTAAGAAACAAGCCATACTCACTACATCTGTCCAAAAACACTTTGCTAACCTGCGCATTCAATCGTAGACACCGAGCCCTTTCCGCAATAGTTCGGTTTAACCTTTCTGTCACACCATTTTGCTGTGATGTCCTGCGTACTGTATAGTGCCTTTTGATTCCATGCTCCACGCAAAACTTCTTGAACCCCTTATACGCGTACTCTGTACCATTGTCACTTCTCAAACATTTAACCTTTCTACCAATTTGATTTTCCACTTCAGCCTTCCACAATTTGAACTTCTCAAAAGTCTCATTCTTGTGCTTCATGAAGTAAACCCAAACTTTCTTCGAAAAGTCATCAATAAATGTTACGAAGTACAAATGTCCATACCTTGATCGTATGAATGTAGTCGAGGATCGGTATGAATGTAGTCATTGCTCAAGAACACAATACTTACAAAAATCCGTTGCAAGTTTTAACACCATTCTTACAAATTTCTCTTATGGAGCTCCTTCATACCTATTTCCCCGTTTTAACCTACCATTCAACAAATTTCTCTTATGTGAGCTAGTAGCCTCATCTACTTGTGTTCGACTCTGAGAACTAGCTCCACCTACAACAGTGCTACCGAGCAATCTGTAGATATTTTTGGATCCCCTCTCACCCTTCATCACCACCAATGCACCCTTACAAACCTTCATCATACCGTCTTTAGATCTATAACTACAGCCATTACAGTCTAAAGTACCCAATGAGATCAGATTTTTAGAAACTTCTGGTACATGTCTAACATCACACAACGTTCGTACCACACCATCAAACATTTTAATTCGAATAGTCCCTATGCCAACAATTTTACAAGATGTACCATTACCCATAGTAACTATTCCAGAATTAACTGACATGTTGGTGTCAAACCAATCACGATTGGACGTTACATGAAACGAACATGCCGAATCCAGAATCCAGAAATCTGCAAGGCGGTTTGCTGTTGATGAAATTGAGAGCATATCACCATCTTCATCGGAACCATCCATAACCACATTAGCTGACTTCGACGAACCAACACCATTATTGCCCTTCTCCGGACAATCCTACCTTTTGTGCCCCTTCTTCCCACACTTGTAGCAATTTCCTTGTACTTCCCTTGATTTGACTTCTTCCCTCCCGCGATCCTTGTTCTCCTTCACATCCTTGCCTTTCTCCTAGCGGTTCATCGCTTTTCGTTTTCTTTCGTTGATGAAAAGCTAAGAGAGCCTCTGTAACAGGTCCCAACTAAAGAGTATCTTTCCCTTATGTCAACGTAGTTACAAGATTTTCATACGTTGTGGAAGACGGCAACGAGTTTAGCAGCATCAACGCCTTGTCTTCTTCCTCAAACGTCACCTCCACTCGTAGCAAATCATTGATGATTTGCGTAAACGTGTTTATGTGAGCGTTGAGATCAGCCCCTTCTACCATCTTAAGCCCATATAACCTTTGCTTGAGATGTAGCTTATTTGACAAGGATTTTGACATATATTTTGCCTCTAAAATTTCCCATACATGTGTAGCCGACTCTTCATCAATTACAGGATACACCAATTTGTCCGCAAGGCACGAACAAATTGTTGAGACGGCCCTCCATTGGAGTTCCTTCCAATCATCCTCCTTTACATCTTCAGGTCTAATTTTGTTCCGAAGAACTTTCCTAAACCACCAAAGCATCCTTAACCCTTCTACGCGGCGAAATTCCCCGTTCCATCGAACTTCTGAATTTCTTGTTTGGAAGAAGAGAAACCTGATCCTAAAGCAGACATGTTGACCTATGCTCTGATACCAGTTGTTGTGCTCAGTGGAAGACTAGGCAAACAATTTAACAGAGTATAATAGGATCAATCACAAAGAAGAGAGAGATTGGGGCCAACGGACTATCGAAATTTTATTAGAGACTCACTTAAAACCGTTCTAGGGATATAACTATTTATATGTATACAATAGAAACCCTAAAACCCTTAAAAGGCTAAAAAACGGACAAAACAACAACAGGGCAAAAAATAGAACCGCTCAGCCCAAACGCTGGGCGACCGCGCAAAATCCAGTAGGCACGCTTCGAAGAATACTTCACTGAGCGATCGCTCAGCCAAAGCCTGGCGATCGCCCAGCCCTAGAAATTGCAATGCTCATGTCCAAAACCCGAATAGTCCGTACCTCGGGGGACTACGCCCCCCGCACCCCCCTTTGAGGTCCAATCAAGTCCTACTAACTGGCCTGTTGCCTGGTTAATCGAGCCATCCCATTCTCAATAATCTCACTATTCGACAAGGAATTTTTTTGCTATTCTTTATAGTTTTCATTTGGTTTTGTAATGTATTTTACCCTTTTACTTTTTACAATAGCATGATATTTAGCTGCTTGAACTATTTGTGATTCTTTGTACTCGTTAATATCCTCTAATACTTTTTACAGGAATGGTAGGGTTATCTGTTGGAGAGAAGCATTTTATTCAGGGCGGTATCGCTCAAGACCTTCGTTCGGATGGTCGTAAAAGATTGACCTACCGCCCCATTTATGTAGAAACTGGAGTCATTGCGCAAGTAGAGCATTCTTCTTTTTAGCATATGAATTCTTCTTTCTTGGTTTTAGTTTTTTCATAGCTATGTAGCCAAACAGTTTACCTGTATGGGGATGATGTCAGGCAAATGGCTCAGCAAGAGTGAAATTGGGTGCTACGGAAGTCATAGCTAGTATAAAGGTATCCTTTGTAGTCTGGGATTTTGAATCTTTAGCCTCTTGCTTACTTGGAAAGAATTGATTTGTATATGCTGCTTGATTATATGTTTGGTTGCAGGCTGAACTAGGAAGACCTAGTTCCTCTCAACCTGACAAAGGAAAGGTTTCTATATACATTGATTGTAGTCCCACGGCAGCACCAACATTTGAGGTTTTAAAATTTGACTCTATTACAATAATGTTTGAGTATAATCAATATGTTAATATCAAATGCTAAGGGAGTATAACGTAAAGAAATCTTTGGGTCTTTTCATATGTATATATAAGGTATCATCTGGTTAACTTTATCAAGGTTATATCTAGACACTCAAATATACTTACATTTCTCCATAATCAATTTTGATGGTGCAATTCTATGAGGTGGTAAATGTTAAAACTTTTATCTATTGCATACCCAAGCCCCTCAAAGTAGGTGAGAGAACATCATAAAGAGATAAAATTCTGGTTTTGAACCCCATTGGTATTCGAGAGCTCTGCAAGTAAATGTAAGCTGGAGTTTTGTACGAATCAGGAGGCACAGTCGTGGAGCTTATGGTAGAATTAGTGTATAGTGTAAATTAAATATATTAAAGGAGACACTTCATAGTCCCCGGTTTGTTTGAGACAGATGGCAGTACTTTGCTCTCGATATCGTTGACGTGCTAAATTCCTTGTCTATATTATTATTTCTCGTCTCTTTACTTGAAGCAGATCTGTAGAAAGGTTTTATCCCCTGTTTGGACCTTTATCACTTATCTTAAGCGAATACCACACGTCTCTATTTGGGCAGGGTCGAGGTGGTGAAGAGTTGTCCACAGAACTCTCTGCAGCTCTACAACGGTGTCTTTTGGGTGGTAAAAGTGGAGCAGGTACAAGTCAAAAATAAAGCAAGAGGCTTCTCCATATATGAACCCGTTCAATGCCACTTGCAACTTAAAGCAATGTGCTTTTACCACGTTAGTATACACGTTTAGTTCTCGAATAAATTTTATTTCAGGTGCTGCAATTGATCTCTCATCTCTGGTAATCGTGGATGGAAAGATCTGTTGGGATCTATACATTGATGGCCTTGTGGTTAGTGCGGATGGGAATTTGCTTGATGCCTTAGGTGCTGCCATCAAGGTACTAAAGTTTTATTTTCAATTTTCATTGGCCATAGGTATGAAGATTTTCCAATTGAATTGCAACCAATATTGTTTCTGTAGGCTGCTTTGAGCAACACAGGCCTTCCTAAAGTTGATGTGGCTGCTGCGGCCTCGTTTGATGAGCAGCCAGAGGTCGATGTGAGTGACCAAGAGTTCTTACAGTTCGACACCTCAGGGGTACCCATCATTGTTACCTTAACCAAGGTGACAGTTTTTTTTTCCAATCTTTTCACATCTGATGCACTTTTCTTGGTTTCTTAAGTTTACCCATGTGTTATGTAGGTAGGGAGGCACTATATAGTAGATGCAACTTCAGAAGAGGAATCCCAAATGAGCTCGGCTGTCTCTGTGTCAGTCAATAGGCAAGGACACGTTTGTGGGCTGACCAAAAGAGGGGGTGCAGGTCTAGATCCAAGCGTCATACTTGACATGATATCAGTGGCTAAACATGTAAGTGAGCAGTTAATAAACAAATTGGATTCCGAGATAGCTGCTGCTCAAGCTCTTGAAGAGGAGTCGTGACATTGTTAGTCTCGAGTGCCTGACCAATACTTATTGAATAGATGCAAACAAGATATGAAATGTATTTTGTACCATGCTTAAATCAGTTTGTTAAAACACTTTCTACCAAGTATTGATGTTACTTTCTCCATTTTCAAATTATTGTCTTTTTTGGCCCGACACATCGTTTTAGAAAAAGTAGTTAAATAGAGTAGTAATGCAAGGGAGACTTAATTTGTATTTGTAACTTTTGCACTTAATGACATGACATATTATGGGTTCTATTTTTTTATTTACTCTTTAACTCTAGCTGTAACTAAGATTAATTTTTATTAACTTAACCAATAAATCAATACCCTAATTTTTTTCCCAAAATTAAGGAGAGCAAACCAGTCATACGCAGTCTCCTTCTCCGGTGTCATACGTGATGACGTTGTCTTCTTCTCCAGGCGCCTGTAGATCTCTTCGATGATGAGATACCATTCCACGAAGCTCCACCCCATGTCTCTTTGAATGATGGATTCACCCCCTAGTCAAGAGGAAAATCAAGAACCCAAATTTAATTTGTATTCTCTAGAAGACCTTTAGCCTTTCGACATGAAGGATGGTCTAAAGAACGTTTTTATCTGTTTATGCACAGAGCAATTACTAACTGTTGACAAACATAGGGTAAAATATCAAGAGTCTATCGCTTGATGATTTAGAATGCACATTCCTTCACCATGCAAAATTAGTCTATTTAGAGGATTTTAGATGGCACTTTCCAATGTTTCCAACATCTTACCCTCTACACCATTATTTGTTTCTTGACCACGTTGTTGGCGAAAGATACTTTCTTCTACCATCCTTTTATATTTAAAGATTATATACCAATATGGTATTTAATTTTCTTATGATTTATAAAAGGATAACATCAATATAAAAGGAATTGGATGACGTTGACGATGGTAGTTGTTGGCACCGGAGAAGAAGAGAAATCACTGCTCACCTCACCAGAAAGGTTTGGTTGCGTTAGGAATGATTTTGGGGAAATTCTCATATTGGATGGAGACAAAGAGGCGGGGAAAAAGAGACGTGGGGCTTCGTGGAATGGTATCTCATCAAAGGAGAGATCTACAGACGCCGAAGAAGAAGATAACGGCATCGCGTATGACGCCGGAGAAGGAGACCACTTATGATTGGGTTGCCCTCGTTAATTTTTTTTTTTGGGGGGGGGGTGGAAATTTAGCATATTATTTTATTGGTTATGTTAGTAAGTAAAAAAGTGGGATCCATAATAGCCACATCAACTGTCATGTCATTTAGTATAAAAGTTGAAGTACAAATTGAGTCTCCCTGACATTACTCTAATATTATAAGAATAATTTGACCAATTATAACATTAAGATAAAAATATACTTCCTCTGTTCCACCTAGGGGTGTCAATTCGAGTTGTCAAACCACTAAGTCGAGCCGAACCATGCAGTTTGGTTTGGTTTTAGGTGCTATATGGTTCGATTCAGTTTGAGATTTTGAGAAATCAAATGGTTTGGTTTGGTTTGGTTGACAAGTCGAGTCAAATCGAACCGAACCAAACCATACCATTTTGAGCCGAACTACCAAGTCAAACCATCGAACCAAACAAAAAATTCTTTAAAATTCCTAACATTTATACTTTACTACTCTTATACTATTAATATTTTTATACTATGTAAACTATAAGACTAATTTTTTTATACTATTTCGGAATTTGTCTTTAGACTTTTGAATTTACATAAACGTTTTAAATATCATGTACGTTATTGTATTTTTAATATATTAGATTCAATTTATTGATTGTAAGAATTAAAAATGTTAATCATTTTATTTGAAAGTTTGTGTCAATTTTTTTAAAGTGATTTGATAAATATATGTTTAAATTTTAACTATTTTCTTTAGCATATTTTTATAATATTTTCTTTGTTTACTTAAATTTTGAATGATTAGAACTCTTTATAAATTCAGACTGAACCACGAAACCGAACCACGGAACCAAGTCGAACCATCGTGGTTCGGTTCGGTTCAGCTCAAGATTTTAAACTGTTTAGCTCTGGTTTGATTTTTCTCAAACCGATGACATGTGGTCCAGCTCATAATTTGTTCCAACTCGAACCATTTACACCCCTAGTTCTACCCAAAATCAAAAAGTCCAAGCTTGAAAAATCTAATTATTAAGGGATATTTCCTCCGCTTCGAGCAAAGAGTCCACTATTCTATTTTGAGATGTTTCACTTAAATTGGAATATTACATGATTATCTCTATGATAAAATACTATATATATCTAGATGCCTTGTGGAGATCGACATTTGTATGGTTATTCAAGTTTCGAAAAGATTCAATGATTGACCAATATACCAACATAAATATGTTGTTTTCCCTTTGCTAATGATAGTAAGACTTGGTCATTGATCATAAACCAAGGACTATCAAAAACCAATGATATAGTAAGATTTATTTTCAAATATGGAAGGAAAGAGATAATACAAAAGTTGTTGATTTAAGTATATTGTTTTAAAAAATGTAACTATCTAATTTGAGAGTTTATTGACTTTTTTTTTTTGTAGACCAAGATTCAAGCTTGAAAAGATCACTCCTAGATGAGTTTTCTACCACATCAAATGACAAGAGACTCAAGCTTGATATTAAGCAAGATAAAGACTCATTTATATTTTTAATATATTATTATTATTATGTTGGGATTATAATTTTGCTACTTAAAAAATTGACTTTTGTAATTTATTATGTTGGATTTTGAATGTTGCTACTAAATAAATTTTGTGAATAGGTTGCTCGGGTTTATTTATGGTGTTGAAGTTAAAATAAGTTTCTTAGTTTTTATATTGTTTTCTTAATTTACTTTATTAAAATGCTTTGAAAGATTATAACCAACTTAGTTAAGGTATGTATACTTTTACATATAAAATCAATTATGTTTTGAATAAAAAAAATTAGTTTTTTGACTTATTTTTGTTGTTGTTGTAGGTTTAAGACCAAACAACTGAAGTTCCCTAAAATTATAGAAGCTAAAACCTCAAACAAGGGGAAAAATACAAGGTTGAAGCGACACTTCTAGATAAGTAATCTACATAAAATTACAAGAGAATTAATTGAGTATGATATTAATTAAGCAAGATAAAACGTTACTTTATTTTTTTAAAAAAATATTCATGTTGGGTTTTTAATTGCGCTGCTTATATTTTGTGAGTATATTGTTATATTTTATGATTGCTGTTTAAGTTAAAACACAATTCTTAGTTTTTATGAAATTTTCTTTAATTTTCTTTATTTAAATGTTTTAAAAGATTACATGTAAAATCATCTATGTATTTGAAAAAAAAAAATATTAAATGGCTTGCTAATCAAAATAAAATTATGGTACCAAACATAAACTTTTGTTTGTTTATGAAAGAAGAAAACATCATATACATGACTATGTTAACTAACAAGTTTGATCAAGTCATATTAACCATGATAATATATGCCAAAATATGAAAAATTAGGATTGACAGAATTATATAACACTAATATAAACATTTAGATTTAGAAAAATAATAGTAATTTAAATTGGTAATATTACAAGCATAATTATTTGGTAAAATAATCTGACAGAATTATCAAGTAAATTTGTAAAATGATTAACTAATTAATTTTATAACAGTAGTAAAAACATAGAATGAAATATAACAGAATTATGGAATATTATGAAATATATTCAATTTATTGAATCAAAATGATGACCTAATATATTTCATAACAATAATATAAACAGACTGAATTATCAAATAACAATTTTATAAAGTGGCAATACTAATCAAACGGAATTATCAAATAAATTGGTAAAATTATTCGACGGAATTATCAATTAAATTTATTAAATGGTTAACTAATTAATTCTTATAACAATTATATTAACAAACAGACCAAATAATAACAAAATTATGAAATATTATGAAAACTACATAATAATATATCCAATTTCCAGGAGCAATATGGTTAGCTAATTAATTTGATAATATAAATATAAATATAAATATAAATAGATAGAATTATCAACAAAAAAAAAACTTTAAAGTAGTAATGTAAATAGACATAATGATCAAATAATAGTAGTATTAATAGAAAAACACTTCCCTTAAAAACTGAACTTGAGTGCTCAAAGGGCCAAAGGGAGGCATGCCCGTTTGTGCACAATTTTGGAGAAATTGCGAGCGTGTCGCTTTTCTCAAATATACAACTGGATAAGTGCTCCATTTGTTTTCAACCGGGAAAGTCTATTTTCGTGAAATTGTTTTAATAATGCCCAATCCCAAAGAATGTTGCAAATTTCTTCTTCTTCTTCTCCCTTCTTCTTATTCTCCATCTTTGTTGAATTCGTACGCCCGAAAATGCCAAAAAAAGTATGAAAAGTAAAGAGAGTGGGGAGTTAGGTGGAATAACAGTTGTTATTACATAACTGTGTCGTCACCACCTTAATTTCCCACACTCTTACTTATTCATGTTATGTTGTTGTCCTTATGCTTATTTATTTGTGTTTGTGTGTATGATTCAAAAAAAATTTCCTTTTTTGTTTGTGTTTGTGTTGCTATGCATGTAAACTGTTCCATGGAATGCTTGAATATAAATTTGTTCGTTGTTGGATACCCTTTTAAATCTGGATGGATCAAATTTGAATCAAAATACATCATTTGTGAATCGTGATGCATCGATTTGGATTTGAGAGGAAAGAAAGATGTATTAAATTTGAATAATTTGTTTATTGTGTACTGAAAAGAAGATACATGAAGTGGTTTCATAATGATATATAGAGCAATGCATCAATTTTTTGCAGCGCGATGCATAAATTGGATAGATAATTTAAATTGATGCATCATGATGCATAAAAATTGTTGCAATGCGATGCATAAATTGGATAAGGTAATTTAAATTGATGTCTCGTGATGTATAAAATTGATACAACGTAATGCATAAATTGGATTAGGTAATTTAAAATTTAAATTAATGTATCGCAGTGTATAAATTGATACAACGCGATGCACTGAGTGATTGATCTGTAACCCACACTCAGTTCACTAAGGGTATTGTAGTTTTTTTCCTCAAAAGTCTATTTTTCCAATTAAACAAAACACATATGACATTGTAGCGGTTGAAAACTTATTAAAGTAGACCGGCCCAAAATTTACCCCACAATATTTGCCACCACTATTCTGTGTCAGTTCAGAAATTTATTGTAAACCTTTTATTTTGAGAAACACGACCAAATTGACGCAATTTGGTATTATGAGGTTCTGAAGATGAGTGTTTATTTGCTCAAACATAAATCTTTTCAAGGCACAAGATGAGTATAATAATGCATTTTTAAAATTCTTTGTGTGTTTGTTTAATTTTCAGTTTGGACCAGCTTTAGTATATCTTATACATTAATTTTTGGAGTCCACTACTTAGTGTTAAATAAATGCACCCGTGCAAATGCTGCATTATACAAAGTATATATCCTTTATTTGGAAACAGCCCTAATGACTCATTATTTTTTGAAGAGAGAGCTATATTGGTTCCGACTCTTGATGTCGTTAATTCAATAAATAATTACGTGGTATTGAAAAACAATTCAGAAGGAAGACTGTATTTAAGCTCATATTCTTCGTGTCATTCAGATAAAAACGTTGATCTTTTGAATGATATACATACTTCTGAATGTTTAAATGAAATTTCATGTTCTGTAATACCAAATCATAAGTTAAATTAAAGGTTGGAACTCCAGTAATGTTGCTTCGTTACATAGACCATTCACTTGATATATATAATGACACAATATTAATTGTTATAAAGTTGAGACATCATGTTTTAGTAGGTCGAATTGTTTCAAATGACATTTACGGTGATACTATTTTGATTCAAAGAATTTTACTGACACTGTCTGATGATATAATATTATTCAAGTGTCAAAGAAGACAACTTTCGTGATGGTGTCTTACGCAATGTTTATAAATAAAAGTCAGCATCAGTCATTGTCTAACATATGACTTCTTTAAAAAAAATACATGTTTGATATATGATAGTGATAATTGTAATAGTTGTACATATTCAACGACAAATGTTTTATATAAAGAAATATTCCAAAATTTATAATAACTTTTTCATATTTATGTGATTTTGTATCTTTAATTTAATTGTTTATTATTTGTTTATATGATTTTTACACCCCTGTACTAACCGTGCAACGTAAGGGTGCATCACTAGTTACAATAATGTTTAACCATAACCAATATGTTAATATTAAACGTGATAAATAAAATATAATTTTTTATGTATCCAAAAAAAAAATCATACTGGGGGTACCGAAGGTAGCGGTGGACGCGGCTCGTCGGAGTTGTCGTCCGACGGCCATGTTGTCGTCAGTGATGGATATTTAGCTATATTATATGTAAAATAAACATCGTGAGTCGGCAGGGAAGGCCCCCGCCAAAAACCCTTTGACGTGTTTATCAGTACACTGAGTATGAAAGAGAGGGCGCGAAGCCCCCAAATGCGTGTGTGATTCTAAATCAGAAAGAAAGAGAAATAGAGCCCCTTCACTATGGACTAGTGGGGTTATTTACACCTGGATGGAATGAGCCTAGAGGACTATTTGTCCGGCCTAAGCCTTTTGACATTATGTAAAATATAATGGGCTATTAGATGGCCCACACGCCATTGAAGTGGATACAAAATACGCACATCAGTAGCCCCTACTCATTATTCTTCGAGATTCATCTCAAGGGTAAGGAGTATTATTCGCTCGTAATTGATGTGCGCAAAACGCAACTCAGGCAAGATTACCCGGCCGTATCAAGTAATAAAATGTACTTAAGTACGAGTTATCGATCCTACAGGGAATGCGCGTAATTCTCATTCCAACTAAGCACCAAAATTAGGCTAGCTAATTATATTTGAGCAAAAAGAAAATGAATTAAAATCTAAAAATATAAACAACCTAGAAAGTAATTAAATCGATACTACTGCGGAGGTGGTTTGGCAATAACAAATCAAGTTAAAAATATAGAAGTGCATTATTTATAGTCTAGCCGGTGTTTAATTTAATCATCTTTTTAATTTTCTTGAACTCAAGTCTTGGTAGTCGAACACACTATAATATTCGCTACAGGTTCTCACAACGTATAGAAAATCTAGCTACAACTCCTAGCTACGGGCTCTCGCTTCTTATAACATAGGAGAAAATAGCCGCATATCAAAACAAACACCTAATGACTATCTACGCACGATCTCCTCTCGGTCTCACGAAACGCAAACAATTATTGTGATTTTTGGAATTAATAGGACGGGCTCTCGCATCTTATCCTATAATTCTAATAATCATCTAATGGTTCGTTACGCCATTAAAAGCATGAAGAACACACAATAATAACAAAGCGCATGGGTAATATTTCCCAAAAATAAACTCTCTATATTTTTCTACAAATCATGTTGGTAGCCGAGACAAATAAAATTGGTTTACTAAGGGCTCTTATGTCTTATAGTCAACCCTAACCTCCCCGACCTCGCGAATGGCTAAGGTGGTTCGATCGCATGTCAAACCTAGTCTCATTATGGCTATCGGTGTGTGTCACAGAACACCAACTATTAAATTGATTTGTCCGAAATATAAAGGTAGTTCTCACGGATCCTAAATATTTCTATAATCATTTAATTATTGGTTAAATAATTAAAGGCATTAAGTTAACAAAATAATAACCAATATGAATGTATACTAACTAAAGAGATAGATTAAATTAAATCACTACATTGGACATAGAAAAATAATTGCATTCCATAAATTATTTAAGCACAAACCAATTCCACAATTACAAAATAAATCAACCCAAGAAATTATAACAACTATCAAGAATAGAGATAGGAAGAATTAAACCGAACAAATCGCGTTTCCAGGGTTGAAATCCCTTGTAAATGCTTCCTTGGCCCTTGAAATGATGTTCCAAACCTTCAATGTTAAACAATTTTTTTGTAAGGATGTTGAAGTTTTGGAAAAATGGGGCTGGTGCCCCATTTTGGGAGCTTGTCCCGCAATGGGGGCTTAAGAAATGCAAAAATGAGGTTTGCTGGAAGATAAAAGGGAAGCAACAAAGTGGGCAGCCAAGGCAGGGGTAGAATAGGGCAAACAAGGAGAAAATAGGGGCTGGATGGGAAGAAGAAATGAGGTTGGGTCATGGATGGGGCTGGGGTAGCCCAAGTGAAGGCACGCGGGTTGGCCCAGGTGGGAAATGGGTGAGGCAGTGAGTGATAGCGGGTGAGAAGGTGGGCTGATGGAGCGGTTTTGGGCCGGGTGAACTTGGGTCCGGATAGGGACACACGGGCCGGCTGAGTGGAGCGGCTGGCAGACGGCGACAAGTGTCACCAAAGGTTGGGCGACAACTCAAAATGGGTTTTCCAACAATTGCGCCGGCCTCCCCTGCATTTCTAAAGTTTACTCCGGTGCCCTTAGGCTTTTCAGAAATTGGCGCCGCCTTCCTTCTCCTCCCAGGTCTTGCAAATTAGTCCTCTGTCATTTCTGTCGGCCTCCATTAGCCCCTATTAAGCCTGAATTGCCTTGATTACTTAACGGACTTAACGAACTTTGTCCAAATAGTTTCCAATTCAACTTTTAAAGCCCAGAATTATCTCGAACTTCGTGCTAAACACCGTATAAAAGCTCGATTATGCATGGAAACCTATATGAAGCACAAATACACAAAAATAATAATATTTCCAAAGCATAATTAAATCAAAAATAGCACAAAATAGCAGAAAATTCCTAGGAAAATTCGTGGAAATCTTGCGTTCATCACACCCCCAAACTTAAACTTTGATCGTCCCGAGCAAAGAAAATAAATTATGAAAAAGCTCGAGAACAATATGAAATGAAGGCGGCGCTCAATTAAGATCCCACAAGCATTACTATTTAAGAGATCAATCCAATATTATAAACATGCATAATAGAGGTATGAATTGATTCATATATTATCAAACAATCCTCAAACAATCATTCATACCATAAAACATTTTTTCTTTACCCAAAAGTAGCAATGCTTTAGCTTAGATTGAACGACCAACCGAGATACCAAATGCGAGTCAAATCGAAAGAGTCATCAACAAATATTTTTTTCACAAGACATGGCAAGAACACACGGTATGACAATATCAATAGGACTTTAAAAAGCTTGTAATGTTCGGCCAAGGTTTGAGCTATAAATGAAGGATAAGATAGCAAGTCAAGAGAGCACAAAATTTGAAGTCTTCACATAATGACTAGCTTAATGAAAGCACAATTCTTCAAATTAACCACAAACTCACTTCAACAACCCCTTAAACGTTAAACTTTGGGTTGAAAAAGTGTCTCAACTACCACAAACAATTAAGTACCATCCTTATATCTCCTTGAGAAAATTGAAGAACAATGACATTTATTTATTTTTTCTTTTGTGTCCACCATTTATTTTTCTTTTCTTTTCATTGCTTTCCAAGGGGGCTCTTTTCTTTTTTATTTTATTTTTTTTCCACCACCATTCAACAATAATTTTCAAATTCCCAACATCAACATTGATAAGAACACAACCTTCATGAAGCACACACTTTCTAACAAGATTACAAAAATAAAATAATTCTTTCCAAATCATGCTCTCTTGAAGGGCGACAACAAAAGTGTATAGGTTCATGAGATAGGATAATGCGGGTGTAAGAAATGAAGTCGAATGGGGGTCATTGTGTGCTCTAGGCACACGCCATTCTTTAAATGAGCTCAACGGGGACACTAGGAATTTTTATGAGATAAATGAGTAGGATAGAGAAAGATACAAATGGTCCAAAGATGGCCTATATCATACTCTTGTCATACACACATGCCCAAACGAAGCTTTTCATCATCAACAGATAACTCTCGGTATTTAGACTCACAATATGGTACTCTTAGACATGCACAACCATCACTAAAGCAAAGCATAAAAATATTTCCAATAAATACTTGGGCAA
The DNA here is from genome assembly GCA_013146195.2 of Codonopsis lanceolata. NCBI lineage: Eukaryota > Viridiplantae > Streptophyta > Magnoliopsida > Asterales > Campanulaceae > Codonopsis > Codonopsis lanceolata. The sequence continues at coordinate 58,658,189 of CM028380.1, read as the reverse complement.
TATCCATCATGAATGAGGTGATGCTACTACATGAATCACAAACATATCATCAACTATGCATATAGTAATCTCAAAATTGATTCTGAGAAAATGATGCAAGTACAACTCAAAGAGCGCCAAAAATGGAGAGACAAGTGATCAAAGCATAAATAATTTGGGGCGTATAAAGCACAAGATTTTCAGAATTTTCAAAGTTCACCAACTAAACCATACTCCCTAAACTTAAAGTAAAAGGAGAAGGGAAAGAAAGAAAACTCCCTCAAAGTTGATTTCTTATGAAGTCCGGGCCGAAAAGATCCACTCCAAAAATCTCTACAAGCAACCTCTACAATAAAGCACTAATCCCCTGCATCAAAAGGTTGGGCAACAACTCAAAAGGGGCTTTCCAGCAATTGCGCCGGCCTCCCCTGCATTTCTAAAGTTTACTCCAGTGTCCCTAGGCTCTTCAGAAATTGGCGCCGCCTTCCTTCTCCTCCCAGGCCTTGCAAATTAGTCCTCTGTCATTTCTGTCAGCCTCCGTTAGCCCATGTTAAGCCTGAATTGCCTTGATTACTTAACAGACTTAACGAACTTTGTCCAAATAATTTCCAATTTAACTTTTAAAGCCCGGAATTGTCTCGAACTTTGTGTTAAACATCGTATAAAAGCTCGATTATGCATGAAAACCTACTTGAAGCACAAATACACAGAAATAATAATATTTTCAAAGCATAATTAAATCAAAAATAGCACAAAATAGCAGAAAATTCCTGGGAAAATTTGCGGAAATCTTGCGCTCATCAGTAATCTTCTTTAATTTCTCGGGATGGCCGAGGCTTAATTACTTTCATCTTGGCAGACAAGATAACAAAAGTGCTGGGATGAGTCATAACTTTAGTTTCTTTTGACTGCCATTGTATATTTTAATTAACCAGTACACTTTATAACTTGATTGTTTAAGTCCTTTCTATAGCGTGCAAAGTGTCACTTGGGCCAAGGTCAAGTCCCAGTACTCGACTATACGAGCAGAACTACCTTTCAAAAGCTAGCGAGTAGAACGCCACTTGGGCCAAGGTCAAGTCCTAGTACTCGACTTTGCGAGCATGACTACCTTTAAAAAGCTAGCGAGCAGATCACCACTTGGGCCAAGTTCAAGTCCTAGTACTCGACTTTGCAAGCAGGACTACCTTTAAAATGCTAGCGAGCAGAAGTGTAGGTAGGCTCGGTGTACAACTCAACGGCGAGTAAACTCGAGCGGGAGCCCTTTGGCGAGCATATATATATCATGCTCGTCAGAAAGGTGAACACTTGGTTTTAGGTATAATCTAAGAACCACTCGAACACCAACCCTTTTTCACGAGCAGAGATATGTCTTACTCGTGAAAAAAGGCATAATCGAGATAACAGACTCGAACACCATCCCTTCTTGACAAGCAGAGGCACATCTTACTCGTGAAAAATGGTATAATCGAGATAACAGGCTCGAACACCAACACTTTTTCACGAGCAGAGATATGTCTTACTCGCGAAAAAAAGGCATAATCGAGATAACAGGCTCGAACACCAACCCTTTTTGACAAGAAGAGACACAGCTTACTCGTGAAAAATGATATAATCGAGATACAAACTGACTTTACAAGATGAACTATCAATGGAAACTGAATAAGGTCATTTATTTCTCATGTCATAAAAAGCTAGCGGAAGGATAACGTGAAGCTCAGCCGTGAGAAAACTCGAGCGGGGAGCATAAGCGCAGGTAGGCGCTGTGTACAACTCAACTGCGAGTAAACTTGAGCGGGGGGACAATACGAAGCTCAGCCGCGAGTAAACTCGAGCAGGGAGCATAACTGCATGCATGCGCTGTGTACAACTCGATCACGAGTAACCTCGAGCGGGAGGACAATATGAAGCTCAACCACGAGTAAACTCGAGCGGGGAACATAAACGCAAGCAGATACAGTGTAAAAGTCAACCGCGAGGACAATACGAAGCTCAGCCATGAGTAAACTTGAGCGGGGAGCATAAGTGCAGGCAGGCGCTGTGTACAACTCAACCGCGAGTAACCTCGAGCGGGAGGACAATATGAAGCTCAGCTGCGAGTAAACTCGAGCGGAAAGCATAAGTGCATGCAAGCGCAGTGCACAACTCAACCGCAAATAAACTCGAGTGGGAGGGCAATATGAAGTTCAGCCACGAGTAAACTCGAGCGGGGAGCATAAGCGCAGGCAGGCGCTATGTACAACTCAACCACGAGTAAACTCGTGCGGGAGGACAATATGAAGCTCAGCCGCAAGTAAACTCGAGCGGAGAGCATAAGCGCATGCAGGCGTTGTGTACAACTTAACCACGAGTAAACTCGAGCGGGGAGCATAAGCGCAGGTAGGCGATGTGTACAACTCAACCGTGAGTAAACTCGAGCGAGAGGACAATATGAAGCTCAGCCGCGAGTAAACTCGAGCGGGGAGCATAAGCGCAGGCAGGCACAGTGTATAACTCAACCGTGAGTAAACTCGAGCGGAAGGACAATATGAAGCTCAACCGCGAGTAAACTCGAACGGTGAGTATAAACACATGTAGGCGCTGTGTACAACTCAACTGGAGTAAAATCGAGCGGGAGGACAATATGAAGCTCAGTCGCGAGTAAACTCGGGTGGGGAGCATAAGCCCAGACAGGCATTGTGTACAACTCAATCGCGAGTAACCTCGAGCGGGAGAACAATATGAAGCTCAGCCGCGAGTAAACTCGAGCTGCGAGCATAAGCGCATGCAGACGCAGTGTACTACTCAACCGCGAGTAAACTTGAGTGGGAGGGCAATATGAAGCTCAGCTGCGAGTAAACTCGAGTAGGGAGCATACGCGCATGAAGGCACTGTGTACAACTCAACCGCGAGTAAACTCGAACGGGAGGACAATATGAAGCTTAGCCGTGAGTAAACTCGAGCGGGGAGCATAAGCGCAGGCAGGCGCTGTGTACAACTCAACCATGAGTAAACTCGAGCGGGAGGAAAATATGAAGCTCAGCCACGACTAAACTCGAGCGGGGAGCATAAGCCCAGGCAGCGCTGATCATCTGGTCGTGAGTTTTATGAGCAGAGAATGCATGTATGCGTAGAACAAAATCTTAGAAAAGTGTGGCTCAAGCACAATAATAACGTGTTCCGGCACAAAATATAGTGTGGCTCTCGTGAATGAGCATATCATGCTTTCCCTTCCTTGATGTTGCCCCCTGGTTCTCGAATGCAAGAGTTCATCTTAAAGTCGAGAAGTATCACTTGTAAATATTGTTTGGTCTCGTAGTGTGTTCTAGCATAGTGGAGCTGTTGGGGAAAGCCTAGACTCTATTGACATGTACTTTATACCTGACACCTTAGGAGCATCATTAACGAATCAAATATATTTTCCCATGAAATATACTTGTAGCAAGTTTCATGCATTTAATTTATTTAAGCAAGAAAGTAATCACATTTCCACACTTCATGACCAAAAAATAAGTAATATAATTACTTTGATTCATAAAAAAAAATCATGTTGTCTCGTGTCCAATGTCAATTGAGTAAATAATTCAAGGTATAATTATCATATTTAATGCAATTTTATATAACATGAATGTTTGTGTATATATATATTTTTTATAATTATATTGTTATCGGTGGTGGATATCTGTAAAATAAACATCGTGAGTCGACGGGGAAGGTCCCCGTCAAAAATCCTCCAGGGTGTTTATTAGTACACTGAGTATGAAAGAGAGAGCGCGTAGCCCCCAAGTGAGTGTGTGATTCTAAATCAGAAAAAAAGAAAAGAAAAAAAAGAGCCCCCTTCACTATGGGCTAGTGGGGTTATTTATACATGAATGGAATGAGCCTAGCTTGTGGACTATCTGTCCGACCCAAGCCTTCTGACATTATATAAAATATAATGGGTCATTAAATGAGGACCACACGCCATTGAAGCGGATCTAAAATACGCACATCAATTTTTTTGAAAATAAACTCTTAAAGTGAGATATATTCTAAAATAATATGGTAAACTTTTTACTCGGAATAGAGGGAGTAACGAATACTCCTGAATAAAACCCATAATAGATAAATGAAGAAGCTATTTCCACTACAATTTTCGCTTATCCACTACATCTTTAATTATTGTACTAAAAAAAATACATATTTAGACAAAACTACCCCTTAAGTACTTGCTCATTTTAGTTGACTAATCAAGTTACTTTTCTAATTACATTCTAACATTATTTTTTTTATTTCAAACATCAATGAACAACATAAATGTTTTATTTTAACATTTTAATTCTCAACAAGGAATGTATTTATTCTTTTTTTCATAATAAATATGTTCAATCAATTTTTAATCACTCACGTCTCATATTCATCATCAAAAAAATAATATGATTAATACCTTTTCTACCAAAATTTTAGAATATATTGGATATTTTATAATAAAAAATTAAAAAATCGAATTTAGTTTTAAAAATATTATTTTAAATTATCAATTCAAATATTCAATAATATTAATGGTAGGTATTAAATTGAATATTGGTTTCAATATCAACTCAAAGATTAAAATTTTGAATCAATTATAAAGGTATGCAAAATATTTCAAATTTTACGATACTACTTCATACTATGATTTTACTATTTGATCAATTTTTACAATTACATCTTTTAAATTTAACTTTTTCTTTTTTCCATAACCAAAAAACACATATTTACTCAAAGATTAGTAGACAAAAAATGTCATTTCGATATTTTTTTTAATTATACAATATAAATTTAGTCATAAGACTAATTAATAAAACCTTTACAAAAAAATAAAATAATAATATAATAACTATGTTGTTTATTAATGTTTGAACTAAAAAATAATGTTAAAAGGTAATTAGGAAAGTAACTTGGTTAGTCAACTTAAAATGAATAAATACTTAAAGGGTAATTTTGTCCAAATATGTACTTATTTGATACACTAATTAAGGATGTAGTGGATAAACAAAAATTGTAGTGCAAATAGTCTCTCCCTCCTTAGATAAATTCGAATACTCATTAGAGTAAGTCCAATGGTAGGGATCACAACCAAATTTTGATATCTATGTAATAGTATTTGATTGTCCAATGGTTAAAGTAAAATATCAAAATTATGTGTGGTACACTGGTACTAAGGAAGATACCAAATTTGATATCTAATCTAGTACCACACCTAATTTTAATAAAATTTATTTTGATCATATATTTACGTCATAATACGTGTTAGTAAATTATTGTATATTAATATTTTATTCGTTTTAATATTATGATGTATTAGATATAATTTTTTTAAAATTATTATTATATCAAAATTTGATGTCTATACTTAGAAATGATTATTTGATAGTTGATACACATAAATAGACTAAAAAGTAACCAATTGGTATCAAATTTTGATTTTGACCGCTGGAGGCAAAACCGACCATTAGATTTGCCCTTGCTCAACTCAAGCCAAAAACGTTTCTTAAAACTAGTTATTTAGCCCGTGCTCTGTACGGGTATAATGTGTGATATATATATTTTTTGTAATAATAATATAACTTTTGGACATTATAATTAGATTGTTAATCTCTTCTATTGTTATAAATTTTTTTTCTATTGTTACTAATATTAAACGATTTTTTACCTAAATATTTTTAAAATTAATATAAGTTTCTAGCTAACGTGAGATACATATTTTGTATTAATAATAATCGTAGTTTTTTTATCTAAACACTTTTAAAATTAACATTTAACTTGATAATAATATTAGAAGTTATTTTGTTAAAAACTTTTAAAATCATAATTCATCTTTAAACAATGTGAGATACTTATTTTATATTTTTATTAGTAATGAAAGTTTAAGTCTTTTATCTAATGACTTTCAAACCAATACTACATTCTAACCATGTAGTATACATATTTTCTATTAGTAATAATAGTAGTAGATAAAAGACTTTTTTTTACCAACATTCATTTCTAAACAATGTGGATGCATATTTTCTATTGGTAATAACAAAATATGTCTGTATCTAATGACTTTTATAACTAATATTCATTTCTAAATAATGTGAGATACATTTTTTTATAACCAATGTAAGAAACATCATCTAAAAACTTTTTGAACCAATATCACTTTTATAATCAATGTGAAATACTTCTTTTATATTACTAATAATTGTAAACTTTTAAAATCAACATCACTCTCTAACCAATGTGTAATACATATCCTCATTTGGTAATAATAGTAGAAGTCTTTTATTTTAAAAAATTTATAACCAACATCTCTTCCTGAATAATGTGGAATACACCCCTTTTATTATATTGATGATAAAAGTAAAAGTCTTTTATCTAAAGACTTTTAAAACCAACATCATTTTTTAACAAATACATAATATCTCTTTTATTAGTAATAATAGTAAAAGTCTTTTATTTAAAATTAAAATCAACATCACTTTCTAACCAATAGGAGATAAACATATTCTATTGATAATAATGGTAGAAGTCTTATATCTAAAGACTTTAAAAACAAATATTACCCTCTACCAAATGTATGATACATCTATTCTATTGGTAATAATAGTATTTTTAAAAACAATATTAATTTATAACCAATGTGTGATACATCTTTTCTATTGATAATAATAGTAGAATACTTTGTAACCAATGTGAAATACATGCATCTATTTGATTTGTAACAAAAAGTCTTTAATCTAAAGATTTTTTAAACCAACATTTATTTTTAAACAATGTGAGATACATATCTTTTATTGGTAATAAGAGTAAAAGTATTTACTATAAGACTTTTAAAACTAACATCTTTTCTAAAGAATGTAAGATACATCTTTTTCATATTCTAACAATGTGAGATACTTTTTTTCTATTTCGATTGGTAATAAAAGTTTAAAACTTTTATCTAAGGACTTTTAAAACCAACATTAATTTCTAACAAATGTGAGATATATTCTTCTATAGTAATAATAATAGTCTTTTATATAACCAACATCTCTTTTTAACCATGTGGTATACATATTTTCTATTGGTAATAATAGTATTTTTAAAACAAACATTAATTTCTAACAAATGTGAGATATATTCTTCTATAGTAAAAATAATTGTCTTTTAAATAAAAAATTTTGAAATCAATATCTCTTTCTAAATAATGTGGGATACATCTCTTCTATTGGTTATAATATAAAAATAATAATAGTAGTAATATTTTATCTAAATAGTTTTGAAACCAACATCTCTTTGTAAACAATGTGTGATATATCTCTTGTATTGATAATAACATAAAATTTCGTTTATCTATAAATTTTACAACCAATATATGTTTTAAATAATGTGAATCTCTTTGTAACCAATGCGATGTACATTATCTAAAAACAATTTAAACCAATATCACTTTCCTAACTAATGTGAAATATATATTTTTTCTATTGGTATTAAGTCATTTATAAAAAGACTTTTAATACCTACATCACTCTCAAACCAATGTGTAATACATCTCATCATTTGGTAATAGTAGTAGAAGTTTTTTATCTAAAAAAATATCTAAAACCAACATCTCTTTCTATATAATGTGATATATCTCTTCTCTTATTTTTTATTAATGATAAAAGTTGAAGTCTTTTTATTTAAAGACTTTTAAAATCAACATTACTTTTTAACCAATGTAAGATTTATCTCTTTTATTGGTAATAATAGTAATTTAAAACCAACATCAATTTATAACAAATGTGTGATATATATCTTCTATTGCTAATAATAGTAAGTCTTTTATATAATCTAAAATAATTCAAAATCAACATCATTTTTTAATCAATGTGAGATATACATCTTCTATTGGTAATAATGGTAGAAGTCTTTTATCAAAAAACTTTAAAAACCAACATCACTTTCTAACCAATGTATGACACATCTCTTTTATTGGTAATAATAGTAGAATATTTTGTAACCATGTGAGATACATTTCTTGTAAAAGTGAAAGCCTTTAGTCTAAAGACTTTAAAATTTAACATTTTCTTTTTAAACAATGTGCTATACATCTTTTTTTGTTAGTCGCAAAGGACACAATAATAAGCTAGAAGGGGAAGGTTGAATAGCTTATTAATGACTTAAAATTTTTCGTATTGATTCCTAAAACAAGCACTGGCAATCTATTGAAAAGATTGAAGTAGCGGAAGTCTTGCAAGGAAGACAGACTAAGTCTGCTGGTGAAGCACTACCGATAGACTTAGCTGGTTACTCAAATTTACATCTAAAGGAATAAGTTAACAGATATGAAAACAAAATAATGCAGTAAGTAAAGAACACATGTATTTTGAGATGATTCGCATTATAAAGAGTGCTACGTCCACCACCAAGGCAGTCAACCTTGGATTTAAATGTGCACTATATTTTCCATTAGTTCTATAACATAAATATCCAATGGATTGTGTACAAAATATTTGACTTGTGTTTGGGGGTGAGGTTATTGAATATCTGGACAAAACAGAATATTCAACGTGTAGAAGAATAGTTAAAGGAACAACAATAAGAAGCAAAAGATTAATGGTTGATGCAGATCTTGTTGTTGTTGTTAAGGACTTCGTTGATCAGTTGATGATCTCTTGAATGCACTAAGTGTATAAAGCTTGATGTTGTTGTAAAGATTTAGAGCATTGTTTTTCTTCAGGCTTTAACGACAGTATTTATAGCTTGAGCATTCTTGAGATCATTTGGTGAAGACGAAGTGAGTAACAACTCTATTAGGTTGAATGCATTAAATGCTTGGAACTGTTTATGGACTTCTTCTTCAATTGATACTGAGCAGGGAATGGCAGAGAGTTGTTTGCAACAACTGGCAAGTGAGCAATCAGAGTTGCAGACTTGCAATAGTTGGTACAGTCTTTATGTGTCAGCCTGTTCACCTGCTCTGTCGCTTTTCAGGAGGCGAACGTCTTCATGTTTTTTCGGAAAAGCTGGAGAAACGTGTCTTAGAAGTCAAGAGATGATTTAATTCAAATTCAAACTGAATTAAGGCTTGAATAAAATAATCCACTTGAGTTTTGAAATCAGGAAGCCTTGGACACGTCATGTTGATTCGATGCAGACAAGGTCTGCCGCTGAGGGCTTGCTTGAAGTCTTCCGGTGAAGCCTTCAGCCGAAATCTTCCGCTGAACCTGTGAAGTCTAAAAACTATTCTAAGGCAAAAGTTCTATACATAGTTGTCACGCTAACTGGTACGCAGCCCAATTAGCCAATAAGCATAGAACCTAATGTAATGAATGAACAAATGCAAATCAAGATACAATGAGAAACACCAATTTTATTGGTAATAATATAAAATAATTTAAACTCAACATCATTTTCTAACCAATGTGAGATATACATCTTCTATTGGTAATAATGGTAAAAGTCTTTTATGATATATATATATATATATATATATATGGATAAATCTTCATTCTAAAGCATCGATGTGGAAGCTTTAAAAACTTTTGGTTTTCTAGTAACTTTGAAAATCAATATCACTTTTAAACCAATGTATGATGCATTTCTTCTATTGGTACTTAATAATAATATTTTTAAAATCAACATTAATTTCTAACCAATGTGAGATACATCTATTCTATTGTTGAAAAATTAGTGTTTTTAGTGAAAGAAATTGTTCAACTTGAGGCACGAATTTCTTTACGTGTCATTTATTTGTTGGCGAAGGTAATTGCGCAAATGTGTTCTACTCGGTGAGAGTATCAAAATGATATATTTATTTGTCCAAATCGAGTTTTGGATAATAAAATATCAAGACTTAAAGTATAATACTTGTTAAAAAAATTAGTGTTTTTAGTGAGAGTAATTGTGAAACTCGAGGCACGAATTTCTTTACGTGTCATTTGCTTGTTGGCGAAGGTAATTGCGCAAATGTGTTCTACTCGGTAAGAGCATCGAAATGATATATTTATTTGTTCGAATCGAGTTTTGGATGAATAAGATATCAAAAATTAAAGTATAATACTTATTAAAAAATTAGTATTTTTAGTGAAAGAAATTGTGTAACTTGAGGCACAAATTTCTTTATGTGTCATTTGTTTGTTGACAAAAGTAATTGTGCAAATGTGTTATACCCGGCAAGAACATCGAAATTATATATTTATTTATCAAAATCAAGTTTTGGATGAATAAGATATCAAAACTTAAATTATGAAGTTAAAAGTGAGTCATTAGAAGTAATATTTAACCTTGAAGAGTGTTATCCTACATTGGTTAGAAGTAATGTTAGTTGTAAAAGTTTTTAAATATAAATCTTCTACTATTGTTATATATACTAATACTAATAACCCTTATTATATTGATTATTATTATGTATTATTACTAGGTTATCACCCGTGCGATGCACGGTTGATTTAGTATTGTTTCTAAAACTTATTTTTGTAGATATAATCTGCAAGCTATTTGAATGAATAAACAACAGGAAGATATCCTCATAAATAATTAATAAATAAATAAACGTGAGATCACACTAAATTATCAAACCGAAAATTCATGCGAATTATAAAATCGAACAATTATTCTTAGTGTGAGTGTGAGACGGAGGGAGGGGAGGGGAAGTGCCACGAAGACAGACTCGTCAAGGAGGTGTTTGATGGAGGGGAAGTATTTCGCAGTGGTTGTTTGTAGTGTTGGTAAAACACGTTTAATTAAATTTGATACCATCTATTTTAAATTGACCGAGTTTTGGTAAAATAATAAAACTTAAAAAACTTCTACCATGGGAATTGAGGAGTCCTAATAAAATGAAACTAATCTAAATCAAATGTAATAAAATCTACCGGGTACAAACCGAATTGGCAGGAAAAAAAAAAGGTTAAAAAAAACTTTTATCATGAAAATTGAAGAGTTTTAATCAATTGAAACACGTCTAAATCAAATGTGATAAAATTCATCCGCCAAAAAAAAACTTTTACCTTGAAAATTTGGAGTCCTAATCAAGTGAAACACGTTTTAATCAAATGTGATAAAATCTATATGGTATTAATTGATTTTGACAACAAAAAATTGTAAAAAACAAAAAAAAATTACTATGTATAAAAGAGGCACCGATTTTAAAATCTATCACGTTTTAATTTTGGTAGCAATATATATATATATATATATATATATATAGAGAGAGAGAGAGAGAGAGAGAGTACCGTATGCACGGTTTTAATTGTTTTTTTTTTTTTGCAAAAGTTGTTTATAATAAGATAATTTTCTAAACTTGTAATAAATAATTAAATTTTTTTAATTAGAATAGTTTGAAAAAAACAAAAAATAAGGTAAATATTCAAAATTGATCATATGAATATGTAATCGAAAGATTAAAACCTATGAGAATTGATAAAATCTATCTTCAAAAAAAAAAAATTACCATGAAAATTTGGATTCCTAATAAAGTGAAACGTGTTTAAATCAAATGTGAGAAAATATATTCGGTATTAACCGATTTTGGCAACAAAAAATGGTAAAATAAAAACATTTTACCATGTATAAAACAGACATCAGTTTTAAAATCTATCCGGTTTTAATTTTTGGCAGCAAAAAAAAAGAATTTATATATATAGTATCGTATGCACAGTCTTAGTAGTTTTTTTTTTGAAAAAGTTGTTTATAATAAGATTATTTTCTAAACTTGTAATAAATAGTTAAAATTTTGAAAAAAAAAATGAAACATAAGGTAAATATTCACAATTGATCATATGAATATGTAATTGAAAGATTAAAACATATGAGAATTGATAAAATCTATCCGCCAAAAAAACTTTTACCATGTATAAATCAAATGTTATATATATATATATATATATATATATATATATATATATATATATATATATATATATATATATTCACATAAAAAATCTATTCACCTTAAAAACTTACCATAAAAATTTGGAGTCATAATCAAGTGAAACGTGTTTAAATCAAATGTGATAAAATATATCTGGTATTAACCGATTTTGGCATAAAAAATGGTAAAAAAAAACTTTTACCATGTATAAAGGAGGTAGCAGTTTTAAAATATATCCGGTTTAAAATAATACTATAAATACATATATAGTACCGTATGCACGGTTTTAATAGTTTCTTTTTGTTTAAAAATTATTTATAATAAGATGATTTTTTAAACTTGTAATAAATAGTTAAATTTTTAAATTAAAATAATATGAAAACAACGAAAAATAAGGTACATATTCAAAATTGATCATATGAATATTTAATTGAAAGATTAAATCTATGAGAATTGATAAAATCTATTCGCAAAAAAAAGACTTTTACCATTAAAATTTGGAGTCTTAATCAAGTGAAACACGTCTAAATCAAATGTGATAAAAATCTATCTCGTACTAACCGATTTTGGCAAAAAAAAATATTTTTTTTTACCATTTATAAAGGAGGCACCAGTTTTAAAATCTATCCGGTTTTAATTTTTGGCAGCAAAGAAAAAGAAAAAAAATCACAACTTCACAAGAAGTTGACACTTCGAAGCACATAATTCGTTTAAAACTTTATGCATTCAATACAAAGTCGTCATATGACAGCAGCGACTTCTATTTAAATAATAATTAATAGATAATTAATAGATTAATAATTATATATATATATATATATATATATATATATATATATATATATTACAATACAACTTGGATTGCACATGTGCAATTGATAAATGCTAATGAGGGGTCGAGATCAATTCATATACCGAGATCCTACGGTCCCAATTTCGTCTAGATTTCACATGTGCGAAGGGCGGTTGAACGGCGGTTGAGTAACCCCTACACACCCCTTCTCACATGTTCTCTCCACCTCCTCTTTTGAATCGGTATAATTCCAACTGGTATTGTTGTCCTATTTAAGAATAAAAATAATTATTTACAAAGTTAAGAAAAATACTAAAATTTTAAATTGAAAAATAGTCAATTTAAATCAATAGAAGTGATAATAATAATTTAAATTGAGTGTATAAAACATTCTTCCGATTTTTAATGTTGTTAAGAAGGGTGGATTCATCTTTTTTTGTTTAACCATTTTTTAAAAATGTCTAAAACACAATTTAAAATGGGTATTATCTTTTTTGGAAATTTTTTGGTTTAACTAAGAATATGTATAACCATTAAGACCACTCTAAAAGATAAACTGTTTTTATGTTATTAAGACCACTCTAAAAGATAAACTGTTTTTATTTTATTTTTAAAAAATAAGAATAAGTAATAATATGTATAATTACTAATTTGGAATTATTCCGATTTTTTACGTTCTTAATAATATGTATAAAATATAAAATACACTTTTCATTAAATAAAACAGGTTACGCAGTTAAAAAAAAGTTAAAAAAATTAATAACCTTGGTGTACGTGTTAAAAAAAAGTTTATATTTTAACGAAACATTTTAATTGTATAAGGGCAAAGTTGGTTGTCCTCCTCAAAATCTAACAATGTATCGCCTCTATTTACTTAAAAAAAATTACAAATAAATAAAATCTAACAAGGTACCGCATCTGTTTTTTTAAATAAAATTACAAATAAATGTTTTAATTTTTTTCTCCATTGCTTAACATCCTCCCCTACTTGCGCCCGTGCCTCCTAGTATATATATATAGATTTTGACACTAGAAAGGAAGTGAACGATTTAGTTTACGATTTTATCCCCGTCGCTCCCTCTCTCAAACCGAAAGGAAGTAAGTATGGAGGCGTGGACAGCTGGGGCTCGTCAAGTTGCGAACGTGACTCGACTTTCCACTCCCAAATCGGCGGCTACCTCCGGCCAAGTCACCAATCTTATTAATCGGCGCGGTCTTGGTAGTGGCGGCGGTAATCATCTTATTTCAAAAACTGTTTGTAAATATATATATATTTTTAGTTCGAGATGATGCTAAAAATCTGTTTTTAGAAGCTTAATTTGTAGTGAAAATAACACCAATTACATTTAGAATTACTGACTGTCCAACTTCTATTTAAGACGATCACTTCTGAAAATCGAATAAACCCTAATCATTATATAATTCTGTTAAAATCTATCTTAACTGCATCCGTGCAATAAATTCAGAAACCACTAATCAAATGTCCATCCTTGCTGCCTGCATCTTCTTGTAATTGACCTCGATTTGATGACCGTCCTTACTGTTTTGTTCTATGATTTGGGGCCGCTGTAAATTTAAAAGGATAGCTGTGCAAGATATGTACTCCCCGTTTAAAAGTCTAAAACTTTTTAAGAAAATGTTACTTTTAGACTTTTAGTAGTTCATAATTAATAAAATAATACTTTTATACCTTAATTTTTTAAAGCGCTCTTTAAGTGAAATATCTCAAAATGAAAAAGCAGATTCTTTACCCGGTATGGAAAGAGTATGTTTTTAGAAATACATGTGAATATGCTTATACACTAAATTAGGGTTTCATAATGGCAGTTGGATTCTGCGTTAAGGAAGGCTAGTATATTTACCATATGCAACCAAATCAAGGGCTATTCTATCCAATAATAGTTATGTTCTGTAAGGATTGGATTTTGAAGGTCATCATGTGCAGCTCCACGAGTTCACGTCGATACTCGTCTAGAGATCATATGCATCTGTGCTTGTCCTAATGCATAACTATACCAATTATGAATGAAGGATATTAACTTGCAAAAATGTAATTTAAAAATTAAAAGTCGAGCCTATAAGAAATGGGTTAGTTTTTCCAGAAAAAAAAATAGTTGACTTGAATAATCGTGGTTGTTGAATATTTTCCATTGCTCCTAATGCAGATCAACATGGACCTCCTAAAGTTAACTTTTGGCAGGATCCAATGAGTTCATCTAAGTGGAAAAAAGAGCATGTGAGTATAACTTTCTCACCATACACAGTTTATGGTTTCTTTGCATGTCCGCATCTGTGTGTTCCCTTCGAAAAGAATAAAGTGTTATATGTCAAATTAGTTACTGTTTCTTTATATAAGCATAATGTATTATAGTTTTTCTAATCACAAATTCTAGAAGCTGTACCCAGAATTGACATAGCTAGTATGTTCTAGCATAGGCTAATACTGGTTCTTATAGTTGAATATATGAATTTGACTAGTTGCAAATTGTCCGACTATTTGTTTTTGAATAATTGCTCCATAGTGTCATTTGCAGTATATGCTTGATCTTTCTCCTTGTTGGTAAGTAATTAGAGATACTATGAGAATTAATTGGTTTACCATGCCTGTCATGCATCATATCTCCTGAATCCAATCCTAATACAAATGACTTGTGTTACCACGTAATGTTCTTGATCGGAATCTAGTTTGTTTATTATTGAAAAGAATGCAAACCTAAAAGAACTTTTTTCTTTTCTCTCAGTTAGCAATATATTTTCTGTTGAATTCCTTCAATTTCACAGTATATGTGATTTACCAGACTGAAGCCTTTCTGCAATCCCCAAACCGTTTTAATATAATACTGCTTGGTGACATGAGAAAAGAGTATGATTGTTGTTGCCTATGAGGCTATGACCGATAGAATTGTGAAAAAGAGTTGGATAATCAATCAATGTCATGTCAATCCCATTTTTTACCTTTTCAGACCAAAGAACCATCTTTTATTTTCTTGACTGCAAGGAACATCAGTGCACATAAAGCCATCATCAGAAGTTCAGGGATATTTTCCTTCTCCAAATGTACTTGTAAAACTTTTTACATTTGGTTGTAATATGAAAGCCCCCATAGCAAAGACCAAAGGCATCCCTTGCAAGATTGTTGTCGAAATCATATAATCCAGATAAAGCCAGTAGCCATTGCAAGACCTATATTATCTATTTTCTATATTCTCTTGCATTATGGTGAATACTGGCTTGACAATCAATGGTTATTTGTATATCATCATAAATGTTGCTAAAGGTTGTATGATTCAGTTCGCATATCCTTTAAAAGGTAGCAAGTTGGTTAGAACAACAAATTATGATAAGACATTTAAACCAAAAGCAGGCCATACGCTACTTCAACTGAAATAAGCCAAATGGAATGGAAATATTCCATTCCTTTGTGTTTGTGTGTGTGTGTAAATCGCTTTTTCGGTAGATATATACATATATACAAAAAGAGGGATTCAAATCAATCATTCATGGCAATCAGAAGGGTGTAGATAAAGAAACCTTAAAAAAACTGTGATTCCCAAAGCTCATGTTACGACAAATCATCTGAATAAATTAGAAATATGTGTGATCTGTCTATCATCACATCATTATAGTATCAAATAAAGATCCACATAAATGTTATTAAGGCATGCGCAGCTGTAGCATACTAGCATGTAATCCGGTGTCTCCTCATTTTTTTAATAAGTGATATTATATATCCCAATAATGCGTCAAAATAGGTGACGCGTCCTGTGTACACTAGGAGTATACTCTTCCATCAAGTCTAAGTATTTGCAAAATTATTAACAAAATCAAAATCAGAGTGCTCTGAACTACTCCAGGGTAAATCAGAATGTACCGTCTCTGAACACCATAGATACAGATTGCGAAGCAAAATGTTCTTCATGCTTGAATGGAGCTCTCTTCGCTATCAAAGACTCTACGATTACGCTCCTTTCAGATCGTCCAGTAAATACCTAAAGGAACAGTCTTCCATTTCACATTTCTCCTCTTCCGAGCATAAAAAACCAGCACATAATCAAGGGCAAAAAAAACAGAATCAGGTTTTCAAGTTCAATTCGACTAGCAGTTTCAGTACAAAGACAAATAATGGCTAGGTTGGTGTGGGTCATCACTCTTAATTCATGAATGATCCTTAAGAGCTTCTGTTTGCAAAAGGACCTTGTATATAATAGGGGTCCTTATTATTATTTTTTTGTTGTGTGAGTTATCCTCAAAGTATAACCAGGCATTGCTCCGCAAGTGTTGGACTGTGTGGAAGGAGCTGAATGTAACATGTCAGAGCCTTTGAGAACGAGGAGCTGAATGTAACATGTTAGAGGAGACTCTCTGTACCTTGTTCTTTTGGTGTGCATAGTCGGCTCCGCTTGTAGTTAATCCTTTTGTAGAATGTAGAGTTTGTGGACAGTATTTCTGTTTTTTAAGGGGTGGCGTGGATGGTGTATAGTGTACACCCTGTGTACATAGGACGTGTCACTTGATTTGATGTTTTTGTTTATTTTATTCATTCTTATAAAAAAAAAAAAAGGGGGTAAATTACAAATACCCCCTCTCAAGTATGTGTTGGGTTCAAATTGCCCTCCTCAACTACTTATTAAAACAAAGTGCTCCCTGTTGACTATTGCATTTTCTTTAATTGCAGCTTCTGCTTATGAAAAATGGCTGGTATTTTTTTTTATCATGATACCCTTCTCATATTTCAATGAGTATTTTACCCTTGCTGCTCTAAGACTATGTTTGTACCTAAAAATAATTAATATATATAATTTCTTATCTTTATTTTGAATATTATGGGGAAAAAATACATAAAGGTGGTCATGTGGGTCTTAGGTGGGAAAATTCGGTCAATTCAAATGACGGTGACTAAGCAAAAGGTGTAATTTAAGAAAATGTTATAGCTAAAAGAGGGTACACTACTTGCATCGATACTTGAGGGGGACAATTAAAACTGGACCCATAGTGGAGGGGGTTATTTGTAATTTACCAAAAAAAGAAAAAGGAAAAAAAGACCCTTTGTCTTATGCAGCGAACACGTGTGTGATTATTAACTTAATTCGGCTTGCAGACATACATATCAACTACAAAAAATTGGTATCATATATTTTGCCAAGTCATGGTCTTTGGTCTACTTTATAAACTTTGGTTTTGCATGTCAAATTAACTTTTTAAGGACTTAAAAATATTTGCTAGACTTTGTTTCCTCACTTGCTTTGGAGTGTGGATGTGTCTGAATATCTAGATACTTGAAGTGATATTTACCGCCCAAAATCTTACCTTTCAGGTACTGGTTGTTATGAGTCATAACAGGCATGACATAGAAACATCTAGTTCAAAGAGTAAGGCCATTCAAAGATATACGACACGTGCTTTAAAATCTCAAAATGAAATACCAGAGAAGCCATATTCAAGTACGGAAGAATATATTAATGGAGGAGATACTAGCGTACCCATACAACAGGTTGTTGCCGAACAGAAAAGGGCAGCAAAGATTCATGATTTTTGTTTCGGGATTCCCTTTGGTGAGTACCTTTTCATATAAGTGCCAAGTGTCAATATAGTGTTATCGTTTCCTCCATAAGAAATAAAAAAGACTGTCAATCTTCATTGGTTTGTATGCTGACACTTGCTTAATCTTGAAAAGTGATGAAGGTACATTGACCTATTGAGTGTGTTCTTTGAGTATGTAAGCTTTACAGTTAGAGCAGAGATGTACAGCCAAAAACCGAGTGCTGATATTTATCCTTCTTGTGTTTTAGAATCTAAAATTCTTCGATGTAAAAAAAAATCTTGCTAGACTAACATCTTAATGCTTATGCCATAGGAATATTTGAGACATATTGCATAACCCAAGAATCTCCAACACATACACGCTAATAGAGTCTTGAAATGGCACTGACACACTGACATGTAAGTTTTAGGTAAAGCATGACACCGACACGTTGGCGACCCATCAATAGATAATCCAGTTGTACGTTCATATATGCAATTATACATGTGGCATGCACACGGTTAACATCAAGAGGAAAGCATTTCTTCACGATTGAAGGCATGTATAACATTTGTCGGGGCATCATTCATTCTAGGAAATGTGACTTTTTGGACCAATGTATTATTTGGGGAATATCAAGTTGACACTTGGTTGCAGGTTAGCAAATATGACCAATGTACACAAATTGCGTTCTAAATTGAAGAAAGTTTGTTAATGGATGTCCAAATGTTAATGGAGCCTAATGAGATATGTTGAATTGGATGATGTGGACCCCAATCGATATCTGATGTGGCATTTTGAAATTATTAATTTTATGGTAATTTGACAAGAATCCGCCTCTTTTAAGCATTTACATGGAATGTGGCTTTCTTGAGTTTTCTTACTTCTTAAAGAATAAGCTTTTCTATGACATTCGCCTTCATCTAGCGATGAGTCCGAATTTTTACTTCATCCATGATCTTTTGAATAAAATGAAATATGGATCAGGTAGGTTTTAGGTGTGATTGTGTGAACCCCACGGTATTGTGTGGGAGGATGCTTATGGCCACCAATCATGATATCATCATTCATCAGTTGCTTTCCTTTCTGGTGAAACACAAGCGGTTTTTAAAGCATGTCATAAAATAGTAGTAAATATCTTGGTCTGGACAGTTGAACAATCTAAACATGTCGTCGGCTGTGGAATGTTACTGCTATGGCATCCTTATATCTGCAAGTATATGTAAGGGCTGTCCTTTATAGTTTCTGATAAATAATTGTTATTAATGAATTCTCGTGAGTCGTGATGTAAGGATTGTCAAAATATTGACCCTCTTCCCCCCACAACCCCCAAAGGGGATGTGAACAGAAATTTTTCTCTATTATAGGGGTGATCAGGCTCTGCCAACACTAGAAGCTTTGTTAATAAGTTCTTTTCTTGATGTGACATTCTTACGATAAACAAATCTATATACATCAAGATAAATGGAATCTAGAGGAGCTGGATGATCTATTACTTTAAATCTTAAATTTCATGGGATGTGGGAACGTAAAGGCTCTTATGCGTGTGTTGTGTAATTTGTTAAGAATGTTCATCTTTCATATTGCACTAGCGTAAGTTTCTTTTGTTGAATCTTTTAGATGAGTTGGTAACTTAATTATCAAAAAAAAAAGTTTCTTTTAAGAGTCTCTCTCTCTTAGTTGGTTTTCTATTGGAAATTTCAGCATTAGTTGGAGTAGCTTGTTCACATCAAAACCTCAAATCACCTCTCTCTCTCTCTCTCTCTCTCCCTCCCTCCCTTAGTTGGTCCTGATATTATAGCATTAGTTGGAGTAGCTTGTTCACATCAGAATCTCAAATCACCTTGAGTTTTATTTCTTTAATCTGTGGATGTGTTGAGAACTGTATAGTTCATCTGCAGGGGAGTTAAACCTTGCAAGTCAGTACATGTCACCACATATATAATGAGTTTCTTGGTTGAACTTGTGCATTGTGAGGTGTAGCACTTTTCAGCAATCTCTATATCCCGTTATGGGATGCAAAACTTCTCTAGATTTTCTTCCTTTCAGAAATGAGTGGGTCAAAGTATCCCTGAAAGCACCTAACAGTGGGTAAAGTAGAAGAATGTGTACACAGATGCTTGCCCTTAACACGACGTATCTTGGCATATTGTAAATCTTTGGTGATTAGATAATTGTGTTTACAAGCATAAATTAGAAGAAATAATAGGTTTAGCTTCTTTTCTTATCCAAGTTTGTATTCCATGCTGTCACTTTATTTATCCTCACGTCTCCCAACAGGTGGACTTGTTTTAAGTGGGGGACTTGCAGGGTTTATTTTCTCAAGGAACCCTGCTACTTCAATTACTGGTGTTCTCTCTGGAGGTGCTTTACTGGCCCTCAGCACTATCAGCTTAAAGGTGTGGAGACAAGGAAAATCCAGCTTGCCTTTCATACTTGGACAAGCAGGTATGTCATCTCCTCAACATTATTGAAGGTTCTAGATCCTAATTCCCTTCATTGTCGTGTCTTCTATTGTGCTGGATATGAGCTCCATGTTATTTGTATACTACTTCGTAGTTATTTCTAATAGTTAATCTGTGGAGCATATTCAATCTCTTGTAGCTGGTATACTATAGAGTGTGGATTTTACTTTCAGTAGTGAATCATTAACAAGGGCAATCCTCTGTTCATATATTATTTGACCATTTGGAAAAACATACATTAATATGAGGCAACCACTTGGGACTATGCCATTGTTACGACATCTGTATCTTACCGATAAAATGGTACATTAAGTTTTGGTTACTGGCTCTCTTCCAGCATGAACTAGTATAGCCCGTGAATGGGTGAAACTATTAGTTGAGCCACCTTTGCACATTACTTTAATTGAAAGAAGAGATCAGAAATATTATTTGTTTCTCTTTGATATTGAAAACATTAACTGATCTTGTACATTGTTTTGGATGTTATTTTGCAGTGCTTGCTGCTACCCTTCTCTGGAAGAACTTTCAAACCTACTCATTGGTTAGTACTTTTTAACTGGATATCTTTTCTCATTCATTAGTCATGGTGAGCCTAAATTTTAACTGCAAGTGTCTGATTTTCCTATGCAGACAAAGAAACTATTCCCAACAGGCTTTAATGCTGCCATTAGGTACTACTAACTTATTTGGTGGTCAGTATTAGTTTTTGGAAAATGCTGATAATTGTTCCTATGTTAAGATGATTTATATTGGAACATGCATCAGAGTTTGATTTGTTTCTCCCAATGCAAAATTTTGAACAACTTTCCTACAACTGCGTGGGGTTAGTTGGTTTTGATTTTAATTTGAAAGGGGTCTTGAAGAACATTCTGCTGTGATTTTCTGACAGTGCGGCAATGCTGTGCTTCTATACATACGTGGTAATGTCTGGTGGAAATCCACCACCCAAGAAGTTGAAATCATCTGCTGCCGTTCCATCGTAAGGAGAGCCCCAGTTCCTTTGGAGACTTCAGGGTTTCCCTGTCTTGCAAGTTGCAACTGCTACTGATCTGAGGTAATGTTACAAGTGAGTACATTGAAAATTGCTTTGGTCCTTTCGGCATGTTTTGCTGGGTAGCCGCTACAAGAGTGTGTTTTGATCCGATGAGTTTATATTTGTCTTAGAGATGCTTCCTTAGGTGAAAAGAGATGGGATCTTTGTTCGAAGCCATGGAGGTATTCAGCTAAATAATTGAAATTTATTGATAGGTTGTCAAATGGCATGCATTTAGTGCTAAAATGTTTTCGCTATGATGATGCTTTCTATATTACTACTCCATTTCTTCCTTTATAACATTAAATAGGCTATTGATATTTTCTCCTTCTGTGGGCTTCTCGGAGTTGAGTGTCTAGATGCGGATTGTTTGATTTCCGAGCATATTGTAGAAACAAAAATGTGAACTCATTTCCAGTGAGGTTGTCTAGGATCATATCCACTGTGGTTTAGTAAAGGTCAATTAAAGGAGGACATTTTGAGTCTCTGACTCTCCTGCACTGACGCGACGAGTAAATATCGAGTGTTATGGTCATACAAGTTACATGATATCACAATGTAATAACACTACAACCCATGATGTGGATGAGAACAAATTTGAAGATAAAGTTTTATTGGATGGTGATACCATGTCACTGGTACAAGTTAAAAAGAACAATCTTTATGTACAAGATTTTCGTCATTGCTGGGTACGAATATAGTCTAATATACACAAATTTGGGATGCAATGGTAAGGCCGCAAGGGTTTCTCTTTTAGAGCTTTTTCGGGTTTTAATCTCTCTCTCTCTCTTTATTTTTAAAGCTGATTAGCTTGATTATCTTCTAAGATGAGGCTAATGCATGGTTATCATCGCATGGGTTTTATGCGACTATATTACTCTCTTGGGTTAATGACGAAAAGTAGCATCATCAAACTATGCATCAAGTGCTTAAAATTTGTGGCCAATGCAAGTGTGGATGATGAATGTGGATATGTTGTGGCAACAAAATATGTTCATATTTTGGATAACAATGTCAATCTTTCATATTCTACTTGATGGTATGGAGACATCATAGACATTATTATTCTTTTTAAAACTCTTTCTATTGGTTGTTCTTTTTTCTTTTCCTTTTTATTTTTTTATCAATTATCAAATATTATTTTAGTGGTAAGATGCGTGTTACATAAGATTAAATTCACAATTGCATTGAAGAGATCTATTTTGATTGAATGTGAATGAAGAGAGAAAAATGATACATTATTGAGGGTGTGAATTACTGAGGTCACATATGATCAAATTCACGGTTGTATTGGTGATGCTCTTAAGAGTTTGACTTAATTACAATAATGTTTGATCATAAGCTGTGTTAATATGAATGGGCGGATCTAGAGGAAGTAGGAGTAGGACTCCAGCCTACCTCAAAATTTTACCAAAAAAATAATAATTATTATAAATTCCAAAATCAGACGCCACCCCACCCAAATATTTGAATATTGGTTCTCTAAGTTGATAGAATCATTTTTGTAACTAATATAATTTTTTAATAATACACATTTTGGTCTTTGTGTTTCACTTTGATTAAGTTTATTTTCCTTTAAAATTATTTAATATTGGTTCTTTAGAAAAATGATGATTTCTATGATGTTAAAAAAATTGTGTTAAAGCTAAAACGACATTATAAAAAAATTATTGTGCTTGGTATCCATTTTTAGATCTTTGAATTTTGTACACATTAAAATTAAAAAAAATTAAATACCAAGTCTACGTGGTTTAAAAAATCTTGGATCCGCTCATGTTAATATCAATTGTGAAAAGTAAAATGAAATATTTATGAAGATTGAAGATATAATTTTTGAAGTGAAACATTTCAAAATAGTATATATTTTATGTGGAAGGTACGAAGAACCATTTTTGTTGCATGCTTTGATCGTCCCCATTCTCCAATGATGGAGATTTTAGCCCCCGTCATATTGTTCTCTCCCTAGATCTATCAGACTATAATCAACGCAATGGATAAGGAGATTTGAGATATGTTCAGCATTTATCAGTTTATTTTTCAGTAAAGTAGTATTGTGCTTATTTCCATAAAAAATCACTAATTAATTGGGTTAACGACTCGAAAGGTTACAAATTGACTAATGTACTTTAAGGTAGTGTAATGTTTTTGTTTTGATTTTAATTTAGGAAGAACAAATTGGATGCCATTAATTAAAAAATGATTAAGCATTTCAATGTTTTACTCACCATGAGTGCCCCTAAGGGGGTGGCTCAGTGATAGAGATGAGACTTTACAATGTGTGAGGTCTCAGGTTCGATCCCTTCCCACGCCCCCCTTAGGAAGAAAAAAATATATATTAAAGATTAAAAAAAAATTATTTAAAAAAAAAAAACTCACCATGAGTGGAGGTGGGGTTAGAACAACAAGTTTTAGGGATGGATTAATGAGAAATGTACAAAAGTAAATTATTTTACCAATTTTAATTGATTCATTGAAATGATTTTATTTTTTTCGACATCAAGTAAAATAGATTTTAGAATAGTCACATCGTTTTTTGTTCAAATTATACGGAAAAAAAAAAGTTATATGCAAGTCAATCCGTTTGGGCTTATTTGGCCACCTTATAAAATTGACCCTAAAAAAACATAATTTATGAAAGTATAACATTTCTTCCGTTCTACTTTAAGAGTTCATATTTGAAAATTTTAATAATTAAGGGATATATATGTATATAACTAACATTAAAATTGATAATAATTACAAAGATGTTTTAGTATAATTAATATGTTAATATTAAATATATAAGGTAAAGCTGAAATATTATATTGATGATAAACTCAATTTTTTGAAAGTAGAGCAAATACCCAATTAGTATAATGAACATTTGCCCAAAACGGTGGGAGTGGAACTTTTCGTCAAAGTCCCATCTCTTTGATCCCCACACAAGTTAAAAATGACTACCTTTAGGGCTTGATGTTTTTCAAGTCGGACTGTCCATGGCTTTTTTAAGGGAGAAATTTGGGCAGTTTGTTTGGTGAGTTTTCCATTGCTTTATATCTCTATATATTTTTTAAAAAAAATTAGAAAAATGCATGTTATGCATTACGATGCACAAAGACATGCATCGTTATGCACAAATGTGGGCTGATATCAATGAATGCATTGCCCTATCAAATGATCCATAACGATGCATTAATTTTATTTTTTTCCCGATTTCAAAAAAAAAAAATCGAGGTGTAAAAAGAGATGAATTTTTTTTAAAAGTGGATTGTCTGTAATTTTTCCATTTTCTAATTGACAAAAACTTGTGTAGGACGGTTTTACGAATCCTAAATCTGTAAGACAGAGTCCCAAAAATAATAATAAAAAGACTGATGAAGCGGATAATCCATCAACAAGGACTGCGAGTTACCCATTAAGAAATCAAGTCAAAATGTGAGAGAAAATGAGTTAAAAATCGAACAAATGTGATTGAAACCCACGGATCAGTCTGGATCCGACAACACAGCTCGTGGGTTGCCCAAGGGGAGACATTCCACGTGTTGGCTTGGTAGGGGTTCCAACACATTAATGAGATCTTTCTCATTTTGCCCCGATGCCCCTGCATTTTTAAAGTGTGCTGTTGAAATTTTTCTTTTTCCTAAGTCTTGCAATTTCATCATTTGTTAGCTCTGTTAGCCCTCCATAAGTCTTATTTGCATTGGGATGTTTGACGGACCCTAATGGATTTTGATGAAAAACTAAGTGACTCATTTGAAAGGCAAAAGTGACACATTTAATGTTAAAAATGATACCTTTTGTGGTCAAAAGTGACTCTTTTTATGTGAAAAAATTATACTCCCTCCATCTTAAAATAATCGTTTGGGTTGACTTGGCGCACGGTTTAAAAAAACACATTTGACTGGATTATTAATATTAGTTTGATATATAGTTTACTTTAAAACCCATGTGTTTTCGACCCATAATTAAAGTATGATGAAAAAGTAAGGGTAAAGTGGTAAAAGTGTTATCCTGAAAAAGAAAGTTTCAAACAAGACAATTATTTTAGGACGAACGAAAAAGGAAAGTAGAACAATAATTTTGGGACAGAAGGAGTAATTTTTATTAAAATGCAAAGTAACACTCTTAATACTAAAAAGTAACAATCTTAATACTAAAATGCGACACATTTAATACCTAAAAATGACACTTTAAAACTAACATCGATATTTTTAATTTATAAAGGCAAATTGACACTTTTAGGCCAAAAGTGATACATTTAATTCTAAAACGTGACACTTTCAATGCTATAAAGTGATACTTTCATCGTTTTACGTTAAAAAGTGACAGTTTTAATTTATAATGCAAATTAGAAGCAAAAGTGACACACTTAAGGTTAAAAAAAAACATTTTTTTAAAGGGAAAAAAGTTAATACTTTTTATTAAAAACGTAAATTGACATATTTTATGCTTAAAAATAATACTCCCTCCGTCCCTAATTTATTGTCCTGCTTGACCCGGCGCACAAATTAAGAAAAAAAAATTGACTTGATTATTTATATTGGTTTAATGTGTAGTTTCCTTTAAAGCCCATGTATATGTGGCCCATAATTAAAGTAAGGTGAAAAAGTAAGGGTAAAGTGGTAAAAGTGATGTTCTAAAAAGGTAAGTTTCAAAGTGGACAATTATTTTGGGACGGACGAAAAAGAAAAAGAGGACGATAATTTAGGGATGGAGGGAGTACATTTTATGCTTAAAAATAACATATTTTATATTAAAAAATTGATACTTTTAATACTAAAAAGTGACACTCTTCATTTATAAACGTGAGGGGTGACATTGTAATTTTTAAAAGTCAGAGGGATTGCTTTGAAATTACTGAATTTTGATTAATTTAATATAGATAGGTTCGTCTTACGGATTAAGACCGTCTTACAGGAAACCTACTGTTTCTAATTTAGTTGAGGTCCATTTCAGCCTTCATTGATGGGTTTAAAGAAGCCTAGTATAAATAGAGCATAATGGAGATACAAACATTTCCGTCAAAACATTTCATACAAATTTAGTATTGATGGGTTAAAGGGTGACACGCTAAGTCATGTAATGTCAAATTAATTTCATTTTATCATGTAGATCTATACAGAAAAGTTCCGCAGAAGATTTATATGGCCATTGACAAATATACTTGTACCAGTTTAGTTTCAAATTCAGTCCACCGAAAATGATTGCAATTGGCGTAGCCCATTAAGAGAAAGCGATAAAACTGTTTACACCTGTCAGCTACATGTTTCTATTTTTGATCCCCCATGCATTTTGTACGGTTAGAAACCTGGAAAATAGCAGGGAACATCACTTTGGATAACCTTGTGTTTGTGTTATGATACCTACAATTCTGCGTTTTGGTGGATCATTTTTCTTCCCTCGGTTATAATTAGACAGAATTTTCCAACAGCTACCAGAAGCAATCTTTCTTTGACGCTAACCAGCAGATTACTTGAGCTTGCTATATTATGAACAATTGAACAAGTTTCAATCTACATGTTCAAGCAGTATCCCCCCTTTATTATACACTTCAATAATTCAATCAAACAACAGACAATTCACAATCCAATGGTTTCATTTTCATATAGAGAGTAACTTTGGCATGATCAGTATGACGTACACCCCTTACTAATTCGAGGAAATATACATAAACGTCAACCCCAAACAATTATTTTAAGAGGGTATCAACTATCAACTATCATATTTTTAGATCCAAGTTGACTTTTTTTTAGAGCTCATTTTTTTGACACAGAGGTTCTTTCTTGTTTTAGACATCTTACTTTTGTTGCAGGCATGGTTGACTTCTGATTCCAACACCACTGGTCGGTTCTCCTTTTAGCCCATGAAGAAATTTCTCTAAATTATTTTCTATGATATATTCTTAAATTACGCTGCATGTGTTCCAAACAGTTTGTGAAATTCAGCAGCCTCAAAAGGAACTGAGCTTTAAATGGTGCTGAGATCCCACAGTTTCCTTGTGTCAAACACCAAATTAACGAGCCATTCCCCACTGGCTACTGAACTACCCTCAGTCGCTCAGAAATCAATACCAATGACAACCAATCCCCTCCTCTCTCTCCTTCCCTTCTTCCTTCTAATCATTCTGGCCCATGCTAGATTCAATGTTGACCATTCCAAACCCCATGCTCTCTTTACTAATCAAAAGAGCTTGCACATTCTTTATGCTGGGGATTATTCAATCGCACCTTCCGGAAGCACAGCAGATGTAGCACAAGCTCCTTCCCCGACACGGGCCTTATCACATAAACACAAAAAGAGAAGGGATGCGAAAAAATTGGTACTGGTGTTCCTAGTAGGAGCACTAGTAGGATTTATAGGTGGGATGATGCTTTCCCTACTTTATAAAGTACTTTCTGTGATGATCAGAGGTGAAGGGACGAGTATGGGTTGTGCAATCTTCAGTCCGATCATCAAACCCAAGGACTTGGCTTTCTTGGAGAAAGCAGATGGATTGGCATCACTTCCGGTCATTGGAAGAGGAGGGTGCGGAGAAGTTTACAGAGCGGAGGTGGCTGAGAGCAACGGGAAGATGATTGCTATAAAAAAGATAGATCAACCTCCTATGAATGCACTGGATCTTACACAGAAAGATATCAAGGTACTTAACAGTAAAATGCGCCAGATTAAAGCGGAAATTCAAATTGTAGGGCAGATTAGGCATCGGAACCTTCTTCCATTATTAGCACATGTTTCCCAGCCTGAATGTCACTACCTTGTGTATGAATTCATGAAAATGGGTAGCTTGGAGGGTCTGCTAAATCAGGTTGCTGAAGGGACTAGGGAACCGGTGGTTACTGAGGCATAGGATTGCACTTGGG
>CM028380.1:58600512-58629641 GCA_013146195.2 Codonopsis lanceolata | reverse complement strand
CAAAGACCTCTAATCGGTAGTCTTGCTTTCGTGTACTCCACCAACAAAGATCATCAACCAAAGCCCGTGATATCTCAAGAAGTCGGTACTTCCCGGCATCCACGTACCGACACGTGACCACCTGCGGCCGACACGCCTCAGTCCATTACGTGGATCCACTACCACCCCGTCTTCGTGGCGTGATCGTTGGTTCCATTCACGAATAATTACAAGTAAAGCATTTAATACATAATCAATGGATCAACACTCTACCAAGCAAAACCAATCAGACGAACAACTACCACCCTCTCGGCCAGCTAGCAAATTAACGGTGGATATAGAACCGATAACCTCAAAAAAGCAAAGCAGTCACCGAGTGTCGCACAATGTAGACGAAGAAACTCAAGTGGATCAACCTCGAATCCAGGAGATGGACCCACCGAACAAGAAAGCCTCGTAGAGGTAAAATTTGGGAACGCTGTAAATCTTACTCGGGCAGAATCCAGAGGCCGAGCTCAAAATGTTCGAGTCTAAAAAGATAACGGCTACGATTAAGCCTCAAACGAGCGAACCCGACCATACACGACGCTACCTCAAAAGGGAAAGGAGAGAAAGCTATATCCCGCCCAGCTGAGGTCCAGTTAGAAATGCAAGAGCGAGCAAGCACCCAAGCCAGTGTTCAAAGCCGATTAACATTTCCCAACGACCACAGCCCGCCGAAAGCACGAAAGGAGCGGAAGGGAATCGTGCCGGAAGAAGCAAAACAGAACTAGAACACGGGCATCGACACATTCCCAAAGAATCGTGCAGGCTCCAAAGAGTTGGTCGGAGCCGACCACCCAGGATGTGCATATCGACCAAACCTCTTTCGCCGCCGAGCAGAGGTCAAATTCTTGAAAGGGCCGATTAGAGGCCACGAGAAGGAAAACCCATGTTATTGCCTCCCGCCAAGAATGGCCCGCTCCAAGAAAGTTAACGAGAGCTCCCTCCCGCATAAAAAAGATTCCTACTTTCGAGCCATACCAAGGCCTCACCAATGCCGATCATACTTAATAAGCTTTGAGGTGAAAATGAACGCAGATTGCTCCCGAAGACGAGGATGCCCGGGAAAGATTTTTAAGGGGTCATTCAGTGGAAGGCTCGAATGGTATACGGGCCCGCCATCGATTCTCGTGGAAAGTTGGGACGAATTTAAGGCAGATGTTTAACCGCTTGGTTGCCTAAGCAGACTCAGCCAAGAAGCAAACCGACTCCGCGTGGGATCCAACAGAGAATTAATGAATCCAACCAACTCTGCATAGACGGGTTCATGGCCATGGTAGACCGTATAATCGTATATTTCGGAGGAATCGATTAAAATGTGCTTATCTCCTGCCATACAATGTGATGACGAGCAGAAATGATGTCGCGCGACCAAACCTCTCTGTCGGGAATGTGACGCCCACGCAATTCGTGTAATCAATACCGAAGATGCAAGAGGGCAATGAAAGAAAGAAGGAAGAAGAAGGCGGACCACTCGAACAAAGGTGGTCGAGGATCGAATAACAAGGAGGATGATAGAGAAAAAATGCTGTGGGACGATGTTGACTGGACCCCACTCAATGCTAGCCACACCACTTAACGACCTGCCGACCAGATAAAATTGGTAGACCTTACCATCAAGAAACTCTGCACCTCGCACCCCACAACCGGTGCGCCTACCATAAAGATGTCGGCCATATGACCGAGGATTGCATCAACTTGAAGAAGGCTATCCAAAAGTTGATTACTGCAGTGAGCTCGGAGGTTTGAAAGCCAAGAGGCAATCCAGAAAGCAGCCGGCAGCCTGTAAGACGTAATCCTCACGATAATGGAGACCGAGGAATGTGATTAACACAATCGTGAAGCGCCACCAAGTGGAACCCCTAAAGAACATGATCTACAATTTGAAGCATGTGGTTCATGATGCCACGATCCGATGGGAGAGAATCACCTTTCGGCCAGCGAAGTCAGCAGCCACGGGCCCGCCAACAACCTGACTTTGCGAGTGAGATTCCTAAACGATGCAGGTGCAGGTGCAAGTGGTTCAGGTGGCAGGTGCAGGGTGGCATGCAGTAGGAAATGCAGTAGGTAGCAGTAGTAGTAGTGCAGTAGTAGTAGTAGGCAGTAGCAGGAGTAGCGGTAAAGGAATAGTAGTAGTAGCAGTTCTCACAGACATGAATGGGGAGCGGATATCCTCGTATTACGCATGCTTTAAGGAATGGGCTGGAACGCCCACCTCGTACTCGAATGTACAAGTACGCTGTAGGTGGTGGCTCACAATGGCCAATCCAAAAGTGAAAATACGCTATCATGATTCGGGAAGACTAATACCTCGAACGAGAGATTGATTTTCTAGTGCTCAAGTTGAAATCCTCATAAAACGCCCAAACTCGCTCACCTCCTGCATAAGGTTTTCAAATGGTCGGCCCACGGGCTCCATCAAAAGAAGGAAATACCCCACGAAAAAGTCCGATCGATTTCCCAAAGACCCAAGATTGGGAGTAAACTACGCGAGTAAAACCCAAAAAGAAAAAGGTCGCGGATTTACGTTTGAATAAGCGGCCGGGAACGCCACCGCCAAGAAAGTGGAAAAAAGGGCCTCCTGGCTTGGCACAATGGCTACCGAAGAGCACACAAAAAGCCCGGTGAGTCACCAAAGTGATCACCATTGAAAGCCCGGACATTGATCACCAACCGACCATCGAGCCAAATGACGATTTGGACGAATTGTGATCAACCTCGATTTCCCGAGCGTAAAGTCCGAAAGGGAAGAGAAATCCCCAGGAAGAGCGAGCATCGATCATCAAGCTACTAAAAAAAAGCTTGGATGTGTTCGCCCGAGGATTGATTGGCGACATGAGGGAATCGCCGAGGACGTGCTTATGCACCACTGAAAGCATCGAACCGCTTCATCCCAATACAACAAAAGGGCACCTAATCTTCTTTCCGGGAAAACAGGCATACTATCAAGCGGTGTTAAGGTCAAGTTGTCAAAGCCAAAATTATTAAAGAGGTCTTGTATGCTACTTGGATAGCAAATGTAGTTATGGTAAAAAAAGTAACGGGGAAATGGCGAATGTGTGTAGATTTTACCGATCTAAATAAAGCTTGCCCGAAAGATTGGTACCCATTACCCCGAATCGACCAACTTGTGTGACTCCATATCGGGCAACAAAATTCTCGAGTTTTGTAGATGCATATTCGTGGATATCATCGATCCGACGTGGTTGGCCGACTGCATACACACTTTGGCATTGGCAAAGCCGGCCGTGATTGTATTGCTACACAATGATGCCTTTGGCCTCAAGAACGCGGGGCTACATACCGAAGGAAATAATGAATAAAGTGTTCGGGACGGTTGGCGAAATGTGGAAGCCTACATTGATGACATGGTTATCAAAACGAAGCATTCTGACCATGCCAAAGATTTGAGAGAAACCTTCTCAAATCTACGAAAGAACAAGATGAAGCTCAACCCGGCCAAGTGTGCATTTGGTGTGACAGAGGGAAAGTTCCTCGGCTATATGGTGAATGAGAGAGGAATTGAGGCTAATCCAGAAAAGATAAAAGTCCCCTGGCGACCACTCATGACGTACCATCCTCGACAAATATGTCCAACAGCTTAATGGTCGGATCACGGCTCTCAGCCGCTTCATCGCCAAATCCGCTGAAAAGAGCCTACCCTTTTTTAAGGTATTGAAAGGGGGCAGAAAATTTGAGTGGACAAAGGATTGTACAAGGGCTTTTGAAGAGCTCAGAGAGTATCTAGGCCGACCACCACTCCTCAGTATCCCAATACCCGAAGAAAAGTTGTACATTTACTTGGCTGCATCAGACTCGGCGGTCGCCGCAGTCTTGGTCCGAGAGGAAGACAACATTCAAAGGCCGATCTACTACGTTTCTCATGCACTTACAGATGTGGAAGGGAGATATTTGGAAGTTGAAAAATTGGTTCTCGCTTTGATCATTGCTGCGCGAAAATTAAAAGCTTACTTCCAAAGCACGCGATCATAAGTATACACCGATTTTCCTTTGAGAAAATTATGCATAAACCCGATATGGCGCGTGATGTTGAAGTGGTCAGTAGAGCTTTCAGGGTATGACATCAGCTATGAGGCCAGGAAAACGATCCGAGCGCAAGTCTTGGCCGACTTTATAGCGGAGACTTCATTTACTCGGCCAGAAGGCGAGCAAGAAAGTGCTCGACAAATTACCCCGGCGAGCATAGAAGCGGCGACATCTGCCGAAAGCAAAACAAAAACAAGGCCAACTTATATTTTGGACCTTGTTTGTAGATGGATCTGCAGGAGCAGAAAGGAGTGGAGCTGGATTGACGTTGAGTATCCCTGATTCAGGAGAAATCGACATGGCTTTAAGATTCAGCTTCAAAACATCGAATAACAGCCGAGTATGAAGCCTTGATCGCTGAATCGAGCTCGCATTAGCCTTGGGGCGGGTGAAATATAGTGATCTACAAATGACTGCTGGTAAACAAATACCGGGTGAATACGAAGCAAATCACCCAATATTGGCTAAATACCAGAATTGACACAGAATTGACTCGGAATTAGAAGATCCTTAGAGGAAATTCCCGAGCCGATCATCTCTCTAAAATTGCATCCTCGGAAGTCGAAGAGGTCCCTCCTAATATCGAGCTCATGTTCCTCGAGATCCCCACCATTAGCTATGAAGAAATTATGGTCGCCGAAGCTCCAAGATGTTGGATCGACGACATTAAAGACTACATTGAAAGGGGTACTTTACGTAAGGGAAGAATGAAGCCCAATTATCGAAACCGAGCATGTAGATACTCGGTTATTGGAGGCATGCTTTACAAGCGGTCGAATACTAAGCCTCTCCTTCGATGCATACGACCAGAAATGGTGAATGATTTCTTTGGCGTAAGTTCATGAGGCGAGTCACGGAGGACACCTCGGAGCGAGGACCCTGTCAGACAAAATGAATTTCCACGGTTACTATTGGCCGAGTATGAGGAGAGACGCAGTGGAATATGTAAGGAAGTGTGATAAATGTCAAAGATTTGCAAACATTCCTCGCATACCCTCGGTCTTACAAACTCCAGTAGTGGCGGCTTGGCCCTTTGACATGTGGGGAATCGATCTTATTGGTCCTTTTCCCAAAGCAAAATATGGGTGCGAGTATGTGATAGTAGCGGTCGACTACTTCACTAAATGGATAGAAGCAAAGCCACTGGCTAGCATAACCGAGGATCAGGCAGTCAGGTTTACCTATGAGCAGATTTTTTGCCGCTTCGGACTTCCTCGGATGATCGTCTCCGACCACGGCACGCAATTCTCCAAAAAATTTACAGCAAGCTGTGATCGGCTAAACGTTAAACACAGAATGTCTTCGGTAGCTCATCCGCAGGGCAATGGCCAGGCAGAAGCAGGAAATAAGAAGATCATGCACGCTTTGAAGCGAAATTTAGACGAGAAAAAGGGAAGTTGGTTAGTAACGATACCAATCGTCTGTGGAATTAGAACATCGGCGAGGAGGATCTCTTGAAACCGTTTGCATTAACATATGGCTCGGAAGCAATGGCTCCAGTCGAGCTAGCCCTTCCTACCATTCGGGTTACTTTATTCGACCAACAACAAAATGATTTATCCAGGCAGCTCGATCTGGATAACCTCGAAGAAAGGCGACTAGAGGCCCGACTCAGAATGATCAACTACAAGAAGCTTACGAAGATCCACCACGACAAAAAAGTTAGATCGAGAACCTTTCTGGTCGGAGATTTGGTTATGAGAAAGATTGAAGCTACGCGAAAAGGCGGCGTAAATAAGTTGTCTCCAAATTGGGAGGTCCATTCAGAATAACTAGCCTTGTAAAAGAGGGGACCTATAGGTTGGCCGAGCTAGATGGCACACCTTTTAAAAATCCTTGGCACGCCGATCATCTCAAGGCATACTATCATTGATGTAACCTTTTTGCAAGATTAGTGAATGATAAGCTTTATTTTCTGAAAGATAGTGTAACTACCTATTTTCATTCTCGAACGGAGATGCAATAGGACCCATCCTCGTACGGAGGTGGGAAAAAGACCTTATCCTCGATATGCGAGGAAGGCCAACAAAAATGACAAATGAGTTTACTCATCCCAACCTCGTGCGGAGGTGGGAAAGACCTTATCTCGCTAAGCGAGGAAGGCCAACAAAAATGATAAATAAGTCAGTACTTATTCCCATCCTCGATTTGAGGAGGGAGAGTTCCTAGGATCAAGATACAAGGAAAAAGCGATTGTGTGAATGTTAAGCACTAACTATCCTCGGTACGCGAGCATAGTTAGGAATAAAGCTGAGAAAAAAGCAAACAAGTCAAAACCTCATTCATATATAGCTAATTTTAAAGCGACTGAGACAAATAAACAAAAATGGCTGACAAAATAAAGATTGTTTTGGAAACAAAGGCACACTAGCCTTACAATCACTCTGGCGAGGTAAAATGTGATACTACTGCGGAGATTGACAACCCTCGGCCTCACGAGGGGAGAAGGAAGACCATGTTGCTCACTAAGGATGCAACTTCGAACTCGACTCTGTTGGAGTGTTCGCCTCGCCCATGAATTGTCTAAGTTTGAGGTCTGGGTCGAAATCCACTTCCTCGCCCTGCTCAATCAACTTTGTAAGGGCCATTACATCGAGCGACCATGGGGTGGGCGGCACCCACTCCTCCATCTCATGTCTAACATCCGCTGCCCGAAGCATCTCTAGCTCGTCCTCTTTATAAGGAATCATCTCATGCCTCTTGCAGCTCGGCCGATGAAATTCTCGCTCCCCACTCGACTATGGTGCCCAGATTCATCCAGGCGGCGGCCACTCGCATATGCCGATTGCTCGCCGAAATAAACTACGATTTCGTTATTAAATGCATCGGCCCCTCGAAGACTTGAAGGTCGCGGCCTTTGCACCTCGACCTCTCCCTCCAGATTGGCAACTTTAGCCCTCGGCTAACTCTGCTCGGCGCGACCACCATCAGCCACTTTCTTTGGCACTTTCTTCTCAAGAACAAAAAAAGCTTAAATGAATCCTTGGCTTCATTCAGCGGTTTATCTTGGCCGAAGACTCTTCTAACTGGGCTTTCCCCTTGGCATGCTCGCTTGTCAGGGAGGCCACTTGACCCTGCAAAAGCTCAATCTCGTCTTGGTCAACTTCGGCCTGAGCCTTCAACTTGTCGACTGATACAGAGGCGCGTCGGCGTGGGCCGAAGATCAAAAGAGCAGCATCTACGTAAAAATACAACGAATATTAGCAAAGGACAAACAAAAAAAAAAACAAACAAACAAACAAACAAGGGGCAAGGAACATTACCTCGCTCATGCATAGACCAATTCGTCCCATGCCCCTGCGGGCGCAGAGTTGGCAATCCCGACCATATCCCCAACCCGACCTCGAACAACTAGCCTCCCTCGGCTAAGGCCATGGGGAATCACGACGACAAACGCCAAAATTTTGAAGGACCGGATATCCGCAAATCCTGGCGAGCCGGGTCCTCGGCTCGGTGGTCGGCCCCACAAAATCATCCCTCACCATGGACTTTTCACTTGCCGACTAAGATATAGATTTGCCTTTGCCCTTTTGTTTTTCTCGCGGACGAGAGATATTTTCTCTCGGCTTTCTTCGCCTTCCTCGAAGGCATCCACGATCATTTCTTTGAGCTGGGGGAGCATGCTTCGGTGGAGATAGGCTTAGTAGGGCAAAGAGGCTCGAAATTCTTTTGGTCGGGCCGGGGCTTACTTCTTCCCCGAGGATTCACCTTGGCCGAGCTCGGCGAGAGCCACACCAGGCGGCCAAGACCCCACCCTCGTCACAGTGGCGGGCAGGCTAGGCCTTTTGTCGGCCTCGGCATCCCTTAACGGTTGCCGACGAGTAACCCTCGGTCGCGCTGGGCCGATTTTCCCGTGAGGGCATCTATATCGATCATATCTGAGAAACAAAAAATTCAGTCAGGACGAGTACAAAATTTATCAAAGAAAAGCTACGAGAATAAAAGCCCAAATAAAAAGTTACAAAGCAATGATATATGTACTTCCACAGCCTTCGAGGAAGAATGTATTTTCTTGGCACTGAGCGCAGTCCGACTGGAATTTATTTCCCTCGTGCATCGACCACCCGGGGTACTGGATGTACTCGGGAACTTCACATCGAACATCCAGCCCCTTAAACCTCTTGGTCGTCATCCCGACCATCCTCAACAAACTCTCGTCGACACTTATTGCATTCCAGTCAAAAACTCGAGCAGGCCCCATTCCTCTTACTCCAAGGAAATCCTCGATAGCCTTACGAGCAGCCTCCTCATACTGCCTAAAGTCGCGTGAGGGAGAGGACTTGACCCCTTCATTTGAAAGGCGAGGCACGGGGAAATTCCACCCATATCTACCCTCTACTAACAGGACCTTCTCGTCCCAATGACCGGTTTTCCCAGGAGGCTTGGCGAACAGGTTAATTCCCCGGTTATGATGTTTACAGTGAAGACGCTTCATCGACTTGGTCACTGCAAAATAAGTCAAGAAGAGGGGCAGAGTCGGCTCAAATCCGAGCATACGGACACAGGCTGCGAAGGAGATCAAATATCTGATGAGGTTTAACGAGAGGTCAAGGGGGTGAGCACCGGCTTCCTCTAGAAGATCGCACAGGAGGGGATCGAGTGGCAAACGAAGACCGGCATCAAAGAATGAAATGTAGAATCCTACTCTATCCGTCCTCGCCCTCAGTTCATCCATATTACTCGAATTATCGGGAGCAGATCCGCGGAAAATCTTCCGACTATGATTGAATTGGTCATCCCAGTTGTCTACGTCGGGAGGATAGATGTTATTCCTCCACTCCCTGAGTGTTCTTCGGGCAGGGACTTCGTCGGCCTCACCCGAAATTCCTGCAGCTGACGAGCTCTCCCTCCGTTTTCGGCGGCCAGGCCTTGTTTGCCTCAACTATGTCTGAGGCGTCGATGCAATCTTGATTAAAGAGATACTGGGAGGCCGAGGTCGTACTCGAACATACCAACATATGCGCCCGTGTCGCCGGCACATCCTTCGCGAGAGAGTGGGTAAGTAAGTCTTCGCTATAGCCACCGTTGACCGCCAGTGTCACCGCTTGCTCGGTAGAATCGGCGACAAGCGCCATCCGTCTGAGTATAACCTTTTGGTCGCGGAGACGGCATACTGCTCGGACTAACGTGTTTAGTCCTCATATTTCTCCGGGTAGACGAGGAGTTGGGCGAGGATGAAGAAGAGGTTTCGCTCGGGGCAAAAAGCGAAAAAGGCGCACAGTGGGCTCATAAAAACTAACCCTAGAGGCCTAATGAATCGAGGAGCGAGTAAAAGAAAGAGAAGAAAGTACCTGCTTGAAGGGTGGGGTCGAGGACGAGCAAAGAAAAGGCAGGAGTTTGAGCGAGGACCAGGAAAAGATACAGATGCCAAAGAAAAACTCCTGTACGAACCGCGGAAGCTATGACCGAAAAACTGCAAAACCGTAAAACGCTCAAAACTAAGTCAAAAACCCCAGAAATTCGTATCAAAAGAAAGAGGAAGAGATGGCGAACCTGAATACTAGGATTTTAGAGCAAAGAAACGGTTGGAAGTGTCAGAAACGGGAAAGAGTAGCAGAGAGTTTTTCGCCTGTTTGAGGAATTCGAAGAGAAGGAAGAGTGTAGAAGAAGAGTGAATGAAAAAACCGGGAAAAATCGTGGTTTTATATCAACCCGATTTGCCCGGGTCAACCCGACCAAAAACACGCGGATCCTCACCAAACCATCCTCTGATCGACACGTGGCGGGCACTATGCACAAAAATACGCAAGCCGACGACGCTTTGGTGAATGGACGCCGCGCATTTTGGGAAAAGACATTACAAATGATTACCTACGACTCTCGAATCTGCATTTAATGCATACGGCGGACCAATTTCCCAGGAAAATTCCACTAATTACTCCATCATCTTCGACAGCAAAGTGGTCGACTACGAAAAAACCGAGCGATCAAGCGGGCAAATC
The DNA here is from genome assembly GCA_013146195.2 of Codonopsis lanceolata. Classification (NCBI taxonomy): domain Eukaryota; kingdom Viridiplantae; phylum Streptophyta; class Magnoliopsida; order Asterales; family Campanulaceae; genus Codonopsis; species Codonopsis lanceolata. The sequence goes on along the minus strand of CM028380.1, from coordinate 58,619,631 downwards.
AAAGTTATCAACCACACAGAAACGAACATAGAATCAACGAAGCCTGGCGAAGATCAAAGACGAACAAATCGAGCGTGATATTCAAATTAGACTTTCCAAGCTAAGGATAAATCCTCGCACCTGGAAACTCGGGGGCTATTGATGGGACCCGACCTGGGTCCCCCTACGTGGACCGACCACGTGGATTCCAGCTAGACTTGATCTGGTCCCACCAAGGGCCGAAGACCATTCCCCAGTCAGTCATCATCGACAATCACTAACCAACCGACGAAATGCAGGCGACCATAATCAGCCGAGCACGACAGGCAACCATGAATCAATACCCGACCATATGGTCGAGGATCACCTATGCTCGGCCGACAGTTTCTCTGGGATAAGACAGGTTTAGCCCGTAGCCTGTACATAGCATCCAGGTGCCTTCCCCACAAGAGCCGAGCAAGCCATGCAAGCCGCCATACCTTATCGGCTTACTCAACCGCCTACAATCCTCACTGCATACACAACTGCTGACCACTCAGAACCGGCAAGAAGTCCGACCGGAACAGGTCCCACCAGTTGGGACCCTCATACCAATCATGATCCCAAATCTCGGCCACTATAAAAGGAAGCCTTTCCCTTCCAAGAAAGGTAAGATAACTTGAGATTGAAAACTTATTATACTGCTGGTGATAGACAATACACAAAGAGATTACTCTCTATACACTGACCGGAAGTTAAGGGAACGCCTAGCTCCGGCATACCATATACTACCTTGTTACTGACTCTCACACCTGAGGGCTGTAGCTGGGAAACCCCCAGCACCCTAACGGTAGTCTTGCTTTCAGGTACCCACCAACAAAGATCATCAACCAAAGCCCAGATATCCTCAGCAAGTCGGTACCTCCGGTACCCACGTACACCGACGTGACCACCAAGGGCCGGACACGTCAGCTCAGGTCCATTACGTGGACTGCCAGCTCAGTCACCCCGTCTTCGTGGCGTGATCATGGACAATGCTTAATAACTAGAAAATCAGAACCGTACTTCACCTCCATCAGCGGAGATCATTTAGGTGCTTCCGCATTTCTGGGATAAAGTGTGTACACTGACATGGTGCTGAAACTCCTTTTATAAGTATTATTTTCCTAGTGGTACTGGTATGGGATTCGATTTGACTTAAATCCAACATCATCTTTAATCTAAGTCTGAGGAATATATGGTTACCCTGCCATTGAGATTCATTACTGTTAAAAACTTGCTAAGCCTTTCCATTTTCCACTCATCAAATTCAAATATACTTATATACATATTACGTACCAGTGGGATTTTTGTTGCGCAAGAATCGAGACAAAATAGACAATGGCATTGGGATTGATCGAACCCTGTAAAATATTATACCCAAGGTCTATTACGCGTGCGTAAATTAGCCCATGGAAGACCGTCATCCACTCTGGTCTCTGGTATGTGTAATGCGTAAATTAGTCCATGATGATGAAATGGTATATTGTTGCCATACAGGTTGGGTTGGGTTAGTTTAATTTGTGAGGTTCAGAAATAAGAAAGGTGCCTGCATCCACTCTACGTACTGCTGAGATTATTTCCGTTGGAGAAATTTAAGATTTTTGAGTTCAGAGAACAAGTTTGATTAAGTGAAAGGTCTAATATTGTTAATTGAGATTTGGCCAGCCAAGTAATAAGTTAATTCTGAAAGCATTTCTTTTTTCAAAATACTACTACTTGGAATGTATTTAGTCATCTACTAATTAAGTTGTGCTCTAGGAGGTCCTTTCCGTTTACTGCTTTGGATCCATCTAGTCTTTATTATGAAGTTTATCAAAAAGTCATTAGTTAACTCTATTTTATATACTTGGAGTATGAATCCTGTAAATTATTCTTTGAAAGTATCCTTGCTAAGGGGGACTGATTCCTCCTAAAATTATTCAAGTGAGTGGCTTGGTCGTGTCGAGTAGTATCCCCCGGTTACTAATTTCCTATCTTTTGGTACTAGCCTTTCCTGCCTGCATCAGGATCTCATCGTGAAGGTACATACTAATAGGCACAAACAAAGACAACTTCTCTAGTCTAAACTTAGTGAGGGTCAGTCTTAAAGTGGTGGCCGGGCTGAGTCAGGTTAGCTAGTGAAGCTGGAAAGGATCCTAAGAAAAACAGTGGACAAATGGTAAAACATCACAACTCCAAAAAGAAAAGAAGAAAAAGGTAAAATATTTAAGTTTATGGGTATCCTATAATTACGTAGCTTACCAGAGAATGCAGTGGAAGAAAGATTCAATTTCTTATAACCCTTGAGAGGTCTGGTGGTCAAGGTTTATAGCCAGATCAAGGGAAACTAACTTGGACAACTCCAAGAGTTCACGGGGACTTGGCCAGAAAATGCAGAAGATGAGAGGTTAAGGCTCAATAGCCTCGGAAGGTGTGTGATTCCAGATGGAATCTGAGAGTAATTGAAGTCATTGTCCGCAAGGTTCAGCCTGAGAAGGTGAACAAGGCTGAAAAGGTTGCTACTTGAGTTAATAGAACCCTGAAGAAAATTGCTATACCAACCAAGATCATGGCCTGGCGACATACTTTTCATGAATAGAAACAAGGCAGACCTCTCATGATCATGACATAGTCTCTGCCTAGGAGTTGAAATTAGAGTGCGAATCATTATTGTGAGACTAATCTTGAGCCTGGTATGATGCATGCAATGAGATGCAAAGTTGATCCCATAGTGCAGTGTCTCTTTTTCTTTTTCTTTAGCTCACTTCAACGATAAAAAAAGTGCATGGGTTCTTATAGACTTGAAATGAACTTCATTAGAAATTTAGAATGAGTCAAGTACTCATCAGTCATCGCTGCTGCTACAGGCATATAATAAAATGATGATTGATGGAATAATTAGTTCATATGCTCATATTAAAATGTTGCGTGTCATGTGCTATTCTGTTTTTTTTTGTCATACATTTAAGCACACTTGATGGCATTGAATGCACAACTGCTCCCAAATACTCCGATCTCCTTTTTTTTTTCCTTCCATTTTTGGTTTTTCTTTTTCAGTTTCCAACTACAGAAGGTTTTTGAACAACAAACTTCATTAAAATTATTGTCGTATACGTTTTACTCGCAACATATACTTGTCCCAATTAAGCTAGATTCATGCAGCTGCCAAGATTTATGCATCTAACATCGTTAAAGTCAACTACTAATTAATTAGAAAATATGATATATAAATATAAAGACAAAGAAGAAACATGTTATGTGAATATCCAAACAAACTCTAGAACAGGTGGTAACTACCTGCGTGTCTTTCCTTCTCCATTGTCCAAGAAACTGATTGATTGCCATTTCTTTGGCCACTTTCCAAATTTCTCAACAAACCATTCATGATATCTCGTGGTTAGATTTGTTCCAAAAAGCAAGCCAACCACTAGTCCACTTGCTACTGCAATAAATAAGACAATCCAATCGACTCCACCAAGTAAATCAGAATCCTCACCTCCACCAAGGGATGAAGAAACCTCTGAATTTCCACATTTCTTGGATAATGGGTCTCCACAGAGTGCTAAATTTCCCTCATACGAATTGTTCTGAAACGTATTGAATTGTTGCCCTTGTGGTATGGGCCCATCAAGACGATTTGAAGAAACATTCAATAATGCAAGGAAGCTTAGTTGGGCTAATTGCGGTGGGATCTCTCCTGAGAGCTTGTTTTGAGAAAGGTCCAATGCTTCAAGCTGTGATAGATTCCCCAGTGAGAATGGGATACCACCCTTAAGTTCATTATTGGAAAGGTTGAGCGACTGAAGACCCTTGAGGCTTCCCATAGATTCTGGAATCTCCCCCTCAAATTTGTTTTGTGAGAAGTCAATGCTTGTGAAGATGTTTAAGACCTTCTCATACTGTGTCTTTACACCTTTGTTTGTTAACATTATGGAGTACAGATAGCTGCCTAAATATGGCTGATCAAGGACATTGAAAGTAGCAACTAATTGCATATACGCCACGTCTAAAGACTCACTTTTCATCCCATTCCAGGCTTGGATGTATTCTGTGGGCAAATATCCTGTAAAGAAATTGTTGGATAGGTCGATGATGCGCAAATTTGGGAACGGTAATTTAATCATGGGAGCTTTTAGGTTTCCATGGAATTTGTTGGAAGACAAAATAAGAACTTGCAGCTCCGACGAAGCTCCCAACCAAAACGGAAATATGTCCTCCAACTGATTATCTCCAAGATCAAGAATCTGCAGCTTTGCACAATTTGTTAGTGATCGTGGCAACTGCCCCTCGAGTTGATTTCGACTTAAATCGATCATTTTCAGATTGCTATCTCTTGCGAATGTTTGAGGAATGGTCCCTTGAAAGTTGTTGCCTTTGAGATTCACTACAGTTAAGGAGCTGCTGAAGTTTCCCAAACATGAAGGAATATTGCCACTCATGTCATTATTGGTCAAATCAAGTATAGTAAGAGAACTCAAGCTGCAGATAGTTGGTGGAATTCCTCCACTCAGCACGTTATTCGATACAGAGTAGAAAGCCGTATTGGGTGGTGGGATTGGGATTAAGCCCTCTAGAAAATTATTGCTAAGGTCAAGAAGGCGTAAATTAGACCAAGGGAGAACTGGATGGTGGTCAAAGTCTGATATATTCCCAAGAGTCCACATCCATGCTGGTATATGGTCAATGATGTTATCTGCAAGGGATAACACCTGTAGCTCATCTTGGAATCGCAGAAAGTCAGGGAACTCCCTTAAATTGCAAGAAGCTAATGCTAAAAGACGAAACTTTGGAAGATTGGCATAGGTAGTGGTATTGTTGTGAATGAGCAATGAAATATTGTTACCAGACAGGTTGAGTTGAGTAAGTTTTGTCAGGTTAAGAAAGATTTCTGCCCCTACTGTGCCACTGAAGTCGTTTTTATGAATGGCTAGAAATTCAAGCTTCTTGAGCTTAGAGAATGAGCTTGGAATTGAGCCTTGAAGCTCATTAAATGAGAGGTCTAATGAAGCTAACTGGGTCAAGTTAAAGAGCCAGGATGGGATTTGGCCAGTTAAGGTATTGTTCTCAAGACTTAGTAACTTAAGATTAGTTAGATTAGCAAAATATGAAGGGACTTCACCTTGTAGATTAGTACTTCCAAGACTCAGTTCACTAAGTTTGTATAGCTTAGCAAGCCGAGACAGGTCCTCTTTATCCAAGTTTATGAACTCCATGTCTAAGGTGGTGAGTTGAGTCAGGTTGGCAAGTGAAGCTGGAAGAGCTCCTGCAAAAAAATGCAGCAAAAGTCAAACCTTCCTAGCTCCCTCCAAAAAAGAATTGGTAAAAAACATGTTAAGGAATTTAGATTTTCTGATTGGATTAGGTAGCTTACCAGAGAACCCTGTACGACCAATGTCCAATCTTTCAAGGCGACTCCTGTGGTAAAATTCAGGCAAAGAACCTGTGAGGTCCTCGTTGGACCACAACAAAAGATACCGCAGATTGGGTAACAGGAAGATGCTTTTTGGGAAATCACCATACAATCCACAAGCACGGAGACTAAGAACAGTTAGAGAAGACATATTAGCAAATGTCTCAGGAACCGTAGAATTAATGTGAACGAAACCTAAGTAGAGTGTTTTCAGGTTGGGCAAATTTATTGGGAGGTTTCTTAAAATATGCTCCTCCAGTTCTAAAAGACCACTAGAGGACTGGCGATCAAGATTGTTAGCTAGGTCAAGCGACACTAACTTAGACAATTCCAAGACTTGCAGCGTGATGCTGCCAGAAAATACAGAATTTGAAAGGTTAAGATACGATAACCTCGAAAGGCGGGCAATTCCTGATGGGATTTGGGAGTAATTGAAGTCATTATCTGCAAGGTTGAGCCTGCGAAGGTGAACAAGGCTGAAGAGGCTGCTACTAGAGTCTATAGAACCGTAAAGGGAACTGCTACTGAGGTCAAGGCCGATGACATGACCCGTGGACTTGCTGCACTCGACTCCATCCCACAAACAGCAATCATTTATTTCTCCTCCGTTAAGCTTCCAGGACACAACCGTTGGATGAGCAAAAGGCTGAGTAGAAGCAGAAGGGTTCACCAAAAAGCTTTGCTTAAATTGCAACAAAGCAGACCTCTCGTGATCATGACATAGTGTGTGGTTAGGTGATGAAAGAGAATTGATAGGTATAATGAGATCAAAGCTAGAGATGAGTAAGCAGAAGAAGTACAGGAAGGAGAACAGAAAAGAATGAGAAACTGATCCCATCCTCTCTTTATCTTTCTTTGAAGAACTCTAGATCACTTCAATGAGCAATGGAGTGTCAAAGTGATCACGGAGACTGTGTTTTTGTAGACAATGAAATAGTGAACCGCATAAATAGAAGTCAAGGCTGCTCTGCTAGCGAGCATGCCTGCCGCATAATACAGGGAACACCATATAGATAGAAGTAAAGTGATTAATTTATATACTCCTATCTGTTATGTTCCCCAAGCAAACAACTTTAGATTAGATGATTCATGATTGTGTCAATACTAGGATGCATCTTAATCGCCCATATCAAAGGGCGCGTCTTTTGGAACATGTGCAAGGCGTAGCTGTGGCCATATTCTTCTAAGTATGGAACATGATACAGTTAAGAACTAAGTGGAGTAACATGCCTTAATTCAACATTATTTATGCACAAAAGTCAAATGGGACTTAACAATATTAAATACCAATAGAAAATTCGATATAGATATAAATGAATGCAAAGAGTCAACGAATGCTAGATAAGACGGACAGTATCAAAATCAGTCTGAGAATTGAAGGTGTTCTCTTAGTTCCAAGTAATGCATTAGAGAATTTGAACTTCTTCAGTTTTTTCTTTTTTGCAAAAAATGATTGCTTCAATTCCAGTTCTAATTATGCATTGTATCAGTATTTCATTTTTAGATGAAATTCATGCACCACTATATTTTTCCTCTTTGCCTTCTTAACAAAGTCAAAACTCCATGGAATATGTGGGTTACCAGAAATTTAGGCTATTTTTGTATGCTCAACTCTCTAAAGTTTGGAATTTAATAGAAAGACAAGATTAACCCTCCACCAGTTAACAGTCCAATGAGTCCATTTTTTTTTGGTGTGGATGGGGTACTGCTATTGAAGAATGACTTGCCAAGACTCAAGACTTAACCAAACCAATTATATGTCGATTTTCTTGTCTAATATGAATTGCCTGAATTCACCTACACAAAGGCTCCATAAAGAATTCAAGTAGCTTTGATTTTTATGCGCAAGATTAAAATATCTAAGAAGTTGATATTTGAAGCGGAAGGTTCCAAAATACTTATACAAGCGAAGTAGCAAAGGGGAGGGGAATAAAAGACTATGCTCGAGGTCTCTAATTCGAGTGTTATACACAAATTTGAGAGCATCCATTCATAGACTACAAATTTGAGCTTGGCTAACATGTGCCTGAGGGCACATTTTTGACAGTAATGAATCTCAAAGGCGACAACTTTCAAGGAACCATCCAATGAGATCCATAACTGGACAATCTGCAGGTTGGGTTACAGAAATATGCTTTATCACAGGATCCATTCCAGCTTCACTCGCCAACCTGCCCCAACTCACTTTACAAATTAGCCTCCCAAGTTAACTGAAGAGAAGATGTCTTGGCTTGGTAATCTAACAAAATTCAAGCATTTGAGCCTAAGGGCACATTTTAACATGCTTTATTTTTTAAAGCTTGGACTCTCCAAGGGGGGTCTGAGAGTGAGTATATCTCTAAAGACGAGAAACATAGTAAAGAAAAGAACAATTATAGAAGGGGTAAAGATGCATAGATATAGCTGTAAGTGCCGAAAATCATCCACATCTGGTGCCAAAAACAGAGATTATAACCAGTCAGTTTGACAAAATTTCGAATGAATCTAAATCAAATGAATCTCAGTACAGATGTTTATTCTGAAATATTATTACTCATGAAAAAAATTCTCTTAAACGCAATTAATATTCAAAACTTTACACAATTCAGTACATATGACGTGCCTCAAAAGAAACCGTAACAACTGGTGAACAATTTGATACATTCTGCAACATTTACGTTTAATTAAACCTATACTTTCTGGACTTGACATGAACAAACATTTACACTCAGTTTTTATTCAGCTCCGCCTCGCTAAGTTCAAATCAGTGCTCAATCTGAGCCAACATACATCTGACATCCTTACTATTAGGCCTTTCTTTCGGATCATCGTGAGTGCAATAGCAAGCTATCTTAAGAACTAGGAGCATTTGCTCCTCATATCCACTTCCCATCAACTTGGAATCAATCGCTTGTCTTGGGTCATCAGAAGTTATGATGTTTCTCATCCATTTCACTAATCCAAAATGGCGAGATTGCTGAAAATGCATATCTGATGGAAGCTTTCCCGTCACCAGTACAGCTAACATCACCCCGAAGCTGTAGATATCACACTTGACAGTGAACTTCATTGTCTGGTGATACTCTGGAGCAATGTATCCTAGAGTTCCTGCTACATGGGAACTCGTGATGTGTGTATGCAAATCTGGGACAACTTTAGACAGCCCAAAATCTGCAATTCTAGCTTCCATGTCGTCATCGAGGAGGATGTTGGCTGGCTTGAGATCTCTGTGAATTATATGGGGAGAGTGGTCAATATGTAGGTACTCCAGCCCGGTTGCCACCCCAAGTGCAATCCTATGCCTCAGTAACCAATCGGGTTCCCTAGTCCCTTCAGCAACCTGATTTAGCAGACCCTCCAAGCTACCCATTTTCATGAATTCATACACAAGGTAGTGACATTCAGGCTGGGAAACATGTGCTAATAATTCCGATGCCTAATCTGCCCTACAATTTGAATTTCCTTTAATCTGGCGCATTTTACTGTTAAGTACCTTGATATCTTTCTGTGTAAGATCCAGTGCATTCATAGGAGGTTGATCTATCTTTTATAGCAATCATCTTCCGTTGCTCTCAGCCACCTCCGCTCTGTAAACTTCTCACCCTCCTCTTCCAATGACCGGAAGGCTTGCCAGAAAAAGAAGTCCTTGGGTTTGATGATCGGACTGAAGATTGCACAACCTAGTCCCTCTGATCATCACAGAAAGTAGAGGGAAAGCATCATCCCACCTATAAATCCTACTAGTGCTCCTACTAGGAACACCAGTACCAATTTTTGCATCCCTTCTCTTTTTTGTTTATGTGATAAGGCCCGTGTCGGGGAAGGAGCTTGTGCTACATCTGCTGTGCTTCCGGAAGGTGCGATTGAATAATCCCCAGCATAAAGAATGTGCAAGCTCTTTTGATTAGTAAAGAGAGCATGGGGTTTGGAATGGTCAACATTGAATCTAGCATGGGCCAGAATAGAGAAGGAAGGAGAGAGAGGAGTTGGTTGTCATTGGTATTGATTTCTGAGCGACTGAGGGAGTTCAGTAGCCAGTGGGGAATGGCTCGTTAATTTGGTGTTTGACACAAGGAAACTGTGGGATCTCAGCACCATTTAAAGCTCAGTTCCTTTTGAGGCTGCTGAATTTCACAAACTGTTTGGAACACATGCAGCGTAATTTAAGAATATATCATAGAAAATAATTTAGAGAAATTTCTTCATGGGCTAAAAGGAGAACCGACCAGTGGTGTTGGAATCAGAAGTCAACCATGCCTGCAACAAAAGTAAGATGTCTAAAACAAGAAAGAACCTCTGTGTCAAAAAAATGAGCTCTAAAAAAAAGTCAACTTGGATCTAAAAATATGATAGTTGATAGTTGATACCCTCTTAAAATAATTGTTTGGGGTTGACGTTTATGTATATTTCCTCGAATTAGTAAGGGGTGTACGTCATACTGATCATGCCAAAGTTACTCTCTATATGAAAATGAAACCATTGGATTGTGAATTGTCTGTTGTTTGATTGAATTATTGAAGTGTATAATAAAGGGGGGATACTGCTTGAACATGTAGATTGAAACTTGTTCAATTGTTCATAATATAGCAAGCTCAAGTAATCTGCTGGTTAGCGTCAAAGAAAGATTGCTTCTGGTAGCTGTTGGAAAATTCTGTCTAATTATAACCGAGGGAAGAAAAATGATCCACCAAAACGCAGAATTGTAGGTATCATAACACAAACACAAGGTTATCCAAAGTGATGTTCCTGCTATTTTCCAGGTTTCTAACCGTACAAAATGCAGTGGGGGATCAAAAATAGAAACATGTAGCTGACAGGTGTAAACAGTTTTATCGCTTTCTCTTAATGGGCTACGCCAATTGCAATCATTTTCGGTGGACTGAATTTGAAACTAAACTGGTACAAGTATATTTGTCAATGGCCATATAAATCTTCTGCGGAACTTTTCTGTATAGATCTACATGATAAAATGAAATTAATTTGACATTACATGACTTAGCGTGTCACCCTTTAACCCATCAATACTAAATTTGTATGAAATGTTTTGACGGAAATGTTTGTATCTCCATTATGCTCTATTTATACTAGGCTTCTTTAAACCCATCAATGAAGGCTGAAATGGACCTCAACTAAATTAGAAACAGTAGGCTTCCCTCAGAAGATGCCTTAATCCGTAGCACGAACCTATCATATTAAATTAATCAAAATTCAGTAATTTCAAAGCAATCCCTCTGACTTTTAAAAATTACAATGTCACCCCTCACGTTTATAAATGAAGAGTGTCACTTTTTAGTATTAAAAATATCAATTTTTTAATATAAAATATGTTATTTTTAAGCATAAAATGTACTCCCTCCATCCCTAAATTATCGTCCTCTTTTTCTTTTTCGTCCGTCCCAAAATAATTGTCCACTTTGAAACTTACCTTTTTAGAACATCACTTTTACCACTTTACCCTTACTTTTTCACCTTACTTTAATTATGGGCCACATATACATGGGCTTTAAAGGAAACTACACATTAAACCAATATAAATAATCAAGTCAATTATTTTTTCTTAATTTGTGCGCCGGGTCAAGCAGGACAATAAATTAGGGACGGAGGGAGTATTATTTTTAAGCATAAAATATGTCAATTTCGCTTTTTAATAAAAAGTATTAACTTTTTCCCTTTAAAAAATGTTTTTTTAACCTTAAGTGTGTCACTTTTGCTTCTAATTTGCATTATAAATTAAAGCTGTCACTTTAACGTAAAACGATGAAAGTATCACTTTATAGCATTGAAAGTGTCACGTTTTAGAATTAAATGTATCACTTTTGGCCTAAAAGTGTCAATTTGCCTTTATAAATTAAAAATATCGATGTTAGTTTTAAAGTGTCATTTTTAGGTATTAAATGTGTCGCATTTTAGTATTAAGATTGTTACTTTTTAGTATTAAGAGTGTTACTTTGCATTTTAATAAAAATTACTCCTTCTGTCCCAAAATTATTGTTCTACTTTTCTTTTTTCGTCATTCTAAAATAATTGTCTTGTTTGAAACTTTCTTTTTCAGGACAACACTTTTACCACTTTACCCTTACTTTTTCATCATACTTTAATTATGGGTCGAAAACACATGGGTTTTAAAGTAAACTATATATCAAACTAATATTAATAATCCGGTCAAATGTGTTTTTTTAAACCGCCAAGTCAACCCAAACGATTATTTTAAGATGGAGGGAGTATAATTTTTCACATAAAAGAGTCACTTTTGACCACAAAGGTATCATTTTTAACATTAAATGTGTCACTTTTGCCTTCAAATGAGTCACTTAGTTTTTCATCAAAATCCATTAGGGTCCGTCAAACATCCCAATGCAAATAAGACTTATGGAGGGCTAACAGAGCTAACAAATGATGAAATTGCAAGACTTAGGAAAAAGAAAAATTTCAACAGCACACTTTAAAAATGCAGGCATCGGGGCAAAATGAGAAAGATCTCATTAATGTGTTGGAACCCCTACCAAGCCAACACGTGGAATGTCTCCCTTGGGCAACCCACGAGTGTGTTGTCGGATCCGCATCGATCCGTGGGTTTCAATCACATTTGTTCGATTTTAACTCATTTTCTCTCACATTTTGACTTGATTTCTTAATGGGTAACTTCGCGATCCTTGTTGATGGATTATCCGCTTCATCGCTTTTTATTATTATTTTGGGACTCGTCTTACGATTTAGGATTAAACCGTCTCTACACAAGTTTTTGTCAATTAGAAAATGGAAAAATTACAGACAATCCACTTTTAAAAAAAATTCATCTCTTTTTACACCTCGATTTTTTTTTTTTGAAATCGGGAAAAAAATAAAATTAATGCATCGTTATGGATCATTTGATAGGGCAATGCATTCATTGATATCAGCCCACATTTGTGCATAACGATGCATGTCTTTGTGCATCGTAATGCATAACATGCATTTTTCTAATTTTTTAAAAATATATAGAGATATAAAGCAATGGAAAACTCACCAAACAAACTGCCCAAATTTCTCCCTTAAAAAAGCCATGGACAGTCCGACTTGAAAAACATCAAGCCCTAAAGGTAGTCATTTTTAACTTGTGTGGGGATCAAAGAGATGGGACTTTGACGAAAAGTTCCACTCCCACCGTTTTGGGCAAATGTTCATTATACTAATTGGGTATTTGCTCTACTTTCAAAAAATTGAGTTTATCATCAATATAATATTTCAGCTTTACCTTATATATTTAATATTAACATATTAATTATACTAAAACATCTTTGTAATTATTATCAATTTTAATGTTAGTTATATACATATATATCCCTTAATTATTAAAATTTTCAAATATGAACTCTTAAAGTAGAACGGAAGAAATGTTATACTTTCATAAATTATGTTTTTTTAGGGTCAATTTTATAAGGTGGCCAAATAAGCCCAAACGGATTGACTTGCATATAACTTTTTTTTTTCCGTATAATTTGAACAAAAAACGATGTGACTATTCTAAAATCTATTTTACTTGATGTCGAAAAAAATAAAATCATTTCAATGAATCATGACGGATGTCAAATCGTCAAAATTAATTCACCTTCTTCCTAATAACGAGTATAAGGTAAGTCGGGATCGTATCCGCAGGGAACGTCGAATTTATTTCTTTTAGAATTCTATTAAAATGATAGAACACAATTTGGATTTTATATTAAGCTAGAAAATAAATTTGAAGACAAATTAACTAAAAATTAGCAACTCTAATTAAGCTAATAAATTAACAATTACTTTTACTCAATAAAATTTAAGTCCCAGCCAATGAGTTAATTTCATCTCGCCCTTTATTTCCGGTCATCGATGCAAAAATGTCTTATGGAATGTTAAATAAACCGGTTAAAAGCATCGACAAACGCCCAACACTCAATCTCTCCTTACCGAGATTGATAATTAAGAGGCGGCTCGTTAATTACCGTCTAACCAGAGTTACAACCCGAAGCGCTCGTAAGATTTAATAACTCGGTTGCATTAAGATGCGAGAGACCCGATTCAAAGCCATGTGTATTGAAGCAATATCATGTAACAACGATTATTCGTACCCGTAGTACGGTCCGATTATGCTTGTGATGCCTAAACAGTGTACTACTTGCCACTTCGTTAAATCCGAGGACAATTACGGATCAACGGCGTTAACTAGCTTAAGATTATTATATTAATTAACATTCTGGCCATTAAACATTAATTAAGTACAATAATCATCCTACGTGTAACTCGGAGTACAAATAAATATTTAAAACCCACACAAGAGTTAGATCAATTAGATCTCACGGAAATAAAGGGGAAGAAACTCAATCACCCATTGACTGGAAAAGATTTTTAGCTAATAAACATAATTAATAACAACACTTACAGAAAATTAATTAGATGTCTCCGGATTAAGAACTCCCAAAGAAATTATAAGTTGATCACCACTCTTTCTCACAATTGTTTCACTCTTTGTTTCGCTCCTTTCTCACGCTACTTACCGCCTACTAAAACTTACTCCTTGGCCGATCTCCCCTTCTTCGATCAGAGAACACATCCATAAATAACATTATCCCCTTCCACTAACTCCACTATTTGGTAGTTTTAAAACTACTACTAACTTATCAAAACCACCCACTACTTGCACATTAATGTTTTGACTTAGTACATAAACTGAATTTAGACAATAATAACTGCATTGTCTAATTTTCCACACAATGCCGCCCTGTAACCCGATGCAGTCCCATTAGCTTCAGCATTGACATCACATGGGCATGTGACCTTCCAAATTTTCCTTTTGCTGAATCGGCATTTTCCTCCTTTGGCTTCCTGTGATCCTACATCATAATCAACACAAAACCAACCAAAAGTGTAATGTTTTGTTCTAAAATAAGCATAAAACCAACTAAATTTATTACACTTTTGGATTCCCATCAAAATTCCCCACACCAAACCGATCGTGTCCTCAAGCATCCTCGACAAAACAACAATGCATGTTTTAATCTTGTATCTGAGAACAAGCCGATGAAGACATGAACTTTCTTTGATGCAAGTATTCTAATGTGCATGACCCTAGGAAAAATTAAAATTCAAGCAAAGTAATGGTGTTGTTGAAATGTGCCATCTAAAGTAACTAACATGTTTCGAAAAATGAATCTTCAACCTTCATGTATGCATGCTTCGACCATCCTCACGGAGACACTCATTCACTCAGTGTTTAAACAAGGATGTGTAATTAAGCACTCGACTCAACCTGCGGAATGCAATTACCATAACTTGCAAGTTGATCAACTCTCCATCACTAAATATGAGATTAAATGCGCACTAATCAAAAGGTCTTTTTCATGGTTGTAATGGGGCTAAGGGTTCAAAAATGGTATGGAAGAGGATATAAGGTAAAAATGCCAATGAAATTATGGGGCGCTGCATTACCTCTCCGCTTCTTACTAACAAAATCCGATGAAGCTCCATTCCTCGATTATAACCTTCTTACTGCTTCTTTGTTCAGCTTTTTTTTCTAAATCACTTATTCACCGCTTCAAACTTTTCTTTCTTTTATTTTTTTTATTTTTTTTATTTTTATTTATTTTTTTTTTACTCAACTTCTTGGCATCTGCCACCACTATTTTTCTCTCTGAAACTTCGGCCACTAAACAACATGAAACTCTCTTTTTCATACTTCAAAGCAGAACTTCATCAATCAAAATCAAGCATCGACTTTCTTGAACTAAACACATACTTTCTCTAACATTCAGCTCGCCAAGCTGCATAAAGCCTATAATGAACATGCAAAACCCACAATTCTTGGCATTGGTCAAAAGAAAGTTAAAAAGGCTAAGGTTTAATTAAATTTGGTTTAGACAAAAGAAATAGGTAAGGCTCAAAAGGGTTAACTAAGGGTTAATATTAAAAGGGTCGGATAGAAAAAAGATAGCCAAAATTGGGCAAAATCTAAATGCCTTAATCATATTAGTGCATAAACTCATTAATGTGATCTCAAGATGTATACAAAAATGCAAGTTCTAAATTAACATCAGGGTGAGAAAACACACAGAATAGAGAGAGCACAATGAATGACATGCTCCATAATAAGCGGCCCAAATCTCACTTTAATTGGCTAAAAGTCAACAAATGCATACATAACTTGAAGAAAAATTTTCTAAAAACATGCAAGTCACTTTAAGGCACATTTCAACTCAAATTCCATCACCAATTAAAAATTCCTCTTTAACCACGATCATGCACATTACAATTTCAAACAAACCAAACAATATCACAAAAATAAATCATATCTTCATAACCAAGTTTCAACAACAAGATTAGAAACATGCATTTTTGTTTATCAAAACCCAAAATTCAAAATACCGCAATCCAATCCAACATCAAACCAACCAACAATTCCCAGCACCAAAACCCTTCATTGTCCTCGATGAAAAATGAAATAACAAAAGCAAAAGGAGGAAGAACTTCACGATTAAGAAGACTCGGGAGGAGGCGGGGTGAAAAGCCAACAAACTCAAAAATAAGCCATCGGCATGGCACGCAAATTATCTGCGATTGTTTCTAAGCCGTTGGTTGGCATCTAAGTATTGGCTTGACATGGAGATCACGCAAATCTGGAGCAGGAAGAAGATGAGTGCAGTAACACTGCGTGGGAAGTAAAAGGCTGCTCGGGTGTAGATACACCCGGTGAGGAATTGCCTCATCAACAAATTTCCGCAAGCCCATTCGATACAAACATTTTATGTCCAAGGTTCACATTCACAAGCTACATTTAAATCATGTTGTTGCAAATTCAAAACTCCTAAAATTTACCAAGCAGTGATGGTGATCCCTAGACTCAGGCGGGTTTTCTTTTTTAACACGACAACAAATTGGCTTCTAGCCAATACCAAGTTCACCTTTTTCTTATTTATCATGCACCACAAAAAATAACTCACTTTTTACAAATATTGGAGCCATCCTTTCTACAGCGTAGGCCAAAATTTATGAATGATTTGCAAAGCATTATCTTTTATCTGACTACTTTTCGAGCAGTGGGATTATACGGGTCCACTGTCATTCGAAAGAGTATGCAGAGCAAGTTACGATGCGTATGAGCGGCTCCTGATATTCACAAAAGAACTCGCGCTACGATTGAGGTACAGGTCCCGACATAAAAGCGCAACATCATTAAAGCCATTCGAGGAGACATATTAAAAACTTTCCCCGTTAAGCAATCTTATCAAATTGGGGGTATCGCGGAAAGTCTTTTCGAGTATTGAACACAAAAGTGCTGATAAAATTCACGAGTCAATTCATCAAAAGCGGGAAAATCGACAACCCACAAATATCCCATCATATATTACGCATAAAATTGGCTATCTTGGCGAGACAAATTTAGAGCATTCAAGGTGGGAAGATGAAAGGATTTACGCAATTATCTGCGACCGGAATATCGGTCTTTGCGACGATAGGGGCTTTGGTGTTGAAGTGTAAACATTGCCCTCGATGAATCACTCTCTCAAGCGAACTTTCCCTTGAAGAACTTCGAGGTTTCTTTTCGCGTGAATGAGGAAACATTGACATTGGTAATGTCGATGGTTCTGAGCTCCTCATTTAGAACACTTGGCCGGGTTGAGGCTCGTGAGCTTCAAAGGGGATCGGGGAGGCGGCTTGGGGATGGTGTTGCCTCGAAGGACCGGCTTTGAGATCTTGGGGGTAAACACGTGGGAGGCTTGAAGTGTAATACGAGGTAGAGAAGATGCCGGCGCATCCGGAAGGAAGGACACCGCGAAGAAGAAGAGAGGAGGAAGTTGAAATTTCCACGAGGCAACTGTCGAGTATGACCACCGTGGCATTATGGCCAAGATCTACTTGAGCGACGGCGTGGAGGAACAAAACCTTTCTTCGGTGCCATGGCTAAGGGTTGAAAATTCGCCCAATTTGATTGAAGAAGAAGTGCGTGTTTGGAGAGAAAAAGAAATTAGGGCTTAAAAGCCCCAAATTTGAAACTTAGCCGTTTTATGTGAGCGGCCTCTCTATTCACCGCTTATGTGCCTAAGTTTCCAAGCGAACATTTAGCCCCATGTAGTTTTCACGTCACGAAAAAATTGGAATGCTCTCGGTATCTCCCACTCTGTCTGAGGCTCCAACCTACATGCAGGCTTGATCTCGAGCAGGCCTCAAGCTTCTTTGTGACAACCAGCTTAAAAAAAACATTAAATCGGAAAAACAAAAAACAACCTAACTAAAACTAAGAAAAACTAAAATTAAAATTGCAATAAAATAAAATAAAAATAAAAAATAAAACAAAATTAAAATAAACAGAATTGAAAACATTGGGTTGCCTCGATTAGCGCCTATTCTGATGCGTAGCTGAACGATGCCCACCCACGATATTACTCATAAATTGGGTAGCCAACGTGATTTCTTGACGGATTGGACTCATCAAAATTCTCATAAAACAATTTCGGTAGGGTCCGTTGACCTTGAACACTTTGAGGATATCTAGACTACGGATCTCAAAAACTCCATTGGTCAAAACATTCACCATATAAGGACCGTCCATCAGACCTTAACTTTCACGGCATCGGAGTTTAAGTCGTGAGTTACAATGATACTTTTGTCCTCTTTGCGAAACTTTTTCGGCGAATCAACTTTGTCATGAAGCTTCTTAGTAAACTCTTTGTAAAATCGCGCCTTATCATAGGCTTCCAATCGCAACTCATCTAATTCTTGCGATTGCGGTTTCCTTTCAAATCGAGCCATTCTAAGATTCATATTGCACTCTTTCAACGCTTGATAAGCCACATGTTCAATCGCTGGTGGGAAGATAGCACATTTTGCAAACACGTCGATATGGCGACATACCAATTGGTGTTTTATCTTTGTCAGATAGGCCCAAGTGCATCATCCATCTCGAACTCAATCCTTCCGATTAGGATTTACCATCTTTTCAAAAATCCCTTTGATTTCTGTTTGAAATTTCAGCTGCCCATTTGTTTTGCGGATGGTATGTAGTTGCTACTCTATGATGTACACCATATTTGAGCATCAATGCTTTCAACCGATTGCGAAATGAGTCCCTTGATCTTAATAAACTCTTGGAATGCCAACTGCTTGAATATGTTAGAACGAGAAAACTCACCACAACTTTCGAATCGTTAGTCAGGGTAGCCTTTAGCACCCGGCTTGGAAACATAATCACTCTGTGAAGCAAAATATATAGATTACCAAAGAACTTGGAAATGGTCCCATGAAATCCATCCCCAAAACATCAAAAAATTTCACAAATTAAAATTGGAACTTGGGGCATTTCATCTGAGGTTAAATTCCCGATCTTTTTTGACACCTATCCACGACTTTTACAAAAAGCATAGGCATCTTTGAAAAGAGTTTCCCAATAAAATCCACAATCCAAAATTTTTTTCTTTGTTCGTCTTGGACCAAAATGACCTCCACAAGCATAGTTATGACGGTATACTAATATGGAATGAATCTCATCATTAGCGCACACAGGCGAATGACTTGATCGAACCATACGCCAATAAGGTTAAATCCATATATAGTATTTAGAATCTTCTAATTTTATTCTTTTTTGAACTATTCATTCCTTGTGGAAAAACTCCGGTCACCAAAAATTAACCATATCACAACGTACCAAGGTTCCTTACCTAACTTACCTTGCATCGAAAAGGTGTTTTCATCAAGGAGCGTTCGAGAGGTGGTATAGGCTCTTCTTCTTGCCACTTCTCGAATGA
>CM028380.1:58520486-58600412 GCA_013146195.2 Codonopsis lanceolata | reverse complement strand
CGGGGCGAAAAGTCTTCTGCTTTTAGGAAAGTTGCTTTCGGCGGCTTGACATGTCGGGGAATGACTTGGATTAATTCAAATAATATATGGAAATAAGTTTGAATTAATCCGACTAGCTTCTTTGGAGAGGACACGTAGAAGCGAGATCAATTTGGACACGAGTCTCACAGATCTTAAGCTTTGACGGGTCTTAGGTGAAGGCGAGAAGGGTCTTCAGTGAACCTGAAAAAGTCCTACAAAAACTATACAAGGCAAAGTTCTATACACGGTTGCCACGCTAATCGTCTGACCGATTAGCCAGAATATAAAACTAATGTAATGTCGATCGAGATATAAATTTAACATAGAATCAACAATCTCCTCCTCTATTTATATCGGTCATCATTACTACTAAAATGAGGTTTTTAAAACAAACTATTTAATAGAATAATAGCATGCACAGTTTATATATTAAGTGAGTCGGTAGACATGCCTACATTAAGCGAATAACACCTCGGATGCAAGGGACTAAACTAAGTGCATCTGAGGATAAGAGGAGTCAAAAAGCGACCACCTTGATTAGCAAGCGGTTTAAATTCTAATATAGGTAAACAATAAAGTAGCAAGAATTTAAACACCATAATTTTTAACGGTAATCATACGTATTTATAAACAAGATGTTTACATACAACGAGGATTTTCAAAAAAAAGATAAATCTAGGAAAGGGAAGAAAAGATCTGTAAAAGCTACGGGGTCTTTTCCCTTTGCCTTTCTGCAACCTCCTTTTCTCTTCTTTCTCGCTCTAGCTCTTCCACTCTTCGTTTGGTATTAGTCATGCGCATCGGTCAGATCTGGTGGAAAAGGCAGTGGTCGAGTTCTTCACGAAAACTGGCATTCTCTTCCATCGGCATTACGTTGATAGATCTGGTTGTTTCTCCTCGTGATGGCGGATCACGATCCACGGTGGCATTCATTATATCATAGGCGGAGTTGCGGCGAGGTTGTTGAGTTCCAAAGCGGAGGGCGGCCGAAGTGGCAGAGATGGAGAGTGATGGCGTGGAATAACTCGTAGAAGATGGACCCGACCATCGGCAACCTTCATCACGTTGAGTTCGATGTTGATCTTGACATCGGTGAAGTAAATTTTGCATCTGTCCAAGCAGTCGAGCATCCTCTTGGCGTCGAAGGTTAGCGGCCGATTCGATTAAGTTGGCCTTGGCGTGCAGTAGCCACTTCAGGTATGGATAGATATCTTGGCTTCTTAACCGGTAGATGGCGTCTAGCAGGGACAAAATTTCAGCATTGGGTGGCTGATTGGAAGTAGATGCTTGGCCAATGTGAATGGTGCCGGAGGCGGGCGTCTGCCGAGGAGAGCTTTGAGGCGTTTGGGGAGGGAGTTACGGAGAGAAGAAGATGAGTCTTGGGTGGGGATGGTTTGGTGGAAGAGGATATAGGTATAGGGGAAGGTGGAGGCGGGGTTGGTGGGAATCGGTTCCATATCGGTGTCGAATTTTCAGCGATATGGGAGGATGGAGGAATGGGTTCGGTAGAGAACCAAAAGAAGGAAATTTGGGTAGAAGAGGATTTTGGTTTTTTGAAGGGAAGGTTGAGAAGGTTGAGAAGGTTGAGGAGGTTGATGAGGTTGAGGAGTGGTGAATAGATGTACCACTTGACGAAGTTCAAGAGGAACTTGGCGGCGAGGTCTAGGGGCGTGGTGTGGTTGAAGAAGTTGGTTGGGATTGGGGTGGTGAGGAAGGTGTGGATGGGTCGGGTGAGTAGTTAAAAGGTGAGGGAGGAGGAGGAGTTGGGGTTGGTGGCTCCTCCTCATTTTGAAACTCCTCTGAGGATAGACTCCTCAGGAGGTGGTGAAGGGTAGTTGAAGGGTTGGCAAGGTATAGATGAAGCGTTGTGAGGTTGGGTTTGAAGTTGGTTGGACGTTCGGGATGGTATAGATGAAGGGTTGTAGGTTGGGTTTTGGGCGTCGGTAGTTGGTTGGGCGTCGGTAGAGGGTATAGTAGGTTGAGTGGCGGTAGTATAATAGGGTTGGGGTTCGGTAGCTCTCCTTTTTCTTCCTCGGTGAATAGGAGACTCAATAGCTTCATCGGTAGAGGTTAGGCGGGGCTGCCGGTGGCTGGTCTTCAAAGGTTTCTGAGAGTCTCCTTCGTTTTGGTTTGGGTGTGGAGGCGGGAGATGGGGAGGGTGGTTGGTGGGTTGGGCGGGTGGTGAGAGGATGGCTTGGCTTGGGTGGATGGATGGGAGGAATGGCTAGATTGGCACTGTGCCTTCTTCTTCACGGCCTTCCTTCATCTCCTTCCTTATCCATTTGGCTTGCTCTCTTCGATTGGAGGTGCCACTTAGGCCTTGTCTTCTTGGCCCACTTTTTGCTATTTTGGCCAATAGCACCGCTCGCCTCATCTGGAGGCCTTTGGCCTTAAGATGGAGGCGTGGCCACCCGATCGTCAAATTTTTCGAGACCTTTTGAAGGTCTGCTCCCGACTAGATGTGCTTCCATGTTGAAGCGGGTGACCAAGATCGGTGCGAGGTTTGGCCACTTTGTCAAGAGAGGCCGGCCGGACCTTTTTAGCCGGCGCTTGTTCTCGTATTCGGTGTACTTGCGAAAAAGGCTGTGAGTTGCTTGTCCTTGGCTCTGCAAACAACTCATCTTCTTTCAAGAAGAGTTGATGTGCGCATCATCCCTCAAGAGGGCATTGATAAGCTGACGAAGGGCGCTTGCAAGTGGGGTTGTTCTTAGCTTTCTCCACCCTTTGCTTGCTCGTCGAAGATGATGAGCCCCGATTGAGGCAATTTGTAGAAATAGGCAGTCGGATTGATACGTTGGCGATAAACATATCATGTGCTCCACTCTTGAAAAGGAGCCCTTGTCGAAGGTGGCTAGTGCGATGAAGCGTCGAGAGGAGCAGATTTGGAGCATTTTCCCTTGTGGCTCGGAGTGTGTCAACTCCCTCATGGCTTCCCAGGGCATGTAAAGCCTCGGCCGTTGTTGCGAGAGCTCCAAGTAATGCACGCCAATGATGGTGGAAATAGATTTGGCGGTTCGAAATGGGGCGGCCTCGAATCCACCCACGAAGAAGCGATCGGCTCATGAGCTCCATTCGTTGATAAAATTCTTACGCGGGAAGATCTTGTAGTTTTGTCGTTGAGGCGAAGAGGCGGAGAATCCGGAGGCGTCCATATCCTCGCAAGCTTTTACGCGGCTATGGAGTTGATTGACGGAAGGTCAATACACATGCCGGAATGTATAGCTTGGGGTCCAAGCGACAATGATGTCGTGGCGGCGGATAGGTTGGATATCTGGAAGATTTATATTTGCTTGGGAGGAATGACTTTCTCGGGTCAAAGCCTTCCACTTGTCGCTTTTTGTTTTTGAAGTTCTTGCCTGAAAGAAAAACAAAATAAAATTTAGGGCTTTTCATCTAGACATCTAAACAAGTAGGAATTTCAAAGTTTTCTAAAATAATTGAAATTTTTAAGCAAAAACTTGAAACCCTAGAATGTTTAGAGAAACCACACTAGAAATGCATAACGAAGTTTTCATAAGAATGAACAATGAATAAACAAAAGCATTTGTTAGTATTCAAGTATGTAAGAACAACAATGGCGAATCAGCATTGTTCAAACTCGAAAATGGCGGTTTGAATTCCAAAAGGATTTTAAGATGATATTGAAATGCAGAACAGTACCTAGAAAATTACGAGTAGAGTAGAGATAAACGTACCATTGTTTGAGGATGAGAAGAAGAAACAAGAAGAAGAACTTGAAATTTGTAGAAAGTAGATACTTAGAGAGAGAGAAATTTTACATTCGAGAGGGTTTCGTAAAGTTTGGAAATGACGGTTCAAGGGCTATTTAAAGGCGAGAAAATATCGGTTTGAGAAGCGGGAACTTAAGATATTTTCTTAAGTACCAAATTTTGTCCTTGACCCCTTTATTGCTTTAGAAACCTCTTTAAAAGAAAATAGACTAAGTAAGAGTACTAACCTTTAAGTCTTCAGGTAAAAGAGAACTTCGTCTCCGATTAGTCTATCTTGGGTCTAGGTATGAAAGAAATATTTAACAAAATATTAACTTTAAGCGATAGGATCAATCATACCAAGATTTCTCCTTAAATAAGCAAACTGGTGGCATCCGGTGGTTTTGTGAGAATGTACGCCAATTGATGCTCGGTTGGAACATATTCCAAGCGATGTTACCTTTTCCACATGATCTTTGAGAAAATGATAACGAATATCAATGTGCTTTGTCTTTGAATGCATCTTTGGATTTTTGGAGGCGAGATAGGCGATGTGTTATCACACATGATTGGGCGGATTTTCGGTCTTGATGTTGTAGTCCACTAGTTGTTGCTTCATCCATAGCGATTGAGAGCGGCATTACTTGCGGCAATATATTACATACGTGGTTGAGTTTGCCAGCGATCCTTGTTTCTTGCAAGACCATGAGGCAGTGCATTTCCAAGAAATTGACAAGTCCCACTGGTGCTTCTTACGCTCACTTTGCGGTGCATGTCTGCATCGAGTATCCAACTAGATTGAAGTTGTTGGATTTTGAATACCGGATGCCTAGATTTGTTGTTTTTGAAACATATCGATGATACGTTTGGCGGCAAGCAAATGTGACTCCTTTGGATGCACTTTGAAATCTAGCACAAACACAAGCGACAAACATAATGTCGGGTCTACTAGCGATAAGGTAAAGAAGTGAACCTATGATTCCTCGGTACTTGGTCATGTTCTCTTGCTTTCCCTTTTCATCTTTGTCAAGATGGCGGTCGGTAGACATTGGAGTTTCAAATCCTTTGGTGAATCAAGACCAAACTTCTTGATTAGTTCCTTTGCATATTTGGTTTGGTGATGAAGATTCCGTCGAAGTGCATTGTATCTGCGGATCTAGAAAATAGGTAAGTTCACCCATCATGCTCATCTCGAACTTGCTTTGCATCGACTTCTCGAATCTTTTGCACGAGGCTTTGGTTAGTTGATCCAAAGATAATGTAGTCCACATAGATTTGTACGAGAAGAGAATGGCCTTTGTGCTTGAGGATGAATAAAGTAGTGTCTATTCTTCCTCTCACGAATCCTTGTTCAATTAAGAACTTGGATAGAGTTTCATACCAAGCTCTAGGAGCTTGCTTCGGGCCGTAGAGAGCTTTCTTGAGTCGGTAGGCGTGGTCGGTTGTCGAGAGATGACAAATCACGGAGGTTGTTCACGTATCTGATTTCTTGAAGATCACCATTCGAGAAAGGCACTCTTAACATCCATCGATACAC
Organism: Codonopsis lanceolata; assembly: GCA_013146195.2. Lineage (NCBI taxonomy): Eukaryota > Viridiplantae > Streptophyta > Magnoliopsida > Asterales > Campanulaceae > Codonopsis > Codonopsis lanceolata. Next base: position 58,595,144 of record CM028380.1, on the reverse strand, counting down.
TTTGAAGTCCATGAGCGAGGCATAAGCTAGAAAGATTACGATTGCTTCTAGTCTAGCAACGAGGAGCAAATGTTTCATCAAAGTCAATTCCTTCTTCTGTCGGTAGCCACACGAGCAACCAATCTAGCTTTGTTTACGGTGACATTTCCATCTTCATCTCTTTTATTTACGAATACCCACTTGGTGCCGATATTGGTGGATGATCGGTTGGTCTTTGAACTAAGCTCCACACCTTACATCTTTCAAGCTGGTTCGGCTCTTCTTGCATAGCTTCAATCCGGTTATGATCTTCGATAGCTTCATCAATCTTCTTTGGTTCGAGTTCGATACAAATGCATAAGCAAACAAAGTTTCTTCTCGAACCTTATTTCTCGCGAACTCTGAGTTGAGATCACCAATGATTTGAGAAATGGGATGATCTCTTGCTTCAATAATAGTTGGAGGAAGATCACTTACAGTGGATTCTTCCCTTAAGAATTGCAGTTGGTTGAGAAGGAGATTCACCAAAATGCAGTTCGAGAAGAAATAGAGTCTTCAAAACTTTCATTTTACGGTGAACAAGAAGGATGAGAGATGCGTAAAGGTGCTTGGGGTAAAAGCAGAAGAGATGGGTTCGAGGTCATCGAGATGAGTTGTTATCGGTATCGGTAGAGGTCTCGTCTACCGGTGAAGAGTTATCGGTATTCATGGGTTACTGCGGTTGCCGTTTTCGATGAGAATTTGAAGTAGATCTTTGTATTTGTACTGTCTCATCATTATCGAATCATTAGCAACGTTCGAAGCCTTTCTAGGCTCTAACAAGTCATATTCATCAAAAGAAACATGCCTGATTCTAAGATTTTTAAATTAGATTTCTTGAAAATGCGAAATGCTTTTGAATGTTTGGAATATCGAGAAAAATTCCTTAAATCGATTTTGCATCAAATTTTCCTCTATATTCTTTTCCATTATAAAGAATAAAACATTCTGACAGAAGATTTTAAGAAATCAATGTTTGGGGATCTTCCTCTCCATATTTCATATGGAGTTTTATTATGAAACTTGTTTACCGGGGATCTATTTTGGGTAAAGCAAGCGGTGTTGGCTATACGCCCAAAAATACTTCGAAGTTTAGCTTACGCGGCATTGTTCTAGCCGCTTCAATCGGTGTTACGTTCTTCCGTTCGGCTACACCATTTTGTTGAGAATGCGGCGGAGAAGTTGTGGCCGATCCCATGGTCATCGCGATACTTTTCTACACCATTGTTTTTGAATTCGGTCTTTGTTGTCGATCTTATGTCACAAATGTCTTCAAGCTTTTGAGTTTGAAGTCTTCTAAAAGATGCGATGACTAGATCATACGTTTCATCTTTAGATGTCATAGTTTCAATCCAAGTGAATCTAGAGTAGTCATCAACTACTACAAGTGTGTACTTGTCTCCCGAAATCTTGTTGTTGTTATAGGTCCAAAGAGATCCATATGCGAGAAGTTGAAGAGGCGTTTGTTGATAAAAGCAGACTTTCTTTTGAAGGAAGACTTGGAAAGTTTTCCTAGTTGACAAGCTTTACAACTTACGTCATGATCGGCGGAACAGTAGGTAGACCTTTGACAAGCCCATTTTTGGAGAGCTTGGAGAGGTGCTTGAAGTTGAGGTGGCGAGGCAGCTTGTGCCATAGCAAGCCGGTTTGTTTTCACGAACATTGTTGGCTACTAGACACGAGGTTTGAGAATCTCCTAGAAGATTTAAGTCCACGACATAGGCGTTTCCTTGTCTATTGCCGGTCGGTATTGTAGAAACACGATTCACTTGTCTTTGATGAAGCCTTGGTTGGAATTGAATTGGCATAGAAGTCCTTTGTCGCGAGAATTGTGATATGCTCGAGAAGATTGTGCTTTAAACCACTTACTAGAGAAACTTTGTTGATGGAGAGACTTCCTCTAGTAATTGAGCCATATCCAATTGTCTTTCCTCTTGCATTGTCTCAGAAGATAAGCGTGGGTCCTTTTGCTTCGGCTATATACGTAAGAAGACTTACGTTCCCGTCATGTGCCTTGAGCGACCCTTGTCTAGGTACCGGATGTCTTTGATTTCGATTCTATAGCCATGAAGCATTCTGTAAAAGAGTTAAAGCAAAACAAGGTACCCTTTATTTGGGTCCTAAGGATTAGCAACCTTTTGCAACCCATACACCTTGACCTTGAGAGAACTAGGTCTCTCGGATCTTGGGGTGAACCTTAGCGGGCATTACGGTGCCGGATGGCCTAAGCAATGGCAAGAATGACATAAATGGAAAGTCCATAGAAGCTGTTAGAGTCTTCAAGCTGAAGAGTGCTTATGATCATTCCTTTTCTTGACATTCATTTTGGTTCGACTTGCTTGTTGATGGTAGACTTAATTGGTTTCTTTCGAATCTTCCTAGGTAGGTTATTAACGGACTTAGCTTTAGCTTTTACGTTGAGAACCTTTTCGGGAGGATTCGGTAGAATACCTTTAAGTTTACCTTCAACAGTAAAACCTTACTGTTTCATTGACAAACTTGATAGTTAGGTAGAGGTTTGGTAGGTCTACCGTCAGTAGACTTTGCCTTGGCATAGTCGTTGCCGGTAGACTTCACTTTTCTACCGTTACCTTCTCAGGTTTCTCATTTGAGTCAGTCATTTTGGCTTTTCCTTTGTGAACTTTAGGGTAAACATAAGGAACACTTGAGTAACCAAGGCCTTGTTTCCCTATATTTCCAAATGTTTGTCGTTTAGAGAAAGATATATCATTAGCAGTTTCGGAGGATTCACCTTTCTCTTTGACAGAAGAGATTGTCGGAAGAGACACATCTGAATATCCTATGCCAGTTTTATCATAGCTAGATTTTTGGCTTGAATGGATTTCTTCGAATGCATCCTTGGAGCTATTCCGAGAGTCAATTGTCTTTTGCAAGGCAATTTTCTCTAGGTCTAGTCCTTTGATGTGCTCGGTCAGACAATCAATTTTGTCATGAAGAAATTTGTTTTCTTCCTTCGGTTTGATACTCTCTTGTTGGACTATTGAGAGTTTGAATCTCAATTTGCCATCAAAGATTTCTCAGTTGTAAGTTTCTCACAGTTCTTGGCCGATTTAACATAGGCTACTCTAAAGGAATTAAATTCTTCAAGCATATCACGATTATCCTTGAGAAGTTCTTCCTTCTTGAAGCTATCAACTTCTTGGTTTCATTTTTGTCCAAAGGACTTGGTGAAACTACAACTTCATTTTAGAGTCATAGGTAGGACATGAATCATGAGCTATTAAGCATATGTTAGCTTGCTCACAATCCTCTTCCTCCTCTTACGAATCGGTTTCAAACCATGTAGCAACTTTGTTTATCTTCTATGTCTTGACCAACATACCTTTTTGTTTTGAAATTTTCTAAAGAGGGGTTTTCGGTATGCTTCAAATTTTGGCTTAGGACATTTTGAGGCAAAATGACCGGGTTTTCTACGGTTATAACACACAAGCTCTTCCTTGGATGAGCTTTCACCAATCTTCTGAAAGGTTGTTGGTGGGTGTTCTTTCTTCCATATTTTGCAAATTTTTGAAATCGTTTAACAAACATAGCAAATTGTTCATCGGATAAAAAATCATTTTCACGGAAGAAGTAGAGGGTTTGTTTTCAACAATGATTTCTTCTTGGACCATGGTGGCAAAGACACGATTACGAGCTGTTTGTCTTGCTCTAGAGCTTGATTAACTTCAAGTTCATAAACCTTTAAACTTGCGTAGAGACTACGAAGAGTCATCTCGTTTAAGTTCTTAGATTCTTTCATAGCCGTGGTCTTCACATGCCATAAGCTACCTAGAGAGCCTAGAAACCTCATGTTCATTTCCTTTTTTGTCATACGTTTTACCAAGAGAAAAGCAACTATTTATTACCTCCTTGAATCGATCGTATGCTTGTCTCAAGGTTTCCTTAGGATCCTTTTGAAAGAATCAAGCTGCTGGATGTATGTATATTTTACATTGTCTCTTGTGTCTTGGTCTCCTCAAGTATTCTACAAGAGCTTCCACATCTCTTTAGCGGTTGTACATCGAATCACTTGGCGGTATGTGCTTGTGTCTAGAGAGGGTGATTATGTTGATTGCTTTCTTGTCAAGTTCAACCAGACTTTCTATCGTCCTCTGTCCATTCGATTCTTCTTTAGGAACTTCTGCGGGGTTCCAGCGATGGAGGCTAGAAGATTTGCCTTCATTGGTATATGTTGACTGCGGTGACACATTTCCATAATGTTGTCAATAGAGTTTATGAATCTCATTACTTTATCCTTCCATACATCAAAATGACCTTCGTCCAATATTGGGACGTGGTTAGCATTAGATGTAGGCAGCATATAGTGTGTTTGTGCCATTATGTCGTATCTCTCAAGAGGTTAATCTTGGAAAAACTTGTTTTCGAAGAGTAAGGCTCTGATACCAATTGTGGGTCCCAATGAGCACAATAATAAGCTAGAAGGGGGGTTGAATAGCTTATTAACACTTTAAAAACTTTTAAGTAAGTTCCTTGAAAGTTATTTGCAATCTATAAAAAATTCAAGTAGCGGAAGACCTTCAAGAAAATTGTTCAGTGCAGATAAGGACTACCTAGACCTTTTACAGATTACTTAAGTTACTCAATAAATGGATAATACGAACAAAGAAACTTAAGCAGTTCAAGTAATAGACAAACAGAAGGAAATAACACAAGTATTTTGAGATGGTTCACACTGTAATGAGTGCTACGTCCACCACCAAGGCAGTCAACCTTGGATTTAAATTGTGCACTATGTTTTCCACTTAGATCAATTAGAAAGAATATCCCTAATGGATCGTGTACAAAATATTGACTTGTGTTTGGGTCTATGGAATTAAATATCTGTAAATACGAGATATTTAATTCATGCAGAAGTATAGTTTATGGAAGTTAACAACAAGAAGAATAAAACAATAAATGTTGAAGAAGCGACTTCTTGTTGTTGACGAGGACTTCTAGATCTGTTGAGGATCTATTGAATGCTTTGAAAGACTTGGAGTTGTGTAGATTCGAGCAATTCTTTAAGTGTTCGATTGATTCTATCTCATTGTTGTTCCGATCTTCAATGGCGGTATTTATACCAGTGCATTTCAAAAGAATCCGTTGGAAGGGACGAAGGCTTCAACGGCTCTATTCATAAATGCATTAAATGCATGTCGATCAAGAATTTCGTCTTCACACAGATATCGAGAGCAGATAATCATTTCGAGATCTTCAAAAGGTGGGCGATTTGGTGTCGGATCGAGAGATGAAGCGAAAGTAGGGAGCGATGCGCTTTTCGCTTTTTCGGACGAAAAGTCTTCTGCTTTTCGGAAAGTTGCTTTCGGCTTGACATGTCGGGGAATGACTTGGATTAATTCAAATAATATATGGAAATAAGTTTGAATTAATCCGGCTAACTATCTTTGGAGAGGACACGTAGAAGCGGTCACCGACACGAGGTCTACCGATCTTAAGCTTTGAGCAGTCTTCAGGTGAAGGCGAGAAGGGGTCTTCCGTGAACACGAAAAGAGTCCTACAAGAACTATACAAGGCAAAGTTCTATACCCAGTTGCCACGCTAATCGATACGCAGCCCGATTAGCCACTGAAGTATAAAACTAATGTAATGTACTGATCAGATATAAATTTAACATAAGAATCAACAGTTACTATTCCTTCTAAGTCTCCCTCTAAGTTTAGAGGAATATTTAGTTGGTTTTAGAAAACGGGGGTGTGATAAAGTGTCCATTGTGGGATCAAGGGTGACTAAAAAACTCTAAAAATAATTAAGAGTATTGATAAAAGTCATCTATTGTGGATGCTCTAAATACGCTATATCTTAGTACACTAACTTTGCAGGGTATGTTCCTTTTATTCAGTATTCATATTATCTTGCTTTTACCAAAAAGCCAAAAAAAAGAAAAAAAGAAAAAAAGAAAAGAGGAGAGTGGAATCCTGTATACTTTTCAAAAAGGGGATTTAGTCAATTATTTAGCAATTAATAAAAAAAATACTAATTTAAGTTCCAATTATTGAGCAATTAATGTCATGAATCTATGTAATAATACAAATTTTAGTTCTATTTAGAAATTTATTACATAAATCTACTTGTTGTGGACCAATAACTTAAATAGAATACATGTAATACTCCCTCCATTTGAGGCAAATGATTAATTATATTATTTTGAGATTTTCATTTTAACATTTATTTTCAAAAATCTTGTCTACAATTTTCATAATATTTCAACATTACTCTCCACATTTAATATTATCATATTGATTATGCTCAAGCATTATTGTAATTATGACAAACTTTAATGCTAGCTAGTTATATATCCCTTAATAATTAGACTTTTCAGATATGGGCTCTTGGGGTGAGGAGGAATTAATAAATGGGACAATTATTAACAAACAATAATTACTAACAATTAACAATAAATAAAAAATATTAACAATCAGTTAAAAATGATTAACAATTAATAACAACTAGTCACAATTAATTATCAATTATTAACAATTAATAACAATTATAAAAAAAATTATCTAACCCTTATCTACAATTATTTACCAATTAATAACAGAAACTAACATTGATAACAGTTAATAACTAATGATAAAAATTAATTTTTAAAAAGTTTTGGAAATTTATGAGGGTCAATCGGTCGACAACCCATTCTTATGAAAGCCGCTCGGTTCGACCGGCCCTCATTTATTTTTCAAAATTTTATATTTTATTTCTTTTTTCTAAAAAATTTACAATTCGGCGGCATTCAAGGATAGCTCACGGTGGCTGACCCTTTTTAAATATCATAATATTATTTATCTTTTTTTCATTTTTTCTCTAGTCTTTGAAAATAAAAATAAAAAATATCAAAAGTAGGAAGAAAAAAACATTATCATTTTAACCCAATAATTGTTGTTAACACACATGTTTAAGAGAGAGAGAGAGAGAGAGAGAGAGAGAGAGAAATTCCAATATGTTATTTAAGTAGAAAAATATTAATCACGTTTGCAATAATGTAGACATATGGGAAAATATCTATTAATTATTTAATTGTTGTAATTATTGAATTTGCAATAAAGGGAAATGTAGCAATTTCTTGTTTTTATTTAAATTGAGTGAATGGGAATAAAATGATATTTTGGGCTGGGTGCGACGTTTAGTAAGACCGACTGCAACGTTTAATACTTTCAATACATATATTTCCTTCCCCTGCCTCCCTTGCTCCATCACCAAGAATATGGGCCTATTTTAAAAGCAAGTAAAATGTTAGGAATTACCTGACTTGATTCAAATAATTATCATTTAACAGAATACAAGAAATTACTATACTTGACTTGATTGAGTTCCAAAGACCAAATTCTCTTGGTTTGTATGCCTTGCTCCATCACTAAGACTAGGGGCCTATTGGGCAGACACAAAAAAAAAGTCAGACATATTAGGCAGACAAGAAGGAAAAAAAAAACAAGGAAAATAGAAAACATAATTAACCTCAGTAGTCTCTTTTGTTGCATTTAAACTTGGTACATCCACGTTGATGAACACTACAAAAAGTTTTAATTTGAAAAGTTGTTTCATCATTAATACAGATTGCTCATATTTCTTATATACAGACATTTGAATTCACACACTTAACATGTACCCTCTTCTTATCATTGGTTAAAAATGTGATGTTATAAGGATTCTGACAACTATACTCCTTAATGGCATCTCTAAACTTCTGCACATTAATGAATGTTTCATGTAAACTGAATTCTTTGTTATTCACATCATATTTTTTTTGTTGTACCTAGGGAACTTAGGTTTGACTTTTCTCAGCACCTTATCATCATCATCATCATTATCATCACCATTATTATCACTCCCACTATCATAATCGGGAGGAAATTCAGCATCCCTCTTACTATCATCCTCATTGAGTAAAAATGGAAGTCTTCTCTAAGTATGTCCTTTCATTGTAGTTTCATCATCAGAAAAATTATATGAATATCATCTCCTCTTCAAACCATCAGATTTAAATTTCACATGACCCTTGCCCTTGCTCTTAGATGCAATCAAAATTTTCTTAGCAGTCACTAACTCTTCATCATTAAGGTTTTCTAAATCTTCATCTTCCAAACTATATTCAGACTCATCCCCACTCGATGAAGAATATGCGTAGTCAGTATCAAACTCCAAGTCTTGCTATTCAATTTCATGTTCATTATAGGTTTCTATTTGTCCCCTAACCTCACCTAGCTTTATAAGATCCTCAAAATGTTTAGGGTTAGATAATAGCCTAAACCCTGTGTCTTATAGAGTCTCAACTCATACATGATAGCATATACAACTGATATTAGGGTACCCTAACTATTTTCTTACCGTCTTATTCAGCCTAGACAATGATAAGTCCTGTAAATCTAAGTCTTTCCAATAGTGAACTTTCCCTATATACCTAATTGTCTTCTCGTGTAAGAAATTACACCCATATTTGCACTTTGCAGCAACTATTATCATTTACTGCAAATATAATAGGAAAATGGAGCGGGGGATCATCGGCCTAAAAAAAGATAGTGGTAGGAGCATATTTATAATCACATAAAATACTTAAAAAGAAAAGAAACCTAAAGTCATGGGGAAGGGGGGGGGGGACAACCAACATTACAGAATAAAATTACTCGTTCTGTTACGAGTAAAGAGTCCCCGTTTGAAATTCAAACTTTTAAAAAAATGACATTTTTAGTAATCCATTAGTAATAAAATGACACTTTGATGTCATCATTTTTTAAAATGGACTCTTTAAGTAAAACATCCAAATATGGAATAATTGACTCTTTACTCGGAATAGAGGGAATACAATAAAGACTAAAGTATGGGAAGTGGGGCAAGCAACACACACCAATGGGGACCATGTATCACATAAAAATTGGAGCTTTATAAACAAAAAACCCTATCAATACATTATATTACCACAAATAACCTATGTAATCTCGGTACATGCATGCATACACACACGTTAAACACAAAAGCCCTAATTTCAACTACTGTGACAACTTAAACCCAAATTTTACAAAACATAAATCTTACAAGAAAAACCGCTAATTGAACATGAAAGTATAATCAAACAATACAATTTAAAATTCATAACTTACACTTTCAAAAGCCCTAATCTGTAACTATAGAATCACAAATTAGGGTTTTATGTCAAGAGATGAGTTTAGCAATACTAGGGTTATAAGCTTACCTTTGTTCGAGTTCCTTCACTTTCAATCGTTCACCCACTCCTTCTTCAATCTTCAATCAATAATGGCAGGGACCCTTCAACCCTGAGTATTTGATCTCTCTCTCTCTCTCTCTTGCAAATGAAAATGACACAGAGTCAAGTTCTTAGACTTTGTATAGGAGGCCTCAGGGTTCACGTGCACGACATATGTCACAGTTAAGGGCATTTGTATCTTTTCATATCGTTCAGTTAAAAACATCCACTTTATGAACCATATTGATACCTTTTGTAAAGTAGAATTCTCAAAATGTGAAAAATCATAGTAGGGTGAAGTTAGCAGACTTTTCGCAATAGTAGATTGATTAAATTAAGAATTAAGCCAATATTAAACCCCCCCAATATAATCACAGTACTACATAAATTTCTCATTTACTTTTTCCATAAAATAATAATTGGGATAATTTCACTTTTGGTAACTAAAGTATACCCTCAAAGTTCATCCACAACGTTTCTGATTTTATTTATATTACATATTTTTTATTAATTCCTTGTCAAACACTAATGATTTGTGTCGTTGGAGGTTGTAATGGGTTTATGTTGTTTCTCATTGTATTTTAGATTTGCTTATGATAATTCATTATTTAATTTTATAATTAAGTGGCTAAATGGGTTGCATACGTATCAGTTAGCATGACAACTTAGTATAGAACTTAGCCTTAAAATAGTTATGTTAAGACTTTGTATTAGTGTACCACCAGCAGTCTTCGGCAGACCTTCAACAGCCTTCACCAGCAGCCTTCCCCATCAGACTTCATCTACTTATGAAGATCGAAGGTGCTTCGTTTATCTTGAAGACGTGGATCAAGAAGTCCAACTCAACATTTGTTTGAAAAAGGATTATCTTTTCAAAATTTCACTCTTGTATATCTGTTAAGGGTCTTCTCTATAGTTGACTTATTGCATCTCCATAGATAGTTGCACATGGCTAAATTAATTAAGAATTTCCTCTTTGGTGATCACTAAATAGTGAGACAGATTAGGTGCGCAGTCTGACATATTGACTTCTGTAGCAATTGCAGATTGTACTAACTCTTGCAGGTATGAACCACTTTCGGTTACAACAGTTCTTGCAACAGTACCTACTCCTGCACCATGATCATTCCGACCATTTTCAAAGAAGACTCAGATCAACAACTCTCAGCATTAAATGCATTCAACCTAATATGGTTGTTGCTCTCTTCTCCTTCACCAACGATCAAAAGGATTCTCTCTTATATATACCACCATTGAAGATGAAGAACTTAATACTCTGAAACAATTCAACAACCAACAAGCTCTTACCTTCAGTGCATTCAAGAGATCCTTAACAGATCTGTAAAGTTTTTAACAACAACAAGAAGCTACTTTAATCATTTACATTCTTTTGCTTCTTAATTGTTGTTTCATTAACTATTCTAAGGCACAATGATTTTTTTGTCAGTCATATTAATCACTACACTCCCCTAAACACTAGTCAAATATTTTTGTACACGATCCATTGGTGATTTATTTAATAGAACTAGTGGAAAACATATTGTGTATTTAAAATCCAAGATTGACTGCTTTGGTGGTGTACATAACACTATTCACAGTGTGAACCATCTCAAAATCTCTTAGTAATTTACTTACTTCTTTTAACTTTTATTACTGCTTATCTATTTTATTATCATGTTTCCTGTTAGCTCAATACTTTGAGTATTACCAAGTCTACCGTAAGTACTTAACATCAGACTTTGTATGCATTTCATGTGTTCTTTCCGCTATTACAACTCTTCTGATAGTTGTTTGTATACACCACCTTAAGAAAATATGCTCAAAAGTTTTTTAGTGTAACTAGGCTATTCAACCATACCCCCCCTTCTAGTCTAGTATTGCGCCCTTTGGGACTAAGAGTTTCTAACCCTAAATATGTACAAATTAATTGTCCACCACTACGACCACGCTCCCTTACCACCAATACTATCCTCGCCACTATTGTTGCCAATCCCAGAAAGCAAAAACCAAGCCCATCCTTCTTCTTTACCTAGTAAAAAGAAACTCTTCAAAATTAAAAGAAATCAGTAAAATTGAAATTGAATAAAATGAAAGCATAAATCTGGCATTAACAATTCTTTCAACTGATTATATATATATATATATATTTATATATATATAGAAAGAGAGAGAGAGAGAGAGCGAGACAATAGACTAAAATAGTAGTAGTGACAATTGATTTTAGCGGTTGGCAATTTTTTTTTGCAATTGACTTCTCCAAATCCATATCCACTCCCCATTTAATTCTTTGAGAAATCCAAATTGAAAAATATAAAAGTAGATTTGGACGGTCCCTGCTTCATCTGAGAGAGAAGGATGGAGGAGAAAGGTTAATGCTTTCCCAAAGAAAGAAAAGGTGGATGTTTCATGTGTTCATGATACCACCTCCACCTTCTCCTCCGGTCACGGTCTTTTTTCTTCGACTCCTTCCCTAGTCCAAATCACCATCGCCACCCTGTTTTGTTGCAGCTTGATGAAATAATCACGTCAGAACTCATCCCAATGGTTTATTTACGCTACCAGAATGACCTCGTTGTATCCAAAGTTATCACTGGCGAGTGGCCTTAGCGTCATTTGTGGCGATCTTTAGATCTCGATGTCTTATGTTGTTGCTCTCTTAGGTGGTCCTCTGATCTCCCAATGTAGATTGTTTCAAAATCTTAACAAATTCATCATGTTTCCATTCTTTCATAATTATATCAACACCCTGTGAGTGATGGGCGCCAATATCCAATTCGGACAAAAGCGAATATGTGAATGGATTTGGGTTTTCTTGATGATGATGAAGAGATGGGGAACATTTAAGGATTACAAAACTAGAGCGTGGAGTGAGAATGGAAAAGAGGATCGATAAAGACTCTGTGTTAGGGAGAGGTAAATCTTAAACATTTGGTTAGGATATTATTAATTAATTAATGTTATTCCAACATAATTGTTCATTCATATATTAGAGCACCTCTTTTTTGACCAGATGATTAGGCTAAAACTATTTCTAACTTACGACAACTAGTAAATAGTTAGTATTGGACGGAAAATTATCGGTACGTAATGTGATTAAAATTAGAAACATTGAGGATATGGAATTTTCTTAAGTCGGTATAATGGATATCAAAAGTAAAAGTAGGAATACTTAGGGTTTTAAAAGTGAAATTATTTCATACTAATTAAAGACCTTATTAAAAGGGAGGGGGGACTATTTGCACCCCATCCATTTGAAAGTCTTTCAAAAAGCTTAACACCCCCTGATTTTCCTATTTTACCCCTCCCTCTTTCTCAAAACACACTATCTTCTCTCTCTCTCTTCTCTCCTCCCTCCTACCATCGTTAATGTCTTCCCTTCTCTCCCTCTTTTTTTTTCTTCTCCTACCTCCCTCACATTTTTTCTTCCTCTTTTTAATACTCCCTTAGTCAATGCTTCTCTTCTCAAACCCATCGAAAAAATCTAGTGATGTTCAACCATGGTTTATCGAATAACCGAGTGTTGTTCAGTTAGGGCTAATCGAAAAACACTCGGTTTTTCGGGCAAAAATGGCCGAACACTACGAATTTTTTTTGGCAAACCATTAAAGAAGAGGGAAAACAGGGAAAAATGAATGTGGCGCTGGGAGGAGGAAGAAAAGGGAGAAGAAAGGGGACTGAGAGGGAGGAAGAAGGGGGAAAGAAGAAAAAAAAGGAGGGAAGTGGTTGGAACGGGGAGGGAGGAAGAAGGGGGAGAAGAAAAAGAAAAAAAAGGAAGAAGAGAGGGGGTTGGGAGGAAGAAGAAGGGCATCCTTGTCTTTTCTGTTGGAGGTACTTTTGTTAAAAAAAATGGAAAATAGGGTGTATACAAAGGAGATATGATATCCGTTACCATATTGTGTACCCCTCCCTCCACAACCAAACAAATTTGGACAATGAGTAATTGAGTCATAGTGTGTCTATGTATTTGTAAGGGTACATTTTAATATTTTATGGTATGGACTCATTTTCAAAGGATTAGGGTGCAACCAGCCCTATTGAGAACAAGGCAAGGGGGTCTATTTGTTCTTCACACCCATCAAGAATCTTTCACAGCATTTCACACGTGCGTACTAGTCATTAAAAACTTTAACGGAACAAAAGATAAGCACGGCAGCTAAAGCCAGAGAGAGAGAGAGAGAGAGCGCGCAGCATTACAAACAACACTGATAGTCGCCGGCGAAATTCTCATTTCTCAGGTACTTTTCCAAAAATTCCGTTCGTATGTCTTTATATTTATAGATTTTATTTCTCACACAGACACGCACACAAAATGACTGTGTTTTTGCGGAAATGAAATTTTTTTTTTTTAAATTTATGATCATGAGTCTGTTGGGTTTCATGAATGAAAACGTTGATAAGAGATATAAGAATCATGGGTGCTAAAAGAATTTCTTAATTGTTTTCAGACAGTAAAAAGACAAACCCATCATTTTCCCTCTATTTTCTGATCAACCAAACATAAAAAATGAGTGAAGTGTATTCAATTATTGTTTTAACTTTTAAAGATTCCATTTTAAAAGAAGAATTGCAATGGGCCATGGTTTGTTTATTTTACTGTATATATTTGCTTGTTTATTATGTGATGTCAGTTTGATTGCCAAATTTGAGTTTGAAATGTATTTATGGTTGTACTTTGTGTAATAGGTGAAGAGAGTAAGAATCTAGGGTTATTGAGGTGAGAAACGCTTTGGTTGTCTGATATGCCGTATCTGGTACGTGAGAATCTGTTCATCGGTAACATAACCGACGCAGCAAAGGTTCTGCAGGAGGGTAGTGAGAATATCACTCATATACTATCGGTTCTTAGCTCTGCTTCGATATCGTTCTTCTCTGAATGGCGCATGGGTCTTTCGATCCCCACCAAAGAGATCCGAAAGGTGTATGCTGGTGGTGCAGGGTTGGAGGGGGAGGACTCGGGTGATGGTTCTAAAAGTTCATTGGGACCAGAGAAGCTACTTTACTTGTTGGAGAATGCAGGCAAGGACTTGGAGCTGGTGAGGATGGCCGTGCCATTGAGAGATATGGAAAGTGAAAATTTGCTGGATTACCTGGATGTGTGTTTGGATTTCATTGAAGAAAGTAGGAAAAAAGGTTCAGTTTTGGTGCACTGCTTTGCTGGTGTATCAAGAAGGTACAATTTACATATGGTTCCTTGTAAGTTTTACGTTTTCGTTCTTTATTTTTTGGCCACCATTACACTGCTGATGAATTTCATAGATAGTTGTAAGGAAGTCATTCCATTTTTATCAGGTCTTAAAGTTTGTTGTTTCATCTTGGTGATTGGGAAGTTGTGTTTCTGCTTAACGAATGATGGTACCTTGTGTTATATAAACAGAGTAATGATGATACCCTGTGCATTTATGAATCTTCTGGGCCATTTTATTTTCGTCTATGTGAGAGAAACTCCGGCCTCCAACTTGAATATGTCAACAGTGTTTCATTGCTCTCACATGTCATGCTAATTTTTTAAAGGATGAGTTGTGGGATGGAATTCTGTGTCAATTAGTTATAAGATTGCAGTAGACTCTGCCACTAAAGCTATTGGAAGATGCATTGCATATGGAAGGTGAACTCCCCTACCAAGGTATTTCAGAATATTAAGAAACACTAACTCAATTAGTATACCTCCTTGTCAACGAATTCATCAAACCTTTGGATTTTCTAACTCTAGCCAGAGGCTATGACAAAGTTGGCAAATCAGCTGGTTCCTAAAGAGCTCGTGCCAACTCTTCAATGGTAGCATTGTAGACTTCATTAAAGATGGACAAAAAAATTTCTGGTGCAATTCTCTCGTGATATATATATTCTCTATACATTGATCAATCATTAATATGTGAGCTAGCTACTGGGCCTATAGTTTAGATGTGTATGCATATATATTAGATTATTTGTAAGCATTTGCATTTATGGATGAAATATCATAATCTTGAATCTTAAGATTCTTATCTAAACTTGCTTGATGTGCTTGTGCATGTAATTGCTAATTCTAGTTAACACTCCTTCCGTTCCATGTAAAGATTCCAATTTTGACTTTTTTTGGTCAACTTGATTAAACTTAACTTTGACTGAAGATTAATATAATTTACATGTTAAAAAATTATAAACGTTGCAATTCATAGTATTTTTCATAGTGGAATTTTATTATCAAAAGCGGAACAAATGTATGTTGAGTTTTATAAACGTTTCAATTCATGGTATTTTTCATGTTATCTCTTTAAGTGGAGCGAAGGGAGTAGTATGTTAGATATTGTGCTCTTACTTGGGCTTAAGCTTGATATACATGGTCAGACTGAAAGACAGCCATCTCAACCGAAGTCAAAGGAAGAAGTTCAAACATCCACATCTCTCTAAGTTCTCTGTATTTTCCCTAATTGGAATGAAAACCCAATGCTTTGTATTCTAGTTCAATGTATTTTCTTCCCTTACATTGTATATATACCCATGTAGTCTATGAAAGGGAAGAGAATACATGGGTATATATACAATGTAAGGGAAGAGAATACATTGAACTAGAATACAAAGCATTGGGTTTTCATTCCAATTAGGGAAAATACAGAGAACTTAGAGAGATGTGGATGTTTGAACTTCTTCCTTTGACTTCGGTTGAGATGGCTATCTTTCACAGACCCCCTCTCAAGTTGCTTAAGTTTTCAGATTAATGGGTGATGTAAGCGGAATCGATGTCCTACTTTGTGATTGGTTAAAGTCTTCCTCTTTCCATTTGGTTCCCCATTATATTCACTGCAATTCCTGATTTGTTTGTTTGGCATGCCTTGGTTATATCTCCAAACTTGGGTTCATATTTGAATGGGATTGCCAAAGCATGATGCACTTATTGAATTTGCTTTCTAATAGTTTATGGGTATAAAAGATGGTAACTAAGATCGAAAAGGTCTGCTTATGAATACTCTTTTTTTTTTTCTTTTTCTTTTTTCCCCTGATAAGTTGTCTGCATTATCAATGCTCGAAATCAAGTGGATCCTAGGTTCACTATAGATGTGAAACAAGCTGCGAGTTGGAGTGAGGGCAGCTGTCAATTTCTTACTCTACATCTTAACATTTGATCAAAGCTTTATAGCGTGATCTGTGAAAAAGTTTTAAATAAGAAAGTGTCCCAGGGTATGAAATGATATGTGAAAGGTCTCTATGCATCAATCTTGTTGGAGGTTAACTTGGTTGAGGACCAAGAGACATAAAATCACATTTCTCTCTTGACATAGTTCATATTAATTATTTTTTTAAGGCTCTCCTTAAGATACACTGTAGGGCTGTTATTAACTTCTTATATCTTGATTGAATACATTACCTATGCTGCATAATCTAGATAACTGAAATCTACTTGCTATGTAATATCTATTTCTAAAAGGAGGCCTATGGGAGGACGGGCTTGGAATTGACTTACAAGTGGAAGGAAAAATAATTAAATCAAATCCTAGTGGAGCACGCATATCGGCCTTAGCGTAACAGGCCCCAAAGTTGAAGCCCAAAAAGATGAAAGGAAGACCACCCTTTCCCGTAAAAGTCGAAGGGAAAGGGGCCAATCAAGAAAAATCTTTGTGTTACTTTCCGCCCACTCACAACAGAATACCAAAGATACCACCACCCTTCGACATGCACAAACCATCCTTCACTCCTCCAAAGCCTTTGAAGCTAGTGAATATGGGTCCTCGATAAATTCAGGAACAAACTATACTCACAAAATAGGGCAATGAAGAAATACATGCTCTAGTGTGTGGCTATTATGTTAACGCATTACACGTGTTACACGAAAGCGCTTTATGAGGTTTGTGTGCTTTTGTCTCCGGTCATTGTGTTTTTGTTACCAGTCATTCGTGTTCTTTTTAAGGCTAGTTGAGCACGTGTGACCAAAGGTATTTCTTTTGTTTGTATGGAACCCTCTCCAGTTTTCTATGATTGACAATATTAATGTTTAGCATTTATTCATCAGCTCAAAAAGGAAGGTAAATCTTCAAATGGAAAGAAGAAGAACATGAAATGAAGATAATGCTGATGAAGGAAATACAATGAAATTAAGATTATTCTTCTTATATATTGACATGTTTTCATTTCCCTTCTTATATGCTCCATATTATGAGTTATATGTTAGATAATGGACTGTCATTATACTTTGATAAACTAGTACGAATGTTCAATTAATGGGATTTTATGAAAATCTTTTGGGTAAGCATTGAGGCTGGTTGGAAATGGGGCATAACTTTTTATCCTTTTTCTTTAATGAGGAAAATGTATATATATATTAGAATATAGCCAGATTACTAGCAGATGGATGTGAAATCCATCAATGAAGGCAAACAATAATCATAGCAAGCTATATCTCTAAGTACGAAGACCATAAAATTAGAGCCTTCCTATCTCTCTGAATAACTGATTGTCGAACCCTGCGATGGATCCCTCTCGCTGATGCCAGAGCTTTGAGTAGGTGAGTAACACTCTCACGGAGACTTGGCTTTGTTGGTGTTGAGTGAGATTTGATGCATCATGGATATACTTGATACTGTCTTCGTCCCCAAAAAATAGTCCAATTTGACAAGTCAAACTTTTTAAGATTGTTGCTTTATAGGCTTGTACCTTCTTGAAATTGCACTATAATTACTATTATTTGTAGAAAAGAGACTATTGTTTTGTGACAAACCAAAGAGGAAAGAGGGACTATTTTGTTTGGAACAGTGGGAGTATATGTAAACAGGAAATAGTGAATGAAGGGTAAAAGATATTACAAAAGGATATGAAGAGAGGTGAAAGAGACATCGGATAGTTTAGCCTAGTAATTTGTTTTTGGGGCATACTCTCGTTGTTGTCTTGTAAGAAGATAATACACACACCAATAAGTCTGCTCACCAGAGTTTGCTTTGGGGCCGAAGAGGAGTGTTTGACGGGTGATCTCATAGTTCTTGGTTTGGAAAGATTAAGAGTTGGTTTCACTGCTTATTTTCTTAAGAATCTAAACTGTTCAACAGAGGACGAGCCATGTGGCCCATGGACCTTGTGGATCCCTTTAACGGGTCAAAAGTTGGAATGATTTTGGACGGTACTTGAATTGCCAACTTATCGATATGCCTTGAATTGATTTTCATTAAGAAAAGAAATCTCCAAATATGGAATATTTATCTTATGTACTCTAGGAAGGTAGAGTTGATTATTGCTAGGGATGTGCTCTCTCGATTTACAACTATGTTCGGTTTTAAAAAAGGTATTGAACTTCAAAGAAGAACTGCATAGGAATGCTTGTTGTGCTCTACTTCCTATGGATTCTCTGCGTGCGTGTGTGTCTTAGTAGTATGAGTAAATTGCTTTGCTAGATGTTTGTACTTCCTTGGGGAAATTTCATCAGAAAAAAATGGTTTTTCTTTGGTCCAAAACTTTGACAGTGCCAACTCTGGAGTCGATAAGGTAGCAAAAAGCTAGATGCGAGTTATAGAGGAATTGGTTTTAACCTCACTATGGCTTTACCCAATTAATCAAGCTTTTTATATATACATTTTAATGGAAGTTTTGTCTTTTCTATGTGAAACTGACCATTTCAGAAGGCCTAAAAAGATAGTATGCATAAGTTCATACTCCCTCCGTCCCTAACTTATCGTCCTCTTTTCCTTTTTCGTCCGTCCCAAAATAATTGTCCACTTTGAAACTTACCTTTTTAGAACATCCCTTTTACCACTTTACCCTTACTTTTTCACCTTACTTTAATTATGGGCCACATACACATGGACTTTAAAGGAAACTACACATTAAACCAATATAAATAATCAAGTCAATTGTTTTTTCTTAATCTGTGCGCCAGGTCAACTAGGACAATAATTTAGGGATGGAGGGAGTATTATTTTCGGTTCCATGATATAATATAACTTATCATGTGATGAACGATTAAATTCTTCTTACCATTTTTCCATCCAACTTATTTAATAATATGCCTTACCAAGGAACAGAAGTGCACCAGTGTTAATTAATGCAACGTAGGGGTAAGTTAAATTGATATGACCATTATTCAGAACCTTAATGTAATTGTATTGCGTATGTGTCGCTTTGTCAAAGCTATTACCGACACTAAAATTGATTGAGAAGGATCCTGTCAAATAAGTAAGAATAGTAATATTGTAACTAATTAGCAAACCAAAAAATAAAAATCATAAAATGATTCTTATATCTTACCTTGCAAAACCCTTATTAGTTAACATCATGACATCTCAAATCAAACATCTAAGAGGCTAACATTATTCTAGTTTCTAATTTACTTGGATTGTTGGACATGTTTGATGGTTCAAGCAACCTACTAGGTAGTGTAAGGAGAAAAGAAGGTTGAAACTAAAGCTAAGTTACATCCATAAAGAAACAAGATTGAAAGGAATGGCTACTTGTAATCAAGAGAGCTTACCAGGATGGAGGACAGGACATGAAGCTTTCTCTAGCAGGTTAAGCAAGAAAGACGTGCTGCTGATTTTTTGAATACAAGTGAAAAGAGTAATTAGGTCGCTAAGACGATTGATGTTTTGTAACCAAACAACCTCTTTTCTCACAAACAACTATAACTGGGGACATAAATTAGTTATTATGTAGAGGACTATTTTTAAATGGCTTTAAAAATAGTAAAATCTCTCTAAACTTTACCGCATACATAATTTGGTATAGTAGCAAGTGGCTGCCTAATGCACGGTACCACAGTAGTTTGATGATTTAAGCACAACTATTGTTTCACCAAAATCAAAGGTGACTTGCACCAATAGCTAAAATGGTTGTCCCTTACTCTAGTTCTGTAGGCTTGTGATATGAAGATAGAAGTGACAGTGTAATACCCCTACCCCACCCCATTCCCAACCACCATGCAACAACATTATAAGGAAATGTAGGCATAAGTTACTTAAATTTACTGACATGACATTACTGCAAGTGGATCTCAATCATTACTACTTAAAAGAATTAAAACAATCTTTTTCCATAATTATTAAATTTTGAAAATTACTATTGTAAGGGACTTCAGGAAAAAAATTTCCATTAGTAAATGATCAATGATGGTAAATTTTTTACCGCGGGGCATGTAAGTGCTGAATAGGAAGGTGGTACATTGTGATAAATTGGAAAACTTTGGAGTTTCTGGACAAAACAGAGGGGATTGTCTTCTCTTTCTGGAAGTCTGTATGGCCATTAATGATACATCAGATCCATGGGTGAGAGGCAATAGGGCCGCTTAACAGGTAATTTGAGTGGAATCAATCTAGGATTTTTGTATTTGAGGTGGAATGAAGGAGGAATTGCTAGAGCACTATATACAATATGATGCAGTCGGAGACTTCGAATGTGCCCCATGAATTCCAACTGCGGTAATGGTTCCTGTCCATGAAAGCAGCACAGGTGAGTCCTTGTTAGATTCAGGTGAAGTTGAGTTGCGTGTAGTGTTTAGTTAATTTCTTGAAAGTTGATTGAGTAACAAAGAAACAAAAGAGCCTCGGCTTGGGGTTTGGGAGGTTAGCAGTATGGAGTTAGAGCGGAAATGTAAAAATACATGGATAGAGTGTTACTGACGGGTCTAAGAAGCGGCGAATGATAAGAGAAAGTCAAGGTGAGTTCAGTGGAAGGAAACAATACTATACCAATCAAATGAGGGTAAGAATTTTGGTTGGAATATCTGGAGCTTGAATGTTATTGGAACACGAGGTATATTGAGGGTATTTTGGTTATGTGGGATAGGAGAGTTATATCTAAGTTAGATGTGGTCAAGGGTGATTTTTCAGTTTCTGTATTGCTGCAATCAGTGGAGAATGATAAGCAATGGATTTTTTCGGGAGTTTATGGTCCCTGTGAGGATAACCTGAAGCAAGTTATGTGGGATGAACTGAGGTCAATAAGAAGCAGATGGGCTGAGCCGTGGTGCATTGGGGGAGATTTCAATGTAATTAGGAATCCAAATGAACGATCGGGGCCGAGCGTGTTTTCTCGAGCGTGTTTTCCCGAGCGTGTTTTCTCGAGCGATTGGGGGGACTTCGGAGTCGGGTTTTGTAGGGGATGATGGCAAAGGAGTTGGGAGCGAGCAGTATTCTAGCAAGGAGGCAGTTTTGGAGGTGCCTCTGAAGTGCACCCCAATATCGGTGATTCCCCCAGAGGGTCATGGGGAAGGTGAGAATTGTGTAGACCGATTGTCTGAGAAGGACTTATCTGTTTGGACAAGAAGAAGGGCCAAAGGGTTCGGTAGATTTTTGGGAGTATCCTGTGAAGGATTCGAGGATAAAATATTGGAGTTAATTCTGGACATTGAGAGGCAGTGGAGAGCTTCAAAAGGAAAGAGAGATGATCAAAGTGTAAAGGTTAAAGGGAAGGGAAAAAGGGAATTGAAACAGTTGTGTTCCAGTTTGAAATTGTATAAGTCTGGGAGGATGGTAGGGGAGGGCAGGAGGAAACGTACACACTGTTAATTGTGTTTTCATGGATTTTCGTATTATCTCATGGAATGTGTGGGGTATTAACAGTTTGAGAAAGAGGCAGAGTATTAAGGCAGTTCTTAGGAGATGGAATCCTCATTTAGTTTGTCTTCAAGAAACAAAAATGGCAGCTGTTGATAGAAGAGTAGTAAATAGTGTAGGGGGCAGTAGATGGTTTGATTGGGTTTCTGTTGGAGCTAATGGATCTGCAGGGGGAATTTTGGTTATGTGGGATAGGAGAGTTATATCTAAGATAGATGTGGTCAAGGGTGATTTTTCAGTTTCTGTTTTGCTGCAATCAGTGGAGAATGATAAGCAATGGATTTTTTCGGGAGTTTATGGTCCCTGTGAGGATAACCTGAAGCAAGTTATGTGGGATGAACTGAGGTCAATTAGAAGCAGATGGGCTGAGCCGTGGTGCATTGGGGGAGATTTCAATGTAATTAGGAATCCAAATGAACGATCGGGGCTGAGCGTGTTTTCTCGAGCGATGGTTGGTTTTAATGAATTTATAAATGATATGGGATTAATGGATCTTCAGTTAAAGGGAGGTAACTTCACTTGGTTCAGACACGGTGACAGAAATCAATTCTCCAGGATTGATAGATTTCTCATTTCGGCTGATTGGGATGATGGTGGAAGGGGGTCTACGCAGTATTGTCTGCCCAGAATTGTGTCGGACCATACGCCTATTTTATTGGTGAGTGGTGGACTGAAGAAAGGTAAATCTCCATTTAGGTTTGAAAATATGTGGCTATGTGAGCCAGGTTTTGTGGATTGGGTCAGGTCTAGATGGTGCTCTTACAAGATTGACGGAAATCCTGATTTCATACTCGCGAAAAAGTTGAAGATGCTCAAAGAGGATCTCAAATTATGGAATATAGAGGTGTTTGGGAGGATTGATATCAAAATCAAACAAGTTATGGAGGAGGTGAGAGTTTTGGATGAGAAGGCAGGTGGGAGCGGTGGTTTAAATGAGATGGAGGAGGCTCGGCGCAGAGAGTTACGTAGAGAGGGAGAGTCTTTGTTAGTTAAGGAGGAGATATCCTGGAGACAAAAATCTAGAGTGCAGTGGCTTAAAGAAGGTGATAAAAATACTAAATTTTTTCACAAGACTGCTAGTTTGCATAAAAGGGTAAATCAGATTGAAAGGATGTCGATTAATGGTGTTCTTCTGGAAAGTCAGCATGAAATTAAAGAGGGTTTAGCAGGCTTCTTCGAAGATCTGTATCTGGATGAGGGTGTTTGGCGCCCGAAGCTGGATGGTATCAGTTTCAGTACCTTGACAGAAGCTGATAGAAGAATGCTGGATGCGCCGTTTTCGGAAGAGGAGGTGGCAGCTGCATTGCGGGGTATGTGCAGGGATAAAGCTCCGGGTCCGGATGGTTTCACAATGGCCTTCTTTGCTCAGTGTTGGGAAGTGGTGAAGGATGATGTTATGGAGGTGTTTAAATTCTTTTATGTCAACAGGTGTTTTGAGAAAAGTTTTAATGCGACTTTCATCACGTTGATTCCAAAAAAAATGGGGGCTGAATATGCAGGGGATTTTAGACCAATTAGTTTGATTGGCAGCTTTACAAATTGCTATCCAAGGTTCTTGCTTTGAGATTGAGACAGGTGGTGGGTAAGCTAGTCTCTGACTCACAACACGCTTTCGTGGGGGGTAAACAGATTACTGACGCTTCTTTTATAGCTAATGAAGTAGTGGATGCAAGATTGAAAAGTGGTCAGCCGGGACTTTTGTGCAAATTAGATATAGAGAAGGCATATGATAACGTCAACTGGGATTTCTTGCTGTATCTCTTAGAGAAGATGAAATTCAGCTCTGAATGGATAGAAGGGATTCGGTTCTGCATTTCTTCGATTCGTTTTTCTGTGTTGGTGAATGGGGAACCCGCAGGATTTTTTCCGAGTTCTAAAGGTCTGCGACAGGGGGATCCTCTATCTCCCTTCCTTTTCATCCTAGTTATGGAGGCATTGAGTAAAATGTTGGATAAAGCTGTGGCAGGTGGTTACTTGAGTGGTTTCAAAATAGGCAATTCCAGGGAATCAGAAGTTATGGTCTCCCATTTGCTCTTTGCAGATGATACTCTTATTTTTTGTGATGCAGACATTGAACAGTTGGGGTATCTCCGTTTAGTTCTCTCATTTTTTCAGATGGTCTCTGGGCTGAGAGTCAATATTAAGAAAAGTGTTATCATCCCGGTAGGTGCTGTGGCAGATGTGGAAGATTTTGCTTTGGCCTTCGGGTGTGAGTCCGCAAAGCTCCCTTCTATCTACTTGGGGCTGCCGATAGGTGCTAATTATAAAAATAAGACCATGTGGAATACGGTGATTGAGAAGATGGATCAACGTTTGGCGGGATGGAAGAAACAAATGCTGTCCAAAGCTGGTAGGCTAACCTTGGTGAAGAATGCCCTATCGTGTATTCCCACATACTTTTTATCAGTTTTTGTGATGCCTGCCGCGATCTGAGAGAAGATAGAGAAGATTGAAAGAGACTTCCTTTGGGAAGGTCAAGGAGAAGAGCGTAAATATCATTTGGTGAAGTGGAATACAGTGTGCTCAAAGATTAAGGACGGCGGTCTTGGATTGAAGAAATTAAGTTTGTTTAATTCAGCGCTCCTTGGGAAATGGTTATGGCGATACATGGTGGAGCATAATGCCTTGTGGAGAAGGGTGGTGGTTGGTAAGTATGGGGAAGGGGAGCACGAGTGGTTTCCTAACGTCATAGACAGTCCTCATGGTACCGGAGTATGGAAAGGGATTTGTAAAGGAAGGGCAGCCTTCGAGAGGAATATTTCGTTTGCTCTAGGAAATGGCTCGAAAATCAGATTTTGGAAAGATGTCTGGTGTGGAAAGGAGGAGCTCCGTAATGTTTATCCGGATCTGTTCAATTTGGTGGTTGATCGAGACATTCTAGTTAGTGATATGCTTCAGGTGGATAATGGTATAGTGGTTTGGAATCCGGTTTTTCGCAGGAATCTTCAGGATTGGGAAATGGATTCTAGTGTTCAATTCCTGGAGCGGTTGTATTCTATGCAAGTAGATACTAGCAGGGAGGATAAAGCAATGTGGGCAATCTCGAAAAACAAAGAGTTTACTGTTAAGTCGATGTATGCTCAGTTATCAGAATATAGGGATCCTCCGTTCCCTTGGAAGTGCATTTGGAAGTCTCGCGTTCCTGCTCGAGTGATGTTCTTTGCTTGGGAGGCTTGTAGAGAGGCCATTTTAACCGGGGATAATCTTAGGCGGAGAGGCAAGATCTATGTGAATTGGTGCTACATGTGCAGGAAGAGTAGCGAAAGCACGAATCACCTTTTGCTCCATTGTCAAGCTGTTTCGGATCTGTGGAATATGATCCTAAGGCTGTTTAAAATTCAATGGGTGATGCCTAGATCAGTGAAAGACTTCCTGTTGTGTTGGCCTGGTTCTAGTGGTAGGAGGAGGAATCCCTTTTGGAGAGTAGTTCCGCTCGCAATCTGGTGGATTATTTGGGGAGAGAGAAATAGAAGAGCATTCGACAATGTGGAGCGGACGTTGGACCAACTAAAGGATCAGTTGCTGCATACTGTACACTGGTGGTGGAATCAGGGGTTTGAGGATGGAAATGATCATCAATCCCTTGGGGATTTAGTGGATAGGTTCTGTTCGTTTTAATTAGTGTTGTATACTCCCAGTGTACATGCTTGCGCCTTAGTTTAGGCGCTTTAATTTTAATGAATCTTTTACTTATCAAAAAAAAAAGTAATAACTGTAGTTTCCATACGGGGTTCCTATTGTTATTCAGAATAAAGAAAAACTGTTGGGAAATAGTTGTTGTGGTGATTTTGTGTACATTAAGAGCAGTAGGTGTTATCTTATTAGTTGTGGGATTCCAGGGCACTAGAAAGAGTAGATTCATCATACTATAAGCCCTTTTCTTTTCATCTAGCTGACTGTTCGCTTCGCTCTCTTGGCTACGACTTCTAGGCATATGTTAGTTATTGAAAGAAAAGAATTTGAAGATTGAATGCATTCTAAAAGATGTAGTCTTCCATTCAAGTTGGGTTTGATTGGGGAGGGTGAGTAAAAATGCTTTAGAAAGTGGACATTTGTCTGTAGACTGATCAAGTTGAAAGGTGCACGACTCTCTGCTGGTGGGGTATGGTGTTGTTTAGGTGCTGCCTGCTTTCTAAGGAAGCCATTAGCCAGGGTCTTGCAGTCTTTAGTAACATCTTTCATTTCTACATCTGCAACATATTATGTAGAAGATATTGGAGAAGCACGTAATTATATACAATTATTCATGTGTCTCTAAAGCAATAGCCAATAGCCAATAGCCATTATTCTTTTCATCCTTTTTGGTTTTGTAAACTATCGTTACCATCCATCAGTAGACAAGTTTGTTCCTGCAGTTGCACCACAAGTTTTGCTCCGCTGTCAAGATTTGAAATTGATTGGCTGGTTCAAGACGTTGAGGCATCTACATTACTGTGCTACATAGTTTTATCTGATCCTTGCATATCTGACATAAATTCATTTTGAAGGACGATTGAACATGGATACACTGCCATGTAAAAAGGGATATCATTTATTACTGCCTTCCTATTCATTTAACTCAAATATCTGTTGGTATGCTTATCCCAAAGAAGCTATCTCTGATGCATGCTAATTGAGAATTAGCCTATCAGATATTTACCTGGTCATGACACTTTGTTGTTTGGTAATTTGCATGCATATGATATAGCATGCAGAATTTGTACACTTAAGTTACCAATTATCATGTTTGGGTGAACCAAATATAGTACTTAGAGTAGAGGGCATTTAAGTCTTGAAGTGTTTAAATTGCTTTGTTCTCATGTTAATCTTCTTAGTAGTGTTAATGATCATTTAGAGAAGGAATGTTGTAATAACTTTTAGTTCTCTGATTTGTCAAGCCCTTAGGGTTTACACCCTTCTTTGCGTGTGTTCGTTGCAGTGCGGCTATCATTACAGCGTACCTGATGAAAACTGAGCGGCTTTCCCAAGAAGGTTTGGCCAAAACTCTTATTTTTGCAGTGTTTCCTCTCTAGAGTGGTATCAGCAGTTGCTCTCTTTTGTATTTTAAAAATCTGGATGGCTCTTAATATGAGGTTCATAGTTATGTGAAGTTGATTTTTTTCTTTCTAATCAATTTTAATTTGGTCCCCCTTTCCTTTCCTTCACAACTCTGCAGATGCACTCGAGTCATTGCAGCAATGCTGTGAATCTGTCTGCCCTAATGATGGATTTTTGGATCAGGTAATGCATGGAACTGCTTTGGTTTTCAGTCTTTCTTTGGACAGTGTGGTGAAGTTATTCCAGTTGTTAGGTTCAATTCCTTATGCTTGTGGAAATTAGATATAAGCTTTCTTTCACTTACAGCTGAAGATGTTTGAAGAAATGGGTTTCAAAGTTGATCATGCAAATTCAATCTACAAACGCTTCCGTTTAAAAGTATTAGGTGGGCTTTTTACTCATAGCCTGTAATTTTTCTACAATGTTGGTTTCTCTTTTTAATATGTTGGTCACCTAATGGCTAGTTCTTCAATTTGTGTTTAATATTCTTTGAAGTAGTATTTGTATACTGCATCTAGGACATGGCTTGTTGGTGGTTCAGAGTGTAATTAGTAAGGCCAATACACAATTTCTTCAAGCTTGAGGATGAGCCAGCACGACACATGGTATTGGTAGCTGTAGATTACATTTTCACAGTACCTGTTTATGTTAGATTCAGAAGGAGTAGGTAGGACATTCAAACATTTTAAAAGCCCAATACTCCCTCTACCCCAATTGAAGAGGTACACTTTGACTTATCGTGCAAATTAAGAAAAATGTTGAATAATCATCATCTTTCTAAAATACCTATCACTGTGTGGCCAGTGGCCACAAATTCAAGTTGATTTAGTTGATAACATAATTATTTTCAACCACAAATTTAAAGGGTTCTAAAGAGATTATGCTAAAAAAATTAGTTTCCCAAAGAGGAAATGTAACTCTTCAATTGAGACATACTAAAAAGAATGTCTCTCTGCAATTTGAATGGAAGGAGTTTAGCTTTTGAAACATTGTTCTAATTTGGTTTATTGTGACAGTAGACAGTAAATTCAATCAAATTTGAGGTGTATGTGCAAGTGTCCTATAAATTAATTTAGGTTAGCTAACTTGCATGATACTCCAAGAGTCCACTATATTATGCCTTCAATCACCATTACTTTTCAACTTTACCCTCTGCATATTATATAAGCACTGTGACTATAGTCAAGTATTTTTGTAATTTTTACAACTCTAATGATACTTATATATCCCTTAATTATTAGACTTTTCAAATGTTTACTATTTGGGTGGAACGGATGGAGTATCTTTGATAAGCCTTAATGTACTTAAAACTTTAAGATTGTACTAATGAAACTAGGAGTAGGTAGTTACTTTTAGTGAATATTTTGGGGATTTGATCAGTTTTGAGTTTTAATGACTGGAGCCTATCAAAAAATAAAAAAAAGACTGGAGCCTAATAGTAAATGGAAGGTCCCAAAATAGAAACTTAGAATTGATAAGTAGTGATCCTCAGATTACTGAATTGTTGAACAGATGATGAAGATAGCTGTTTACCTTTGTAGACTTTTAAGGTAAAAAAGAATGAGGTTATGCTATTTAGAATATGTTTGGATGTAATGTAAGGAGTGGAGTGGGGGGAAGCAGAATTACACTCTTGTTCATGCTCAACTCATTATCCTGTTTGGTATTCACAATGATAGACGGGAACCTCATTCCTCCATGAATGAGATTTAATGAGATTTCCCACACAGGGAAAAAATGAAGGATCCTAGCATAGCATCATATACCGAGGGAAACTTTGCCAAAAATGAAACATACCATAAGATACTTTGAAAGTGACTAATTATATGCTTATCAAGGTGATAAAAATTCTTGCAAACATCATAGATATGAGAAAAATGATCAAGACCAGAATAGAGAAAACACTTATCAAAAAAAAAAAGACCTGAATAGAGAAAACCTATAATAGTATCCTACTATCCTTGAAATACTCAGAATAGTTAACCATGGTTGTAGCTGAGGTTCAATTAATTTGCTAATTACTAAAACTATATGTGCATCTTCCTGCAGTTGTGCCTCGTGTTTCTCTTGCACTCAGGAAGATTATATGTGAGATGATTGTCAAGTGTAGCCACAAGTTTTGCTCTAACAAAGCATTTGTGACTATTCAACTTGAGTTTTGTGATTTATCAGGCATTAGAATAACATTGATAATCACATATTTTGACTTTGATTCTTCAAGCCATGGAATCACACAAGAAAAGGTACCATGTTGAAAGTAGGGAAAGAAATCTGTATTGAGAAGTCCTATTGCTGATAAGGTTATGCATATAGATTAGAGTGTGTATATTCCTAGTGTACAAGGACACCTTTTGGTATATCATGTTCTTGCTTATCAAAAAAAAAAAAAAAAAAAGGTTAGGCGCAACACAATATATGTGTTACTCATAACCTTATGGATATAACAATATCCATAAGCAATGTTCTTGGCATTTGCTTAAATTAGGTTTGGAGGGGGTGGGGTTGGGGTTAGGAGTATTTAAAGATGATTGCAAGAAGTATTTACTTGTGACTCTTAAGGCGTGGGAGAAATGGCAATGACACTCAGGCAAAGACCTTGAGGTCCTTGGTTGCGATCCCCATACCAACAAGGGATCACACTTGCCTATAAAAAAAGAAGTATTTACTTTTAGTGATGTTAGGTGTTTGCCCATTCATGGAAAGATGGTGGTATTCCACATTACCACCATAATTGAACGATTGCTATTTGTGACCTTTTGTAGTTAATTCCAACTTCCAAGTGATGTGAATGGATAAAGTGGAAATTATAAACTAGGCCGATTACTTAACGTTATGATTTTGATCACAATAGGTAAATGTAGTTGGAGGTATACCCCCCCCCTCCCGTGGGGAGTTTTTTTGTTTGAAATTTTGTTGTAATTTTAATATTTCCTCGTATGGCTATGTGATGCAAGAGCAGTTAGGATAAGATTATTTGTATTAGTGTATTTTACGAATTGTGGGATATTTTATATTTCAAGTGTTCAGTTTGCATTGAGATCCATCACCATATAGATATGCTACAATATGCTCATGGTCAGTATTCACAATCTGTTATTCAGAATATGCAATCCTGTGTGTTTGAATAATCTTCATTCTTTGTGCTATTTCTAGAACAAGAAGCATGGGTATATTCCTGTTTGTTTCTGAAATGAGTATAATGTGTCATTATCTTAGGTGATTCATATAATCGTGGAGAAAGAATTGACTGTTCGAAATTTCGGGCTGATCCTGGCTTGGCCAAAAAAGAAGCATCTATTGAGACTGAAGTGTCCAAGAATGAAGCTGTGATTTCAACTCCTGCATACCGCTGCAAGAAATGTCGCAGAATTGTTGCATTGAAGGACAATGTTGTGGATCACATTCCGGGGGAGGGTGAGACGTCCTTTGAGTGGCATAAAAGGAACTATCGCAACAATTTTAACAAATACGATGACGAGGAGTGCTCCTCTATCTTTGTTGAGCCACTACGTTGGATGACCACAGGTATGAAGAATCTGTTCTTTTTACTTTTAATTGCATCTTGGGTTATTCTCAGATAAATTTGTGGAGGTTATCAATTTCTTGATGCAAGCTTGAAGTATTTGTAATATTAGCAATGTATCTGGTGCACATCATTGTATAACTAATACAGGATGTGTGGAATAGGTTGAGCATAGCTCTCTTTTCCTGTATACGTTCACAAGCCGGATCGGCTCTGTTTTGGTGTTATGCATATCCCAGCTGCACAAATTTTCTATGACATGCTCAATAGTACATATTTTTAAATTAAAATGAATTTTATGTACCTCTAATCTATTCTATATCAAAAGCATTGTCACTCTATTCTTCAACCAACTTAACAAGTTCTCTTTAATAGTCTATTACCTTCAGTTACCCTCTTGCGGTCACGTGAACATGCATCCTGTTTAGTGTGTACCAACTTCTAATTCTTAAATCAACGTTTTTGAGATTCTATCTATGTACTTTTGTCACACAGTTGAAGAAGGCGCACTGGAAGGCAAACTGTCATGTACCCACTGCGAAGCTCGTTTGGGTTATTTCAATTGGTCAGGTATTCAGTGCAGCTGTGGAAGCTGGATCACCCCGGCCTTTCAGCTCCATAAAAGTCGAGTCGACATCAGCACCATCTAATATTTTCTCGAGGCGGAAATGATAGAACCAGT
The DNA here is from genome assembly GCA_013146195.2 of Codonopsis lanceolata. Classification (NCBI taxonomy): domain Eukaryota; kingdom Viridiplantae; phylum Streptophyta; class Magnoliopsida; order Asterales; family Campanulaceae; genus Codonopsis; species Codonopsis lanceolata. The sequence continues at coordinate 58,564,155 of CM028380.1, read as the reverse complement.
AACTGGGGATTTCATCTGAACCACTACTTCCCAGCATAATCTTATACCTGGTACCATATCAAGACTCTAGGTACCCGCTAAAACATCTTATCTGAATTTTGAGTTCCAATCATTAAGAACTCCAACATTTTTGCTTATTGTCAACAACTAGAAGTTGTGGACTCGAGTTCGGTGCCGTTTTCCGTTACTTGATATATGAAGGGTGCATAAAAGATTTTTTTTTTTCGGTGACATTTAACCTTGCTTATTTTTCTCTACATGAGATACAATTTATATGGAAATCTTCTGTTGGTGGGTAAACTTGATCTAAAAAGGGTTTTGAAAGGCTTAGACTTTACTGGAGAGGCATAAACCTTTCTTCATTTTTTGTAAGATCTAAGTATATGGTAAAAAGTTTGTTCCCTATGATCATTTTTCGAAGTATTTGTTTTGTGTTTCTGCCTTGCATCCTGGAGATACTGGATTAGTAAGAATAGACATTCTTGACATGTCTGTCACTTTTGCAGTAAGAAAACAAAGGGATTAGGGTTTTAATTTCTTTGAACCTAGTTAGTCCCTAGGTTTTAAATTAATTGTCATGTTTTTATTTTTCATCCATTGCGAAAAAAGTCTCATTTTTTAAAAACTTTTCTTTAAAAAAAAAACTCTTTTACCATTTTACTCACAATTTTTTTAATACTTTAAATATGGGCAACATGTACATAAGCTACAATACAAAATACATATGATTCCAATATATAAAATTGAGTCATTTAGTTTTCTTTTTTTAAATCTGAGTCAAGGACGATAATTTATGAATGAATAGAGTCTTGCCTACTATTCTGCCGGTTTGACAAGTGGCACGAAAAAAGTGGATGAGTAATGTTACATGCACTTAATAAGTACTCTATCCATTACACCCAAAAAGTTCATGCTTGAAAATTTAGGATTAAATGCACCATTGGTCTGTAGTATGCAAAGTCCACTAACAGAGCAACGCACGACATTGACTAAAGTATACCGAAGTACTCCATTAGTTGAAGCACCGTTAAGTCAACAAAATAGGGGTTATGTGTAACATCATCAAAATAAGGGGGTCATACGAAAAAATGCAAACAATTGCAATACAAAATTGGAAGAAGAAGATGGTACTCCCTGCCCCCTCCTAGTGATGCACAAATGAACTGTTGAATCGGACCATCCTCAAACCGCGTAATAGACAAAATCGATTAACTGAACCTCTCTTGAACCGGAATTGGTGGTTCATCGGTTTGGTTCAGGTTCAAAAAGTCTGAATCCTTAAACCACCAATTTTGAACCACCAACTACTTTGAGCCAAGTGGTTCAAATGATCAGATTAAAAAAAATGAAAAAAATGATCTGGGCTGTTGATTGATGGTGATCGGATAGTGGTTGCTTCACCCGAGATCCAAATAGCCATTTTTGGACCCAAAAAAATATTTAAAAATATTTTTTTTCACCATTTCTCAACCTATAAATTCTCTACGCTCTTCAATTTTTCCTTACTTCAATATTCATCTCTCAAATCCTCCCAACTCTCAAACTCTTCACCTCATAATTCTCAAGCATCCAAGCCTTTCAAGTCGCTATTTATATTAGTTGTAAGTTTACTTATTAATTTTTATTAATAACGTTTTTTATAATCTATAATATTTACTTTGTACTATAGTTTTAATGAATTACATTTTTATTATCTATAATATTATTAAATACTATTATTTTAGTTATTAGTTATTATACTTTAATCTTAAAGTACTTTAATATATATTAATTACATTTCACTATTATACTTACTAGTTACTATTATTACTTATACTTACAATATTATAAATTATGTGTTTATTTTTCTATACTTACTTTAAATTATGTTATACTTGCTTTAAAAGTATTTATACTCCCATAAATGATATTTTTACATTATACTACAAAAAGAAAGTCTTCTTCTCAATTCGACATGGGCAATGGAAAGAGAAAGGGCAAGGCTGACAAGTCAAAGAGAACGATTCCACAAAACCATCCTCCCCCCCCCCCCCAAATTATAGTGTTTGACAAAATTTAGATGCACCAATTACATTTATCTAAAGAATATGATACAACCAATCCAATAGGTGATTAGCCGATAAATCCCCCAACTCACACCTCCAAAACACATCTTTGTACCCAAGAGAATAACACTCAACTATTAGATTATAGGCTAGGACAAGAAGGTTTATAAACAATGATAAAATATTATTATGACAATTTATTCTCCGATGACAATGGCTTAATGTTAGGTGAACCTATCCCTAAGCCCAAAAATATTTTGAATGAAACTACAAATAGTTTATATGAACCTTTAAAAGAATATAACACAATTTATGGTAATAACAGTGATAATGAAAATGTAGGTAGTAGTAGTCAACCTAGTGATGACCCATTTTCATGGATAAATAGTTTTTTTTTTTAATATAGGAATTCAAAAACGAGCACGAAACGATTCTTATACACTAGAACTAAATCTTTATGGGCAAAATTTACCATTGGTCCCTGTACTTTGGGTTTGTCCACCGTCAGTCCCTGAACTTCAAAACGTCTCACCATTGACAAAAGTTTGCGTTTTTTGTCCACCGTTGGTCCCTTGCTCAAACGCTGTTAACTGTTTCACCATTAAATGGACATGTGCGATACGTGTGACCAAAATGAAGGACCAAACTGTCTTTTCTCGCTGGATCTGAGGCTTCTCATGGTCAAGACCAGTCCCTGCTCTAGTGGATTTAATTTCCGGCGACGTAGAAGACACTTCTTTTAGCTTGAAATAGATCTTGCAAAGCGGTAAATTGGAAATTGACGACAATTCCCCTGTTGAACCCCCCATTGATCAAAGTTCCATGTTTGAAACCCCTGCTCCTGGTGGTAATCTAGTTAGTCATTCTTTAGCTTTTCCTGCAACCGGCTCGACTACATCCCCGACTCCGGCTCCCAATTTCTTGCCTATCGCTAATCCAGATCAAAATCCCCAACTTTTCAACCCGCAGTATGTTTTAAACCCAACCCAGATTCAAACCATGGGTACCCACTCCATGTTTGCTCCCTTACCTGACCAGTTCCAACCCCAACCAAAGCGTCACAATCCGGTTCTCCTTAGATTCATAAAGCAGCCCTCGCCGAGGGTTGTGGTATCCCCTGATCGTGGGTGTGAAAGAATTGATTTGCCCTTTGCGCAATACCTCCTTCATGGGCTCCAGTACTAAGAGGTCCTCTTGGACTCTCATAGATCGCCAATCGACTTCGACACTTTGCTAACAAGATTGAAAAGTTTCTTTTCAACCTAGGATTGAAAGTATGATGATGGGGCATCTTCAATCTCTGAGTCACGACCAAATGCCTTCTTGGAAGACCCTCTTTACTTAGGGTACTCACGGTGGCACTAAGCAATTTCAAAACTTCGAGGCGAGAATGTGTGGTGAAACGTACTAACATTCGAGGATTTCATGTTGAGAAGAGGCAGGCATCATGACGTATACCGTAACCCCCTTATCTTTATCTTGCCAACCCCCTCTCCTATACTCCCTCATTACCTCCTCCCCCGTCGATGCCGCCATTTCCGTCGCGAGCGCCTGGCAGGCCACCGGCAGATCCGCTCATTCCACCTTTGACTGGACTCATCGACGGAGACAAAGATACTCTATCGATCTCTCCCCCTGCCTCTTCACCGCCACACGGATACCTGTCGTCGGAAACTTCCAAACTGCCGATGCACTCATCGACGATGGCAAGGAATCTCCGAACACGGTGCGCTACCTGAATCTGCAGTGATTGCAGCGCTTGATAAAGCTCCAATTGGGTGAGGCAGACTCATCGCCATGCCCTGCAACTTATAAATCCAAATGTCCGTCCAATCACAAGCACAAACAGCAATCGAGTAGAAGAATTAGAAGAATTTCCGCGAGGTAAAGTTACAAATTGAGGAAGGGATTTTAGAGAGAGATGGTGAGGATTTAGAGAGAGAAAAGACAGTTTGGTCCTTCATTTTGGTCACACGTATTGCACATGTCCATTTATCGGTGAAACATTTAACGACGTTTGAGCAAGGGACCAACGGTGGACAAACAACGCAGACTTTGGTCAATGGTGAGACGTTTTGAAGTTCAGGGACTAACGGTGGACAAACCCAAAGTACAGGGACCAATGGTGAATTTCGCCCAATTTTTATTTATCAACTACTTTTGAACTTATGGAAAATTTTGATATTTTAAAATGGTGGACACGAATGGTCTAAAATTATCTCACTATATCATTGATTGCAGAGGAGGTCCTAGCTTCTTCCACCTACCGTTGATCAAACATTTAGCGTGGGAGGTTATTATTATTATTATTTTGGTGGCGTGGGAGGTTATGTTTGGATGAAAGAAGATTATGGTTGAACGTTGTTAATTTAGAAAATCAACTTTTAAACGACGATTGAGTTAAAACAAAAATTAGAACACAAGATAATGTAGTTACTTCCGAGAAGGAGGAGGACTTTGATGAGGATACATCGACCGGAAGTGATTGAAGTACGCCGCTCCATGATGTAAGTTAATTGTAATTTTATATTTGAATTTTTTATTTATAGATTGTAAATTAAAATTTTTAGATTAGATTTTTTCTTTATTGAATAAATTGTAATTTAGAGTTAAGGGTCCTTTGACTTTGGTTTATTGGTTGTCCCCTCTTTGTAATTTTTTATTATGATTAATAAAATTAGTGAGGGCATGGTCCCTGTTTTTTTTAAGTTGATTTTTTTACAAAGTTGAAAATATTTTTTTTAAAAATTACTTTTGGTAAATTTAAAAAATTCAAAAAATATCTTATACAAAGCTTACAAAGGTTTAAAGATGGTTTTTTTTAAACTAACCATAAAATGTTTAATAATTTTTTGAAAAAAAAACTTGTTTTGAATCATTTTGAACCATGAACCGGCTCAACGGTTTAAAACTGAAACCTTCCTATATGGTTCAATGGTTTGAATTACGTTCAATTTGCAATTTTTATTGAACCGACAAACCGGAACAGACGGTTCAAACCGTTTGTGCATCTCTAGATTCTCTCACCTTCATCTCCTGCCATGGTCGCCGGCGTCTCCAGCCCAAGGTTCTACTAGTTTCCACTTTCTTCTTCATCTCTAGGCTCTCTCTCTCATCTTCCAACCAAACCAATCTCTTTATATGGGAGCCTAGCGCCTAAACGGGGACCTAAAATTAAGACATAATTACCATATTTTTTATATTTTTATTAATATAACCTAATTAATAAGGTCATTAAACCTACAAATATACCATTAGTAAATTTCACCAAATAGTTTAAAAATAATGATTACATTTAGTAATTAACTAGCAAGTTAATATCATTCCATGTTTGAAAACAACACTAATAATAAATAGCTCAATACTCCATATGCCCATTCATAAATTACAAATTTATAATATCTAATTTAATAATTCTAAATTGATATCTATTTATTTTGAAAGAAAAGACTAAAAAACAACATTATTTTAGGCCAAAGCGTTTAAAATAAATAAAATCAACAGTTTGGCGCCTAAGCGGCCACTAGGCTGCCTATAAAACCTGCCAATTTATTGGTCAATTAGCCAAATGTGGATGTTTAATACAACACTTATGAAATACTTAATACAACACTTTTGGTTGTGAAAATACTATATTACCATTAGTCACATATTTATATAAACAACAAAATTAAAACAAAAAATATAATTATTTGAACACCGTCGTCAGCTGCCACCACCTTCTGTAGACACCCCAATTTCGTACCCCTGGTATGTAACTGACATAAAATATCAAGAACTGTTAAAACTTAACAAATGTCAAGTTGCAGAAATCAAAAATGCGAAAGAAAAAGCAGGATACGCGAAACAGTGAACTGCAGGGGGGAAAAGTGTCAAATTTTGAAAGTTCAAAAGGGGCTTGGTGCCGCCAATGAAGGCTTGGTGCCGCACCAAGCATAGCTTGGCCGCACCAAGCATGTCTTTCATGCGCTCTCTCTGATCAAAATGGTACAAGTCTTCAAGCGCTCGGTACAAGCGGCCAATGCACGGAGAACAAATTCACAAATTCCCACTGCGTCCTCAGGCACTGCTATAAATAGAGGCCCCCGGCTCCCAGTTTACGCACAATTTTTCATCCGCGATTTTTGATTGCAGCGAAGCTCTGCTTCGTTCCTTCGATACACTTAGTACGAGAGGTGCGAGATAGATGAGTGGAAGCCCTTATAATCTCCAAACCCCGTCCAAACTCTGCCAAATCAAAAATCCATAGGTTATAAGTGATCCCTAGCCTAGTTGTTAGGTATCCACCTCAAATCCCCAGTCCAAAATCCCAAAGTAAGCCGTTACTCTGCCCGAGTAACGAGCTGAAAAGTCAATAAATTAAGTTTAGGTTCCGCCCAACCAAAAATGTCAAAACCTACCAAATAAAGCTGTCACTCTGCCCGAGTTGATAAGCCCACACTTCAAAAAAATCAACACAACAACACACACACAACAACAACAACAACAAAAAAAGACTCTCTCTCCCGAGGAGGACAGAGCGAGCACATCACCGCTCTAAAAGGTAATACCTTTAAGAGCGTATTTTTATTTCATTTGTATTTTTTCCTTTTATTTATTTTCAAAAAGTTGTATTTTAAATCCGGCACAATGTAGCCAATATAAGCCGTTGTGCTGCCCGGATTAGATTAGAAAATATTATGTAAAAGAGTCGTTATAATGACCAAATATTCTTAAATGTGTTTGTAATTATTGAAAGGAGACGGCCGCGAGTCCGTAAATAATGTAGCCACGAATGTATCTGTTTAATTTTCCCTTGTCAAAATAAGACCTTATTTATTTGCTAGATTAATATAACAATGAGCATACTTCAACCAAAAACGCTTTGAGACCGAAAGGGTGAGTTGGGTGCCTAGCACCTTCCCAACTCGTAACTTAGCCCCCGAACCCGCTTTCTAAAATCTCTGGTTTTCTTTTCTGGTTTTCCTTTATTTTTGCCTTAAAATAAAGGTGGCGACTCTAAAAACTTTCAGATCCAGTGGGGCCTCGCAACATTCCCTCTTTGCACTTTCCTGTTCTCCCTAAAAAGGGAGATACGAGAATGGAGGGTGATGTATTCCCATATCCTGGTATCCCCTAAACAAGGGATAACTTGATGCGGGAAACCCATAGCTCCCATAGCGATCTGATTGGGCCATAAGGCTATTTTAATAAATCCATAAGTGGGGGCGTCGCAATATCTTTTCTTGCACTTCTCTATTTTCCCCTGAAAGATAAAAGGGGAGAATGAGAATGGAAAGGTAATGCATTCCCATATCCTGTTATCCCCGAAATAAGGGATAACCTGACATGAGGAAACCTTTAGTTCCCATTTTGGATACAAAATCCACTCAGGGCAACCGAGGCACATTACAACGTGCTAATATAGACAACACTCCTCTCGCACTTTGGATTTCGTCTTCCCCTAAACAAGGGAGGGTGGAACGAGAGCAGTGGTGTCCCGCATCCGCACGTACGCGCACCCCTAACCAAGGGCGCGCGGGGCGCGGGTCGCACCCCGGGAACCTCACAGTGGCGACTCTGCTGGGGAGTTGTTTTATTTTAAATAAAATGGAGGGCTAGACTCATAAAATAAAACCTTTTTTTTGGCTTTTCTTTGTTTCTGGCTGCAGTATGCTCGTTATATTAATTTGTGCATTTCAATAAAGTGTTCCCATTACGGCCGTGGCTATATTTGTGGATATAATCCTCCATCTGGCAGCAGTCTCGTTCCGATATCTGTTACAGGCATGTTCGAGAGTATAAAATCAAAATTCAAAAATTATATATATATATATATATATATATATATATATATATATATATATATATAAGGCGGTCTAAGTATATTGGCTGGAAACTCCATTGATACCCTTAAAGCATTCTGAATAGGGTGTGGTATCGCCGGAGCATACAACGCCGCGTACTTGGCCGATCAAAAGCCTTCAAACACTATTATATATATATGATGTATATGTAATGTTTCTTTTTATTTCCGGGCAGCACAACAAAAGAGCTGGGGTTTTACTTCCGGCTCTATATTATTATTTTATTTCAGTTCATTTTTCTTTTATCACTTTATTCTGTATATTTGTACATTTCTGCATTCATTATGTCATTTTATTTTGGGGACATAGGACCAAAATTTGTAATTAATAGAGATAGATAGTTTCCCCACTTTTCTTTCTATTTCTTAAAATGATGTGCTTGCTTGCTTGCGCTCAAACTAAAAAAGCCGAGAAAATCCACACATAACAGCAAGACAAGCCATAATCTGTTTTATTTTTTTTTTATATATCTGTAAAATAAATAAAGATTTTACTGCTTTCTAAATACCGCACACACGTGCACGCATGTAAATATATTCCGAACTGTTACCCTACACCATGACCAGCCTACCCCCTGCATAAGCCAACGTTAGAATGCATATAGTTTTTCAGGACACTTCACAGACCGACCGGTTTTTGCATTTTTGAATTGTGGGTCAGCCCTTGTCAAAAAAAAAATCAAATCAGAAAAAATATATATATGTCAAAAAAAAAAAATGCGCAAGTTCAAAAACAAAAATATACATAGTAAGTGCGCACAAAAAAAAAAGTATCAATATAAATAATAAATAGGGGCTGCTTTATAATTCTCAGATGCTCGACCTAGACCATTTCGGATGGTGGATCCTGGAAAGAGTATAGGCCCTTCACCTAGGACCAGTCCAGTCCTAGGGAGTCGAAAGGCAGGTGGAATACGTTGGTCCTATACTCTGGAGAAAGAATCCACTATTCCAGGAAAAGTCCTGAGACTGTCAAAATAAAGCAGGTGCTTATCCGGTCAATCGTAGGGAACATGAAAATAATAATAATAAAATATTAATAAAAAAGGCACGCTGTACTTCAAGCCCAGATAGCCTCCATCTAGCCTTCTGATACCTACCAAACCCCATTTTCCTCAGAGACCTGGCCCGAATTTGGAAAGGCAGAGATAGTACTGGCCGGTTGATACGGGAAATAAGTGCAGAAATCAGATCAGAGGGTATCAATATCATGTCGACAAGAGCGTATCATGCATTACAAATCAAGCGGTATGGCGGAGAAAATGAACAATCCGCTACAGTCCCCCAAGAAGCATCAACCTTCCATGTTCCTCCAAATCCAATTTCCCAGCCAAACACCAACCCACCAAATACCTATTATTACCAAAATTTTTACCCTTTTTTATCACACCCTCCATATCCAACCCAAAATCCATATCCTACCCAATATCCCTGTCCATCCCAAAATCTTTATCCAGCCCAATATCCCCATCCAGCCCAAAATCCATATCCTGCCCAATATCCATATCCAGCCCCATATTCATATCCAGCCCAAAATCCTTATCAGGTACCACAGCCAGAAATTAACCCAGCCTTCCCTAACCCTGTCAGCATCTACCAAAACCCAACTCTCCCGCCCGTCAAAATGGAGGTTGACATCGAAAATTTGAAAAACCATGATGCTTAGAATCCTTAACCAAGAAGTTCCTAATGAAAATTTGGGGGACAGCTTCCTGGGTATGATGGATAAAGGCACTTCTAAAAAAAAAAAAAAGCTCCCTGCTGAGTTTGAGTCAATTTCTAATAAGCCTCTGCAGAACTAGTATAGCGCGACCGACCCACTTTTGACGCCCGCAGATCTGGTGGACTACTTTGAATATATTACCCCTATTCCTTTCCCTAGCCTTACGGATTTGGTCATCTACCAATCCGCTCCCTAAAATTGAGTACCCCTATTCCTTTCCCTAGCCTTACGGATTTGGTCATCTACCAATCCGCTCCCTACAATTGAGGATCTCAAACCCCAGGTCCTCAATAATGTAATAAACCCTGTACGATGTGCTTTTAATAATAATCTAAACGTCTTTGCTTATTTCTTAGTTGCACCTGCATTAAAAGACACATTAAATAATTATAATAATGAGTCATTTAATAGGACCCAAAAGATTAAAAAAAAAAGAGTATTTGCTTGAGCTTGTAAAGTCAGTAGAGCCAGGGACAACATCATCAACAGCAACTGAAGACTGATCCACTATCAATCTGGGGCTGGACAAGGAAATCAAAAGAAGTCAGAATCGGCAACTACCTGCAAGGCTCCAAAAGAACACCACTCATGGATCTCCTCAAAAGGTTCGTGGACATGCTCGCCTAGTCCTATAAAGATATGTCAGGGGTAGACCCAGCCATAGCCAAATGCCGGACCCTCGCATGTCCGAATGCTCAGCCAATAGATAAAAGCTCCGCCACATCAAGTCAGAATGATCACTACAAGAAAAAAAGAGAGGCATGAAACAGCCGAACGTCAACTTCAGTCGGGTAAAAAAAAAATAATAATACAAAAATACAAAAAAAAAGTAATCAAAAAAAAAATATAATACCCGATCTGGCTGTCCAAAAATAGTGACCATTCCCAAATCCAACAACAGCATGCTAGGCTATAGTCAAATCAAAAGCAGCAGGAGACCAAGAAGAGACCTCATCCCTTGGGGGACCTACTGCTATCATGTCATGCCGTCTGGACTAAAAAATGCTGGGGGCTACTTATCAAAGGCTGCTACCCCTCTCTTCCACGATGTGTCGTATATTGTCAAAAGATCCGGTCAGGAGATGTCGTACTCCCCACAAGCCAAGAAAGAAGACCTTGTTCAGCCTCCAATTTCAACAAGTTCAAAAGGTATAGTGCCCGATCCATTCTATCCAACAAGTGCTTCCCTCTCCAGCCCGCTAGGCTGAAAACCCGAAAGGGCGGCCTAGGCAAAAGTTAGGGCATTAAAAAAAATGAAAAAGAAGAAATAAGGGCCCGCTAGGCTGAAAACCCGAAAGGGCGGTCTAGCCAAAAATTAGAGCAAACAAAAAAAATGAAATAATAATAAAAAAAGAAATAAGGGCTCGCTAGGTTGAAAACCCGAAAGGGCGGCCTAGGCAAAAGTTAGAGCCAAACAAATAAAAAATATATATCAGGAGAATAAGGAGAGGGAAGACACTCTTTGAAACCTCGGCATCCTATCTCTCGTCTTCAGCAGGCAAAGAGGCTCGACTGACAGAAGAAAAAGAAAAACCACGACATAAGCTCACAATAAAATACTAAAATATAATATTACGGGTCATAAGGTGCAACTTATAAAGAAATTTAGATTATGCATTAATGGCATGTACATATCTATTATTGCATGTACCCCCTTTGTTTTCCCCAGAAACAATCCTTTTCTTGCAGCCATAGCCCCGGTCCATCGGTGCCTAGGGCCCACCGAGGGCCCATATACTCCTTCGCGAGGCGAAGAAGAAACCCTAGACTCATCGGCATGAGAGCCACCGAAGTGTCCTCATCCTCATCATCAATGTCCCCATTATCCTGATAGAGGTCTGGTACCATGATATTTCGGTCCACCATCGTCTCATCTGGCGTCGATCGTGAAAAAACAAAAAAAACAAAAAAAACAAAAAAAAAAAAAAACCTACAAAAGGAGGCTACGGCCACGGACTCAACAGCCACAACGCACCGAAAGAATAAGAGATTCGGTCATTTTCCCATTCCGATATCACCCGAAAAGCCCGCTCTTATCCAAAGGTGTATTTTCAAAAAACCTTTTCTGCAAAGTACAGCGTGCCATTACATTTTAGATGTTTGGCATAGTTTTATTTTCTGTGTGAATTTATTTTTGCATGTGTAACATACTGCATCATATACACTATATTGCATTATATCATAATATTTGTACATATTTCTTTTACCAAAAAAAATAAAATAATAACAAAATATAAAAAAAAATGCAAAAAAAAAAAAAAAGGAAAAAGATACTAATGTTCGCAGGAAATCAAAAGCTAGTGTGCTCGGGATGACTGGCTTTTGGGAAAGGCACCACCCCTCACCCTGGGACCCGCTACGAATCCTCGACCTCTGCCCCGACCGCGGCTAGACCCATCATCATCATCATCGTCATCATCATCATCGTCGACATCTCGACGCTCGGCCGCAGATGAAGCCGCCTCCGCGAACACGAAGGAAAAAAAATGAGGTAAGTTCTCTACCCTTATTTATACAGTTCTTTAAGTAAATAATGAACATATCACATGTTTTATACTTCATGTTTTATAAATTCTTTTAGTAAAAATAATAAAAAAAAATCTTGTTCATAACAAAAAGAAAATAAATAATTCTTTAAATTGTTACATACCATTTTCATACATGTGCATAAATTTACATGTACATAAAAATCATTCTTTTTCAAAAATCCACAAAATCCATAAAAAAAATTCATTCATAAAAAAAAAAACAATTCATATATATAATTAATTTTGCATCTTAATGTACATATTATAACTGCATTTGTCATGTGCATGATAAAATGTGAAAAATTCATGCATCATCTCATACGTATTCTACATTGCATCTATATCAAGTAGAATAATTCATACATTCATATTCTGCATTTCATTTGTCCAATAAGCTGCCATAGAGGTACAACAAAGAGAAAGTAAAATATCACCAATCATCAAAATAAATATCATTGTGGTATTTACCATACCCCTGCAGCATTTGCATGCTTAGAAAATAAATCTAAGGGCATGAAAAATATCTTTTTTGTCCTGTTTTTATCCGAAAATATGCCCGAAAAGTGTCTCGGAAAAATTAAATTTATACTCCGAATATTCCGTTTCGCAATCCTATTGCATGCAAAAATATGGTTTAATGTAAAACATGCATCATATAGCCCCATTTGCATTTAGAACATAAATCATGCATAGTAGGATCAAATAGTGATCACTATTTCAAATCATGCATCGCAAAAATAAATCACAGAAATTACATACATTATCACTCAATTACATCATTTAGGCATAAATAGGACATGCATATGCATCACTAACAAAGTCAAGAGTGCTCCAAAAGTCCCAAACAGTGCAGGAATTTAGCAGATCTGAGAAATATCCAGGAAAATTGCTTGAAAAGAGAAATCTTACAGTGGTTAGGGGAAGATTGGAGATGTGGGTGTCCCGATCTCGCACCAAGTTGCCCCAATCATCCGTAGAATACGTATAATTCAGTCGATTCCGAACCAAGCTAGGAGGTTCTCTCCTCCTACTGCCAGATTCGGGGCGCATCGGTGCCTTTCCCTTCCTGGATCGTGAAGAAGAAGCCATCTGCTAAGTAAAACACTGAGATTGGCGGAAGAAAATCGAGAAAAGGAGCAAAAATGAAGAAAAAAGAAAGAAAGCAGAAGGCAGTAGGCTAATGGCGAAGCAGCAGGTGAAGAAATGAAGGAAGGAAAAGAGAAGGAAGAGCAGTAGCTTCATTTCTCACATTCCCGTCCAATAAAGGGAGGAAAAAGGGAATTTTCCCTTTTCCCCCTCCAAAGTTTGCGCAAAGACTCACGGTCCTCAAATTTCAAATTCTCAAAATGGTCCCTCGAGCCTAATGAAAGTTAACAAAGTTAGTCTTGTTAACCAAAATTTGCGACCATTCGCCAAAGGACAAAGGAAACGACATTCCCAGCAGATCGAAAAAAAAATTAAAAGAAAAAAAAGAAAAGAAAAAAAAATAGAATCAAAGGAAAAGAAAAAGAAAAAGAAAGAAGGAAAAGAAAAAGAAAAAGAAAGAAAGAAAAGAAAAAGAAAAGAAAGAAAAGAAAAAAATCGAAAGAAAAGAAAAGAAAAAATATGAGCAAAATTCCCAAAGATCGTGCCGAACTACGCTTGGTCCGATTCCATGAAAAGGATACGTGAGGCGACCTACATCAAGAGGTCCGACCATCACAATAAAAAATAAAAAAGAAAAAAAAAAAAATGAATTCCCAAAGAAGAGTGGCGGAGGCGTCGAATGCCGAATCCGCGCACCCGGCAAGAAAAGGTAAGTCAGGTACAATATTCCTACCCTGACTTTAGAATAATTTCCTTTTTAGGAAAGTTTGTTAAAAGAAAAAAAAAAAAAAAAACTTTGTTTTGTTTTTCAAAATAAAAAAAAGAAACTCTTTTTGAGTTTTGATTTCAAAAAAAAAAGAGGAATATTTCAAAAAACAAAAAAAGAGGAATATTTCAAAAAAAAAAAAAAGAAGAATATTTCAAAAACACAAAAAAAGAGGAATATTTGAAAAAAAAACAAAAAAAAGAAAGAGGAAGGAAAAAAAATATTTTCCACTTCACAATTTTCGAAAATACTTGAAGAATGATCCATTCGTCGTGCTCGGCGACGGATCTTTAGTCAAGCACAATTTTCTGGATATCTGAAAATTTTCGGGATATGTCTGGAAACAAGACAGCGATCAAGGCCCAGACATACCTAGAAAATTCTTCTTAACACATTTCAACTACAAGGTTTTGACCGGTTGAAATTGTGGTAACAGAAAAGCAATTCGCAGTGCTCGGTGACGGATTTTTAGTCAAGCACAATTTTCTGATATTTGAAAAGTTTTCGGATTATGTCTGGAAACAAGACAGCGATCAAGGCCCAGACATAATTAGAAAAATTTTCCTTAACACGTTTCAACTACAAAGTCTTTACCGGTTGAAAGGTGGTAACAGAAAAACATTCAAATCTTCATACCGTATTTGACAACGGTTTCGGACCAGAAGAATACGACTTTTTCGAAAACACAAAAATCTTTTTCCGTTGTAATTTAAGGTTTTGGCCTGAACTACGCTTGGTCTGATTTCCTTTAATAGGGAATACGTAGGCAGCCTACATTAGTAGGTCCGACCATTAGAGCACATTAAATTCATATCTGCTTAAAACTTCGATAACTTTTTTTATAACCGACTAAAAATGTCTAGGTTATAGAGTTTGGATAGCATGTTCCTGTGCATTATAACTGCTACCAATTGCATTCTCCCGTTCTTAAATGAAAGAAATTGGAGAGTCTCTTGTTAATCAACGATGTTCGTCTACTCAGTAAGCCGAAAGGTTACCCGTAGACTCCATCGTTGAGGGGCTCTGTAGACACCCCAATTTCGTACCCCTGGTATGTAACTGACATAAAATATCAAGAACTGTTAAAACTTAACAAATGTCAAGTTGCAGAAGTCAAAAATGCGAAAGAAAAAGCAGGATACGCGAAACAGTGAACTGCAGGGGGGAAAGTGTCAAATTTTGAAAGTTCAAAAGGGGCTTGGTGCCGCCAATGATGGCTTGGTGCCGCACCAAGCATAGCTTGGCCGCACCAAGCATGTCTTTCATGCGCTCTCTCTGATCAAAATGGTACAAGTCTTCAAGCGCTCGGTACAAGCGGCCAATGCACGGAGAACTAATTCACAAATTCCCACTGCGTCCTCAGGCACTGCTATAAATAGAGGCCCCCGGCTCCCAGTTTACGCACAATTTTTCATCCGCGATTTTTGATCGCAGCGAATCTCTGCTTCGTTCCTTCGATACACTTAGTACGAGAGGTGCGAGATAGGTGAGTGGAAGCCCTTATAATCTCCAAACCCCGTCCAAACTCTGCCAAATCAAAAAACCATAGGTTATAAGTGATCCCTAGCCTAGTTGTTAGGTATCCACCTCAAATCCCCAAATTCAAAATCCCAAAGTAAGCCGTTACTCGCCCGCCCGAGTAACGAGCTAAAAGTCAATAAATTAAGTCTAGGTTCCGCCCAACCAAAAAGGCCAAAACCTACCAAATAAAGCTGTCACTCTGCCCGAGTTGATAAGCCCACACTTCAAAAAAATCAACACAACAACACACAAAAAAAAAAAAAAAAGACTCCCTCTCCCGAGGAGGACAGAGCGAGCACACAACCGCTCTAAAAGGTAATACCTTTAAGAGTGTATTTTTATTTCATTTGTATTATTTCCTTTTATTTATTTTCAAAAGTTGTATTTTAAATCCGGCACAATGTAGCCAATATAAGCCGTTGTGCTGCCCGGATTAGATTAGAAAATATTATGTAAAAGAGTCGTTATAATGGCCAAATATTCTTAAATGTGTTTGTAATTATTGAAAGGAGACGGCCGAGTCCAGTAAATAATGTAGCCACGAATGTATCTGTTTAATTTTCTCTTGTCAAAATAAGACCTTATTTATTTGCTAGATTAATATAACAATGAGCATACTTCAGCCAAAAACGCTTTGAGACCAAAAGGGCGAGTTGGGTGCCTAGCACCTTCCCAACTCGTAACTTAGCCCCCGAACCCGCTTTCTAAAATCTCGGTTTTTTCTCGGTTTTCCTTTATTTTTGCCTTAAACTAAAGGTGGCAACTCTAAAACTTTCAGATCCAGTGGGGCCTCGCAACATTCCTCTTTGCACTTTCCTCGTTTCTTCCTAAAAAAGGGAGATACGGAATGGAGGGTGATGTATTCCCATATCCCGTATCCCCTAAACAAGGGATAACTTGATGCGGAAACCCATAGCTCCCATAGCGATCCGATTGGGCCATAAGGCTATTTTAATAAATCCATAAGTGGGGCGCCGCAATATCTTTTCTTGCACTTCTATTTTCCCCCGAAAGATAAAAAGGGAGAATGAGAATGGAAAGGTAATGCATTCCATATCCCGTTATCCCGAAATAAGGGATAACCCGACATGAGGAAACCTTTAGTTCCCATTTTGGATACAAAATCCACTCAGGGCAACCGAGGCACATTCCAACGTGCTAATATAGACAACACTCCTCTCGCACTTTGGATTTCGTCTTCCCCTAAACAAGGGAGGGTGGAACGAGAGTAGTGGTGTCCCGCATCCGCACGTACGCGCACCCCTAACCAGGGCGCGGGCGGTCGCACCCAGGAACCTCACACCTTCCACCGGCCGCCCACCTACCGCCGGCCCCACCAGCCCCCTACGCCCACCCAACCCTTTGGATCGCCGAGGTCCCATCCGTGCCAAACCCAACCCATATGGATCGCCGAGCTCCCCACCGTGCTCAAATTTCAACCCAGCCTATATACCCATTTTTTTCTTATCATTTAATTATCCATAGGGAAAATGGCAATTCGGTCCAATTTTTTTTATAAAAAAATGTTGTATTAAATATTTCATAGGTGTTGCATTAAGTACTTATCATGTTAGCTGAAGCCTGGAAAAGTTGCTTAAAATTCCTAGCTTTCTTTTGTTCAACAATTTAGGAAGTGTGTAAATGAAGGTGCGTGAGTGTGTGAGATTTTTACTCGTGAGAAAAGTGAAAAATGAGATCGGTAGTGGTGGTAAAGTCTTATCACTCTCTCCTAGGGGTGGCAATTTTAGGTACAACACGATTGATCGACACGAACACGACACGAAATTATAGGGTTTTGACTGAGGTTTATCGAGTTCGGGCCGTTATAGAGTCAACACGATAAGTCACGATAAAAAATGAGTTGTTATCGGGCTAGTTTGTTAAGCACGGTAAGACACGATAACTAAAATATATATGTTTTTAAAATATGTTTTAAAAAATTTACTATGCGTTATTCACTTCTTTCGAACTATTTTCATGATTATTTAACATTTTTATAATTTAAAAATTTATGACTTTTAAACTACTTGATTATTTATATTGATAATTTTTTAAAATATGTATTAAAAAATCAAAATTATATATTTTATAATGTTTATTGGGCTTAACAGACCTGACTAAATAAATCATATTTTTTTGCTTATTGTGTCGTGTCGTGCTTTTTGTGTTTTTATCGTGTCGTGTTCGAGTTTTAATATTAGGCACAATAAGCTTATCGTGTCGTATTCGTGTTCATGCTTATCGTGTCGTGCTGTTATCGTGCCGGTCCGATAACGACCCATCACAACTGATTTGTCACCCCTACTCTCTTCCTTATAAGTCAAAAATATCAACCAAGGTTGGAAATGAGTGGTCCGTAATAATACGTGCCCTAGTTTTATGCTGAAACCTTGATGAAACTCATTTAATCCTCCTGTGAATGACGCAGTGTGGCACATGTGTGGGAAGAAAGCAGACGTGGTGCGGCTAGGTTGACTGAGAGCGTTGGAAAATGCATATGGAATGCCCGCCTTTTCCTTGTGTAATACGCACGCGTGGACAATGCTTGGCGAGCGCAAACGGTTTCGAACGTTGATCAAACTGTCGTCTGTCACGGCGTAGATCACATGGGTGGCGTGCACGGAAGGAAAACTCTTAACTGCTACGGTGCCCCTGTAGTTCAAAAGAAGCGATGCAAAGCCCTTTTAGGTCCGTCATTTTGGTCTTTCGTTAGGCTCCGTCAACCCATTTTCTCTATCAATTTAGTTCTTTCTTTTGTAAATCGCTAACAAAGGTCTAACATAACTTCATGAAATGACTTCAAAGACTTCATGAATTACCTTGAATCTTCTCAATTTGCTACGAAATGATCATTTGAAGCTTGAATTAATGCACATGGTCGTAAAACGCAAGAAAAACACAATAAATGCAATTCTTTGGGTCAAACCCAACTAAAATTCATAGAAATTGGGCATAAGTTATGGGGAAAAATTAAATGAAATTGTTAGCTTATCGCCAAAAAAAAGTTACATAACAATTTGAATGTTTTTAAAAATAAATAGCATATAGAGGAGGTGGATGGTGGTGGTGGCCAACGGCGGTGGCGGCAAACAGTCTCCACTGATCGGGATGACATGGATGATGCGAGTTCAAGTGGGATCCCAAGCGAGGAGGAATTGGTTGGCCGTCCAGGGGCAAGACGGAGAAGCCATAATGAAGATTACTATAACCTGAGCTCGCTCTCATTGGGAGTCAATTGATTTTAGAAGTTGGTAATTGGTTTTTCTCGATTGGGATTTCTGAGAAGGATTATCGAGGAGTTCCCAATGAGTCCGAGATGAGTCCTGCTCAGATGAGAAGCAAGACAAAAAGAATAGTCTTCTTCTACGACTTCTTCGCGTCGGGATGCGTTTTCCGTTGGACCCTTTCATTATCTAGTTATTGAGGGAGACCAACGTTGTTCCATGTGATCTCCAACTCACCACTATGTTAATCTTGATCGCTTTTAGCACGACCTGCTGGCTGGTCGACTTTGTACCAGAAATGACCATACTTCGCAAACTATTCCAATTCAAAAGTCATGCGTCTGGTTGGGATGTATCCTGCTCCCGTGGAGGGTGTGGAACCCTTGATTGCCATTGCACTCGAACTTGCCCACCCTTTTTGGGGAACTTGTCATGGAGACAAGTTTCCTAGTGAATGCGATATGTGCGGTCAAGGCGGGGACTGTACCCCTCATCTTGACTTCAATGATATTGGTATTTGTTTTTGTTTGTTGATCCTTGGAGAAAATACATCCTGCTATTTTCTAATTCATTTCCCCCCCTTTTTTATTACAGTGGTGGTGAAGGACATACTGAAGCAGTGCAAGACTGACTTCAAGGCGAGCTCTGTTGCTCGCCATGCTGAGCTTATTGGCTACGAGTAGCCTTCGCCTACTTCCTTGCCTAAGGCTCCCTTCGTTGAAAAGAGCAGGAAATCATCCTGGGCTTCTGGTTCTAATTCTGAGCCGAAATCTCCTCCCGCAACGGTGCCGACCACCGAGCATGTATCTCGGAAAAGACCAGTTGTTTCGGATGCTCGAGCGGGAGGTCTAAGAACTCGATCTCGGACAACTGAGGCACCCCAAGAAACAAGGGGGTCTGGATTTTCACCCGCTCCAGTTATTCCGACCTCCCTAGTCACGGGATTGCCACCTACTCCTCCTCGACGCGAAGAGCCACTACGGAACTGTACACCCAATTGGTTGAGGGCCAACCTTATGATGCCCTTATCCCGAGAAGGGGTAATGGCACTGGTTAATGAGGTCACTTCCGTTCCCCCTCTTGAAGGAATCAATCTTCATAATCGGGGGACTATGAGTGTCGTGTGCGGGCAGGGAAGTCTGAAGAGGGTTGTTTAGCCCGACGTTCTTCGTCATGATGCCGAAACTCTGAACATCATTTTACTCGATGAAGTTGGCTTGCTGGTCAACGAGGTATGTTATGCTTTTTGTGTTGGTCATAATTGATATTGATTTGTCGAATCTTTATTTATTTATGTCTTGTGTTTTTTAGTTCACCTCCAAGGTCACTATTCTGCACAAACGTATAGATAAGTATAAAGATAAAGTTGGTGTCTTGTTCGAACAGAAGAAAAAATCTGATGAGGCTGCCCACTCATACAAGGAGGATCTGCTAGCCAAGGACAAAGAAGTCCTTGCAAAGGTTACCGAGCTATCCAAGCTTGAAGAAGAGATTATCCACCTGAAGGCTCAGGTTGAGTTTTCCCAGAACGGGGAGGTGGCTTCTCAGAATACCTTGGGTGAAGAAAGGAGAAAGCTAAGGATTCTCAGGTCGCGGCCGAGTATAAGGAGAGAGCCTAGCAGGCAAGGCTTACAAAGGAAGTCGTTGCTGCTAAGACTTCAACTGTTGAAAATTTTAAGCAGTCAGCCGAGCTCAAGCAACTTATGGATTCGAAGTTGGTTCCCTATTACCCTCAACGGTGTAACCATATTCTTCGCATGTTATCGAGTAGCGAAGCTTCTAGGTATAACGCCTAAAATGACGACGCAATGGGGAACTGCTTCACTTTGGTGTGCTGAGGCTCGGAAGAGTCATGCTCTGGTCCCCTATAATGAAGATGAATTGTGGATCATAGAAACCAATGACCGGGAAGACGATGAGCCAGAATGGATTCCTCCAACTCCCTTGGATAATAACGTGGTTAATCAGATGACCACTATTTTTTAGCGTGAGGCCAATGATGATGAGGATGACGATCCTGCCACCCATCTTGTCGCTCATGTTGTTATAGATGTTGAGGACAATCGACTGCTCCCCCTACCGACCTGGAAACAAACCTGCCTCCTCCTCTCAGACAAAACATAACTCAGCTCCCTCCTCCTCCTCCTATTCCTCCAAACTTGCAATCTGAAATGGAAAGGATCTTCGTCGAGCTTGAAACACCGGCAAGGATCACTTATAAAGGGGGAAATTAATATTTTGTAATAGTTTTTTGTGTTTTTCCTTGAATGTAACTTTTTCCACAATATTGAATGAAAAACAATTTGTTCTTTTGTACTTGTGCTTGATTACCTGTTTCTGATGTCATGACTTGTAAAAGAAAAAATATCGTTGGGCAGGGCCCCTTCTGCTAATTTTTGCAGGCATCCAAATAATTTCCAGCTACTCGATTTATCAGGCAGAATTGTTTGGTCGCTTTAACTGGGAATGGCCCTTGTTAATAGCTTATCATTTAGGCAGGATATTAACTTGAATCAAGATTTTTCTCCCTTTGTCCCCTTAGCGAACAAAGCTGTCAAGCAATACCAGGTAGTAGGCTGTCCCCCTTCTCACGTCGAGGCATTCAAACATAAAATGCAAACCGGGCAGGGCCCCACTTTGCTTGATTTATCGGGTAAAGTTGTGTTCATATTTGTTCGAGGATGTTTGTCCTTTTACTGGGCATGGCCCAACTTATTCGTCGTGCATGTGAGCAAAACATGTCAAACAACAAAGTAATTTTTAGAAAACAACAAATTTGACAAACAACTTTCAAGAAACTTTTTTATTAAAAATCCTTCAATGTAATACAAAAGAAAGACTAGCTGCCATCTTAACGGTAGTATTTTTGCAGGTGATCTGTATGCCAGGGGTGCTTCAAATATTTTGCCCTTATGATTTTGTAAGGTATAAGGTGCCTTCTATAATGATTCTGGTAACCTTAAATGGCCCCTCCCAATTAGGTGATAAGTTTCCTCGATGTGGTCGCTATCCTGTGACTTCAATTTTTCCGAGGACCCAATCCCTGATTTGAAATGTTCTTCCTCGAACCTTCCTGTCATGATGAGCTTTTGCCTTCTTAATTCTTATAGTTAACCATTCTAATGCGAGCTTTTAGTTTGCGCTCCTTCGAGCAAGTCAAGATCGATTGCTCGGGCGATTTGATTATCCTGCTCGTTGTAGTGAGCAACTCTATAACTAAGGAAAGCTATTTTTGTTGGAATTACGACTTCAGATCCATACGTGAGAGCAATAGGTGTTTCGTTTGTTGAGCCCTTTACTGTTGTCCTGATCAACCATAAAACGACGGGTAGCTCATCGCACATTTTCGTGATTGATCGTCCAAATTTTGTTTTATTGCATGCATGATTTGTTTGTTTGCGGCTTTAGCTTGTCCATTTCCTTGCATATATGCAACTGAAGATTGTCTAGTGCCTGACATACATCCTAGTACAATATGTCATAAATTTTTCAGAGAACTGTGTGCCATGATAAAAAACAATGGCTCTGGGTAACCCAAAGCGACACTAGATATCATCGTGAACAAAATTGATGATGTTGTTTTTAGTAATAGTGTCCAATGGTTTTGCATCAATCCATTTGGTAATATAATCGATTGCCACAACTGTATATTTGAACTGAGATCATGCCAGAGGAAAAGGTCCGATCAGGTCTATGCCCCACTTGTCGAATGGTCAGGCTGCAACCACTGGCGTCTGTTCGGTTGAAGTCAACCTGAGTATATCTGCAAATCTCTGACACTAGTCATATTTTTGTACATACAAGGCTGCATCTCTTCTTAGTTTGATTCAATAGTATCATGCGAACAATATTTTATGCGCCAAAGTTCGGGTACCTGGATGACCCCCAAACTCCCCTAGATGAACCTCGTATAAAAGCTCTTGGGTCATTTTTGGCCGAACACAGCGAAGCATCGGCCTCACCTTTGATCGTTTGTATAGCACTACTTCGACCACCGAGTATCGATAAACCTAGTTTCGAATGACTCTTGCTCGGTTTTTATCATCTAGTAGGATACCTTGCTCAATATAATCCTTGTGTTCATCAATCTAACATCTACTCGCTGGTTCGATGTCCATTATCACTTCCTTATCAATGGAAGGGGCTTCCAGGTGATCAATCATAACCGATGGCCTCAGCGCTCAAAATTCATCCTCCACTATCTTGGAGAGGATAGTCTGCTCTCATGTTGTCTGATCGATCAATTCGAATGATTTCCCAGAATTTGAAATTCTTCAAAATTCCTTTGACTAATTCACAATATTTGATCAAGATAGGATTATGAACTACATACTCCCCCAATACTTGATTCACTACTAACTGTGAATCCGAGTACACAGTAACATAATCAATATCCATGTCCAATGCGAGCTCGAGTCCTGTGATCATGGCCTCATACACTGCTTGATTATTAGAGGATGCAAACTTAAACCGAAGAGCAATTTCAAACTCATTTGCCTGATCGGGTGTAACCAATAAGATGCCTACCCCGCTTCCGGATTTGCTTTCTGCGGCATCCACAAACAATTCCCAACAATGTGTTGGCTTGATCGTAATTGTTTTTTCTTGTTCGGCAGGTAAACTTGGGGTTGGATCGAGCTCTTCCTCGTGGTTGGAAAACTTGTTTCTACTAGGAAATCTGCCAATGCATGTGCTTGGATAGCCCGTCTTGGCTGATAATCTATGTGAAATTCCGTGAGCTCGATAGATCAGCTGAGCATCCTGCCAGAAAAATCAGGTTTGTTCAATTTTTTTCTTAGTGGTGATAATCTATGTTTGTGCACTTGTTAGTCCATTATATAATTTATAAATTATATATTATTGTTGTTATTATTATTATTATTATTATTATTATTATTATTATTATTATTATTATTATTATTATTATTATTATTATTATTATTATTATTAGTACATATATAAATTAGGGGTACAAATTTGGGGTGTCTACAGATCCCCTCAACGAAGGAGTTTATTAGTAAACGATAGTTTATAACTAACCGAACGTCGTTGATAAAATAGACTCCTAAATTCGGGATAAGCAATGTTGGGGAAGATTTTTGATTTTTAACATATCAGCGATGCTAATCTTTTTTTAGGTGATGGTTGGACCTACCGAAATGCGTTTCGCCCAGTATAGGAAAAATAGGTGGGATACAGATGCGCTTCGCCCAGCATACGCAAAGCAGGTGAGATTCAGATTCCCTTCGCCCAACATAAGCAAAACATGTGGGATTCAGATGCGCTTCGCCCAGCATAGGTGAAGCAGGTCGGATTTAGATACGCTTCGCCCAACATAGGCAAAACAGGTGAGACTCAGATGCGATTTCTAAAATGTTCTTAACCCACTATAGGAAAAGCGACGCAACCTCTAAAATGTCCTTTCCCCAGAATAGGGAAAGTGATGCATTTCTAAAATGCCCTTTCCCTTGAATAGTGAAGATGATGCAATTTTAAATGCCCTTCCCCCTAGAATAAGGAAATTGATGCAATTCTAAAATGTCCTTCCCCTAGAATAGGGAAAATGATGCAATTCTTAAATGCTCTTCCCCCATAATAGAGAAAGTGATACAATTCTTAAATGCCCTTCTCACAGAATAGGGAAAGTGATGCAATTCTAAAATGCCCTTCTCCCCGGAATAGGGAAAGTGATGCAATTCCAAAATGCCCTTCCCCCAAGAATAGGGAAAGTGATGCCATTCTAAAATTCCCTTCCCACAGAATAGGGAAAGTGATGCCATTCTAAAATGTCCTAGCATATGAGAAGCAATGATTTTGAAGCCTTGTAGCGGAATGTTGTCGATGATCGGCTTGTGTAGCTTTTGATGATGGTACTGAGGATCTTTGGGAAGAGGTCCTTAGCGAGATGCTTACAGAACATTTGTACTTTTCCAAGGGCCGATGCAGTAGAAGGCCTAATAAGATGCAGTAAAAGGATGTAAGCATACATATGACAATTTTTTAGGACTCTTGAAGGTACATATGCGCTATCCTTTTATTAAACATGCTAAGACAAAAATATGACAAGATTGGGATGCGACTTTGGGTTGGCTTTGAAAGTTTATGGGATCTAATGCCATGTGAAGATTTGGGTTCCCTTTTTAGTCTCTTTGACTAGTGTATCATTCAAGTAAGGAATTCAATCACAATATCAACGAATCCTACTAATCGATACCTTGGATGACTACTTCTTGATTTCTTTTTTTCCTTATTTCTTTTTTGTGCTCTAACTTTTGCATAGGCCACTCTTTTGGGTTTTCAACCTAGTGAGCCTTTATGTACCTCATAAGGAGCCGGTCTTTCAATGCACGTGAAGATAAAATTGTTTTCTTTTGAGGGATCACGCCTTTGCAACTTCTTCGTTTCTTCTTGCGAGATGGAAAAGATAGTTGTTTTTGGGAAATAATGAGAGCCTTCATGTATCCAATGAGTTCGGTGGGAGAAGCCACATGATGACTTTGATCAACCAATATTCTGTAGGACGGGAACATTCCTGAAGAAATTAACTGGGGAAAGCCCTAGAAAGACTCGACTTGGAGAGACCTT
Organism: Codonopsis lanceolata; assembly: GCA_013146195.2. NCBI lineage: Eukaryota > Viridiplantae > Streptophyta > Magnoliopsida > Asterales > Campanulaceae > Codonopsis > Codonopsis lanceolata. The sequence continues at coordinate 58,538,832 of CM028380.1, read as the reverse complement.
TGAGGGGGAAAGAAATGAGTATGCTAAAAAAAGATGACTCTAATGAACAAAGAGAGTCATGACCTAGAGTTTATCGCCGAGTATCATAAGATTTATGGAACCTATTTAATGTTTATCTTTTGATAATTTTATATGTTTTTAGTAAAAAGTCTTGTCCGGATCCAAATCATGTTATAACTGATTGAAACAAAGCTCTAGATGGCAACTGGGTTAGGGTATTGTGTTTGGGATGGCTTTTGGCTTTTGGTGAGTGTATCCCAATGGTTTTGGAGGCACATAAAAAATACCTACATGGATATGTTAGCTTTTTCATCATTTGGGCTAACAGAGCATTTTCCATATCTTTAGCCCCATTATCGACCTTTTTGCCCTTACTAGAGTTATTGCCAATTTCTCGGTTTGGTTGACAGGTATGACTAGATCTAGTAAGGTAACTTGACATTCTTGCCGACCCCGGTGGTCTATTCCAATGCTGCTACTTTTTCCTTGGGGCGAAGTTTGACCACTGTTTAAGAGAACATTCCTGGAGAACATTTTGTTATTGAGTTCTAATTTCTTTATAAGCCTCGATCATGTTGATTTGAAGCAACAGGTTGTTGACCACATTTGGTGCGGGGCGTGGTTTCTTGATGACTTTGTCACCGATGAGATCTTAGATAGCATTTCCTATTTTGTAGGACCATGGTATATTGTCCTAGGTTTGACTAGAAAATTTGACTAGCGACATTGTTGTTGGAATTCTCAATCAATGTAAATTGTTGCTCCTGATGACATTGTCTTCTCTTTAGCAGAGCGGAATGAACTCGGAGGCCATCTTTTTTTTTTTGATGACCATCCTAGTTGACTAAACTAGATCGGGTGGCAATTTTTCATTTTGCACCTCGCTGTAAAGTCTGCGCAGGTTTTCTTTGCCCTTTGAGTACCTGCCTCGAACTTTCTTAGATCTACTGTTATCCTCGTATTTTTTTCCAAAATTCTTTCAGTAATCTGATCCAAAGCACCTATGACTACTATATGTTAACATTTAGCCATTGTTTCGATGCTTCCATTAATGAACTTGAAACTAGCTCTTTGGATTGCATTGCTGTGGAGTAGAATTTTAGGAGGGGAATAGGACAACTGGTTTCACCAAATTTCTCCATGTCTGGTATTTTGAATTTCAGTGGTAGAATAGCTAAGGGTTGGAATCTCATTGGCCGTGTAGAGAACTCTCCCTAGTTTAGAATTTTGAGCATTAATCATGAGGTTCTCAACCTTTGTTTCTACTTTCGATAGAGGTGAGATTAGATTTTCAATATTTGACCTTAGGCTTTAATGAGATTTGTTGTTCGACCCATTAGACGATCGACTTGTGTGTCCAAATTGCCGTCTAACCATTGTTGCGTAGTCGGAGTAGGAACGTATCTCGGAGCCCCTGTATCTGTACCCATAAAGGTTTGTTCATTTTCGGCAGCCTTTCTACCCGAGTCATTATTTTTGCACTGATCATCCCTGTATTTGTATCTAGTTGAAGGAACGTCCTCTCTCTCTTTGGGTTAAAAGGATGGCCACTCTTGGAGGATTTATATAAGAACAACCCTGGTTTTGGGTGAAATAGCCTCGGTTTTCTAGGAAAATGGATCCTAGAGGTTTAGGATTTTGTATATGGTGGTAGCCCCAGTGTGCTATTTAATAGCTCGGTCAATGGACTGAAGAAGACCTTTCACCAAGACAGAAGGTTCCTTTATCGAAATTGTATTTTTAATGGTTTGTGGGTCCATATCCTTGAAACGACTCATTATCAACTCACGTAGTTTTATCATGTTTTTACACTAGTCGACTCGTCATACTTCAACAATTAAAAGATACTTCGGCAATAGGCTACTCAAAGATCGGGAAGAAGATTTAAAAACTCTTGGTTTTCTAACTATTAACTAATAATAATACATAATAATAACCAATATGATAAGAGTATTAGTATTAATATATATAATTTCTTTTATTGTCAATAGTAGAAGACTTATATTTAAAAACTTTTACAACTCACATTACTTCTAACCAATATAGGATAAAACTCTTTAAGGTTAGACATTACTTCTAATGACTCACTTCTAATACCATACTTTAAGTCTTCATATCTTATTCATCCAAAACATGTTTGGACAAATGAATATATCATTTCGATGTCTTGCCAAGTAGAATACATTTGCACAATTACTTTTGTCAACAAACAAATGACACATAAAAAAATTTCGTGCCTCAAGTTGCACAATTTCTTTCACTAAAAACACTAATTTTTTAACAAGTATTATACTTTAAGATTTGATATCTTACTCATCCAAAACTCGATTTGGACAAATAAATATATAATTTCGATGCTCTCACCGAGTAGAACACATTTGCGCAATTACATTCACCAACAAACAAATGACACGTAAAGAAATTTGTTACTCAATTTGCACAATATCTTTCACTAAAAACACTAATTTCTCAACAATAAAAGAGATGTATCCCACTTCATTGGTTAAAAATTGATGTTGGTTTTAAAAATATTATTATTAAGTATAAATAGAACAGATGTATCATACCTTGGTTGGAAAGTGATGTTGGTTTTGAAAAAGTCATTTAATAAAAGACTGCAACTATTATTACCAATAGAAGATATATATCTCACATTGGTTAGAAATTGATGTTGATTTTAAATTATTTTATGTATCAATACCTTCCCCCACATGGAAAATATGAATGTTGATTTCTAAGGTACTAGGGCCCCACACGAGGTTGCTAGGACTCGATCCTTGATCATGTATCCAAATCTAAGTCATAGACTAGCAAGCTACATAATCATGGCATCATGACCAATTGAATTAAAAAGATATATATCATATTGTTTGAAAAGAAAAATGTTATATTTTAAAGTTTTTAGACTAATTAAAAACTTTCACTTTTATAAAAGATGTATCTCACATTAGTTACAAAATATTCTACTATTATTACCAATAGAAGAGATATATCCAACATTGGTTAGAAATTGATGTTGTTTTAAATTTACTATTATTAATTACCAATATAAGAGATGTATCATATATTGGTTAGAAAGTGATGTTGATTTTCAAAGTCTTTTGATAAAAGATTTCTACAATTATTACCAATAGAAGATGTATATTTTACATTTGTTAAAAAAATATGTTGATTTTAAATTTATTTTAGATTATAAAAAGACTCTTCACAAGTGTTTTATACATTTAAAATGTAATAGCAAAATTTTATATTATAATTATATATCAAGATATATATATATATATATATATATATATATATATATTAAATATATATATTATATATTATATATATATATATATATATCTCATTTATCAAATATTTAAAAGATTATTACTATTATTATCAATAAAATAGATAAATCTTACATTGGATAAAAAATGATATTTATTTAAAAAGTCTTTTTATAAAAGGCTTAATAATAATAGAACAAAATATGTATTTCACACTGGTTAGAAAAGTGATATTAGTTTAAAATATTTTTAGATAATGTATCTCACATTGGTTTCAAAGAGATCCACATTATTTATAAACCGATATTGATTATAAAAGTCTTTAGATAATTTTTTTAATGTTATTATTAATATAAGAGATGTATCACACATTATTTAGAAATAGATGTTAGTTTCAAAACTCTTTAATTAAAATACTACTACTATTATTATTTTTATGTTATAAGAATTAGAAGAGATGAATCTCACATTGTTTAGAAAAAGATGTTGATTTCAAAAGTTATTATATAAAAAACTATTATTATTAATATAGAATAATGTATCCCACATTTCTTAGAAATTAGTGTTGGCTTTAAATATATAATTATTACTAATAGAAAAAATGTATACCACATGGTTAGAAAGAGATATTTGTTTTAAAAGTTTTTAGATAAAAGTCTTCAACTTTTATTACCAATTGAAATAGAAAAGAAGTCCTAAAATAAATATTTCAATACCATAAAGTCCAAATTTAAGGTGTCTACTAATGCAAATATGTTAAAAACTTTCATTTGGACGAAAATTTATTTTTATTTTCAATTATGACAATGATGATAAGAATTGTACAATATTATTTTTATGATTACTATTATTATCGGTAATAGAATGTTAGATTTTTAATCTAATGACTTTTAAAACAAAAATAAATTTATAACTAATATGAAATACATCTCTACTAATATTACCAATATAAAATATGTATCTTACATTGATTAAAAATTGATGTTAGTTTTGAAAATATTTTGATAAAATATTTCTACTTTTATCAACATAAAATAGATGTATCTTACATTATATAGAAAGAGATGTTAGTTTTAAAAGTATTATATTAAAAACTTTTACCCTTATTACCAATAAAATATATGTATCTCACATTGTTTAAAAATAAATTTTGGTTTAAAAAGTATTTATCTTATAGACTTTTTTGTTACAAATAGAATAGGTGCATGTATCTCACATTGATTACAAAGTATTCTACTATTTTTATCAATAGAAGAGATATATCCCACATTAGTTAGAAATTATTGTTGATTTTTTTAAAAAAATGTTATTATTACAAATAGAAAAAATGTATCATATATTTGGTAAAGGGTAATGTTGGTTTCCAAAGTCTTTAGATATAAGGCTTCTTCCATTATTACTAATAGAACATGAATATCTCACATTGGTTAGAAAGTGATGTTGATTTTAATTTTAGATAAAAGACTTTTACTATTATTACTAATAGAAGAGATATCTTACATTGGTTAAAAAATGATGTTGGTTTTAAAAGTTTTTAAATAAAAGACTTTTAGTTTTATCATTAATATAATAGAAGAGATGTATCCAACATTATTTTGAAATAGATGTTGGTTATACATTTTTTACGATAAAATAGTTATACTATTATTAACAAATGAGGATTTGTATCCCACACTGGTTAGAGAGTGATGCCGATTTTAAAAATCTACAATTATTAACAATAGAAAACAAGTAATTCACATTGGTTAGAAAAGAGATATTGGTTTAAAAACTTTTTAAATGATGGATTGCACATTGGTTACAAATAAATGTATCTCACATTATTTACAAAGTTATTAGATAAATGTATTTTTATATTATTACCAATAAAAAATATGCATCTCATATTGTTTAGAAATGGAATGTTTGTTAAAAAGTCTTTTATATATCTACTCGTATAAGTTTGGATAATGCATTGTGCTCATGTGTATTGTTTTCAAATCATATAATTCAATCTGCAGACCGAAGATCTGAATTTGAATGGTGATGTTAAAGTATGTAATGCATTGTCAACATAATTTATCTTTGATTTGTGAAAGATAATTGTTAACATAATTTATCTTTGATTTGTGAAAGATAATTGTTAACATAGTTTATCTTTGATTAGTGAAAGATTGATTGTTAACATAGTTTATCTTTGATTTGTGAAAGATAACGATGAACACGTTGCAATTGATAATTAATACCATATGAGTGGTATATTTAAGAATGACCTCTTCACATATTCTCTCACAACAAAATTAGCAGAGTCAAGTTAGAAGAGAAGTACACACAATTTAGTCATCAGTCATGGTTGGCGAAGACTCATCAGTCTTGGTTGGCGAAGACTCATGGGTCATAGTTGGCAAATACTCATCAGTCATGGTTCGCGAAGACGAAGACTCATCAATCATGATTAGCGAAGACGAAGACGAAGACGAATCAATCATGATTGGCGAAGACGAAGACTCATCAGTCATGGTTAGAGAAGACAAAAATTTGGAGCTTACGATATTAACGAGCCTCATGACATAGAAAAGTATGAGAACAATTACTTGCCCTTAATCGTGAGATTGAGGGCAAGCCTCACACAAACAGCATCACATGATATTGGAGTGCTGGTGCCACAGTTGCCGGAGAATGAGAGGTACAGGGAGAGCTTGTTATATCTTACTTTAACTTCTGATGATCGTAGTATTATTGTGGTACTTCAACAGAGTAATCTCTATGTGCGTGGCTACTCAAGAGACGGTGGCAACACTTATTGGGCGTTCTCAGATTCCATCCCCATGATCCCCCGATCACGAAGTCTTAAGTTTGATGGGAACTATCAACATCTCGAAGGTCTCGCTCGTGTAAGCCGTGAAACTCTTACTCTGGGTTTTCCCGTGCTGGAAGATGCTATTAGCTATCTGGCGAACACAGAGGACCCACACAGACAGCAACAAGCAGCCGCCAAGCGCCTTCTTGTTCTCTGTGTAATGATCGCCGAAGCTGCCAGGATCAAACTAATATCTGACCATATCTATAAATTTTGGTGGACTCCCAAAGCAATGGACCGGCACACGATACTTAGTCTAGTAAACTCATGGGGAACCTTATCGTGTGCAGTGCAAAATTCTGGCCCGAACGTTCCTCTGCCAACTGCTTCACCACTTCTACCTGATGTACCCTCTCCAAATGATACCGAAGTGTATAATGTACGTCAAGCCGTTACCTCACTTGGTCTCTTGATCTATTCTCGCAGCACAGCGCCACGCCTAGAACTTGCTGAAGAGTATCCGAAGTCGTATGCTCGTACTTTAGTGTGTATCGAGTACATAAAAATCAACAATATTGATGGTGAGGATCCTGGTGATCTTTACGGAACTGTATTTGTTACAGATTGTTGGGGCCAATCCACTGTATACGACCGGAGTCGTGCTGACTCAGAGAGCATAGTGCCGGGTCAATATGCCACCCTGACTGGCCCTACTGCTGCAATTTCGGGTGCAGATGCCTTCACTATTAGCGCAAATCTCATGGATCGTGATAGGGACCCATCACTAGACAACTACATTGCTCAAGGGGTAATTATTTGGGATCCACGATTCCAGGATTTACATTATAACAAAACTGTGGAAGAGATTATATGGGGACCGTACGGAAATGTTACCGTGGGTTACTCTGTAATAACCTACGCTCTCAACGCCACTATTAAGGTGGTAATGATCAATGGGGACGGGGAAAATCCGGCCGACATTTATGGGACGATCGATGCTAACATATCTTTGAAAGAATCATCACAAATTGTTTCTCTGTTTGACAAGTCTTCTAGCGAACGCATACATGTTCACCCTGGGGATTCTATACCACTTAACCGCTCCGTTATTCCTGCACCAGTGAACTCCAACTTAGTCATCAATGCAAAGTTATGGGATCATGATACCTTTTCTTCCGATGCTGAGATCGCATGGGGCTATGTGGAAATAATGCCAATAGCCACAACTGACCCCGCCAAACCCATGAAGATCACCGGTAAGTATGGAGAAGTTGAAGTATATGTAGTCTTTGACTAACGGAAGCATTATATATCTGCTCTAATTGGATCACTTGGACGTGGCTTATTATTAGAATAGAGCGTTTATACTTTTCTTTGATCACCCTCTTTGTCAATGAAATATATAAAAGTACTTCAGCTTGTTTTGTGGAATGTACAGATTAATTATTTAGCTGGGTTTTTTTTTTTGACCACTAATAATTAAATATTTAAATTCCAGAAATAAGGAGATCATGTAGATAAAATTGAGATCGTATAGAAAAATATATAGAAATCTGAAAAGAAATAAGTTTAAAGTTGCTATAGACATTCCAATTTCATCTTAATTGAAAGAACACAATAGCTAGGATTCTCAAGAGAAACCAATGCAATTTCCAATGTAGCTGCCGATGTAGCTACAATGAGAATCACAATGACTAAAGATGAACAAAACAGCGGAAGACTAATAATCAGACAATGATCTGAATGCAAAAGATAACCAAAAACAATCTACAAGACTATGGTTGTAGACCTAACCTCAAGGCAACAAAGATTTCACTAAAAAGGATAAGTGTTTTACAAAAACTATTGTGAAATCACTCACAAAATAATTCTCACAAGACAACAAGTCTCGGAGAACAAAAACCCCACAGAAAACAAGGTAGAGAAAACGTTGGAAGAAATAAAACAACTTCCTAAAATTGAAACAGGAAGATAAAGCTAAATTCCAGAACTTCAATGTTACTGCCGATGTTATAACATCAGGAGCTTCGAATAATCTGCTGCACTTCAGGACTGGAATCAGGTTCTGAACTTTTATGGATCTGCTCACACTGGGTGGCAATTCGTATTATCGTGTCGTGTTCGTGCCTCATTATCGTGTTTTAATATTATCTATCTTATTTGATCATAAATAAAACAATAAATATTAATTTGAATATATTAACAATTTCGTGTCTTTCTCGGTTTCGTGTTGTTGTCGTGGGTCGGGCTTATCGTGTCATTTGTCTCTGTAATCGTGTTTTATAATCGTGTCTTATTGGTTCGTGCTAACGTGCCGTGCCAGACATTGCCACCCATGACTCTCTAGACTCTCTCGAGCTCTACCCATAACCCATATCCCAGCTCCTTTATATATAGTATTGTGAAGACCTACACACACGGAAAAATCCATCTACTACAAGGAAAATGATTAGTATTAAGAAAATAATAACAACTTACCAAATCGATGAGATTTTATTACCAAATATCAAAGGACACAAGATTCATGGATTGACTAGGATTTATAATAAGATTTAGTTTCCAAAAGTGATGTACCCACTACAACAAAAATGGTCTTTCACAACGTTTTAAAAACGTTGTAATAGGTCTTTAACAACGTTTTTTAAAACGTTGTGGAAACTAACGTTGTAATAGGTAACGTTTTTTACAACGTTGCAAAAAAACGTTGTCTTATGTCATTACACAACAATATTGTGGACAATAATAACAACATTTTAAAAACGTTGTTAATAATGTAACACAACGTTTAAGAATAAAACGTTGTAAAAGGTTTTCTACAACGTTAATTAAAAAAACGTTGTGGAAGGTTTTTTACAACGTTTTATAAAAAAACGTTGTAAAAAGTTTTCTACAACGTTTCTTTAAAAACGTTGTGGAAGCTTTTTGACAACGTTTCCTTTATAAACGTTGTGTAATGTTTTATACAACGTTTTTTTGATAAACGTTGTGGAAGGTTTTTTACAACGTTTTTTTTTATAAAACGTTGTAAAAAACCTTCCACAACGTTTATTAAAAAAACGTTGTAAAAAACCTTCCACAACCTTTGTTAAACAAACGTTGTAGAAAACTTTTTACAACGTTTATTTATAAAACGTTGTAAAAAACCTTAACGTTTATTTAGAAAATGTTGTCAAAACCCTTCTACAACGTTTTATTTAATAAACGTTGTAGTAAACTTTCTACAACGTTTATAAAACGTTGTAATAGCCATTTTCCAACAAAAAAAAATTAAAAGCAAGCGTGGATCATTCTGTTCCTGAAATACGTAACCTGATATGAGCAGATACATAGCCTGCAATTCTAAACGAACTCAAACCACTACATAGAATAAGCACTAAGTTTACAATGAATAATTTTGAAGTTCAAACATATCCTTCTCATCAACTACACAATTTCCTATGCTCAATATAATCCCAAGTAGCAGCAAGACTGGATATAGTAGTACACACAATCCATTTACAATGAATAATTTTGAACTTCAAAATCATGAGTATAGAAACTACCCTTCACCATGTACCTTTCTCATCAACCACACAATTTTCCCATGCTCAATATAATCCCAAGTAACAGCAAGACTGGATATAGTAAGTACACACAATCCATTTACAATGAATAATTTTGAAGTTCAAAATCATGAGTATAGAAGCTACCCTTCACCATGTACCCTTCTCATCAACCACACAATTTCCCATGCTCAATATAATCCCAAGTAGCAGCAAGACTGGATATAGTAAGTACACACAATCCAGGAAGCTACAATACTATAACATTAACAGCGTCGGGCGTCGAAGGCGCCTTATAGAACACAGCTTATGCCACCTGTTTTGCTGCCTTCGCACCCAGTACTAGTGGTTAAGTGAAAGCTAGCTGCCAACCACACTTTCCAAGTTCGCAAGTGCCACAAAATGGCTGTAGCCTCAACAAACACCTGGGAATGGAAGAATTAGCAACATTTCTTAGGTAGCTCAGCAGCTGGTAAATAGGTTATTCTAGCTTAACCAAGGTTTTGGGTTCAAGACCTATTGAAATGCAATTGTGATAAATACATAATGGAAGAGCTTCTACCACCACTTTATGGTCATACCCGGCTCGGGGGAATAGTTTTAAGCTTTCAGGACAGGGGACACTATTGGGAAACCAAAGAAAAAGGGTAGCATATAGTGACACTGTCACACTGACACTGCTTTCCCTGATTTTAAGGTATGATTGATTTGCTGGAAATATAACATATCCAAAGCGAACATTTCAAAGGACCCATATATATAATAAGATATAGCTTCCAATTGAAAGTAAAACTGCCAGACGCTAATTGTCAGTAATAGGCAATTACAAACAAACCAAACACGGATTTCGGCTCACACATAAGGTTTTATTATATCCAGCTCTAGCTTGAAACATATTTGAAACTTAAGAAAGCAAATCACCTATAGGAAACTTATGTAACTACACTATGAGCCTTAAGTGAAACATGATCATTTTCTCAACTATTTCTGCTATTGTAGCATAGGTCTTCAAGAACTTTAAGGTCAGGGTAATGGATCTCAAATAGAACACTATTCACACCGGCAGTAAGCAAGATGAAGAAATTACCTCCCAATGGGTACTGAGAGGACTCAAGTAATTGCAGCCTTTCACCCAAGATTCCATCACATTCACGGCAAAAACTAGGTCAGAATGTTCTGATGCTGATGGTTTCATTACCTGCAACTAATCTATACTATTGTAAAGTGAGAGAGATCAAAATGAAGCCATGTCACACTTTCCTGACAATTTAAACAATTTAAACAATTTAAACAATCTTAAATCTCAACCCACAGACCAGCCTTATCAAACTGCCTATCATTTCCAACCCTCCAGAAATTGGATGAACGGTAATTCTAGTTATTCTATAATTAATACCCAATTAATATGAACAGATTAATATGTTATGAATCTGTAAATTGATTTTAAAATCCATAAAATTAATGGATTCTGGAAAAGTTTTCTGGGTTACAGTTTTAATGCAGAAACAGATTAAAATATTGAATGAATCTGCATTAAAAAAGCGATATCTGATCCAGCAGAAACAGAATAGGAAGCTGAAACAAAAAAACGGTGATGATTGAATGAATTGAAAAGCAGATAAAAAGCGAGTAAACAAGTTGTTTTACTATAATTCTTCTAACTTTACGAAGTATCGTGCCCCAAGGAATATTGGAATAGACTAAAATGGGTCCTTGTTAAATACTTTCATGTCCATTCCCCTATTGTTTTCTCGCTTGAAGACAATGTTACGTAGGCGGCCCATTGTTACTGTTTGGATTCGCAATGTGAATGGGGAAGGAAAGGGAATGATATTTGAAACAACAAATAAAAGGCTTTCGAAAATGTATAGCCTTCAAGCTGTTTCCACCAACCCCGAACTCAATAGTGAAAATATTTGTAGGAATCATTGTGTAAATCATTTCCAAACCTCATAATTTATTTGGAATTTCATATTTATATTTACCATTTTCCTTTCGCTTGCATTTTCTAAAATCCAAACAATTGACAAGAGTAATCAAATAATGTTTTTGATCTATTAATTAGTGGTCTGAAGGGAAGTGTACTTAATTTTGAGGGGCATTAGTAATAACCTGAGGTTCCCTAATGAAGGTAGTTTTTACAGTTGCTCTTGTTTGTCGGTCAAGGCTAAACCTCAAGAAAGAACCCTAAGCAAAAATGGCGAAGCTTCGTCATCACCACCTTCATCGCCTTGATCTCACTCCTCTTCGCTCTCGGTCACTCATTTCTCCAGGAAAACCCCACGGATCGGCGCATTCTAGTATGCGCTCGACGACTTGGCCGTCAAATCTTCTCACTCCATCTTCTTCAATTCTCTTCAGTCACGTGGATTCGAGCTCGATTTCAAGCTCGCTGATGATCCTAAGATCTCTCTAGAGAGATACGACCAGTATTTATATGACGATTAATTCTACTTTCTCCCACCCGACTCGGAGGATCGCCGATTTGATTTGGTGTATTATTTTGGCCGATTCTCGGACATGACTTGATTGTAGCGGTGATGCTAATGCGTCGATTTGATCGAAATATTGCCGCCGAGTGTGGTGCTGATTTTGATGAGGATCACTGCAGTGGTTATTGATCACACCGGCTATCTTTGCCTCAAAAACCAAGGGATATCACACATTGATTGCTGGCGATGATTTTATCCACGAAGCAATTTTGGGGAGTGCAAAATTGAGGCTCCGTGCTTTTTAAAGGGATTGGACATTCATTAAACCCAACAAATAGCTTGGTTGTGAAGGTTCTCTCGGCTTCTTTTTCAACATATTCTCGCTAGTCCAAAGACCAAGGTCTCAAGCCCACCATCATTGTTGGATCCGTCTCATTGGTTTCTGGTGCAGAGCTAGAAACAATGCACAATTATAATCTCAAGCTCTCTCGGATATCTTCGGTAATAGATTGTTCAAATCAAGTGCCCAAGGTTGGGAGCTCAAAAAACACGAAATACGGTAATGAAGCGGTTTGCTAATGAATTTAGCAAATGGGTCTTCCATGAAAGAGGTCATCGAAGGCTCCAAGGTCAATGTTAGACACCACAAACTTGGTGAAACCAATGAACTCGCAATTTCAGGATCAATGATGACCTGAGTACTCTGAGAAATCTACGAGTGGTCCGGAAAAGGCGAGAACCATATGTTGCTACCGATGTTCAAAGTTCGGTTTACATGATGAGCCCCTACGCATCAAAAACCTTGTCAATCGAAGGGTCGGTACCACACTTCATTTAAGGTGCCTGATGTTTATGGGGTTTTCCAGTTCAAGGTTGAGTATCAAAGGCTTGGTTACACTAGCTTATCACTAGTGGCCTATATAAGCCCTTCATCATTTCCCCAATTCGCAACTGTTCGGGCACGAGTTCACAACCGCTTTGCATTATTTGCTATGGATATGGCATTATATAATTCTCACAGACTTTTGACGAGTTAACGCTACGACATTAAATACCCATCTAAGGTGCCTCTACATATGATTTTCCCAAAGATAATCATGATGGTACCAAAATCAATTTCAAAAATGAAATCACACAAACATATCTATGAGTTAGCTAGAGAATTCAAACTGGGAGAAAGGACTTTGGACTAACCAACACAAAAAATAAAAAGGGGAGGGTAGGTTGAAGCGCACTAGTCACCGCATAAGTTACCTACTCATCTCCAAGCTCAATCTATTAAAATAGAGTCTAACAGTGTATATTTATTGTGCTTTAATACATATTTGTATATATTTGCAACAAATCAATCAAGATGCCAACTTTGCACTAACAAACTGGGGAGACAAATGCAAATGGTCTAGGGCACAAATTACATAAGGAAATAGAGAAATTCTTACTTGATGAACGCCTATCGGTGATGTAACAACTTCAAGGGACCAAAGAAGCCCTAATCACAGATACAAAACCCAAAATTCTTCCTACAAAATCTGTAAGAAAGGAGAAGAGAAACATGGATACATCAGTACGCATTTTTTATGCGATTGAGATTAAAATCTTCGGACTTACCTTGTTGATGCAAACGATTCAAGAGAGAGGGCTGGAAGTGGACTGCAGCGAGAAAGATACGATCGGTGAGTTTGTTTTTGCTTCGAAAGTAGTAGTGTAAATGACTTGGCCGTAGTATTGTGTAAATGATCTACTTGGCCGAAAAATTAGAGTGGGGGGAAATTATGCCGCTTATGCCGCCACTTTTTTTCATTTCAAGTGGGTTGAATTTTAAGTTACTAGTAATGTTACCCGTGTCATTGGTACGACGCCAGTTTGTAAATTTATTAATAAATAAAACAGATAATGTGAAAATGAATTAATATGTACTTATAATTTGTCTAAATTAATTATGATAACAGTTAAAAAGAAAAAAACAAATATTTCAAATTACAAAACTTATTATTATTTTTTTAAATATTTGTATACGAAATTGTGGGTCGGAAATAAATTAAATTGATTAAGTTAATTACGATAACAATAAAAAAGAAAAAAATTAAAATAGAAATATTCAAAACTTAAACATAAATTAAATTGGGATTCAGTTTCAAAAAATAAATTGATTAAGTTAATTACGATAATAGTTAGAAAGAAAAAAGACAAATATTTCAAATTACAAAACTTACGAATTATTTTTGCATAAAATTGATTAATTAATTAAAATATCGAAAAGAAAAGGGACGTGGGTTTGGTGGAGGAAGGATTAGCGGCCACCAATCGTGAATAGTGGAGGGAGTTGGAGAGAGAGGGGAGGTAGTTACTCAACCGCCGTACACACATGTGAACTCGGGGAGTGATAATTACCGTAGGATCTCAGTAAAGGAATCAATCTCAGCCCCTAAATAGCTTTTGTCAATTGCACATGTGCGACTATGAGTCGTATTGTATTATAGATTTTAATATAAAGCGTTGAGTTAGGGATCGTGAAATAAAAGTTGAGTTAGAAAACGTTGTGAGTTTCAATAGTAGTGCGTATTACACAACGATTTTTCTCCGAACGTTGTGCTTAAAAGTGATGACAGTCTCACGCTTGATTATCTTGATCGCTTGGCCAGTGCGTGGAAAAGAGCATAACTTTTTGTTGGAAATGAACTTAAAAAGGAACAATGTCAAAGATAGAAACTTAGATATATTGTAGAATCGTGCACAGAGGACTTTCCTGCAAGAATTATTCGATCCTATCAAATGCTCTGGGTTACATGAATATTCTTGTGGGATAAGACTACAATTGCACTCCTATTTATGGCACTAAAAACGGGAGACTACTGTTTTTCATATTCTACTATTGCAACTGATTTTTAAATATTGAAATAGATCACACCTTAAAGTTTCGGTCAGCGTTGAACCCTAAACCAGGCCCTTCGCCTGGACCCGACTTCTTGGCCATCGGCAAATAGACCCGCCAAGGTTATTCGTTTGCGAGCCTTAGAACAATAAGTTGAAAGGAAATGTAACACTTTGATTGTTATCGAGAGATAAAAATGGTGAGGAAACCCTAGCATCCTCTTCAATGGCCACCAGTTCATCATCAGCAGCAACAACTACCCAAATTACCCGACCAATTTCCTTTAAACCAACTGGAGAAGTTAAAATCAGATGCAAACGGAGCTCGAAATTACAGGAGGTCCGATTCGAAAACAAGAGCAGCGGCTATGACATTTAACAATCATGGTTTTGCGAATTTGGGACAGAAATTAACGACTGGAGCAGAGCGAGGTCGGATATGGTGGACATCGGCTTCATTTATGGAAGTGAGATTGAGTGAGAAAGCAGGCATGTTGAAATCCCTCCATCACTGCTCGCCATTCATAACCGAGGGACAATTGATGGAAACCCGAGATTGGAGAAGATGGGAGGACTTGGGGAAAGAGTTGGCGTGAGAGGATGGTGATGATGATTGGAGATGATGGCGATAAGTGGTGAAGCGAAGGAGGCCGAACGCGACCATTGTGACCGGCGGGGAAAATGGTCGGTGACTTCGATGGAGCTTTGGTTGTGGAACAAATTGGCGATGGCGCAGGGAGGAGATGGCGGGGTTGGTTTGGCCCGAGAAGATGACCGGATTCAAAGAGAAGGGGACGCCGGCTAGATTGTGGAAGCGATTGGGGTCAAGCGTAGCATCTGGGCGGTGTGAGAACATGATGGATCGTAGACTACTGGAGAGAAAATAGGGGGTTGGACAGGTGGGTTCCTTCCAGCGATTTAATAATGAGCGATTGAGAGAAAGCGAGAGGACAAAGATGGAGGAACGATGTTACAGATCTCGTGTGTGTGTGTGAGAGAGAGAAAGAGAGGGATGAAGATGAACTATGTTTTAACATTGTTTTTTCCTATTTTACCCCCAAAGTTAATGTTATGGTCTAATGGGCGTTAGAAAATGAGTTTGCTTGCAACAGAACAAAAGTAGGGTGGCCAAAATAGATGATTCAAAGTTTCGTTGGTGAATTGCAAGGGGTAAAGTTTGGGCGCCCATTTGTGTGTTTTTGCCTCAGTGACTCTACAATTTTTTCTTTCAATTTAATTATTGTACTTGACAACATATCGCTCATCACCCCATCAAATTTTTCTGACGAAAAGTTTAAAACAATTGTAGAAACACGAATTACCCTTATGCTTAAATCACAATTTAGCGCCAGCTTGACCTACTTTCCAACTTTTTGCATAAGGTGACTACAAACAAAATCAATTTAATCATTGTATTTAGCAAATATAACACATTCATCACTTCCTTTTTTTTTTTTTTTAAAGGTTTGGAGGGACATAGACCTGCACTCCCAACCCTTATTTTTTTTAAAATTATTTTTAATGCCTTGAAAGGCTACAATTATATATATGATGCCTTTGGTGTGGCTCGAACAAATGGTGCCTTTGGTGTGGCTCGAACAAATGGTGCCTCTCGTGAGGCTTTGAACACCCGACCTCTGTTGAGAGTAGTTAAGTCACTGTGGTGCCTCGTAGGGCTTTGAATACTCAACCTCTATGTTAAGATAAGTGAGTAGCGAAATGGGGCCTTTGATAAGGCTTTAACAACGATGCCTCCGAAGAGGCTTGAACACCGACCTCTCACGAGAGTTGTAAAGTCCAGTGGTGTCTCTAGTGAGACTCGAACACCCAACCTCTCCCGTTAAGAGAAGTTGAGTGCTTGAGCTAGAGCTTGGTGAAACATTCATCACTTCATCTAATATTTTGGATGGAAAATGCTTGAAACAATTATGAAAAATTAAAAATATAAAAATCATAATTTTTTCATACCAAAAAGTCCCAAAACATGTCTATGAAAAGAAATTCTTTAGTTAAAAACTTTTATTTTGAAGAAAATTCATTTTTTCTATTTATTTATGAAAATTATATTAAGAATTGTATTGCATTTATTATTATTAGAAGCGTTAAATTTTGGACTATTTGGTATTAAGTTTGAAACTTTTTAGATAGATTAATTATTTTTGAGACTTTTATATAGATATGGAAATTTTTTAGTGGGACTTTTGATATTTTTCCCAATTCTTTTGTAGAGATTATTGCAAAAGTGAGAATATAGGGTGACCAAATTGCGATTAAGCCAAAACAATTTGATTTGCAAAAGTGTAAAACACAACAATATTACAACATTTTGTCAAAACGTTGTTTAAGACATATTACAACGTTCTCAAAAATGTTGTGTTAAGTTATCCTAATACAACGCTAGAAGAAACGTTGTTTAAATGACCTATGACAACGCTTTTGAAAAAAAAAAAAAACGTTGTGTAAACTCTATCACAACGTTTCTCGAAAAAATGTTGTGAAATATAACACAACTAAAACTATATCAACGCTAAAAAAATGTTGTAAATATATCACAACGTTTTTGGAAAAAAACGTTGTGTAAAATATCACAACGCTTGAAAGTGCTGTAAATTTTCAAAATTTTGCTAAAAAACGCTTGTGTGGTTAATATAACAACGCTTTTTAGAAAAAACGTTGTGTAAAATCTATCAATTTTGGAAAAATGTTGTGTAAAATGACTCATAGCACAACGTTTTTAAAAAAATGTTGTCTAAAATAACCTATCACAACGTTTCTGGAAAACTGTTGTGTAAATAACCCTATCACAACGTTTTTGAAAAACGTTGTGTAATAATAAGACAACATTTTTCGAAAAATGTTGTCTAAAATGACCCTATCACAACGTTTTTCAAAAAAACGTTGTGTAAAATGACCCTATTACAACGTTTTTCAAAAAACGTTGTAAATAAAACGTTGTAATTGCCCACTTTTCTTGTAGTGTACCATAATCTAATTAAAGATATTGGTTCGAAATATAACACAACTAAATCTAATTAAAGATATAAAATCCTAAATTATCACAATCTTGACAAATATAAAATTTTGATCATGAAAGGGAAACAAGTAAAATAGGCATGTCCTATTTTACCTTTACAATCACCTCATTTGTTGAGCATTTCAGTTAAATCCAATAACAAGTGTTCCATTATCAATTCATATTACAACCTGCAAAAGTTAGAGAGACAAATCCAAAAACTCACCCCCTGAACACATGCACTAACAAAAATAATGGAAGCCAAGCTGTAGGAACCATAACCAACCAATCTCAAACTGTTTAAAGAGTTGCAGAACCAATCAGTTTAAGAAGTTATTACAGACAAATCATGAAACATTGTTTAAGAGATACAACCAACCACAAACTCAAATTTTCAACCACAAGAACAACAATCTCAAAGATTGTTCCTCCTTTTT